>MU279364.1:0-600000 GCA_022385695.1 Xylaria arbuscula | reverse complement strand
TTGCAATGGAAATGATCGATCATACCAACTAGGTGGAGGGTTGATGAATTTGGGTCAGAAACACACGATAAGAGGAAGTTGGAATATATTTCTGTACCTATTTTCCCTATGATATGGCATATTCAAGCTTCACTTGATTCTTTTTTAGAAAGCTGACTGAATAGCTGGAGTATTTATAACGAATTATCTTGATAGATACATACTAGGACTGATTCCACAGTCTCCCCAACCGTATTCCTCAAGGAGCCTTCATGTCCTTCCAAGCCTGTACATATTTAAGTACCCTGAGGGAAACCCATGCGAACAGCTTCCTTGCGACTGCTATAGCGCAGTACTCTTTGGTTACTTGATCACGATAATAACGATATTTACACTTGATAGTTTGGACTTGAAAGTTTCATTCCATCTCCATATCCAGTTAATTAGCATTCGCAGAAGGATGTTTTGAAGATCGAATCCATGTAGGACGTCGGTTGATAACTTCTGGGGTTGGTTATCGCTAACGAGCCGCTGAAGGAGACCGATATCTACGAAACATGGAAGAAGCATATTTGGATTCTATTATAGTCTTAAAAGGCGGCATTTCGGGGTTTTGCTATCTGCGAAGAGTTATCTCAGTCCAGGACGCCGGTTTGGCAGGGAAAGCAAACTTGATACGAGTTTTCAGGAGTGTTGATACTTAGATCGGATATATGCATCCAAATGAAAATAGCATAAGCTCTATGCGGAAGCTTTGTTGCTTTATCTGGGCACCTAGTTATTCGGTTCGTTCAACCTGCAGAATTGTAGGTTGTTGTAAAAAGTCGCTCTTAAGTTTAGCAACATTGTAGTATTTGAAGTATATTTCGTATTTGATAACACCAATTGTTGTTTTAATAGACATTTCAAGTTTCTTAAAACATTTTATTAAATCGCTTTCAGCCGATAACTGGCCTTTCTTAAACGTTTCGAAAATAGGTAAACGTTTGGAAAGTATCATGAAGGATTAACCATTGGTAAAGGTTACATAACTTGGTGTTGCGTAAAGGGCTATAATATCCTTGGCGACTATCACGAAGCTATACACATATTGTCTCGTTTTTCCTTGTCATAACACAAAGAGCTAGATATCAAGCATTCGTTTTAATAACCATGGTTGGTTTGCATCCATGTGTTCGGTTAAAAATTTCAACTATTCATCGTATTTACATATAAACCGTCTTTCTATCACAAGATACATAGAAACACTTGTATATACTTATTAAATAGTTGCCCAAAAATGTATTCGTCAACTTTGTGCAATAAAAAGAATGCTTTCAACTACCTCAAAGTTCGAGGTTCCTGACAATTTCTCTTTTTGGTTTTATCACCAATACCCTTTGTATGGTTGGTAGTTGAATTTACCTCAGCTGAAAAAAATAGGGTTTGAATGACCATGATGATGCGTGACCTGCAGCTTGTGTGGCTGATTCGGCATTGGACCAATGAGTACGGCAGTCCAATAGCGCGGGTACTTTTCGAGGCAAGTTCCGGCTAGTCCGATTCGGTTCGGGGTCCCCCAGCTGAAACTCAGCCCTGGCATTCAACTGGTGGTCTGGGTTCTGGGCTTCTGATATTCTCCGTTACATGTTTTGTGTTTTGAGTGCTAATTATAACGACGATAGGTGATAACCTCAGACGGGAGGCCCCTCCTCCTCTAATCACTTCTACTATGTATAGATAGTACCAATGTATATAGGATATATACCCACACACACCCAAATAGTGTATGGGTGATAGAAAAAGAGCACCGAGTAAAGGGATCTGCTTACCATAATCTCAATCGAAGCTATCAAGCCATTTATCTGGCTCTTCTGTAGCCCCCCTCCTTTTCTACATGATTCAACTCGTCGGGTGGTGCAATGTGATGTTCTGCATGTTACCGGCCGGTCCTTTATCTGTTACAGGTAGGTATTCCACATGACGAGCTTACTATGCCATTTTGCGAATACGCAGGTTGCATTATAGGTATTCAGCATTTAGCATTTAGCATTCAGCACTCAGGACTCAGTACTCTGCATGCTGCATGCTACCTTTTTTTTTATTTACCAATAGGTAATTCCATAATTCCATAATTTCGAAGGAGTCTACCGTTGTCTTAAACTTTATGGAAATGTTCTTTTTGAGTAAACATTAACGAGATAGTTTAATCTTTCTCGTGGTTACAACTCCAACTCGGCACCGTCGCCTCCCTGTCTGTGATACCTATTACCAATTCTCGAAATCTCGGACAGCGGAGCCAGTGAGGGACTACCTACATATAGCCAAGCCTCGGGACCTACACTACGCCGCAACCAGGATCGGCATCGCTTCAAGGTTGTGCCCAAGCCTGAAAAAGAATGATGACTGTGCCAACATCGCCGCCAAGCTTCTTAGTGTACAACTACATGCGGTCGTATGGATATGTATACTACTCAACGTACCATCCGAGCTATACGTACTTATATGCACTGCACACGGTACTCCTGCAGCCGATAAAACGCTGTCGTCGGTGTAGAGAGCAGAGGCAAAATGACGCGGAGACTACAGTATTACATATACACAACAGGCGAGCCATGTACTGTTCGTGTGGAAGCGTATGTTACCGAGCTCGTGGCACCGGGCTCCTTTTTTCCCTCCATACGTACGCTTCATTCAGCTTGACGAATGCTGCTGGTCTAGCTTTGGAATTTCATTTTTTCAAACCGCCATGGTCTGTACACAGTAATACATACATTGCAGTGTAATGTACGTAGTAGGCAGCAGAGGATGTGAGGAGACGAGATGAGACCAGTATCAATGGTATTACGAGAGCAATGTAATTGGATCGGCTTGGTCGCCAACGGTCGTACTAAGTAAGCAATCAAGATTGGTAAAGTAGGGGTGGTATTCTATTCTAGACGTCATTTCCAAAAGCGGCAGCTCTCCAAGCACGACAACCCTGCACCGTTACTGTGATGGGTTTTGTGTGTTGGCTTGGACTTACATTAGAATGGGACTTACATGACTTTGATGGTGCGTTCCGCCCATACTGAGCACAATGAGATGTCGATCCTAAACAAGAACGACAAAACGGAAAAGGGGACTACCCGAGACCGCCCACACGTGCGCACTATTATCTCCATCGCGAGTGGAGGACTTTAGAATGTGTAGAACCAGAACGGGCTGATCGGACAGCTCGGGTTCAGCTATGGGAGCGAGTGGCGAGAGAACTGGGTGACTGGGTGATTGACTGACTGATTGACCGACTGACTGCCAGTGGGCTGGGCTGGGCTGGGCTGGGTTGGGTCCGGCACACGGGCGATACAGTAGTCTATCCGCCTATTATACCTTACCGCCTGTGCTACTGGTGGTAACGACAGCAGCCTAAACCTCATTGCAATATTCCTCGTAGGAATGCATCGAGTGTAGGAACTATGCCTCAGCTGTGTTTTCAATTTTGCGAATTACTACCTACCTGCACGGTAGCTCGATGTATGTAGGTACATCCCGGGCAGTATGTAACTGGCGGGCGGCGTACTAAGCTTAAGCTTAACTTCGTACACAACACTACGTGCATTAGTGCATCACTACCTATTACTACCTCAAGCTAGCGTACCTAGACTGTTTATCATAGACGTCTTACACTGTGTCCACGTAGCGATACGCGGCATCATTGCGTGTCCCATACTGTACGACGTAATACGAGCCAAGCAAGCTGCGACCATTTCTTTCCCCCTTTTCCAATTTTTTACTCATCTTGTTAGCGCCCGGGCGCTTAGCATATCGCCCATCTTCTTAAGGTCACATAACACAACCCAATTTGTATAGCTGGTGAAGAGAAAAGCTTCTTTTCTTTACGAGACTTGCATTGCTAGTTGTAGTATACACTGTACAAAATACAAAACACAAGTGTATTTGTTATACTATGCATTCACTGCTTACATCATGAAGTTTTACACGATCAGTGACTGGAGTTACCCCGCCATCTTATACTCCCATTACTGCGACGAGCCTCTCTCTGCCTTCGAGTGGCGGAGACCGAGGCAGCCGAAACGCAGTCAAATCAGGTACTGTAGGCTAAGTTGATGGCTGCCACATGGTGTTATCACCAGACGAGACATGTGCGCTGTGGCATACATTATCTATTCTAATACTGTACTAAGTATGCCTACTACTTTACTGTCCGTGGCTAGTAGCATCACGGGCAGACCATCGGCCATGATGCGAGAAAACACCATATACGGTAGGTAGCACACTCATTGCATGCATCTCATAATGTATGATATCGATATCCCAATACCTGCTGTTGGCAACCGGTGGTATCGATACGTCCGCTGCCAGTCAAACCCGGTGTACGCATGCATGTACCGCACTACAGCGCCACAGATCCAATGCGACATGACTTTAGGAGCCGAGGGAAAACGACACCCGCCCGGCTGTGCCGCATGGCATGTGCTTTCTTTTTTCTTGCCGGCCGGCAACAATAACAACATCAACAACATGCATCCCGACGTGGCAGGCACTTCAAAGTCCCATTCTCCTCACTTCAAGGCAGACCGCATAGAGATGCTGCTTTCATCTCGTTCCGAATTCTCCCAGGACCCTGCCGCTCAGACCCGGTTTCAACACCGAATGAGAGAAGAGAAGAGCAATTAATCCAAACCGAAACACCATGCCGCATTCGACCATCTGATGCACATTGACATTACTACAATGTGCGGTGCTGAGTCCATATGTATGTAAGTAAGTACTACAGAGGGAAATGTGGCTTCTGGCCTCAGCGCAGATACCTACTTAGTGGGTTGCAGAATGATCGCATTCTTCATATCTTGTTTTGTCGCTTTATTATTAGAATACACACTAATGTATACTAGTATACACCACTGCAGCGGTTTGTCCACTAATACTAATCCGGGGCTCTGTAGAGCACATACAGACATCCTAGTACGTGGGTGTATTATGCACAGCAGACACTTATCAGGTAATAGTGTATATAATAAGTATTTCTTCCGCTGCCCGCGCAAGGTGATCGATGACCTATGTAGTCACGGAAATCGCGACAATCTCCCCTGTATTGATCGCAACCAGCTTCCCCGCGGCGGCGAATGAATCTTCAGATAACCCCGTTTCGGCCCTGTATATGTACATTATCTCCATACACTCGCGGATCTGTTCTTGTACTACACACCGCTTACGTGTAAGAACCAAACTCATGTATCGTAGTGGCACATGGCCAAGAGCTCATGGTGCGGTGTAGAGGAGCTACCCGCGTTCCGCAGTCAGTGCCGCAGCCTTCTGCGCTTCCTCTTAGGTAATTACCGCCGCATACGGGTGGCACGAATCGGGAAGCGGATAGATAATAACCTTATCATGTGTTATAGTGGTTGACCACCGGCGCAATTCTGTAAACGGACATGATCAAGCCATATCCCACCTTGTCCAATACCGTAGCAGAAGCCCGTTAGACAGCTTACCCATACAATACCTACTACATGTAAGTAGGCCGCCTATTATACATAGGAACTTGACTACAAGTTATCTAGCGTACACTAGAATCTTCCATACGAAGGATGCAGATGTCAGATGGGTCTGTGAGCCAGATCGATTTCAGTTCACACATGCGGCATCCACTTGCCCTGTCTGCCCGTCTCAATTTTTTTTTTCCTGTCGTTTGATGCTCACAGGCCCCGGGCCCGAACGTGTGGTCCCTCTCTCCGTCCCGATCTCATCATATCCCGCCCGGTCCCACCGTAACTTTGGCCATTACCATGTACTAGTGCATATGCCATACTATAAACAGGGAGAGCTACGAGTGTGGGTACATGCAGGTGTCGTGAAGACTTATAACGGGTCCGCAGTACACTGCCTATTTGGTAGTTAATGTACCTTGCAGACATTCGTGTTACTTACTATTACATGTACTCGTGCGTTATACACTGCAGAGATGTCTACAACATAGCAACGCTTGGTAGATCGGGAGAGCCGTAAAGGGGAAGTGGACGCTGCATATGCCGCCAACAAGTTGTACACTAGCAGAAGGTGGGATTGGTCTCCTCTCTCTTATCAAGAGTTACCCAACTTTTGTTTTGTCAAGACACGGGGTGCATTGCTGCAATACACTACAGGTAGACATATGTCCGTATTGTAACAAAACATTGCCCATTAGGCTTGATTATAGCGTAGTATGTATAGGCGGTGCAGTAGTGTACTGGGCACCTACCTACCTGTAATAAGCTGGTGTAGTGACAGCTGGAGGTTTCAAAATCAAGACACTGTACACTAGGTGGTGTAAGAAATCCGGGGACAGGTGGTGCTGCGCCAGGGAGCATTTCTATTCTTGTACGCACCCTAACCTAACTCATCCATCCTTTGTACTTCTACACCACTCCAGCCACAGCCAACCGCGACTAGTAAGACAACCACCACACCTACGTACCGGCCCTATATCCTTCGTGTCGAAGTAACCTGGCGTCATTTAAGCTTATCGTCTGTACTACCGGGAGGTGTGAATAGTGTAGGTGGCGACGGCAGCACGCAACGGTGAGTACCGAAGCCGTTTATTTTCCTATGCTCCCCCGCCTTGGAGCCGCCTCCTCACACAACAGCTGTCATTTCCTAGTACCAGTGTAATGCTTGCGCATGCACTACTACCTAGGTACATCTAGTAGTACTACGCACATATAGCAAGCGATTTCAGCATGTGCAAATACACAAGTTAGGTATATGTATATCCACAACGAGATGGTCCGGGCTGCACGGTACTTAGCTATATCTACTAGTACACATACATCACACGTGTATATTGCTTACGCCTTCTAGATGATATGAAAAGTGGAATCACGGCGCACGCGTGGCATGGAACCTGTACATATACACTAAGAACAGAAGCTCGCATGCATTTCGGCTCCTTGGCGGGACAATAAGCCTCGTGCTGTCGCCTTCCAGAATCTGTCAGCGACGCTGGCCGCATTCCAAATCACCAGCCCAACCCACCCCGGACCACCCTAACGCTCGGCCGTCATCCAGTCAGCTCCTCCCTTGCTGGCGACAGGACCACTACTGAGTACCTACCTACAGCCTCCATCTACCAAGTATACCCGTATCCAGCATCCATGGCCGTCTCGGTTGGTCATGGCTTCCTCGTGCTGGGCCAGGACCGGGTCAGGACCGGGTCTTGACTGGGTCTTGACTGGGTCTACACTACTTACTTACACTAACCCGCATGGGCCGTGAGCAGCATGGCTAGTCTGAACCAACTTTTACACAAGGTATTCTGGCCCAGGCTTGTGCTCTGATTGGCGCCTCCATCAGGGGTATCTCCGTCCAACCCAGAACCATGTGGCTCTCTCTCAGGTTTCTTCTCGCCCCAGAACTCGCCGCCCGGATGAGGATGAGACAGCCCACTTGTCACTTGCGGTCCTGGCCTCGCTATCTTAGTGGCCGTCTACCGAGTAACCCATCAACCCATCACATCAACAGAGGTAGCGTACACCAGGTACACCGGCCAGTAGTGCCATCGTATGGTACGGCTGGATCGATGTACTGTACACTACATGGACTACTCAGCTGGCCCAGATCCACCCAGCTATCTTCATACGCGACTTGCATGTTATCCTACGGCACACTAGTGCACAGGACAAGGCCCTCCATCCTCTGCCATCCGACGCTCGCGTCAGAGCTGCCGGGGGGTTAGCCCATCGCCCAGGCTCGACGAGAATGTATATAATATACAGTTCCCTAGGCCCCCTTGATTGTCGACTTAGATCTCGTTAGCCGTGGTGTTTTCTTTACTTCACTTTCCTTTCTTTATACACTTCCTTTTTATATTCTTATTCTTGTTTACAAGAACCTGTTAACCACATCTGATACATTCGTTCGTCGTATCAGTCTTGGGACCTTTTCACACGAACCCCAGACGAGATTTGGAAGTAGAAGGGAGTTGGCTGGATAGAACGCCGTTGAGTAGAAAGAGAAGGGAAAGAAAGCAAAACAGCAAATATGAGTTACACCCGTGCCATCGCGGGCAACCGCCTAATTCCCAACGTCGTCGACGAGGCCGCCCGCGACAACCCCGACCGCGTCGTCTACACCATTCCCCACTTGACCGACAATGGCGACAGCTTCGAAGATGTTACTGCTCTGCGTTTCGCCAACGCTGTAAATCGAGCATGCCGCTGGATCGAGGGTGTTCTGGGCAAGGGCAAGAACTTCGAGGCCATAGGTTACATTGGACCCCGTATGTTGTTACCCTGTCGTGCCCATCGAGATATTGCGCCTCGTACTAAACATTCTTGTGCCACCAGACAATTTGACCTATCCTATCATGGTCCTGGCCTGTATTAAGACTGGATACAAGGTATGTTTTCATGGTATTAGACCGATGGTTGGTCCATTAATGCTCACTCCGCATGCAGGCTCTTCTCGTATCTCCCCGAAACAGTCTGGAGGGTAGTTTGGCCGTGGTCGACAGGACGGAGTGTCGAATCTGGGCCAAGTCCACTGAGAACAGTGATCTGGTCAACCAGATCCTCGAGAAGCGTCCCATGGAAGTTCTGCAGACCCCCACTCTGGAAGAATTGCTGGATCCTCGTCCCGTTGCCAAGTACCCTTACACCAAGACCTGGGAACAGGCCAGCCTCGACCCGCTCGCGGTTCTTCACACATCTGGCTCGACTGGTCTCCCTAAGCCCATCGTTATGCGCCTGGGTACGATTGCTAGTGGTGATGCTATTAGGGAGATTGCCCTCGAACAGGACGAAGAAATCACACCCTCGTGGGCCCCTTCAGATCTTGTCTTCAACCCTTTCCCTTGGTTCCACGTGAGTCGCTCTTATCATGATGCTCTATCCAGTCGGCCACTGACACATAGTATAGGCTGCCAGTCTGATGGTCAAGCTCGGTTTGAATTTCTGGCTTGGTTCCACCGTTGTAACAGAGCCCACCAATGGAGTGATCAGCGCGGATACAATCGACCGTATCATTTCAAACCTTCCCGTCAAGGTCTTTTTCATTCCTCCATCGACTGTTGAGGAATTGGCTAAAACTCCCACCACCCTCCCCAAGCTGGGTGCTTGCAAATACATCATCACAGGAGGAGGTTCTCTCTCTTCCCAACTGGGTGACGTCGTCAACAATGTAGTCCCAGTCCGAAATGTGTACGGTTCTACGGAAGGAGGTATCTGGGCCATGGTGGCTCCCCAGAAAGGCAAAGACTGGAGGACATTCAAGTTCCCTCCCGAGCTGGGCACTGAACTGCGTGAGGTGACCCCCGGCCTGTACGAATTGTTCTTCGTCAAAAAGGCCCAGTACAAGCGATGGCAAGGTCTTTTCTATACCTTCCCTGAGGATACAGAATACTCCACAAAGGATCTGTTCGCACCACACCCGACCGAGCCTGGTCGATGGCTCTGTGTTGGACGTGCTGACGACGTCGTTGTTCTTTCCAACGGTGAGAAGGTTCAGCCTGTTGACATCGAGGCTTGCATCTCTTCTCACCCTCTGGTGAACTCGGCCCTCGTAGTTGGAAACAGGAGATTCCATGCGGCTGTCCTGATGGAGCTTCGTGATCCAGCACCGGCCGCTGGAGAGGCCCTCGAGTCGCTGCTCGACAAAATCTACGCCGAAGTTGTCGAAAAGGCAAACGCTGCATCACCGTCTCATGCCCGCATCTTCCGATCCAACTTGATGTTGACCATACCTGGCAAGCCTTTCTTGAGGACTGACAAGGGCACCGTCAAGCGCCCAGCTATGCTCCGCTCCTATGAGAAGGAGATTGATGAATTCTACGAGAAACTGGAGGCCGAAGAGGCCCAGGCCTTGTCAGGCGACATGGACATCAGCTCTGCCCACGGCATTGCTAACAGCCTCCGCAACATCGTCAATGTATTGCTGAAGCAGGAATTGAACGACGACGACAACCTTTTTGCCGCTGGTTTCGACTCCCTTCTCGTATTCCAGATTTTGGGCACTTTGCGCACCGCTGCTGAACGTGCCAAGATCAATGTGACGCTCGCCCCAACATTTATCTATGGAAACCCCACCTTAGAAAAGCTCTCCGAGGCGTTTTTTTCAGCGCTGTATTCTGACGCCACCGGCGAGGACCCTGCCACAGCTACATTCAAACTTGCCGAGGACATGGTCGCCAAGTACACTCGTGATCTTCCCATCGATGGCGACACTGTCATCGTTACGGGTACCACCGGTTCCTTGGGCACTTACTTGCTTGACACTTTGGTGAGAAACCCAGCCGTCCGCCGTGTCTACTGCTTCAACCGATCTGCCGATGCCGAGGAGAGGCAACGCGCTGGTTTCAAGACGAAGGGTCTCACCGAGATTTGGCCCGCCAAGAAGGTTCAGTTCCTTACGGCTGATCTTTCGAAGCCCGACTTTGGCCTTGGCCAGGGCAAATACGACGTTCTACTGAAGGGTGTCACCAAGATCATCCACAACCAGTGGCCCGTCAACTTCAACCTCGATCTCTCCTCCTTCGAACCTCACATCCGAGGTGTCCGCCATTTGGTCGACTTCGCCAAGAAGAGCCGCCACGGCTCTTCTGTCTTCTATATCTCCTCTGTGGGTAGCATCACCAAATGGGCCGATGACGAGCCTGTTCCGGAGAAACCCATCCATGACCTCACCATCGCTGGTGCACAAGGCTACAGTCTGTCCAAGCTCATGGCTGAGATGGTTCTCGAGCAAGCCGTCAAGGTCTCCGGTGTCGACGCCTCTGTATGTCGTGTGGGCCAGATTGCAGGTCCCATAACAACTGGCGAGAAGGGCGAGTGGAACAAGCAGGAGTGGTTCCCGACCATCATCGAATCTTCTAAGTTCCTCAAGCTGCTTCCCTCCAACCTAGGCACACTCGACCGCATCGAGTGGGTACCTGTAGACAAGCTGGCGGACGTCGTCGTTGAGCTAGCAGGTGTTGGCGCCAAGAAACCTGAATTTGAGGAGGATCCGGACGAGCTCAAAGTGTACCATGCTGTCAACCCCAAGCTTAGTTACTGGCAAGTTGTCGCCCCCACGATCCTGAGGAAGCTGCCAGCAGGTACCCGCTCTGTCCCCTGGAATGAGTGGGTGCAGGCCCTTAAGGATGCTGGGCGCACCGCCACAGCGAAGGAACTTCCTGGTCTCAAACTCCTTGAGTTCTACGAAAGTCTAGTTATGCCCGAGGACGTCAAGATCACCCCCTTCAACCTGGAGACCGGTGTGTCTCAGCGCAAGAGCAAGACTTTGCGGAAGCTAGCGCCCGTCAGCACGGATTGGGTGGAACTGTGGCTCAAGCAGTGGAATTTCTAAAGGAATGATGGACAACCCCTGAAAGCTTTTATCACCAATAATCACTCCCCTGTATTACGGACACAAGACAAGACTCGGCCGCCTTTTTTTATTGAGATACCCCCCACACAGTGACGTTGATATTACGATCACAATGAGACATCCAGCTTTTCGAGAATTATTTTCTTGGATACATGCAGCAGAGACAGAGCAGACCCGCCTCTGTACCCTAAAACCTTTATCCATTTCCTCCCAACTTCGCCCCGGCGCCACGGGTTTCACTCAGATATTTCGTTCATTTCATTGGATGACATGTTTTCTTCTTGTTCAGATTCATATGGTGCCGCGGAGTGGAAGCAGAACCGAAAGCGAGGTTTTACGTTAGCGCAAGCAGAGCCTGCTTTCTCATTCTTTCCGAACCTAGTTTCTTCTAAACGTCTTGTCTATAAGAATCGTTTTTTGTACATATAACTCAAGATCTCTGTCTAGAACATAGAGGCGTTTTTTGCTGGGTTGGTAAGACTCGTATATAACTACTGTTTACATTTTTGAATATAACTTGATCATAATAAAACCTCCTTTTTGGCAAGTGAAGTGATAGCTGTAAGGGAAGAGACGATTTCAACGTTTTAGCCAAAGTCCTCAGCCTATGTGTGAAACTCGTAATGTTCCCTCCCTTGTACTGCCTTGGCGGCGGCGCTCCTTGGTTTCTTATCATTTGCAGTCGTTACTAGGCGGTGCATTTCAACTCGTTCGAAGTGTTGTATTCGGTACGCTTTACAATCGTGAGTCCGTCAACAGCCTTCGCCTAACTCCGGAGAAACTGAATCGACCAGCTTTCATTCTTTTGATAGCTGGCTGGCTATGATAAATCACTCGTGAGTCAATGTACTTGCCTACAGAATCTCATGGCTACTTGCTCTTATTTGCACCAGGCATGTCATGTTCTAGATGGGGCCAGGGAAATGAGTGCGCTGCGGCGAGTGCAGAGGACGGTGTATCGGACCATGATTCTTTGCCTTTTTACTCTTTTATTCAATTATTTATAGTTGATATACTTCTTTACTTTGAAGCAGTTGATGCTGTCCGTGTCTTCAAGAAAAGGCCTTCTCCTATTATCTACTTCGCTAGCTAGTGAGACTAGCTCACTCGACCGACTCAGCCGCTCTGAGCGCCTTGGTAAATATCTCTCCCAGATTCGTCTCCAGTCCGACGCTGATGCGGAGAAGATTCGGGTCGATGCCGAAGCTGGCGGCCCAGTCCAGCTCGTGGTAGTGTGCCAATATGACATAGGGCGACGTCAGGGTGAAGTTGGTCCCGAGACTGGGGCCCTTGGCGGTCTCGATGGCGTCGAAGAAGGCGACGGCGTGGGCCTTGGTCTTGAGCGAGCACGAGAGCAGGCCGCCGTAGCCGCCCTTGGGCAGGCGGCAGGCCTCGTAGTTGGGGCGCGACTCGATACACCGCGGATAGTAGACCTTGGAGACGAGCGGGTGGGCCTCGAGGACGGAGGAGATCTCCTCGGCGTTGGCGTTGACGCGCTCGATGCGCGTGATGAAGTCGCGGCTGTTGCGCTCCATGAAGACGACGTCCTCGGCCCAGTACGTGTCCTCGAAGACGCCCGAGGCCATGGCCGCCTTCAGCGCCGAGTAGTACCTACCCCCGGGGTTCAGGATGATGCTGCCGCCCATGACGTTGCAGTCGCCCGAGAAGATCTTGGTCAGGCTGCTCACGACCACGTCGGCGAGCGGCAGCACGTTGACGTTAACGAAGTTACCCACCGTCTCGTCCACCACGACGGCGAAGTCGTACGTGTCGGCCAGCCGACGTATGCGCGCCAGGTCCGGGCACGACAGCAGCGGGTTCCCGGGAAACTCGCAGAAGAGGCCGAGGAACTTCTCGCCGGCCTGGAGGCGCGCCTCGAGATCGTCGAGATCGGCCGCGGAGCCGTGGCCGTAGAAGACGGCGCCCGGGCCGAACTTCTGGAGGATCTTCAGGGTGTCGACGTAGGGGAAGCCGAAGTTGATGCTCTTGTGCGGCGAGCGCGCCTGGAGGAGGGCCTGGTGGGTGGTGAAGATGGCGTTCATGCCGCAGGGCGTCAGGTAGATGTCGTGCTCCTGCAGGTTCTTGACGCCGCGCGCGTTCGAGTCCATGGCGGGCAGCGACTTGCTGGCCAGGTCCAGGTCGGTCGTGAGCACGCCGGCGATGCGGCGGCGGATGGCCGACTTGGCGTTCGCCACGAGCGAGACGTCGAGGTTGCGGCCGTAGCGTTCTTCTAGAAAGCGCGAGCTCTCGAGGCTGTCGGCGAGCTCCCCGGCGAAGTCCTCGGCGGGCGGACTCGATCTGTTGCCGGTTCTGCCGCCTTCGCCATTGGTGGTGCCATTGTGGCCGTTGGTGCCGTGGCCGTTGGTGGCTTTTGGTTCGTCGATGGACGCGGCCCGCTGGTACCGCCTGGGCCCACGGCGCAATTTTTGCTGCTGCTGCTGCTGCGGCCGCGGTGAGGGTGCGCGGTCGTCGAGAACCAAGAGTCCGTCACGGAACAGACCGTGACAGAATTCGGCCCGTCGGCTGGAGACGCCATCGCCGGAGTGCTGCCAGTACTGCTTGGCGACGGGGAAGAGGTGCTGGGGGTAGACGACGGCGTTGATCTCGGGCGCAAGAGACCGCAGCGGCTCGGCAAAGTCCTTGGCCGGGTCGAGCACGAGCCGCAGGATGGAGAGCTCGGCCACAGCCGCCTCGTCGGCCTGGTCGGCCTGGTCGGCCTTGCCAGCCTTTTCGCGCACGAAGTCGGCGCATCTCTGTGCAGCACGCCTCGTCGGCAACAGCATGGCGCCCTGGCCCGGACGACCGTGCTCGGCGATGATGGCGGCGCTCAGGGCCTGGATGGCCTTGTGGATGAAGAAGCGCGGGTAGCCCGTGACCATGGTGTCCAGGACCCAGTCCTCGCCCTCCTCGTAGCCAACGTTGGATTTCCATGTGGGGAGCGACACGCTGACGGCCTGCAGCAGCATGTCAGCAACGACGAGGTTCGGGTAGAACGTGGCCGTTCAGGGGGGACTCACATGGGCCGTGTTGGGAGGGATCGAGTCTCCCAGGTCTATAGACGCCATCTCTTTTGGCCGGACAAACGGATAGACAGCAGATATAGGGGAAGGGGTAGATGAAGATGAAGACTGTCTTTTTTTTCTTTTTCTTGGATTGTATATCCTATAGTGTCGAGTCTCCAAAATGAGAGCAGCTAATTGACCACTTTGTCGCCTCCTGATTCGATCTATGCAAGCTGATATTTCTCTATGTATACTAATGAGGTCGTCCAAACACGTGCGTTAATAGTTCAGTACAACGTGATAATGATGAGGCCTAATTGTGTTAGTAGACAATCTGTTCCCGAGGGTAGGATATGCAAAGTAGGTATAAGGTAGGTATAAGGTAGGTATGTAGGTATGTATGTAGATATGTATGTATGTATAGGTAGATGTAAGTGTATGTGTGGTTGCACGTAAGTACCGACTGTCGATAATGATAGTCGGGCCTGTCGTTCGCCGTTGCCGGGATCGGAGCTAAAAAAAGTTCGGGCTCAGTTTCCACCCGCCCGTCTTCTCTTTGTACTGCTTTATGTTATTTCTTACCTCTCACTCTGCTCACCAATGTCTTTAACTGGACGGAAAAAGAAGAGCAAGCAGTGAGAAAGAAGGGCGTAGGTGGTGACTATAAATATTTTGTCTCAGACTTCTCTCATATATCCAAGTATATTCTATATAGGGAATATATGTTATGTGGCATCGTGCAACAATAACCTGGACTAGCTCTATATATGCATCCAGCTTCAGTGATTTGGTTGTCGAGGGTGTACACGGTATACCTACCAAGTTTATAAAATGTCGTGTTCTTATTCGGCAATTACCCTTCCCCTGTATACCATGTATACCATAGCTCCCAATCTACTGGGTGCCTTTGAACTACGTAAGTATACACTTATAGCAAGCTAATTTTTTACAGTAGTACCTTAGCTGGCAATGGATAAACGAGGCATTGTGCCCCCCACCTTGACCTCCCACAGAGTCATCGTCGCGGACATGTCATAGTGACTCACTGAGATGCAAATTCAGAACATGTCCCTTTCGACCCGTTGCACAGGCATCTTCACTTGGCCACGCCTCGGCTTCACATACCCGGCTCATCGCAAAAGCGCAACTAACTGTCAACTTGTGATATGGCGGCTGTTGTTGACATTTAAGCATTGACAATAATGCTACTACGTGCTATATGTAAATGTATATAACAAGAAATGAGTACCTATTAAACCTAGGAGGACATAATTCCCATATTCCAATTCCCACACGTAGCTCGTAACACAAGACGCTAGGGGCGTGGGGGTTCGGTAGTCGTGAGGGGTGGAGGATCGCGTATACCCCGAGTTAAACGTCATTTACCGACAATAGTATTCGAGCATCGTGCCAGGTATTTCTCGGGCGTGCATCGAACACAATAGTAAGCAATGATATTGGAAAATATTGTTTCTGATGCTCGGGATCACTCGGCAGCACGATTGGACATAGAGCTGCAAGATGGGCACGTCCAGAGCATTCGTCCGTCCAAATCGAGCCCCGACAGCTCACCCCAACTCCTTCTGCCTCCACTCTGCCATCCTCATATACACCTCGACAAGGCCTACATCCTAACTTGCAACAGCCGAGCCTCGTCACGCCATCCCGACTACTCGGACCTGTGTCCCAGCTCGGGCTCATTTCACGAGGCCCTGGCCAATACGTCACAGGCCAAGGAACGCTACACCCCAGATGATCTCTACCTACGCGGTTCGCAGCTGCTGGCTACCAGTTATACG
Source organism: Xylaria arbuscula (assembly GCA_022385695.1). Classification (NCBI taxonomy): domain Eukaryota; kingdom Fungi; phylum Ascomycota; class Sordariomycetes; order Xylariales; family Xylariaceae; genus Xylaria; species Xylaria arbuscula. Next base: position 583,901 of record MU279364.1, on the reverse strand, counting down.
CAAGGCGTGACTTCTTTGCGAGCCTTCGTCGAGTTGGACCATGTGACGGGGATCCTCCCACTAACCATCGCCATTCGGCTCAAGGGGGATTTTGCTCATCTGCTAGAGGTACAGATTTGTGCCTTCGCCCAGGACCCCATCTTCTCGACCTCGCACGGCGATGCGAACAGAGCCGTCATAGAAGATGCACTCGCCGAATTCGCCCCTTCCATCGGCGCGCTGGGAACGACCCCGTATGTCGAGATGACGAGAGAAGCCTCGCTGTCCAACATTCAATGGGCCATCACGACAGCGTTGAAACACCATCTCCACCTCGACTTTCACTTGGATTACACTCTGGAATCACCATCGTCTTTACCTGTTCAGCGGCCACTGACTTATTCGGTGATAGAGCTCCTCAAAGAGTACGAATGGGTGCCGACCGCCGACAGCTCAAAAACCATCGTTCTTGGACACTGTACCCAATTGAGCATGCTTGGAAACGCTGAGCGTGAAACGTTAGCCGTGGCCATCATGGCAAGCAAGCTTCCTATCCACTTCGTGGGTCTCCCCACGAGTGATATATTCATGATGGGCCGGCCTAGTGCAACCTCCGTATCGAGTCATAATCGGCCGCGAGGGACGATGCACGTACCTTCTATGATCCAAGAGCTCGGTCTATCGGCTTGCATAGGCATTAACAACGTAGGGAATGCTTTCACCCCCTTTGGAACCGGTGATCCACTGCAGCTTGCATCTTGGGCCGTAGGGATCTACCAGGTCGGCACTGTCAAAGACGCAGAGTTACTTTACGACTGCGTTAGCAATAGAGCGAGGCAGGCCATCGGTCTACAAGATGGTGCTCCTTATGGCCCAATTCACGAGGGCCAGAAGTTGCGCGGATGTATGCTATTGAGGAATCAGCTGATGGTGGAACTTCCAGGCCATAGTCAATCCACTATGACAATCGCGTCGAGAAAACGCTTAAGCCTCAAGGACGTTGTCTGGGATCCGCCAGATGTTGATTTGCGGTCCATAATAAGATGAGTGGCCCTTCTGTTTCCGAATTATCATATATTCGAACAGACATGCCGCCGAATGCTCTTCGGAGACCATAATGTGCATTACTGTGCATGGAGCGGGCCTCTCACGTGTTCTTGGACACGTCGCGCGGGGTTCTGAGCGGAATTGGCATATAAGCATGGTTGAAGAAGACCACAAATTTCGTCACATGATGCAACAGTGTACGCTATTATAAGCCGGGCCGTATATCTCTTGGTTCCGCTCACGCTCGTTGGCGCGTACCTTTTCTTTGACCTCTCGCGGAAAATACTTCCGAAGGAATGCGGCGCGTTCGGCATCGAAGTTTTCCAGGCCCGCCAGCATAATAGTATCCGCTCGGCAAAGGGGGCAGTGTCTTTCATCTTTTCGCGACATCTTTACAAGGCATCGACTGCAGAACACGTGTTGACACTGCAGTCTGACTGGCCAGTAAGCGATGGCGAAGCAGATGGGACAGAGATAGTCATCCAGCTGCGGGACAACAGATATAAGCTCGCTGGACACTTCAGAATTGAATGTCAGCATTTAGATTTGATAAGTTCAAGTCGCCAGAATTTCGGGGAATACAGTAAGCCCCTTTAGCAATGGCTGGGTTGGACACTCCTTTTGGGATGAACCGCGAAAGGGGAAAATGACTGGTGTTACCTACTTCGAGCACACACATCTTGTGCAACGTTACCAGCAATGGAGCGATCGGTTCTCACAGTAAGCGGGAAACTGTTTGAAATACCCAATGATGTTCGCTTGTCAAACTCTGCGAGATGATCATGTTAGTACATTGGATAAATGGTAAAATGGCTGACATACTCTTCAATATCTTGGTGACGGCAATGCGATTGATCTCCTGAAACTTGAGTATGGACAGCAGAGCAGTATTGATCCTCACGAAGTTGTCAAACGCGGCGTGACTTGTGCCCAGCCTTAGTTTCTGGACGAGTTTCCGTCGTACTACCTGGTCTCGAAACCAATGCAGTTGTTCCACGGCCTGGCTGCTCGTCCGAGCGCCATGATCGCTCTCTCTCGAGGAGAAGAAGATGCGGGCATCCATGTAGAGCTCAAAAATCTGGCGCCAAACGTCCAGGTCCGCCCTGGCCCTTCGTCCACGAGATGGTTCGACCGCCTTGCCGAGTTCCTCACCGAGAAGGACAACCTGGTCTTCGAGCTTGGCCTGCTCTTCCTCCTCCAGCGTTTTAATGTTGGACACATCGGCCTGCAGGATCCCAAAGAACTCGGCGTCGAAGACTAGGGGCACCTCAACTTGGCGGATGTCGGCCGGACTATGAGTGGCGTTGTCTTGGCTGTCGGGGGACGTCGTGGGCGGTAGAGGCGACACACGGGCAGATGCGAAAGCGCCGTCGGTCGTGGTTGCGTTACTAAGCGCGAGCTTCTGCAGGTAATCCCTCGTCGATGGCGACAACTTGGCGTCGACGGCGATGCCATCCTCGAGGCGAACAAAAACGGTCAGCCTTGGGCGGTAACGAGCAGACTCTGCAGGCTGGCCATCTGCGCCGTCGACATCAAGGTGGTAGATGAAGCCCGGGTCGACGGGGGGGTGGCCGGGCGAGGGCTGCTGCTGCTGCTGGACGGCGGCGAGATGCGCCAATGTCTCCTTGTCCAGCCCAATCTCTTCGAGCTCCCTGGTCACCTTTTTCAGGCATTTCTTGAGCTGGCCGTAGGGGATGGCGCAGTCAACCCATCGCTGTGGGAAGGCTGAGGAGGGTATGTTAGTCTTGAGCTCAGGTATAAATGAGAGAACGGGGGACAGAGTTTACCTTCCCGTTGAAGAGCCTTACGGAACTCCTGAGCAAACTTCATGCTAGCTTGCTAAAAAGGAAAACAAAAATTGATTAATTCTAGGCACGCACGATTGACGCTGATGACGAGGATAATGTCGATGATGTATAAACGCTGTAGATGAATGAGTCAAGGGCATGATGGGATTGAGTGAGTTGTGGTGGCATATACATTAGTATGGCGATTGGCAATGTGTCGTGTGATTCATTCCTCGATCCGGTAAAGAGAATGGGCGGCGAATCCTAACGATGCATGTGCCTGATGGGAACCTGGTCATCATCATGCATGGCGGTGCCTGAGATCTTGATTATGTCAGTCAGTCGACACCGACGTTATATATAGCAGCAGTGCAATCCGGCGGTCGGTGAAGAAGAGCGACGGTGCTTTTATACCTACCTCTGCCCACGGTATAATGCACTAACACCCCCTGAAAATAGGACCTAGTGCTAGCGTAAATGGCGAGCCCGACTTGGGATGGAGGGGTCAAGAGGGGCAGAACTAATCAAGCCCTCCTCACATTTACTTACCCTCCACAGTAGGCACTCTACCTCAGGCCGCTTGGAACATTCCGTACCATTTGGTCCGCTTACACCTACCTAGTACCTAGGTATAGCCCGTAGTAGGTTTTAGGTGCCTTAAGTACATGTAGATACCTGCCTAGGTACCTTGCCTGGTAAAGGTGCAAAGGCAACGAGGGGGACTCTACCCTGGTCTTACACCAACAACACTCATTCGAAGCAGCCAGCAGTAATGGGCGCCGAACAGTCGTCTACGCGGGGCGCCAGCGCTGCCGACAGCGCGCCCAAGAAGACGGATTACTACGACCTCCTGGGCGTCGACCGCACCGCTACCGATGACGAGTCAGTTCTCACCCCGTCCTCCTACTGCCGCTCCTCTTGACTGATCCGGCCTCGTCGACGACGGCAGAATCAAGAAGGCATACAGGAAGAAGGCCCTCGAGCTGCATCCAGACCGCAACTTTAGCGACGTCGACAATGCCACGCGCAAGTTTGCCGAGGTCCAGGCCGCCTACGAGGTCCTCTCCGACCCCCAGGAGCGCGCCTGGTACGACTCCCACAGCGACGCCATCCTGCGCGGCGACGACCCGGCCGCCGACGACGCCGCCCCCGAGTACCGCAATGTGCGGCTGATGACCACTGACGAAATCTTCGTCCTGATGGGCCGCTTCAACAAGTCCGTGCCGCTCGACGACTCGCCCAACAGCTTCTTCACCATCCTGCGCGAAACCTTCGACCGCCTGGCCGACGGCGAGCTGGCCGCCGCTGATTGGGATGGCCTGGACCTGCCCGAGTACCCGTCATTTGGCGAGTCCACCGACTCTGACGCTGTCGCCAAGGCCTTCTACGGCCGCTGGTCCAGTTTTTCTACGTGTCTGAGCTTCTCGTGGAAGGATAAATGGCGCCTGTCCGACGCTCCCGACCGGAGAGTCCGCCGCCTCATGGAGAAGGAGAATAAGAAGGTGCGCGAAGACGCCATCCGCGACTTCAACGACGCCGTACGGTCCCTCGTCATCTTCGTGCGGAAGCGCGATCCACGTTACGTCCCCAACACTCAGTCCGAGGCCGAGCGCCAGAAGATACTGCGTGATTCCGCCGCCGCCCAGGCCGCGCGGTCACGCGCCGCGCACCAGGAGAAGATGAACACTGTTGATGCCGTTCCCGAATGGGCCCAGTCCCGCGGCGATGACGAGCATGCCGACGAGTTCTCAGAAAGCGAGGACGAATCCGAGGTCGAGGAGATCGAGTGCGTCGTGTGTAGCAAGACTTTCAAGAGCGAGAAGCAGTTCGAGGCGCACGAAAAGAGCAAAAAGCACCTGAAGGCCATCCAACAGCTGAAGCGCCAGATGAGGAAGGAGGACGCGAATTTCGATTTGTCTGAGATAAGCGAGCCGAATCTAGACTCTGCGCGACAAGATACAGCTGTAAGGGGGGACCATAGTGCTGCAGACACAGAGAACGACGAGACAAGATCACAATCACAGGGTTTCAACCGCCCGCCCGAAAGAGCATCTCGCACCGACATCGACCGTGCCAATGCTAATTCTGGCGAGCCTATATCGGATTCCGAAAACGAGGAAGATGATTACGCCTCGCGAGATGCCGTCGAGGCACGTTTGACAGGCAGATCGGACTTGTCACCCGGTGATGAGGCGACTATTGAAGAGCTGACTACCGAAACGGCCAATATAGCAGTCGCGGATAATCCACCTGTGAAAAAGATAGGCATGGCCAAGGCCAAGAAACAGAAGAAGGCTGCTCGCCAAGTGGCAGCCGAACAAGAGGGTCATCCGGTACTATTCTTTTCTCCTTTCTTTCTTTTTCTTCTTCTCTTTTTTCCCCCTCTGCCCTTCCATATCGATTTACTTCACCCTAAACGCAGTCACCTATGCACGCGCCCTTCCAATCTAATGATTGAAATTATTAATGTTAATTTACTTTTAGTGTTTGACTTGTCGTACTACTTTTGATTCCAAAGGAGGGCTCTTCAAGCATATAAAAGAGAACCCAGACCACGCCGCCCCGAGAACAACCCCGTCTGCAAGCAAGTCTGGTAAGTCTAGTAAGTCGGGCGGGAAAAGACGATGAGCATATCTATCGAACAAGGCAAAAGAAGTCCCTCCCAAACCCATGAGTTAAGGAGTCGCCTCCTGCTCCTCCCAGGCACGGGAACTTCCGTAGAGTTCACAACCAAGACCTTAGCACGTGCATTCGATGTGAGTCAGACGTGGATGCTCCTCTTATGCATATATACAGAAGACCGATATATCAACTAGCTATTCAAGGGCCCCGGGCGACACGACATTCGTCAACCCCCTGACATCCATCAGCAGCAGGCTGCACTATGGCTTGGTTTCAGACGAAATCGCGCCGAGGCTCCTACGACTCCTCGCTTAATTCCAAGCATGTTACGGCTTCACCTTAGAACATTGCTTCTATGTGAGATAGTGGAATGTGAGAACAAGCTGTTCGGCTTGTCTACATCCTATCATGACGGCCCGGTATCCAGAAGTAAGCCATCGCAAGCGTAGGCCGCATTGAATAAAGAATTCCAAACCCAAACGCCCGACCCTGGCCTTATGGTATATTTCATGAAATGCAAGCACTTCGTTCAACTTATGGACTTCGATCTCCCCCTGAGTTGTTATCTTTTGGGGCATCTTCCTCATCGTTGTCCTCGTCATCATCGCTCAAAATCTCCACTTGGTCCATGACGCTTCCAGGTTCATTCATCTGAGCGACCGGATCATGGTCTGATACGTGGATGATGGCCTTGCCCTGAACATGCTTCACACCCCTCCTCCAACCCCTCCAGTCTTCCTCGTCACGAATAAGAAAGCCGATCAGCATGCTAGGATCCATCTCCTTGATGTGTAAGCGTCGCAGTTTCCGGGTATGGCAGGTGTCAACCTCTTCCTTCGTATACTGAGTGACGTCCTCACGGTAGGGGAAAATGGGCCTGGTGAAATGGGGGTCCAGATAGAAGAAGTGAAGTCCTTGGACCCCAATGAAATAGTGGGACGAGGACGGACGCCCGCTACATCAACCGGTTAGATTACATAGAACTGTATCCAGATACGCTATTTGGAAATACTCACCCAGCTATACCAATAGATTGTGGCATCTGTAATGAGGCCACTAGCGCTTCCCAATAGACAGGCGTGATCTTATCTATACCAAGTCTCGTCCCCACCAAGATGACGGTGGGGTGAAAGGTGGTGCCCTCCGGTTTCGCAATCTTCATGAAGTTGTCTTCGTAGACGTCAGGGCCGTCGCCGGTCGAGTAAACACGCAGCGTCGGTTCATGCGCATTGGTAAGAGCCCTGGGTGGTAATGTGAGTAGTCAGCGGTCAGTGGACCACGGTGGTACAAGGGATACGCAAGACGATTACATACTGAATGCACCTGGCTGTCGCCGAGGGTCCGAACCATTCACCGGGATATTTACCACAGGCCGAGGCGCCGTGACGCACAAAGTTGTGTATTGAATACGAAGATCTCGCATCGTCGGCGAATTGGGCCAGGATGTTTCTCTCTTCCGATTCCCGCGTGCCTCGTCGCCAAGCTACAAACGAGTGAGCAACAGTGGTAGAAAGTACAGGGTATTGAGTGAGTGTAGTTCAACAGACCTCGTCCAAGACGCTGTATAGCCATGGCATTTGCAAGAAGACTCTGGCCGGACCGGATCATGCAACCCCAGCCACTATCCGAGGTAAAGCCTGTCTGGTCAGACAGCTGGGTCTTGATGCGCATAGAGAAAGAGAGAGCGGCGAGTGCTTTGGGGTCATGGGATCTGGGTATAGCGTTGAACTCGGATCGGTAGGTCATCCAGATCCTAGATTCGAAATCGTCAAGAAAAGCAGGCGGCCAGCCTCCGTCCCGGGGGGCCTCCTCATAGGCCAACGATTCATCAAAACTGCTTGATATAGAGTCAGGCGGGGTTTCGGGGAGTTGGGCGGGGGATGGGCCGGACCCTCTTGTCGAGTCTTCGGGATCAGGGGCCGCCGCCGCAGCAGGCTCCCGTTTTGGACTGTTGTTGTTGGCGGTGTTTAGGTTGTAGCGTGAGCCGAGACACCATACGGGCTGATCGCGGATGATATCGTTGGTCGGTTCCGGGTCCCAGAACATCTGGACGATACGTCGCCCAAGGTCGACGGTGGTGTCCATCCTGGGCAGGAGGACGCCGGTCCGAGACAGATCAAGGTCGGGCTCGATTCGGGGTCGACTTGGAGCTGCGGTTGTGCAAGGCGTGGATAGGCGAGGGACGATCCAGGCTGACGAAGTAGGCAGGGTGAGACGATGGTGTCACGCAGTATTACACGAGGCGACTATTACAAGCGGAGATCTGATGGGACGGACGAAAGGAAGAGGAGAGCACAGGTTCCGTCACGGAGAGTTGGTAATTATCTAGTTGTCGAGAAGAAGAAAAGAGATGTAGATGAGATGTTGAGGCATAAGTAGTGTACTATGGAGAGGACCGCCTACGGTTGGCTCCAGAGCGCCACAGCGAAGCAAGCCCGCATGCATGCACGAACTCGCTCTCGCTCGCTCGCTCGCTCAATCACCAGCCGGCCGACCAGCTATGAGCCAGGTGGAGGTTGGCGTGAACGCTGTTGTTGGAGAGAGACAGAGAGGGTTTACGGAGAGAGAGAGGGAGAGAGGTTAAGAGAGGAGCGAGAGCTGACAGAGGGACAAATGATATGTTGAGCCTTAAGGTAGCAAGGTCAAGTGAACAACAGGGTTGGAGGTCTGAGAAGGCGAGGTCAGCTGGGAGTCCTGGGACTCACCAGAGTTGACGTATACTATTACCTTATACCTATGTCGGCCTAAATAGCTACCAGATTAGGTATCTGATGCCTATTACAGTAGGCTTTGGCTACTGCACGTACTTCTTCATTGCGGGGGCTACTAACTTACCTAAGTACAAGGTAAGTACCCACATAAGACCGATCGATACATTGCATCTCTCACCAAACCGTAGAACGGTTAAGACATCTCTCAAAATATTGACACATAGCTAGGAATTTAAAGTAGGTTATTTTGGCTACTATACATGTGTACAATCAGTTGAGTTCTTATACCTCTTCCCCAAACTGTATGACTTATACATGGGCATACTATCAGCACCTAAGTGGATCCCTACTTTTAGTGCGGGTATGCAACCCCTCCATTCTGTGGTGTAGACTACATACCCGACGGAGTAAGACTAGAAAGTAATACCTACCTTATGTACATACCTGACTGTGATGTCTACATGTAGTTCCGGCTTCCACTCAGGTATCGATAAAGCTTACCTAACCTACCATTCGCCTCCCAGCGCTCGGGCGACTCAGTCCCTTTGGACCTTTTGGATTCTCTCATGCTATCAAAGTCGATCTGTGTTCTGCTTATGCATTTGTGTTTGCTTCATGACTGTATAAAAGGGCTTCCAACAGTGCAAGCGTCCGTGAGAACCCGCTCCCACCACCGGCGGCTTGACCAACTCGGAGCGACGCATCTTTGCCCAACCCCAAGGCAACGTGTATCTGGCATTTCTCAGAACTGCCCAGCATCTGTTCACATAAATTTGGTGTGTAGCATTGTCGAGAAACCGATTACCTGAGCTGCTCAGGTCTGCCATCACTATGCCCAGAAAGAAGAGCAATCCGAAAGCCAGGACACATCCCAAGGCGAAGGGTCGCCCCCCTCAGCAAATCCACCGAGGGTTGGACCCGTTTAGCAACCGGGTTAACTCACCTTTCGCTCGTCCCCATGGTATTTTGTCACCCCGGATCGCCCAGTGCCCGTCAAACCCGGTGCTTGCTGACCATTGTAGGCTATTCTCTCGCCGATGAAGCTAGGAATACGGCTAGCAACCGCCGTGGGAATCGGGGCCGTGATAACAGGCTCAGGTTTCTCCCTGTCACCTTCATCAGTGCTGGCCTCATGGACCCTCTGAAGGATGTTGAAATTTCCAAGCAGACCGCTCCATTGCCAGACATCGATCGTGCGCCTCAGCATGAACCAGCACAACCCCAAGAGGAGCGTCCAGGTGCACAGCCAGATGTTGACTCCGACTCGAGTGAAGAGGTTATTTTGTTCAAGGGTCGAAATGCTATTCATCAGCAGCGGAGGAGCCCTTCGCCAAAACCTGCTGACGAGAGGAATCAGAACAGTGATGCTACTCCACCGCGTGAGATCAACCTGGAGCTAAGGCTTGTTAAAGAGACTGTGGATGTTGTCGTCAATTCAGGCTCGACTTCCCAGGTGGAGGAACCTGATTTCATCTCGTTTGATCCGAATCCTCGAAAGAATCCGCCCTCGACTATCACCTTGGACGAGGATGACGACGAAGCTGCCATCATTGCCGACTACATAGCTAACATGCAAAATGACTCTGAAGATGAAAATAATGACGCTGAGGAAACTACGCATCCCGGCCTCGGCTCTCATTCCTTCAGCATACTCCGTGACCTGGGTGGTACAGATAGCGACGCCATACCTAGTCAATCCTCTAGTGGAGATGAGTCAGAGGATGAGATGGACGATATTGAGGAAGGAGAGGAGAAGGAACGCCAGCTCGAGTCAGAAGATGAACGCCTCGCCCGGTTGATTGCTCGGCAAGAAGAGCTGGGTCTTGGCGATGACGATGTCTTATTTTTTGATGGTGCTGCCGATCTTGATGACGGGTGGGTAGCGGCCGCGAGCCAGCCTCGTCGCAAGACGAAACGTGCCTCGAAAAAGAAGTCCAGAATGTTTCAGGAGGGCAGCCAATTTCCGAGCGCTACAAGGATGGCAGAAGCATTCGGCGAATTAGACGTCATGGACATGCACCAGTCCCGCCTGCAAAGATCGAAGAAAGGCCCCATTTCCTTCGGCCTATCAGACTCGGAGCTAGAAGATGCCTTGAACGTCGCCATCAAGAAAGATCGCCTTAAGAAGGCAGATAAGAAGAGGGCACGTGAGGAGTTACGATCGCAGGGTTTGTTGGGCAAGAACATCGATCCTCACGACCTTCGAGTCAAGTACCGAGGAGGCATGTCCCTCGATGACCTCGCCGATGAATTTGAAGTGTTCATGCGGAGCACTCGAGAACAGTGCGTTCTTTCTTGACATATTTATTAGATTGCGGGCTAACGCATGTAGGCTTATTCTACCTCCTTTCGACAAAGGAGCTCGCAAGATCGTCCACACCATTGCCAATACCTTCCACATCAAATCAAAATCGGCCGGTACAGGAACTGGCAGATATCCCGTCCTCTACCGCTCCAAGGCCACGCTCCCGTACGACGCAGACCTATTCGAGCACGCCTTTACCCGTGTAAGGCGTACGTGGTTTCCGCGCGTAGATGTAGACGAGAAAGTAGTCCAGGAGACTCGTGTTCTCAAGCGAGCCGAGGCCCATACCCGCAAATCCCGGACCGGTAAGTCGTCTATCGTCCTCCGCGAGGGAGACATCGTCGGACAGCATGCCTCTGAAATCGGCGTGGAAAACAAGGGCAGAGCGATGCTCGAAAAGATGGGCTGGAGTAAGGGCATGTCCCTGGGAACGGTCGAGACCAAAGGCATCATTGTGCCATTGACGCACGTCATCAAGAAATCAAAGGCTGGTCTGGGCGACATCTAACCCGCGATCGACGATGACTGATTTAAATATCATCATCACTGTAAAGAGGGAAGTTCAATGCCATTGTTTAGCAAGGGGAAAAACTTCTTCTATGTGTTTTCTGGTACGCACTTAGTTCTACGTCATCATGTTAAAGACCTCGATTGTATTTTCATAGCGAAGATGTGGGTTTTCATTCGAGGATACAGGATGTTTTATACATGGTACTCATAGAGGCGGCAACGTCCAAGATAATGGACGGAATGGAATAGTGTTCATCGCTATATGAATGTTAGATTACGATGCAGAGAAATAGCTATATGCTGAAGAGTCAGTGTTTCCAGATGATGATTAGACACAGGTACGAGAAAATGGCCATCACGATTTTCATCCTATTTCTCTACCTATTACCCCGACTCTTTCATATAGAATCTTTAAGAGCGCGGTAGGCAGCAATACAAGATCGTACATGCGGCAGATTCTCCACGAACCATGTTTAACCCGATTTCTTGAATACAGAATCAAGCTAGCTGCTGCGACCTGTCCACCAGCCGGGCCCGATATTCAGTTCCTGAGCTCAGAAGCTGAAAAAAAGATTTCTGTTTAAACGACTCAGTACGGTTGCAACGGACGTTGGCCAATTTCAAGTAAAGGCGGGGCGAGTGCAGTGCGGTTCTTTTGCGTGACGTAGAGAAATGTAACAGCAAGTGAGATGTCCGTCATGTCTAACTCGCAACCATTTCAATTTAATAGCGACAAAGACTTGCGTGTTGGAAAGCAAAAACACCGCTCCGAACACATAAGTTCAATGAGGGATGTCTGTGCCCGAGTAAGCTGGTATATTAATGGGCGACCAAGTCATCACGAAACATTAGAAAGACGCGGCTGGTATTTGTTCATGTCCAGATTCTCATTCCGAAAACCCTATCGGCAAAGTGTATTGTACAACCGCAAAACCCCAGACCGTGTTGTGTGCAAAGACATTGCCCCCTAAGAAAAAAGCAGACCATCCGTAACGCATTATGAGACTCCCGAAATGTAGGGACCCGGTATGACTTTGGCCAGGTCTCGTCATGATGCCAAAGCAGAAAACCCCACGCCCAAAACACAAACAAAGCAGACACAAACAAGCACTTATTTCGTCGATGAAGAGTACTTGGTGACGGCCTTGGTACCTTCAGATACAGCGTGCTTGGCGAGTTCACCGGGTAGGATCAGGCGAACTGAGGTCTGGATTTCACGGGAGGAGATAGTGCTCTTCTTGTTGTAGGCAGCCAGCTTGGAAGCTTCTGTGGCAACACGCTCGAAGATATCTAGACGCGTCGAATTAGTGACCGGTTACATGTGCGTTGCGTCAATCAAGATCGCTTACCGTTGACGAAAGAGTTCAGGATGCTCATGGCGCGGTTGGAGATACCGGTGTCAGGGTGGACCTGCTTGAGGACTAAATATGCAAATGTTAGTCGATGCTCAACTCAGGCGCCGAAGACGCGTGTGAATTTGGACGCGAATTTAGGTGAATGGGGTGAAGGATGCGAGTTGGGTTTAGTTCGTGATCAATGCAGCCCTCAACGAGGTAGACGGATGTGAACTAAACAAGCCACTGTGCAAGACTGGAAATGCCGTTTGTATATGAAATATCTGAGACTTACCCTTGTAGATGTAAGAAGAGTATGTTTCCTTGCGCGCCTTGGTTCGCTTCTTCTTCTCGCCAGTAGAGGCGGTCTTCTTGCCGGCATCCTTCTTCTCGGGAGCCTTGGAAGCAACAGGGGCCTTGGAGGCAGCGGGCTTCTTGTCAGCGGCTTTGGGAGGCATGTTGATAGATCTTGGTGAATGGGAGATTCGGTTGTGGATGGAGATGCAGTTGTTGAGTAGAAATGGATGAAGTCAGTCCGAAGTGCTGTTGTTGTGATGCGGTGGAAGAAGAGAGATGTAGATGGAGAAGTCTAAAGGTGTTGGCGGAAGAGAGGGTGCGGGTGGTGAGGTCCTTTTGTAGGTAGCATGCGGTCGCGCTAGCTTGGTTACTGATTTGCGCTGTGCTCTTCTGCTGCTGCTGCCGGGCCCGTAGTGCAGTCTAGCCTGGCACACACGCGGCGCGTGCGGTGCGCCGCGCAGGGTTGCGCTTTTTGGCTTGATCTTACCCTTGCAACCAGAGGCTGGGCTGGTACGTGCACGCCGCCTGCTCTGCGCCAATCACACCAGCCCAACCCGCAGCAGGTACCCCCGTACCGCGCCATTGCACCTCCCACCCCACCCCCCACTATCATTCTCCAATATTATTTCTCCATTGACAGGACCTAACTACAAAGTACGTAGCCACGCGCTGCGCGAGTTGAGCACGCCTGCAAATATCAATACAAGGCAAATAGTCAAATGGTCACATACCTACATACCTACATAGTAAGTGCCGTGGCTAACCCACCTAGCTGCAAGGTCCCAGCCACTGCAAAACAATCCCTCTTCCCAAAGAGGAAATAGTCGAGAACCTGTTGTGAAGGGCAGCCAATCACAAATTAGAGAAAGCCACTGCGTCCTTACCTAGGAAGGGAACGCTATTTACTCACAATCATAATGGGCAAGACAATTACAAGGAAGGTATGGCGGATAGATAGATGAAGAAGAAAGGGGTACGGTGGCTTGATCTATGTACCTATTGCATGCATCCGCTGTATGACAAGAAAATAGGGGACCAGAATAATGATCAATGTAAGGTATAAAGCTATATGCAGGCAAATACCAGGTCTTCATACAATATATACTACAATGGCAACATGCTGTGACATTGACATATCAAAACATATTTTCTTTGCTGTCATAACTCGCCCAACTGTTCTAGTGTAAGTAATGCATATTTCGACACGGTCTAGATCGGGCGGGGAAGTGAAGCTTAGCTACCTATTATAAACTGTCAAAATATGCGCGGTCAAGCTCTATCCACCTTGCCATATCCATGTGCCTAGGGTGACCCTTGACTCTACAGGCAATTAGTTGATCAGGCTGTCATCTCAGCTTCCTCGCATTTGTGACAGAACGGAAAGAGCTGCCACTCATAGCCTCGTTTATTGCTACCCCATAGAGCATCCAGTATGCATTCATACCATGTTGACCTTGAGATGCAATTGCGCCAAACCTACTATAAGCAATTTTCTTAGAACAAACTGTCCCCTGGAAGGTTCACTGCTCTCTCTTGCACAAAAAAAAAAAAAAAAATACATGAAAGAAAGGACCAAAATACGTCAAGGAATGTGACCAGGCCCCCAGCGGACATAGAGAAATCGCATTGTGCTAGGATATTGTGTGTATCACAGTTACTGGACACTGGACACTGAACATAGACAGAAAAAGCCAAGAGACAAATCATAGGTCAAGGGAAGCCATGCAGCTGAATCGAATCAGAAAATCATGAAGAGATCAAATTGATTCGAGTGCAGAGTGCAGAGTGCAAGTCATTGATACTAGATCACCACGACCGCATACAATCAACAAGCTTGTCATCAACAACACGGAAAATCTGCGGTGAACAGGAGAAGAGTAGGGGACTAGGAATGTATTATACTACAGCCAGCCTTAAAAGTCGATGTTAGCAAAGATCTTATTCATGATTAATACACTAGCTTGGGTACAGTACTGTAGGTTAGATAAACAAACGTGTTGAGTGAACTCTCGACTTATCAGCCAATCATAAATTGGAAAGGAATGGATGGGCTTGGCCTTGTCTGGGGATATCGCACTTCTCTGTTTCTTTGCTGCATGCGTCTAAGCCTCATAATGCGAATTCCCCATTGGTCGCCCGAGCTAGAGGCGTGCGCGTACCTAATCTCCAAGGCGGCCAGGGCCTGTGCACAGGCGTCAAACAGCACGTACCCATGTACCTACGCCGCTAGCTCTCCAAATCCCAGCCCAATCCGGGCTAGCGCAGATTCCATCCACCCCTGGGTTTTTAGAGTGATCCCGGAAACCGTGATTTGGTAGTTGTGATTCTGATTCTGCAGACGCGACCTGAGCATACTTAAACCGCTCCTCCCCCACCACACTCCCAACGTCCTCCTCTGTTCCATCTACCATATCCATCTCTTCTCAACCACCACAGCACGCCTCCATCTCTACGCATCATCTGCTACATTTCAGCATCTTCGATCTCCGATCACTCAACTTTTTA
Source organism: Xylaria arbuscula (assembly GCA_022385695.1). Taxonomy (NCBI): domain Eukaryota; kingdom Fungi; phylum Ascomycota; class Sordariomycetes; order Xylariales; family Xylariaceae; genus Xylaria; species Xylaria arbuscula. The sequence continues at coordinate 568,804 of MU279364.1, read as the reverse complement.
ACCTTTTTCCACACACCAAACCACATTCAAAATGACTGGAGGCGGCAAATCCGGCGGCAAGGCCAGTGGTGCCAAGAACTCTCAATCGTAAGTCATCCAGATTCCTCTTCATCCCTAAATAGGTTTTGGTTTGTTTTGGTGTTTTGGTCCGGCCTCTACATCCAGCGCGACGCGTCCATCACTCCACAACAGCTCGAATACCTGGTGCTCCTTTTCCGGCTTATTTTGCTGACTCTTATTCAATAGCCGTTCTTCCAAGGCCGGTCTGGCTTTCCCTGTCGGTCGTGTCCACCGTCTTCTCCGCAAGGGCAACTACGCTCAGCGTGTCGGTGCTGGTGCTCCTGTCTACCTCGCCGCCGTCCTTGAGTACCTCGCCGCTGAGATTCTCGAGCTGGCTGGCAACGCTGCCCGCGACAACAAGAAGACACGTATCATTCCCCGTCACCTTCAGCTCGCCATCCGAAACGATGAGGAACTGAACAAGCTCCTGGGTCACGTCACCATTGCCCAGGGTGGTGTCCTGCCCAACATTCACCAGAGTACGTGTCATTTGCTATTCATGTTCGTCAATCGGTTACTAACTTTCGTCTTCCAGACCTGCTACCCAAGAAGACCAACAAGCCAGGCAAGAACGCGAGTCAGGAGCTTTAATGGGTGTGCGTTGCTTTATTTTTTTTTTCTGGTTGGTTGTTTGGGACGTTTCATGAACCTCGGGGTCACGGCTGGGCACGGTTTTGCTTTTTCATGCGTACGGGTTGTACATTACACATAATCCATTGGTACATGGATACGAATGAGCACAATTGAGAACAAAAACATTCTAAAATAATCATGATTAATCCATTTCCAGTGATGTCTCCACTTTGTTGCATTTTTCTGTTTTCCAGATGTTGAGTTTGAGAAACTATTTTGTTACTGGTTGGTGTTTACGTCAAGAATATTTTGATGAGAGCATGGATGGCTAGACTTGGTATTTCCGTCAATATGTCCCTGCTTGTTGCTCGAGCATATTGGGTCAGGATGCGACAAGCAGCGAGCAGATGTCATTTGGAAATATGCTATATGGATGTCTACATTCCATGGCAGCAAGCAAACAAGATTTGATAATGCAACTTGTGGCAATTTTTGGATTCTATGCGCTGATTACAGGGTCTATGTACATATTGATGCAACTTGTGTCTCCCCATGGGTTCATTATTCCTAGAATTTCAATGGTGGCGGCGCTGGATATCACATGCGTTAGCGCTAAGACGTATCTTCAGGCCCTCGTTGGAAGTAGACTCACGAGCTGTGCTGTGTACAGGGAGATTCCTCTCGAATTTGGATCCTAGTAGAGTGTCGTGTCAGTAATCAATCTCTCTCTCTGTCATTTCGTAGGTCTAGGCGGCACAAGGGAGCCGGGAGGCCCTCGCTCGTCGTAGGTAGCATACCTCCAGGAGCAGTCGGGTGGCAGTAAGGGTCGGGGTGCTTCCATGTCTCGAGCAGCTTCTCGGTCTCGCTCAGTAATGCCTGGTTCGCGGGGAATCCTTATGATCAGTCACCACTCTCATTGTCAAGTCCATTGCATCTGCGTGGGTTCGTGCTCACCCTCTGCTTCTTGACATCTGCTATATTGCGGTTGGCCTCGAAGAGCGATCGGATATAGAGGGCCTGGCCTCGCCACAGGTGTCGGTGGACGGCCCAGTCGAGAGCAAGTTTCAGGGAACGCCGGTAGAGCGACCTATAGGTAACAGCGGGTAGTCTGGGTCAGCCAGGATGCGACGACACGACAGTCGGGTGGGCAGCCAATCGGACTCACAGCGCGGCTCGTCGGTTCGACATTGTGAGTTGTTTTCTCTCCCGTCGTGGCCCTCGGCAGAGGGTGTACTGGGTTGCCTGGGTTGCGGTGTTATCGTGCCCACAGTCGAATGGGAGCGGGCGCGTGTCAGACAGCGGTCAAGCACCTCGCATACGGAGGAGCTTCTCGGTTTTCCAACTGGGGTAGATGGAATGTCGTACGAAGCGGAGAGTGGAGATGGGGAGGGCGTTGGCGAGAGGTCGGCGGAGAGGGCCAGCAACGTGAAGCTATATTCTCTCTGTACCAGGGCAAAGCTTGGCCAGGTACAGTAAAGACCGACGTTTGGGGTGATGCAGTGGAGGACCCATAAGTTTCCAATTGGTCTTCGCTCATTGGCCATTGCCCTAGTCCTGTGCTGGGCGAGGCTGCTCTGCTTGTGAACAGCTGCCGCTCAGTTGTAGCCTCCGTCCATGCCCGATCGTTAGCCAGCTACGTAGTACATACAGTAGCTACCCATCCCTCGCTAACCCGAGTAGGTGTATGACGACGGGTAAATTCGGCTATGCCACAGTCGGAGCTCTCTCTGGCGCGCTGAGCAGCATAGCGGCCGCAGAGCAGCCGAAAAACTGGCAGGGTTGGTCGGCATAGCAGCGGGAGAGCCAATCGAAAGTCGTCATTTCTTTCCACGTCTCTTGTTTCATTCAACCTTTTACACATCCCGACGTAATAATAGCCTCGCTCTCTCCAAGCGCTTCGGAGTCTCCGTCCTCTACTGCCTTTTTCTCCCTCCCTTTTTTTTTTCCCCCCTCTCTCGCATACTTCCACCTTCAGCCGTCGACAGCATCGCACGGCTTCACGGGCTGCACCTGTATTAGCGACGATCCGATCGCAGAGCTGCCGTGTTCAACACCCGTACAGTCCCTCCACCCGACTGTGTACATGGTATAGAAAAAGAGGAACAGATAAATTAATCCCTCTTCCCATCAACCACCAACCACCAACCACCGACCCAGACACTTACGCTGCTCTGCTCTGTGTGTGCTGCGATCCGTTCGACTAGCGTTGTGTTTCAACCCGCCGCGCATCCACACTCGCTTGCCCTTCCCACCGACTCACCATCGACCGCTTCGGCTGTTCCCGCGAGCAAGATGATGTCCAGACGCCTTCTCACGGCTGCGCGCGTCCTGCGCCAGCCCGTGCACCAGTCACTGCGCAGCCAGCTTCCTCTGCCCGTGCTCATGGCCCGGGTCCAGAGGTACGCCCACACCTCGGTCAAGGTTCCCCAGATGGCCGAGTCCATCACCGAGGGCACCTTAAAACAGTGGAACAAGCAGGTCGGCGACTACGTCGAGCTGGACGAGGAGATCGCCACCATTGAGACGGACAAGGTAATGCTTCTTCCAGACCTCGCTACATTCGCACGCGCCCGTCCGCCGCCCACTGACCCATGCCATGCTGCGTCGCTGTAGATCGATGTCTCTGTCAATGCGCCTGAGGCCGGTATCCTGAAGGAGCTGCTTGCCAACGAGGAGGACACCGTTCTTGTAGACCAGGAGATTGCCAAGATCGAGCCCGGCGCCGCCCCTGAGGGCGCTGCCAAGTCAGAGTCAGAATCAGAGTCCAAGGACGCCCCCGAAAAATCGGATGCCCCTACCGAATCCGAGCCCGCCGAACAGGAGAGCAAACCTGAACCCAAGCAAGAGTCCAAGCCGGAACCCTCCACCCCGGCTCCCGCGCCCCCGGCGCCCAAGAAGGAGGCTGCACCCAAGCCATCGCAGCCTGCTAAGGATACCTCTGCTCCCACCGGACCCTCTCTCGGAAGTCGCGAAGAGCGCCGCGTCAAGATGAACCGCATGCGTCTACGTATCGCCGAGCGCCTAAAGCAGTCGCAAAACACTGCTGCGTCGCTGACCACCTTCAATGAAGTCGACATGTCCTCTTTGATCGAGTTCCGCAAGCTGTACAAGGATGAGGTTCTCCAGAAGACGGGCGTCAAGCTCGGATATATGGCCGCTTTTGCCCGCGCCGCTGTTTTGGCCATGCGTGATATCCCCACCGTCAACGCCTCCATTGAGGGCGAGAACGGCGGTGATACCATTGTGTATAGGGATTACGTCGATATCTCGGTAGCTGTAGCCACCGAGAAGGGTCTGGTCACACCCGTCGTACGCAATGCCGAGTCCAAGGATCTTGTCAGTATTGAGAAGTCCATTGCCGACATGGGCCGAAAGGTGCGTTCCCCCGTGTACCCTGGTGGAGGGAATCTCGCTTTTTTGTGGCATCTCATAACTGACTTATTGTGATAGGCTCGAGACGGAAAGCTGACTATTGAGGATATGGCCGGCGGCACATTCACCATAAGTAACGGAGGCGTCTTTGGTTCGCTCATGGGCACGCCCATCATCAACCTGCCTCAGACCGCTGTGCTCGGAATCCACGCCATCAAGGACAGGGCCGTCGCAGTCAACGGCAAGGTCGAGGTTCGACCCATGATGTACCTGGCCCTCACCTACGACCATCGTCTCTTGGACGGTCGGGAATCTGTGCAATTTTTGGTTAAGATCAAGGAGTATATTGAGGACCCTCGCAAGATGCTTCTATAGAGGGGACATTTGTGCTTTAGAGGAGTTGTATATTGTTAATGAGTCACATCGAGTAATATTTATCTAGAGTGTACAATATAACACTATGGTCGCTCCGGCGGAGTTGGATTCTTGACGAGACCTATAGTTTAGACACATTACTTTCACTTTCCTTGCTGTAACCCTCTTGCGCCCAATGCCAGCCGGCACCATATATATCCTAGTAAGTCGGAGTAGTGCTACATGAAACCTTGTGATGTCAAAATTCAAAAGTATTCGCTGCTATCTTTGTTCAGTCGGGTGGTAGAATAAAAATAGCCAGTACGTGTTCTGCTTGGATAGTTAGGATTTGAATAATTGGACGGAATATGAGCTCTATACTAGATTACATGTTTGGCTTTGAGATTGTGATATAACCGAAAATTGATCTGTCTAGTAACGTCTTTTCGGTATTCGTCTGCTATTGCTTTGGAAAAGCACGTGTCAGCTTAGTGCATAGCTAAGCTTGCTCCTTAGGTACGTTGACTGCAGTCCATTGATTGGTATTCAACTCCACTCATAATGAAATACCAATTGCTATGGTGCCTTCCTCTCTGGCTTTGCTTGGGTTCTCGTGTGGAATTTTCGTGGTAAATTGGCTCGTCGGACTAGCGGTGGATGAATCATGATGCAACCTTTGTATCTGAGGATTAGGTCCTCTCTAGGGTAGGTCTCCCCAGTACAAATGTCTGTTTCTCGGGCGGCAGGCTTAATTTCACGTTCATACTATGGGGGTATATCTTAGGGAAAAATATGTAATCTTTTTTTCTGTATTGGTCACTTTGTATTTCAATGCTGGATATAAAATGATGTATGATTTAAAGATATAATATCAGTAGTGGCTAGACATGGGAAAACTTCAAAGGTTATGACGAGCATTTTCAACGCCCTACCACTTACGGATTGTTCAATGCGACTATGAAATCTATGACAATTCTCATAACACTACACTAGAAAAATACATATCTATCTCTAGGGACCGCGTGTGGGAGTATTAGGCAAACCATGCTGACTACGCGTGCGTGGAATCAGCTTATTAGTACGTTGCCTCATTGGAAATGTTGAGCGGTGTCTTTCAAGTTATCATACTCTATTCAATATTACTATGATCCTCATCTCGTATTGGGATCGGGTTGGATAAGGAAGTTGACGATGACGGGCCGTCATACTAAGACATGCTACGCACCACTGCACTGACGTCCTATCTATTACAACTCTCGGTTTTCATATACTTTTCATGCTTCACAGAACACGGCCAAATATAGTATATTCGTATACCGCCGGCCGTAAAACGAGCAGATATAACTGCAAATGCTGGTTGTTATTATTACCACTGGATATACCAATTAATACCCATCTTTCCCAGTGGATAGGGAAACGGAAACGTATAAGTCAGAAGTTACATTCATTCCTAGCATATGATTATGCCCTTGTAACATTGTGACTGACATGCCAATGATGAATCCAAGTAGTTGTTAGCGGTCCTATATGCTAGAATATAGATGATGAAAAGGCATCGTCACCACTGCACAGCTACACAGGTCCGAGTGAAGCGAAGTCTTGCAGAACCCAAGAACGGGAAGTAGCCAATAAAGAATGAATAGTATTATACCCATTCAAAGTGAACGAACTTGAGGATGAAGCTCAATACTTTTTTCTCTTCTACCTCTTCTTTGCCCCCCCCCCCCCCCCACACTGAGCAGAGGAATATCATGGGAAAAGGAACTGTTATGAAACCCAGACGACGAAATATACCAATACTCGGCCTGTATGCAGGTATCATAACGAGGGGCTGGGCATGTGGCTATTTGCTAGTAAGGCTGTCAGGTGATACACTCTGCTCTCAGCTAACCAGATGATTCACCGAAGGTAAGGGCCATGCACGATCTAGTGGTCATACCATCCGGTTAGAAGAGCAAGTCGTATTGGATATCATGCCGAGAGGCCATGATAATTAGCCAGCTACACTCTATACCATGACCAGAAAGAGTAGAGTAGGAAATATGGGTTTCGAAATCTAATACTACTATATCACGGAGACCTATGTCTGGTCTGCGGAACTTGTACACCGAGGGTTGGACAAACAATGATTCGTCGACGGTCAGAAGTTCTCTATACGCAGCCCCCCCTCCAAATGGGACACCAGGAGCCACAGCATCAAATGTGAGCAACCACATCACGCGGGACATTTACGTGTTAACTCTCTCTCCATCGTCAACTCCGAAACTCAAGCTCCCACTAGGCGAATTGGATCAAAGGTTATAGCAGAGTGGTGACAAGGAAGTTATCACCTCGAAATCTCCGAGAGTAGGCATTGGTATACTAGCGGACAATTCTGCCATGTCTTTTCCTTAACTATATGGATGCCCTTCATGCCGTGTCTATTACTTGCCTAGGGACATACTGGCGCCCTAGGATTTTGTCTTTCCTGCGATATTAGAACCCAGGTGTGTGAGATCTTGAGACAACATTTACACGTAGACTTTGAACAATACATAGGGCATAAACATACCCCCCCCCCCCCGGTTGAGTGATAGTTTGACTTTAAGTATTTCAGAGTCGACAACACGTGTTACGGAATTATATGAGCCTATATAGAGATTACTTTTGCAGTACTGCTTGAATAAGGCCTTTACCGGTGCTATATACCTCGTTATTATAAACATTGGAGTAAATTTGGCCACCATATCATGAATTCTTCCTTGGTACCACAACCATGATTCCAAGTGAAAGATCTCAGCAGCTTTCTTTTACTTTAGCAATACAACCTCTATTTTGCAAATTCTGATGCACATGTGGAGATAAAGCCATGTCCCAATCCCATACACACACACGGAGTTATTTTATAGTATCGGTGGGTAGTAGGGATATTTCTAAATTGACCTTCTGTTTGATTCCCTGATTTCAAAATTTAAGGATGAGCGATCATTTTTTTATCTATGATCCTAGCTTAAGACGCGGAAGATAGCTCTCTGAGCTCAAATGGCACTGTTAAAAAGACAAATCAACTTTCCAAGAAAGGACCCGGAAAAAAGAAAAAGAACAGTCTAAAACATACGACACCAGGGATTCGCTGGTCGTCACCGACCCAACTACTAATCTGGCGGTATCTGGCTTAGCTATGGGGGAGCGGACGGGACCCCGCGTTCTCCAGATCCTATGGTCGTATGTGCTCAGTACATCCAGTATTGACTTTATATAACACGGATTAACCTACGCTAGCAGATTATAATTTGGTTTACCTGCAATAGGTAGAATAGACAGCAAGGTTCTATCGGGCGGGATATCAATCATCCGGAGGGGCAGCGCCGATGTAGGAGCTTGCGATAGACCCTTAGACTCAATCAATTCAAGCTCGATTTCGCGGAAAGTTGATTGGAGGGGGCCAAAAAAAAAAGCCAAATATAGAATATAGTATTACATATACATTCTGCCGTGCTTTGTTTGTCTGAATCATACGAGCTTCAGGGAAAGACAGGGAGGCTCAGACAGAACGGCGACGTCAAGATGTACCAGGAGACAGCCAGCCAGAATCATGCGCCCTCGCAAACCTACCTCTCAACACGGGGTGGTGATTATGGAGTACGTCGAATCATCCAAGTGCCTGTGCTAGGGTGCTTGTGCTAGGACCTGCCTGCTAACGGAGCCACGCCTTCAGCTTTCCTTCGAGACGGTTGTCCTAAAGGGCCTTGCTGCAGACGGCGGCCTTTTCCTGCCTCACCAGATCCCAGCCATGGAGAATTGGGTATGTGTTCCGGCGTCGGCTGCGATTCCCATACACAGAGGCTGACGACGATTGGGCGTGTTAGCAAGAATGGAAGGATCTCTCGTACCCGGAGCTGGCCTTTCGCATATTCAGCTTGTACATATCGACCGACGAAATCCCGTCCGACGACCTGAAAGCCATCATCGAGAGGAGCTATTCCACCTTCCGCGCCGACGACGTCGCACCGCTGGTTCACCTGCAAGACAACAACCTCTACCTGCTCGAGCTGTTCCACGGCCCAAGCTACTCCTTCAAGGACTGTGCGTCGCATTGCTGCTGCCGTCCCCGCCGACCGAGTTAACACGTCCCCTAGGTGCTCTGCAATTCCTTGGAAATCTCTTCGAGTACTTCCTCGTGCGAAGAAACCAGGGGAAGGAAGGCAAAGGTGAGGCTCTGCGTGTGGTGGAGACGACACCTGCCTCGACGAGTTGGCGTCGAGGCGAGTAGTAATACCTGACTGACTAGAAAATAGACCGACACCATCTGACAGTTGTCGGCGCAACCAGCGGTGATGTAATTGCCCTTGTAGATGTGACTTCTCCTCGCAACTGGGTTTCTAACAGGATGTCAGACCGGCTCAGCGGCTATATATGGCCTCAGGGGCAAGAAAGATGTATCCGTATTCATACTACACCCGAAAGATCGAGTCAGCCCGGTAAGCTACACCAACTCTGACTTCTCTGGGAACGGTCAATGCAGGTTCACAGCCACCGTACATGGCCGTTGAAAAAAAAGACAACACTGTTCTTGCGTGTCCCTTCGACGAGACTGATTCAATTGTGCTGCCATACAGATCCAGGAGGCCCAGATGACAACGTGCCTAGATGCCAACGTACACAACCTTGCTGTCACTGGAACTTTTGACGACTGCCAGGTAAGATCGCAGCATATCGATATCAGCCCGGCACACTGACAACCGAAATGCAGGACATTGTCAAGGCGCTTTTCGGGGACCCGGATACGAACGATGCACTCAAGCTTGGTGCCGTGAATTCCATCAACTTCTCGAGGATCCTCGCTCAGATAGTCTACTATTTCTATGCTTACTTCTCACTTGCGAGGAAATCTACGTCATTCAAGATTGGGGACAAGGTCCGATTCGTTACGCCCACGGGCAACTTCGGAAATATTCTTGCAGGTTATCTTGCAACCAGGATGGGATTGCCAGTGGACAAGTTAGTTGGTATGTACTTCTCCCCCATGATGTTGATGTCACGATTCTAAGCCCTTCGCAGTCGCAACAAACGAGTAAGTTTTAGGTTAAGGCGGACCTGCCACCCAGCACATGATCTCGACTTTAGGTCTAGACGCTGTCGGGCAAACACCTCGTCGCCTGCATTTTACTGATGAATGATATGAATAGGAACGACATTCTGTACCGCTTCTGGAAGACTGGTCGTTATGAGAAGCAACCTGCCGCAAATGGAAGCTCCGAGGACGCCAACGTACACAAAGATGGGTGCAAGGAGACTTTGAGTCCGGCCATGGACATATTGGTGTCTAGTAACTTTGAGAGGTTGATGTGGTTGCTGGCAGAAGGTATGACTCCTTTCTGATATTGCCCGCCTTCTTGTGTTATTTGTTAACAAGACATAGGCTTTACGGCAACTGTGGGGATGGACGAGCAGTTCAATAAGAAACAAGCGGGACAAGAGGTCACATCATGGTACCAGTCCCTGAAGAAGACTGGCGGGTTTGGACCGGTGCATCCTGACATCATGGAAACCGGTCGCCAGACTTTTGAAAGCGAGCGGGTCAGTGATCCGGAGACCCTCGAGGCCATCCGAGATTGTTACGGCCGGACAAAGTATGTTCTAGATCCGCACACGGCGGTCGGTGTGGCAGCGGCACAGAGGTCGATTGCCGGATCTGGTGCTCATGTAAACCATATTTCCCTATCGACAGCCCACCCGGCTAAATTCTCGGGGGCCGTCGAGTCCGCACTGAAGGGCGAGTCCGAGTTCAATTTCAACGAGCAGGTACTGCCCACAGAGTTCAAGGATCTCCTACATAAGGAGAGGCGAGTGGCTTTTGTGGATAACTCGTGGGAGAGTGTAAGGCAGATTGTAAAGAAACAGGTGGAGAAGGATCTTCATTAGGATAAATTTCACCGATAAAGCGACGTGTATGACTAATTAGAAGCAAAATTAAAGGAAAACGGATTCTAAAGGGTATATGTTTTGTTTCACCTTACTTGGGCATTGAAGATCCAAGATAGGGGTACATGTGAATTCCCGTGATCAAACGAGGTATTAATCTCTCCCAAATCTGCCCCTCAACTTTCACATCGAGGTTTCTTACTGTTGGATGCTGTGGCAACTTCCCTTGATCAATTTCCCAGTTCCCAGAAATACCCTGTTGTGATACTATTCATAGGCGAACACACATAGGGATCAACACGTAAAAAACTATAATCCCTTAGATGGCTAACAGGCCAACAGCACTGTGGGTGAATACAAATCCGCTTTATATGTAACGGCAAGGGCTTCAAATGGAGGTTGAAATGAATTGGTACATAGTTTCTTTGTCAAATGATTCAAAAACTAAAATTAATGTAGTCATCATAACCCAAGTCAAGCTACACATTAATTGATCTGAAGGCTAAGGAACGATGTGCCACCATGGCTATACCACATGCTGGACCCATTAGGTATATGTGTATTTACTGACGGTAATGTCGGCGACTGTCCAGGTCAGTCCACCATCAGCAGTAGTAAGACTACCAGTAGCGCCATTCAACGATAGTGTGTTGCTGTAGGTGGGATCTGCCGTGCTCATGGTGATCTTGGTGTTCAGGTAGTGATGTTCGGGGACTGTGCCGCAGTTCGCCGTTTGGCATTCCATGGCAGTTCCCCAGCCCAAGCCACCGCGGCCGCTGGCTGCAGATCGATGAGAAATTAGCATACAGATAACTTGTGCTGCCACAGTAGATTTCGGGTCACGTACAGGTAGACAGAGTCGACACTACAGCACCGTTTACTGACACGGTCTGGTCCGTGTTGCCGGTAGAATCGTTGTATTTGTCTCGAGGCATGTCAGCCTAGGATCCCGGCGTTTTAGAAGCTGGGGTGTTTGACTTACAGTCGTAGGTGACCTGGTCACCTGGGTTGGCCTTATATACCGAGCCATCTTCTTGGTTACTTTCCAGCGCGCTTGCAGTAACGCACCACTTAACCTCGCTAGAAGTCAACTCGCAAGGGGATCTGTGTAGGTGCGTTAACACGTAGTCACTGCGGTTGTTCGTGCGAGCACACCCACCCAATTCCAACAGTCGAAATGGCGAGACCTTGGACAAGATCGCCATCGTCCATCCCCATGCCAGGCCAAAGCCCGAGGTTACCGTTGTGGGGGCTGTTGAGCTCCGGTAAAACAAGAGTCGTGGTTGCTTCGATGATGAACGTGCCATCGGCCGTTGGGCCAGTGGAAAAGAAGTTGCCGAATGAAAAGTATTGACGGGGTACAACCGATGCGGCCGCCACCGGCACGAGGGGAAGTATATAGGAACGCATGTTGATAGGATTTTATACGGCCATACAATATAGAAATCAGGAGTCAACTTTTACTGAAGCGAAGTGACCACTGCCGGAATAACGAACGGCCAGGATGATTGTACTTCGCTATATATACATTTCAGATACAATCCTTCGAGATGAGTGAACGGACTAATGTTCACTGAGGTTCGATATAGATTGACTGTTGTCTGAGTTAAGGAATTGACTTCCACCAATAGAAAACAACCCCCATGCTAACCGTTTTTTGAAACAATTGCGAGCAGCATATAAATGATTGGCGGGGTGTATTAGGATGTTCCAATTCCGCTGCGATGGGCTGCGAGAACATGCGCTCCACCTATGAGAAAATATGGAACAATGCTGTTTCGGTCTGCAAAGTACATTATTTCTGCATGGAGCTCCTGGTACTCAGCTTGTCAAGCCATTGGTGGTTCTTTGAACCCCCGCCGGACCCAGAATGCGCAATTGCTTGATTAAGTTTAAACATAGCCCCATACGCCTTTCACAACCATGCAGCCGTCAGAGGGTTATTGTCACATGATTGCAAGGGGTTATTGCTGTACGCGGCGCTGTGGTAAGAGACTCATAGGCCCTATTACAATTGCACCTTCACACCTTTCGGGGTATAAAATAATAATGAAATTCCTTGGCATTATAGCTTAACTGGTAAAAGCCGCAGCTTTTAACTTATTACAACGCATAGTTTCCCATTAGCGGTTTAAACACACTACAATCATTACCTAAGCCATTATAACGCCATAATTGCCTGCGCTATTAATTACCTATTAAACGAGAAGTTGTCACGGCTGGCATATTTACCACTTGACTATATGGCTAACCTTCCCAAAAGGTATGTGGAATAACCAAGGTGGAGGCTTGGCATTTTAAAGTCGATTATATGGCTTTTAACCTTTAGGGTAAAAACCATTATACCGTAATTAAAGTTATTGGTTTAATTTTAATACCGAGTGTTTGTTTAAGTTTATTAAGCTATTATTAAATATATTTTAAATTAAAATATTATTTATTATATAATATAATTTTAATAATTTAAAGTTATTAATTATAAAATAATAATAAAATTTAAATTATATATTATTTTATTTATTTTTAATATTTTTTAAAAAGCTTTAAATTTTAAATTAACGTATTTTTTATTTAAGCTAATTATTTAATTAAATTAGCTATTTTTTTATTACATTTAAAAGTTTATATATAAAAAAAATAATTTAGCAAAAAATAAACTTATAAATTAATAATTAATATATTTAAAATTTTTATTTAAAAAAAATATAACGGTATTTTTTATAAATATATTATTATTTTATTTAATATTATATTAAAAACCACGCTAAAATTTTAGCCTGGTTTTAAATGCATTTATAAAAAATACCATTAGATTTTTTTTTAAATAAAAACTTTAAATATATTAATTATTAATTTATAAATTTATTATAATAAACCTTAAATTTATATAGCATAGTATATTTAAAGTTTTTATATAAATTATGTAAAGTAAGATATTATAATAATTATATTTATTAATTATAAATCATTAAGTAATTAAAATTGCTATATATTTAAGTTAAATTATAAAATAAAAACTATATTAATTATATAAAAAACATTTGTTTTTTATATAAATAGTTTTTTTATTATTATTTTTATTTGTTTTTATTGTTTTTTATTGTTTTTATAAAAACTATGGTTATATAATTTTAATTTTTTAGCTATAGCTTGTTTTTTAGTTTAATTAAATATTTTTTATTAAGCTATTTAATTATTTTAATTTATTAACAAGCCGTTTTTTTATTAGTTTATAACATTAATTTTTTTTTAAGTTTATTATTTATAATAAATATTAATGCGTTTTTTTTTAATAAATAATCGTTTTTTTTTAATTGCTTGTTTTTAAAAATATAGCTGGTTATATTTTTAAACTGCATAAAAAGTTATTTATTAAAAATTATTGCAAATTTTTTAACTTTATTAAGCAATTTGGTTTTAAAATTATGCTTTGCTTTTATTATTTTAATAAAAGTTTTATTTATAAAATGCTAAAAAATTATAGTTAATATAAAAATTATAACAATGTAAACTTTTAAACTTGCGATAGTAATCATGTTTTTTTTAATTTTTTTTGCTAAATTTGCGCTAAAAAACAAAAAAAAAACAAAAAGCGTTGCAACATTTTTAAAAAGTAATTAAACAATTTTAAAAATTGTTTGCTTATATAAATTATTTAAACTATTAGTTTAAATTTTTTTATAAAAAAAGTATAAAATTTATTTAACATAGTTTATAAAATTTAAATAAATTAAAAAAGCAAAAACGCTTAAAAAAAAAAGCAAAAGCGTTTTATTATTAAGTTTTTTTTATTGTTTTTTTTTAAAATAAATTAAAATGTGCAAAATTTTTTTTTAAGGTTAACTTTTTTTTTCTAAGCATTAATTAATTAAAATATTGATAATAAAATTAGTTAACTATTTACTTTATATTTTTTATAAGCTTTTAAATAGTTTTTGCATATAAGTATTTTTTTTATTTAATTAAATATTTATAGGTTTTTTTGTTTTAATGTAAATTTAATATTTTTTTAATATTGTATATATTTTTATTTGGTTTAACTTTTAGCTTTATTTAAAGTTTAGCGTTTTTTAATGTTTTTTTAAAAAGTAAAACGTAAAATACCAAATGTATTTTAGCTTTTTTTAGTAGTTTAAATTAACAATTAATTTTTAAAATAACTTTTTTAATTTTAAATAATTTAATTTATTTGAAGTTAAGTTTATTGCTTAGCTTTTTTATTTTAATGTTATGCTTTAAAAGATTTTTTTTAATTTTTTTTTATAATTAGCTTTAATAATTTATTTATTTTATAATATTTTTATGCGGTTTTATAAAAATATTAGCTTATTTTATAGTTTTTGCTATAGATTTATAATTTTTTTTGCTTATATTTTTGCGTTAAATATTATTGTTTTTTTAATTATAGTTTTATTTAACTTTAAATTAAATTTATAATTTGCTTTAAATAATAATATTTTTATTAATTTATTATTAAAATTATTATAAATATACTTTGCTATAAATAATAGTTTAACTTAATTGTTTGCTATTTATTAAAATAACAGCAAAAATATTGCTTTAAAATTTAATTTAATTATTTTATTTGTTTATTTATTTATAAATAATAAACCGTAAATATATAATGTTTAATTTTTAATGCTTTTATTAATAATTAATAAAACTTAAAAGCTATAATTGTTTTTTTATTAATAATTGCTTTTTTTAAAACTTTATATTTATTAAAAATAATGCATCCCCTACTTTAACCAAACACCTAATTAAACCGGCCACTTTTTCTCCAAGTTGTACGTATATAAAAAAATCCCTTATTTTTTTACCAATAATAATAGTTTCTTGTCGTAAAAAAAGCAACATATAACTTGCGCTTCAAGCTTTTAAACGTATTTTTAAGCTATTTATATAACGTACTGCTTAAATTTATAATATTTTTTGCATAACATTTGCCAATTATATAAATAGTTTTTCATTTGCAAACGAAATACCACACTTAAAAGCCTAATTAACTAAAAAAAAAAAAAAAAATTATATTATATATTTTTAATTTTAACGTATAATTATTTTTACTTTTACATGTTTATGTTAAAAATATAGTAAATTAATTAATAAAACTATAAAGTTAAAAATTTGTTAAAAAAAAAAATTAAACTTTAAACTTTGCACAAAAAACTTTAAAGTTTTAAATATATTTTAATTAAAAAATTAATTATTAATAAATATTAAACAAAAATTTAATTAAATATTATATATAATTTATTTTTGTACAAAAAACAATAAATAAAAAAAATTTATAACTTTAACAAAATTAAATTTGCAATAAATAAAATTACATTTAAAATAGTTGTAATTTTATTTAAACGTAAAAAAAAGCTATATATAATGAAATAAAGCAATATAAAATAAGCTATAATTATTTAAACAATTTTGTTATATAGCTAGATTATTTTGCTATATATTATTTTAGCAAAAAAAAACCACTTTATGCTTTAGTTTAAAAATAATAATATATTAAAAAATTAAAAAATTGCAACTATAAAAAATAGTTAAATAATAAACAAATAAAGTATAAATTAAATTAAGCATTTTAATTAATATATAAAGTTTTATATAAAAATTACTATTGCTTTTTTTTATTTAATAGCTATAAAAACTATTATTTATACAACTTTAAGTTATATTGCAAAAAAAACAATATTATTACCTTTTATATATTTTTTTATTTTTTTTATTACTTCTAGCTATTTAATATTAAAGTATTTAGCTTTTTAAAACAATTATATAGCAAGCAAATTAACTTTTTTATATGCACATATATTACTTATATTTAAAAGAAAAAAATTTTAACCGCGTTTTTTTATGCGTTTAATAAAGCAATAACTGTAAACAATATATAAATTTTTTTTAAAAAAATAAGTTTAATATTATACAATTTAAAATATATTATTAATTAATTAAATTGTTTAATAATATTTTAAGTTAAACATTTATTTTTTTTTAATTAAACTTTTATATAATTTTAATTTTAAATAATTTAACAAAAGCTAATTTTTTTTTTAAATATATAAAGCAAAAAATTATATAACATTAAAACAGCTTTTTTATATTTATTATTAAAAATTTAAGCTAAATTATATGTAATATAATTAAAGCCATATACAATATTATATTATTAAAAAAAAAGTTAAAAGTTTTTGCAAAGCAAATCATATGTTTAGCAAACGTTGCTATATAAAGCAAACTAAACTATAAAATATAAAATTTCGTACTATTAAAAATATAAAAAATAAAATAAAAATATAAAATATTGCTAAAGCAGAAAATTATGTTGTATATAATGGTAGTTATTATACAAAAAAAAAAGAAACTTGCGCTAAATGCTATAAGCTTTGCAGCAAGCCTAGCCACAATACACAAACATGCAAAAATGTTATAAAAACGTTTCACAAATCAAATTTTAATTAGTTTAATTAAATCGTACAAATAGTTATTAAAATATTTCCAAATATATATACAAAGTTTTATTTAAATAGCCGGTTTAATTAAGTGTTTGGTTAAAATAAAGGATGCATTATGTTTAATTATTATATAAGCTAAATTTTTTGCTATATTTAATTTTAAATATAATATAAAGTAATTATATTTTATAAGTTTTTTTATAATAATTAAAATTAAATTATATTTAACTTTTGTTATAGGTTTTTTTAACTTAGGTAATTTAATTATAAAATTAAACGCAATTAATTTTTAAGCTTTATTTGGTATTTTTTTTAGTTGTAATAATTTATATGGTTTATGCTATAATGTTTTGCTTTTTTTGCATAAATTGCATTTTTATAATACTTTTTTACTAGTGTTTTTTATTTTTTTTTAATAAAATGCTTAATTTTTAATTTTTGAAATAATTTTAAATATTTTTTAATATTTTATAAATAAAAGTTTATATGCTATTTTAATAAGCTTTTTTTTTAACTTAAATAATATTTAAGTTTAATTTTTATAATAAATAAAGTTTAATAAACTATTATATTTTAAACTTTTTTTTATTAAACTAGTTTATATTATTATAATAATATTTTAATGTTATAATTATTAATATTTTTTATGCGAATTTTTTATAGTTTATACGTGTTATTACTAATAACATTAATTTTTGCTTTGTTTTTTTAAAAAGTGTTTAATTTTTTAATTTCTTTTTATTTTAATAGTTGCTTTATTAACTTCAAATGTTAGCTTTAACGTTTTTTTTTTAATATAAATAATAATAAAATTAAACTATAATATAAATTTTAATTATTTTATTTGTTATTTATTTAATATTTTTAATGTTATAAAGGTTATAAAGTTTTTATAATTAAAATATATTATTATTGGTTTTTTTAATTTATAAAAATAAAGTTTTTATTTTTTAAATGTTTAAATAATAGCTATTAGCTTTTTGTTTAGCAGTGTATATTATGCTGCTAGTTTTAAAAACTTTTTTAAAAAAAAAACTATTAAATGTAGTTTTTGTTTTTATTTTGTTAATTTAATTAATTGCTTATTGCTGCATTATATACATTAACTTTTACTTTAAATTTTTTATTAAAATTAAATAGTTTTAAAACCGGGTTATTTATAATTAATAAATTAATTTTATTAAAAAACTTTTATTTTTTATTTTTTTAATAAAAAGTTAAAATTTTTTTTATTAAATTTATAAAAGGTTTTATATATTTATTAAATTTTTTAATAAAGCTTTAAACGTAGTTTATAAAACTTATAAATGTTTTTACGTTATTTATTAATTTAAGTATTAGCTAATTTTTTACTGCTAAGATTTTGGATTTTTAAATTTATACCTTTTTTAAAGTTATTATAAATTTAAGAAAATTAACTTCTTTTGTTTAAAATTTGTTTTTTTTAAGGTTTATTTTAAATTTTGCATTTTATAATATTATAAGCATTTTTTTAAAATGTTTTTCATGTTTTTTAAATATTTTAAAATATATTAATATATTATTTAAATGTATTATTATAAATATATCGATGAATTTTTATAATGCATTTATAATTTATGTTTAAAATATAACAAATATATTAATAAGCTTAAATAGGCTTATTAAATATTTAAACAATTTATATAATATTTTAAATATTGTTTTTTATTTATTACCTAGCATTATTTTTGTTTAATTAAAGTTTTTATTTTTGTTTACTGTTTTTTTTTATTTTATATAACATTTATAATACTAGTAATTGTGCTAATAATGTTAAATGCTATATAAGTTTTTTTGCTAAATTTATTTTAATATAGTTGTTAAGTTTTTTTAATTGTTTTTAATTTATATGGTATAGCAAAAATAATTTTAATACTCCTTTTTTTTTAAATAAAATTTAATAATTTTATATT
The DNA here is from genome assembly GCA_022385695.1 of Xylaria arbuscula. NCBI lineage: Eukaryota > Fungi > Ascomycota > Sordariomycetes > Xylariales > Xylariaceae > Xylaria > Xylaria arbuscula. The sequence goes on along the minus strand of MU279364.1, from coordinate 550,152 downwards.
TTTTGCTTTAATAAGTTATTATATGTTTTATTAAATATATTGCTATAATTTTAATATTTTAATAATATTTTACTGTTAATTATAATATAAATTTATATTAATTGTTTAATAAAATTACTTAATATCTATTATATAAGTCTTTTAATAATTATTTTTTTTTTAATATATTTTATTAAAGGTAATCGGTTTTTTAGTTTATTTTAAAATTGCTTTTTTATAATTAAGGTATTTTAAAAATAACATTATGCTTAAATGTTTTTGTAATATTAAGCTTAAGTTTTTTTTTATATTTTAAAATGTTAAAAAAAAGTGCTGCAGTTTTTTTTACAACTATTTTATTATTATATGCAATAAAACTTTTATTAACAATTAAAAATAAGCAAAAGTTGTTTTTAAGCTTTGTTAATATATTTAATTGCTTAATAACTTGTAAAAAAATAAAGTTTGCTTAAGCTTTTATATTTATAAACGTTTATAGTTTATTTTTTTAATATATTAAATTGATTTTTAAATGTTTGCTTTAATTTATTATTATAGCATAAAGCTATTTTAATTTTTAAATTAATTGTTAATTTATTATAACTGCTTTTTGTTATTCTTTAACTAATTTTAACTAATTATTACTTATGTTATTATATTATTAAATTGTTTAGCTACATTAATTACTGCTTAAAACTTTTTAAATTATATTATTATATTTTTATTTAAATAATATTTCATTTTTTTATTTTTTACTTTTTATATAGTAATAAGTTTTTTATTTTTATAAAGATTTGCTATATTTTTAAAAGATTTTTTAATACCTTTTTATTTAATTATAGCTTTTTTTTGGCTTTTTTTTCCTAAATATAAATTAATTTTAATTAATTTATTATATTTGCTTTATTATTTTGCGTAATTTTATTGTTTTTTATTATGCATAGGTTTTATATTTATTATTAGTGCAATTTTTTAGTTATAAAATTTATTGCCAACATATTTTTAGCTATTATATGTTTTTTATAAATATTGCAAATTTTTTAAAGTTTTAATATATTAGCATTATTTTTTTTTTATATAATAGTTATAACCGTGGTTTTTTGTTTAATTGTTTGAAAAACTATATATATTATAGCTTTTTTTGCAAATAATTAATATATTTATAAGATTTGTTTATATTTTTAATTTTTTAGTTTTAGCTTTATTAGTTTTTAGCTTATTATAATTTTATTTTAATAATATTTTTTAGCAATAAGTTTTATTATTAAACTTTAATAATTATTGGTATTTGTTTTAACTTTTATTATACATGTTATGTTATACTATTATATATTCTTTAAAAATAGCTATATTTTTTTATTGTTTTTTACCTTTAGCGTATATATTATTGCTGTTTTAACTTTTTTTATTTGTAATTTTTATACATTTAATATTTTGCTAAACCATTTTTTAAGCTATTTTTTATATTTATAGCTTAGGTTTTTAACTTTGTTTTATATAAAATCTTTGATTTTTTTTGGTTTAATGTTTTTTTAATTATTTTTATTATTATTAATTTAAGTAATTTTTTTTTAAAAAGCTATATTTTTTTTAAGTTTTATTATTAATGCTTATATTATGTTTTTAATAATTAATAAAGTTATAAATATATTTGTTTTATTTTGCTTATTTTAATTGCTTTATAAAAAAATGTTTTAAATATATATATATATTTTTTTATATGTTATAATATAGCACTTTTTTAACGTGTTATTATTATAGTTCACTTTATTAATTACTAATTTTTAATATGGCAATAGTTATAAAATAAAGCTTGCTTTGCTTTTTTAAGCTTTTGTTTTTTTTTTACGCTTATTGCAATTTTTTACATAGTTTTTTTTTAGTTATAATTATAGCACTTAACTTTATTTAAGTTTTATTTTTTAATTATTACATTAAGTTTTATAAGTTTTGCATAAATATTAAAAGCTGTAAAACCTAGGGTTTTTGCTTTTTTTATATTAGCTATTTATAATAGTTTTTAATTTTATTGTTTTTTTTATATTTTTTATTTAAATAATTAATTGTTAATTTTAATTGTTTTTACAACATATTTTTTTAAAGTTTTTAATTGTTTTTTTAATAAAAATTATTTTCAACTTTATTTTTAAGTTTTTTATAAAAAATAATTATAATGTTTTTTTTATTATTTTATAAGGTTTTGCTAAGCTGCTTTTAAAATTTTATAGCATATTTATATATTAGTTTTATTTATTATATATTTAATAATTTTTGTTTTCCTTTTTTTTTTTTTAGGTTTTTATATATTTTAATTAACATTTTTTTAAACTTTGCTAAACTTGCGAAGGTTTTTTTGGTTTTTATTTGTTGATTTTTTTTTAACATTTATATAATTGTGTATAATAAGCTAAAACTATTTATAGCGTTTTTAATTAAAAATTTAATTGCATATAATGTTTGTTTTAATTTATTAAGCATTTTTTATTTATAGTAGTGCATATAAGCTTAAACTTAAATTAAAAATTTATTTAGTTAACTTTATGTTTTATTAAATTGTATTAGTTTATCAAGTTTAAATTTAGTTGCTTTAACTTATAGTTAATTATTAAGTTTTATTATTTTTTGCTTTAAAAGTTTAATGGTTTTTTTTTTTTGTTGTTTTACATTAATAAAAATTTGTGCATTGTTGTTTATATTTTTTATAGCTTATTTAAGCTAAAATTTTAAATTAATAATCTAAGCTTTTATATAATTATATTATGCTTTAAATAATTTAAAGTTATTATTAACTAATTATAAGGTAAATATAGCGTTTTTATAACTATTGTGATTTTTATATACTAAGTAATTAAACAATTTAAAATATAATAAACTTTAAATTTATATAGCGTAGTATATTTAAAGCTTTTATATAAATTGTGCAAAGTAATATATTGTAGTAATTATATTTATTAATTATAAATTATTAAATAGTTAAAATTGCTTTTATTTAGCTATTTTAAAAAGTTGCTATATGCTTAAATTAAATTATAAAGTAAAAACTATATTAATTATATAAAAAACATTTGTTTTTAATATAAATAGTTTTTTTTTATTACTTTTGTATGTTTTTGTTGTTTTTTATTTTTGTTTAAAAATTAAAAATGTTTTTATTGTTTTTTATTGTTTTTATAAAGATAATAGTTATGTGATTTTAATTTTCTAGCTATAGCTTGTTTTTTAATTTAGCTAAATACCTTTTATTAGGCCGTTTAGTCACCTTGGTTTATTAATAAGCTGTTTTTTATTGGTTTATAATATTTACTTTTTATTAAGTTATTTATAAAAAAAAAAGCAAATAATACTTTATATAAAATTGTTATATAGTAGCAGCTTGTTAACCATTATGCCAACAATTTAAAAAGTTAAAAATATTTTAAATTAAAATATCCGCGCTTTTATACGTATATATGTTTTCGAGTAGCCTAGCTATGCTAACATATAATAAAAATTATTAGTGTTAACTATATTATATAAATAGCCAGCTTAATTAAATAGCCAGCTTAAATAAAACATGCATTATATAAATAATTATTAATTAGCAAATAAAATATTATTTTTAAAAATTTAATTAATTAAAAAAAACTATTATATTATATACTTTTACCTTTAGCATATAATTATTTTTATTTTTATATATATTAAAAATAAATGCTAATTATAATAACGCATTTTCCACTTAAGCTGAACACTTAATTAAGCTAGCCATTTACGTGACATATATAACACCGGTAATTTTATATAAAGTATTACTTGCCCCTTTTTTAAATAACTTAACGGAAAGTAGGCTTATAAACTAATAATTAATATATTTAAAATTTTTATTTAAAAATAAATTTAATGGTATTTATCATTATTTTATAGCTATTTTATTTAAGCGTGCACTTATAAAACTTTATTTTATAAACATTATTTTAGCGTATTTTTTATATAGCTTTAAATAAAATAACTATAAAATAATAAAAAATACTATTAAATTTATTTTTAAATAAAGATTTTAAATATATTAATTATTAGCTTATAAGCCTACTTTTTGTTAAGTTATTTAAAAAAAAAGCAAGTAGTACCTTATATAAAATTATTAGTGCTATATATATTATATAAATAGCCAGCTTAATTAAGTGTTTAATTTAAATAAAAAATATATTCTATATAAATATAATATTATAATTAGCAAATAATAATTAAAAAATTAATTATAAAAAAAATATAATATTAAAAGCAAAGAATATAATAGGTAATAATTATTATATTAAATAAAATAATTAAAAAAATAATTAAATTGTTTAATTATTTAAATAATTAAAACATAAATTTTTTTAAAAGCTATATAATATATTTTTTATTTAAGCTAAACATTTAATTAAACTAGCTATTTATATAATATATATAGCATTAATAATTTTATATAAAATATTATTTACTTTTTTTTTTAATAACTTAACAAAAAATAAGCTTATAACTTAATAATTAATATATTTAAAATTTGTTTTTAAAAAAAAATCCACTAGTATTTTTTATTATTTTATAGCTATTTTATTTAAGCATATATTTATAAAACTTTATTTCATAAAGATTATTTCAGCGTATTTTTTATATAGCTTTAAATAAAATAGCTATAAAATAATAAAAATTATTATTAGATTTTTTTTAAACTTTTTTTTTAAATATATTAATTATTAGTTTATAAGCTTATTTTTTGTTAAATTATTAAAAAGAAAAGTAAACAATATTTTATATAAAATTATTAATATTATATATATTATATAAAAAGCTAGCTTAATTAAATATTTAGCTTAAATAAAAAATATATTATTTTATATTATAATAAATTTAATATTAATAATATAAAATATATAATAAATTATTTATTTAAATAAATAAAAATTAGTTAATATAATTATATTAAGCAAAATTTATAATTATTTAAGCTAATGCATTTTTTATTTTATTTGAATATTTAATTAAATTAGCTATTTAAATAAAATTTAATATATATATTTAAAAATATTTTAACAATTATTTATATAATTTAATTAAATTAATTAAAATTTAATTTATTAAATGTTTTTATAATATTTTTATATATTTATATATTATAACTAAGCTTGCTGCAAAGCTTATAGCATTTAGCGCAAGTTTTCTTTTTTTTTATATAACAATTATTATTATATATAATATAACTTTTTGCTTTAACAATATTTTATATTTTTATTTTATTTTCAATATTTTTAACAATATAAAATTTTGCATTTTATAACGTAATTTATTTGATATAATAATATTTGTTAAATATATAATTTATTTTATAAAAACTTTTTTTTTTTTTAATAATATAATATTATATATAATTTAACTTAAATTTTTAATAATAAATATAAAAAAGCTATTTTAATATTATATAATTTTTTATTTTATATATTTAAAATTAAAATTATATAAAAGTTTAATGAAAAAAAAAATAAAAGTTTAATTTAAAATATTATTAAATAATTTAATTATTTTTTATAATTGTAAATTTTTAATTATTTAATATATTATTATTTTTAAATTAAAATATAAAATAATTTTTTTTTGCTAAAATAATATATAGCAAAATAATTTATTTATATAATAAAATTGTTTATATAATTATAGTTTATTTTATATTGCTTTATTTAATTATATATAGCTTTTTTTTATATTTAAATAAAATTATAATTATTTTAAATATCATTTTGCTTATTATAAATTTAATTTTATTAAAGTTATAAATATATTTTTTTAATTTTTAATTTTATTTATTATTTTTTATATAAAAATAAATTATATATAATATTTAATTAAATTTTTATTTAATATTTATTAATACTAAGTTTTTTAATTAAAATGCCTTTAAAGCTTTAAAAAAATTTATATAAAGTTTAAAGTTTAATTTTTTTAATAAATTTTTAATTTTGCAGTTTTATTAATTAATTTGCTATATTTTTAATATAAAAATATAAAAGCAAAAATAATTATATATTAAAATTAAAAATATATAATATAATTATTTTTCTTTTATTTTTAAATAATTAAACTTTTAAATATAATATTTTATTTGCAAATTAAAAACCATTTATATAATTAGCAAATATTATGCAAAAAACATTATAAATTTAAGCACCATATTATATAAATAGCTTAAAAATGCGTTTAAAAGCTTAAAACGTAAGCTATATATTGCTTTTTTTATAATAAAAAACCTTTGTTATTAATATTAAAAAAAGAATTTTTTTATATATATAATTTAAAAAAAAATAACTAGTTTAATTAAATGTTTAAATAAAATAAAAAATATATTAATATTATTAATAATATTATTTTATAAAAAATATAAATTAGCTAACTTATTTTATATTAAATATTATAATTTATAATTAACTTTAAAATAAATATTTTATATAAATTAATTTTATAATAAATATTTTATATTTTATTTATATTTATTAAAAAATAATTATTTTATAATATTATAACGTGGTTTATATGCGAGCGGGCTATATAAGCAAGCAGGCCACTTTTTACTATATAATTATGTTTAATTATTAATAACTTTATAACTAACGTAAATATTATTAAAAATTAATCGGATTTTATTTTGTTACTTAATTTTATATTCTTATTATAAGTTTTTAAATTGTGGCCGGTTTTGCTGCACCGCCTACATTGTTGTTGGCGCGGCATACTTGGCTTACTACTACTATGACTTTTTGACGTTTGCGACCGTGCCAACTTTTGCGCATCCTTTTAGGCAATCAAATCTATTGCATTCTTTATAGTAAGGCTTTCTTTATTTTGTAAACGCCTTTTTTTTTGCCTCTTTGGCATTTGCTAAGTGCTTTATTTGCTTTGCGAAGCTTTTGGTTTTTATTGCTTATAAGTGTGAGCTAATAGGCTAATATTTGATTTAACTTTGCAAACTGGTTAACAGCGCTTAATATTAGCTTTGAGGAGCTTTTTTAATAACTAAAGATTTAACTTTTAATAAAATCCAATTGGGCGCTTGCTTTTTTAGCTGTTGTTGGTATTTGGGAGACCTAAGGTGTAGGCAGGTTAAAAGTATTTGGAATTAGTGTTAGCAACTATAACTGCACATTTAGCTTTAAAATTACGGCTTGTAAATTGTAAGGCATTAAACCTAACTTTTAAAAACTTTTTAAAATGTTTGATTTTGTAAAAGTAGTAAAGTAGGCTTTTTTAAACGCAATAAAAAACTTGGGCTTAGTAATGTGGTTAATGTGTAATTTAATAAATTTGTTGATTTTGCGATTGTATGCTTGCTTTAACACATTATAAAGACCTATGTTAAATGGTTAAATGGTTAAATAAAATGTAACAAGTAAAAAGGCAGAGGAATTGTTATAATTTTTTATTTTTTGCAGTACTTTTTAAACTTGGCTAATATATAACTTTTATACTGGTTTAGCACTAACAAACAATATGTGCTTACTAATGTTAACGCAGTGTGTTTATTAAAATGCTTTACCTATTTTAAGCTAATATTATTATTTGTTTATTTATTAAGACTGGTATTAAATACCTAATTAGTTAAAAGGTTAGTGTTTTGGTACTAATGCTTAAAATGGTAGACTTTTTAAAGAATAAAGTATAGTAAGATATATTAACCGGCTAAATTAATATAATAAATTGCTGTTAATTATTTTTTATTACTGGGCTGTATTATTTTACGCTTTTTATGTTAATTAGCGCGTGTAATAACTATATATAGGTAGATCTGGCTTATTATAAACCTAGTTTTATTGAAATTTTAAATATTGTTATTATAAATACTGTATTGGTTTTTAACATGTGTATACTGCTTAAACCACGCACAAATTATATTTAAATCTTTGCATAAAGCCCTTTAATAGTTGTAAGCACGCGTAAAGCGTGTTTTAAGCTTTTTATAGCGACTAATAAAGTTATACGCCTATTGCTTGCCAACAGGTGGTGCGTTATGCGAGTTGCATAAAAAATTGGCTATATTTTTAATAGTAGCGTAAGCTACAGAAAATTTTTGCTTATTAAAATTAAAAATATATTTAAAAAGCATATTTTTTTTAATAAAACCAAGTTTATGCATATTGGCGCGGGTTTTGTTTTTGGTAGTATGTCCGTTTATTCTGGCTTGTAATGTGCTATGCGGAATATTATATATTTTGCAAACGCGTTAAACGCTAATTTTTTGGGACGATTGAATAGCTTGAATTGCTAGCTGCAATTTAGCTTTTTTAGAATTGTTAGACATTGTGTTGTTGTAAAGTTATTATGCGACAAAACATAACTGGACGCGTTAGGGTGAAAAGTGGCCTGCTTGCTTATATAGCCCGCTCGCATATAAACCACGTTATTTATAGTTTAGTAATTTTATAAATAACATTATAAATAAATTTATAATATTATTTATAAATTATTAATATTGTAACAAACCGTTAGTCTGTAAGGGCGTTAGTACTCGAAGCTCCACGTATTAGATCGTGCCTAGGGTGCGAACGTTGTACGGTCGGGTCGTAACTAAGTAGTCGTTAAGAGATTACTCTCACACAGCTATTTCAAGAAGTCGCTGTATGCTTAGATTGAATTGTGAAGTAAGAACTACAACTAAATACATAGGAAACGTTGGTCTATTATATAGACAGTTTTTCTTTTACCAATTTCTTAGTGAGTGCTTTTGTTCACTGGACTCACTGGCTCACTTGGCTCACTCCCAAGGTGAGCTCACTTATAGGGTGATCTAGGGTGAGTCGTCACGTGACTTTTCTAATTAGGAACTGTAGCTTGTCTTCTAGTACAATTTCTTTTTTTTGTTGGTGTAATATCGCCGCTAGACCTTTCTCAATGGCCTGCGCCCATGTTAGCTCGTAATATTATTCCCTTTTCCCCCGGTTATTATCCTTAATAACAATTGGTTTAGGTGGTTAGTTCCCTTTTCCTTTTTGTTCAACCTTTTTTTGGTGCTTGTTTGCCATATTGTTTTATAGCGCTCGTGAGCAATATTGTTTAGCTAATTATTTAAATAAGTTTGGTTTTTTGTCCGACTTATATTTCTGCTGCTTTGAGACTGGTCGTGTTTGTTTAAAGGATTTTAATTGTAGTGCCTGTTGCTCCGTGTGCACTCGCCTTGGTTGTCTTTGCGTAATGCCCTCTCTTTTTAACAGTTTAGTTTATATAACCAAAAAACGTTATTAAATATATAAAAAGCGTAAAACCGCCCGAGCAAAACTACAACTGCTTTGCTGCACAATAGAAAAAACTCAATCTTTTTTAATAAAAACTTAAAATGATATATTAGCGCAGTTTGTTTAATTAAAGCAATTAAAAAAACAAAATAATATTTTTGCTTTTAAAGGTGTTAAATTTCTTTGTTGTAGTTTTAATACTTTAAACAAAATAAAAGCATTTAAACGCAAGAAAAAGCGTTAAGGCAAGCTTCAACTTACCGTTAAAAAGGCTGCCAACATTGTTACTCCTAGCATTAATTAGGGTTTTCTCGATTTGCTTTCTGCTTAAGAGGTCAACCCCGCCCTTTTGGTACTGGCCGGTTAGGGTATTATTGGTAAAACTGGTTAACCATTCACCTTACATCCTTTAGGTTTTTTATAAGTTCTTAAGTAGTTTTTACATATAAATATCCTTTTTACTTAACCAAATATTTATAGGTACTTTTATTTTAACATAAATCCAGTATTTTTTTAACCTTATATAAATCTTTGTTTGGTTTAACTTTTAGTTGTGTTTAAAGTTCGGCATTTTTTAATGCTGGTTTAAAAAAAAAAAAAAAAATTTTAGCCATATTTTAGCTCTTTTAAATAGCTTAAGTTAATAATTAGTTCTTAAAATGACTTTTTTAATCTTAAATGGTTTGATTTGTTTAAAGTTAAGCTTATTGCTTGGTTGTTTTGTTTTAATATTGCGCTTTAAAAGATACACTTTGTCTTTTTTTTCTAAGGTTGGCTTTAATAACCTATGCTTATTGCTATAAGCTTTTATACAGTTTTATAAAAATATTAGTTTATTTTGTAGTTTTTGTTGTAGACTTATGATTTCCTTTGCCTGTATCTTTGCTTTAGGCGCTGTAACGCCGTTGATTGCAGTTCGATTTATTTCTAGGTTAAATCCGTAATTTGCCGTGAATGGAAACATTTCTATTAACTCATTGTTAGAACTATTGTAAGCATACTTTGCTATAGGCAAAAGCTCAACCTAATTGTTTTGTTGTTTGTTAAAGTAGCAGCAAAGGTACTGCTTTAAAGTTTGATTAAGTCTTTTTGTTTGTTTATCCGTCTGTAGGTGATAAGCCGTAAACAATCGGTGCTTAACGCCCAATGCTTTTATCAATGATTAATAAAACTTAGAGGCTATAGTTGTTTTTTTATCCGTGACTGCTTCTTTTGGAACTCCATGTTTACTAAAAACATGTTTGATTATTATATAAGCCAAATCTTTTGCTGTACTTAATTCCAGGTATAGTATGAAATATCCATATTTCGTGAGTTTTTTTACAATGACTAGTATTGAATTGTATAATACTCCGGTTATTAGTTCTTTTGATTTAGGTAGCTTGACGATAAAGTTAAACGCAATAAATTTTTAAGCCTTGTTTGGTATTTGCTTTGGTTGTAGCAATCCATATGGTTTGTGTCGTGGTGCTTTACTTTTTCTGCATAGGACACATTCTTCAACTATTTTTTTTACTATGCTTTTAAGCTCTCTGCATTTGTAGTTCTTTTGTATTTGTGATAGTGTTTTGTACACTCCCTAATGTTCTGCTAGTGGATGTTTATGCATCGCTTTTACTAGTTCTTTAATTGTAAATTGTTATTTAGGATTTAGATATACCTTTTCATCCTTATCTTTGCTTTGCTTAAAGGTTAGTGGTGTATTAGTTAATAATAGTAATATTTATAAAACTAATCTATGGTTTTTTTATAATTGTTTAATTTATTTATTATGATTAAATGAAGTTATAGCTGTAAGTGTAATTTTTTGTTAGGTTTTTTTCAACAATACTTGGCTTTTTGTTTTTAATTTTTTATGGTTGCTTTGTTAACTTAAAATATCTGCTGTCACATTTTTTTTTCCTTTAATGTAAAAAATAATAAAGTTAAACTAAAATAAAAACTTTGCCCATTCGATTTGTTGTTTGTTTAATACTTTTATTGTTATAAATATAATTAAGTTTTTGTGGTTTGTGTACACCTTAACTGGTTTTTTAGGTCTATAAAGGTAATGTTCCCATTTCTTAAATGCTTGGACAATAGCCATTAGCTTTTTGTCTGGTAGTGTATATTGCTCTGCTAGTCCTGAAAATCTTTTTGAGAAATATGCCACTAGGTGCAATTTTTCATTTTCATCTCGTTAACCTAGTTGTCCGCCCATTGCCCTCTCGCTGGCGTCGACTATTACTTCGAATTCCTTGTCTGGGTCAAAAAGCTTCTAAACAGGTTCTTTTAATATAAAAGCCTTTACTTTCTCAAAAGATTCTTGTTTTTTCTTTTTCCACTTGAAAGGATTGTTTTTTCTCATTAAGTCCAAAAGAGGTCCGGCGTGTCTACTAAACTATTTAATAAGGCTTCGGATATAGTTTGTAAATCCCACGAACGCCTTTACATCACTTACCGATTTAGGTACCGGCTAATCTTTTACTGCTAAAATCTTGGACTTTTAAATTCTTATCTTTTTTAGAGTTATTGTAAAACCAAGAAAATCAACCTTTTGCGTGTGAAATTTGCTTTTCTTGGGGTTTACTTTTAACTTGGCAATTTATAGCGCGTTTAGTACTTTTTTAACATGCTCTCGGTATTTTTTAAGGTTTTTTAAATATATTAAAATGTTGTCGAAATATACTATTATAAATATATCGATAAATTTGCGTAAGGCGTGCGTTATTTGCGCTTAAAATGTTGCTAGGGCATTGGTAAGTTTAAAAAACATTATTAAAAATTTGTATAATCTGTATCGTATGCGAAATGCCGTTTTCCACTCATTACCTAATGCTATTCTTGTCTGATTATATGCGTTTGATAGGTCAAATGCTGTAAACTATTTTTGCGTGCACTAATTTATTTTGTAAGTTGTTAATTCTGGGTATTGGTTCCATAAACTTAATAGTTTTAGAGCTTACGTTTTAGTAGTTTACTACTAATTTCCAACGTTGTTTTTTGTTTTTTCTGGTTTTGCATAGTACCTAAAGTACCGGTGATCCTGCTGGTGATTTTAAAAATCAAATAAATCCTTTCTCTAAATTCTTTTTAAGAAATTTTCGTAATTTTTCCAGTTGTTTTTTATTCATGTGATATAATGAAAATAATTGTAATTTAGCTCCTTCCTTAAGCGGAATATTGTGGTCTCATAAACCATACTTTAATAACTTATTGTATATTTCACTAAATATATCGCCGTAGTTTCGATATTCTATTAGTACTTTGTTGTCAAGTATAGGCTTGGACTCTTTGATCATTATGCAAATTTGCAATAGTGGTCCAATAGAATTGCTTGATACCTGTGTCTTAGGTTCCTCATTAGCTAATTCTCTTTTTGGTATATCTCACTAAAGTTGGCCTGTTCTCCAGTTCACTCTGGGATTGCTCTCCTGCAACCAAGGTATCCTTAAAATAACATCATGTCTAAATGTTTTCATAATGTTAAGCATTAATCGTTCTTTATATCCGAGAATGTTAAAAAAAAGTTCTGCAGTTTTCTTTAAAACTATTCCGTCTTTATACGCAATGGGACTTTTATCAACGGTTAAAAGTGGGTAAAAGTTGTTTTTAAGCTTCGTTAATAACGTGTTCCATCATCAAGTGACAAATATCATCAAGTGACAAGAGTCTCAAGCACTATTGAAATTGCAACGTAAAAAAAACAACTATAACGCAATTAAATTACTTTAAATTAATCGGAATCCTTTTCATTAGATGTATTTACATCTACTGTACAAGTGCGCGCATTATGACCGGTGTTGCCGCATATGCCACAATGGCGCGCGCGCGCAGATGCCCTCACCCGACGACCACTTCCTTCACTATTTTCTTGATCTACTTGACCACCACCCTCTTTAGAAACCTGGAGATCTGTTCCCTCAGATCAAGTAAGTACTCTTCCAGTCCGTAATTGCTTATTTTTTGTCCTCCGACGTTTACTAAGGATGTGGTTGGCCTCCCGAAGCTTAGCTACTTCATTTAGTATTAACGTTTGCCCATGCAGTAAATAGTACGTAGCTTTTGATAACGAGTTTACAGCGTTAATAATTTTGCTGGGTGAGCTACTTTAATGCCTAGCGATTTGGGTTTTCAAGTAAATAGTCTGCAAAACGGCTTCTTTGATAGTGGTAGGGGTTTTCGAAACCCAAACAGTAGAAGGTAACTCAGGCTCCGGCAATGGTGTAGAAAGGATTGGCGCAACATCAAGCCCCAAAATAACGACTTCTGGGTTAAATAAAACAAGGCCAGTGGCCCTAAACCCAGACGTAATGTTTACAGGTGTCATTGCTTAAGTATAGGCCTTAAAAAACGCAGGTAAAAAGTCTTCCTTCAAAACATGCGTTATACCTGTTCGCATAATATTGCTGATTTTAATACCATACGCTTTTTTTAACGGGCTAAAACATGCCACGTTTAAAGGCTGGAGTTTATGAAAAGAATGTGCAGGCATTATTTCGGTAAAAATACCATTTTCCTGGCAATAGTTCTTAAATTTCTCCAAATGGTAGCTTTTGTGACCATCGAAGATAAAAAGATGTTTTATGCCTGTTAAACGCGGTCGAGTATACTTATTAAAGTGTTTAATCTATTTTAAACCGAGATCATTATTAATCCAGCCGTTATGTGAGACCGCAATTTGCCATTCGGGTGGTAGAGGGCTATTGCGATACCAAAAGGCAAGGTAGGTTTTTCTTTCCAAAATGATAAAAGGCAGCACCGACCAACCCTATGAATTGATCGAACAAACGGCTATAAACCAATTCCGATTGCCTTGCTAGGCTTGCCTAAGCCTATTCCGCTTTTTAACACTTATTGTAACCATATTAGTTATAATCATGCCTATTATAAACCCTGTTTTATTAAAATTGTATATATTCTCTTCTGCAATGCCTTAACGCTTAATAGTCTTTTTTACGCGTTCGTAATACGCGTTATATTCGGTAGGATCTTCGCAGAGGACTCGGCTATAGTCGATTCGACGGTCTAAACGCGTTCGGAAGGCTGGTATACGGTTTATAAAGCGCGTCGTCCAGCACTTTCCGACAGGTTGGCTACCCCGCTCAGCCAATAGTCGGTCGGCCATATCTTGAACATAACACACCCGGGGGGGAAACGCTTTCGAATCTAGGTAAATTATAAACTGTATAATCGCCTGCTCTTCGGAGTCGGTTAATTTCGACTTTATATCTTTGCTGCCGCGCCGGGGCGCAACACCGGCGATTTTGCGGCGGAGGGTCTTGTCGGGAACGCTATACATTTTCGCAAGCTTGTAAATAGAAATGTGAGGGTCGCATTTAAAAGCGCTAGCAGCAGTTAATAACCTAGCTTTTTTTGACGCGTGGTCCATTGTTGTAAGTAGAGAAAATAAAGTTTAAATAATGAGAGGTGAGAAAACCTGAGACTTTTGTCACTTGATGATATTTGTCACTTGATGATAGAACACGTTATATTTAATTGCTTAATAACTTGTAAAAAAATAAAGCTCGCCTAAGCTCTTATATTTATAAGCGCTTATAGCTTATGTTTTTAATACATTAGATCAATTTTAATATGTTTGCCTTTTTTAGCTGTTATAGCATAAAGCTTTTTAAGTTTTCCCAAAAACAGTTGTTGATTTGTTATAACTGCCCGTTGTTGTTTTTTAACTGATTTTAACTAGCTGTTGCTTGTGCTGGCATGTTATTAAATCGTTTGGTTGCGTTAATTGCTGCCCAAGACTTTTTAAAGCGTACTATTATATCTCCGTTTGAATAATATCTTGTTTTTTTATTTCCTGCATCTTGGATTTTGTTAGGTTTTTCATGCTTATAAAGGTTTGTTGCATTTTCAAAAAATCCTTTGCTAAAGTTTGTTTGTTCTATTGCCACTGCAGTTGGTTTTTTTGTTATTTTTTTAGGCTTTTTTTTTTAAACGTTAGTTGGTTTTAACTGATTTATTGCGTTTGCTTTATTGTTTTGTATAACTTTGTTGCTTTCTACTAAGCATGGATTTTGCATCTGTTGTTAGTGCAGTTTTTTGGTCGTAGGATTTGCTGCATACATTCCATAGGCCACTGTAGGTCTTTGTTAAATACTGTAAATCCTCGTGGGTCTTGGTATACTGGTGTTACCTTCCCTTCATCTGCTTTGTATAAGGGTTGCGTTATGGGTTTCCTGTTTAGTTGTTTTGGAAACCACATGTGTTGTAGTTTCTCTTACAAATAGATAATACAACAATGTGTCACACAGCATATCTAAAGGATTTATCCGTATTCTTTGTTTTTTAGTATTAATTCTGCCGGTTTTTAACTCATTATAACTTTGCTATAATAATATCCTTCGGCAATAAGCTCGGTAGCCAAGCTAAATTGATTGCTAGTATTTATTCCGGCTTTTATTATAAGTGCTAGATTATACTGCTATACATTGTTCAAAAATGGCCATATTCTCATGTTGTCTTTGGCTTTTAGCGTATAAACTATTGCTGTTCTGGCTTTTTTTATTTGAAATTTTTGTGCGTTTGATGTTTTGCCTGAGCATTCTCTTCGTTGAATAGATCTTGCTACAAAGTTTTTTAACTATTTAAATTAATGGTCACACTTGGTGTAGCTACATGCATGTCCTTTTGGATAAGATTCCCTTTTAGGCCATCCTTGATATTTGTAAGTTGGGTTTTTAACTTTTTCCCACATAAAATCCCTGATTTTTTTTGGTTTAATATCTTTTTAATTATTTTTATTGTTATTGGTTTAAATAGGATTTTCCCAAGTAGCCATGTTTTGCTTGGTTTTGTTATTAATGTTTATGTTGTATTTTTGGCAATTAATAAAGTTGCAAGTACATCCGTTTTGTTTTGCTTGTTTTAATTGTTTTATGAAAAGGTGTTTTAGACACACTTGTCTTTTTTTTTTGCATATGTTGCAATCTAGTACTTTTTTAATATGTTATTGTTATAGTTAACTCTACTGGTTGTTAATTTTCAACATTGCGATCGTTATAAATAAAGCCTGTTTTGTTTTTCCAAGTTGTCGCTTTTTTTTAGGCTTATTGCAAGCCCGGGCGTAGTGTCCCTTTAGATTATAGTTATAATACTTGACCTTGCTTAGGTCTTGCCTTTTCTTTGTTGCATTTAGTTCCATAGGTCCTGCATGGGTACCTGGTGCTGTTAATTTTATGGTTTGTTTTTTTCCTGAGTTGGGTATTTGTTGGGTTTGTTGTTGTTTTTGTAGACGTTGTTTGTACAACCGGTTGTTGATCTTTATTGCGTTGGCGATATAGGTTTTAAGATCGTTTGGTCGTTTGTCTTTATATAATTCATCTTTCACCTCATCTTTTAACCCTTGATAAAAGGCCGTTATTAGGGCATCTTTATTAAACTACGTTGTTTTAGCTGCTGTTTTTTGGAATTCTACTGTATATTTGTATGCAGCTTTTATTTGAGATATTAAAAGCAGCTTTCTTTCTGCTTGTTTTTTTTCCTCTGGATTTCCATACATATTGGTTAACGCTGTTTTAAACTTATCATAGGATTTAAATGCTGTTTTGGTTTTTTTTTTAGTATTATTAATATTGTTGTTTGTTATATAATTGTTTATCATAGGTTGAAACCATTCCAATGTGTTGCTAGTAAAAAATCCTGCAGCTGTTATTACTTTGTTTTCGTTTAATGAGAAACTATTGTTGTAATGTCATAAATAAGCCTTTGCTTAGGTTAAGAATCCTTTTAGTTGTTTTTGGTTGCTATTAAACCTAGTTAGCTTAACTGGTTTAAAAAGCTTAGGCCTTGGTGAACTTATCACCTATGCCTCAAGTTATTGATTTTGCTGTTTTAACTGCTTGATTTTGTTTTGTAAATGCATTAAGGAACTTTGCACTATTGCAGGTGTTAGTTCAAGCTGCTGCGAAAATATTGTAACCGTATGCAGTTGTTTTTTAAACACTAAATAAGTCTAACAATTCAAAATATAACAAACCGTTAGTTTATAAAGGCGTTAATACTCAAAGCTTTACGTATTAGATTGTGCTTAGGGTGCAAACGTTATACGGTCGGGTTGTAACTAAGTAGTCGTTAAGAGATTACTCTCACACAGCTATTTTAAGAAGTCGCTGTATGCTTAGATTGAATTGTGAAGTAAGAACTACAACTAAATACATAGGAAACGTTGGTCTATTATATAGACAGTTTTTCTTTTACCAATTCCTTAGTGAGTGCCTTCGTTCACTGGACTCACTGGCTCACTTGGCTCACTCCCAAGGTGAGCTCACTTACAGGATGATCTAGGGTGAGTCGTCACGTGACTCTCCTAATTAGGAACTATAGCTTGTCTCCTAGTACAATTTCTTCCCCTCGTTGGTGTAATATCGCCGCTAGACCCCTCCCAGTGGCCTGTGCCCATGTTGGCTCGTAACAAATATATATAAATTATTAATATATTTTTTATTAAATTTTTATTTTTTAACTTAATTTATATATTTTTTTATAATAATATAATAATTTAAAATTTTAAAAAAGTTAATTTATAATTAGCTATTTAAATTATAAAAAATAAATTTTATATTTTTTGCTATAAAATTACTAAAATTTACAATATTTTTAATTATATATTAAAGCAAAAACTTAATAAAAATATGCTTTATTATATTATAAATTTTATAAAATAAAAATTAATAATATTTGAAAAAAAATTGTTAAATATATTTTAAAGCTAAATATATAAGCATTTTTACTTTAGCTTTAAAATATTTAAAAAATAGCTAATATTTTTTAATATAAATATAATAACGCATTTTTTACTTAAATTAAATATTTAATTAAGCTAGCTATTTTAATTTTTATATAAAAATATATTAAAAAAGCTTATATATTTTAATAAATATTAAAGTTATAAACTAATAATTAAAATATTTAAAATTTTTATTTAAAAATAAATTTAATAATAATTTTTATAAATTTGCTATTATTTTATTTATATGTGTACTTAAAACTATGCTAAAATTTTAGCGTAGTTTTTAATATAATATTAAATAAAATAATAGTAAATTTATAAAAAATACTATTAAGTTTTTTTTTAAATAAAAAATTTAAATATATTAATTATTAGTTTTTAAGCTTATTTTTATTAAAATACACAGGTTTTTTTAATATATTTTTATATAAAAAATCAAATAGCTAGCTTAATTAAATGTTTAATTTAAATAAAAAATATGTTATATTAAACTTTTAATATATTAATTATATTTTATTTTGATATATTAAAAAAAATTAAATTAAAAAGCTAAAATTATATAATAAATAAATAAGCATATAAAATATAATAATATTATTAAATTAATAATATTTTTAAATTTTTTTAAATAATAGCTTTTATAATTATTAAAAATTGAAAAATAATAATTATTATTTTTTTAACTTTAAAAATATTTATTAAAATATATTATTTATTTAATATTTATTTTATTATTAATTTAACTATTATTTAAAAAGTTTACAATTTAATTTAATAATAATATAATGTTATAATATTATAATATAAAATAAACTTTGCTTAAAAAAATAATATATAGCAATATTGCTTAACTTTAAAAATTAATTGCTTTATTTATAACAATTTATTTTTTATTTTTAAGCTTAGCTTATTTAAATTGCTTATATTTTTTAAAGCTTATAATTATTATTTTAATAATTATTTTGCTTATTATAAACTTTGTTTTATGAAAGTTATAAATATTTTTTATTTATATATTATATTTGTTAATTATATATTTTATAAGCTTAAATTATTTGTAATAACTTTTAAAGCTTTTGTTAAAAGTTTGTTAATAATTAATTTAATAGTTAAAACGCGTTTAAAAATTAAATTATTATTATATAAAAATTAAAGCTTAATTAATGCTAATTTTTAATATATTATATTTATATTAAAAAATATTAGCTATATTTTAAATATTTTAAAGCTAAAATAAAAATGCTTATATATTTAACAATTAATTTTTTTTTAAACATTATTAAATTTTATTTTATAAAATTTGCAATATAGCAAAGCAAATTTTTGTTAAATTTTTGCTTTAATATATAATTAAAAACATTGTAAATTTTAGCAATTTTATGCTAAAAAATAAAAAAATTATTTTAATAGCTTAAATAACTAGCTATAAATTAACTTTTTTAAATTTTTAAATTTTTAAATTATTGCATGATTATAAAAAAATATATAAATTAAATTAAAAAATAAAAAGTTAATAAAAAATGCTTTAATAATTTACATATATTAATAATTTATAAATAATATTATATTAAATTATAAAATTCTTGAATAATAGCTAAATGAATAATAAAATAAAATATTTTAATAAATATATTTAAAATTAAAAAAAAATTAATTTTTAATTTTTAATAATTATAAAAGTTATTTTTTAATAAAATTTAAATAATATTATTAATTTAATAATATTATTATATTTTATATGTTTATTTATTTATTATATACACTTTAGTTTTTTAATTTAATTTTTTTTAATATATTAAAATAAAAATATAATAATATATTAAAAGCTTAATATAATGTTATTTAATTTATATTAAATAGCAAAACTTTTTTATTAGCTTTTTATATATATTTATATTTGCTTTTATTAAAAAAAACATTTAATTATATTTTAAAATAACGAAAATTATATTTATATTAAATATTTAAAAAATAACAAAAATATTTTTTTAATTTTAAGCTTTTATTTAAATTTAAAAAATTAAAAATATTTATTATTATTAAAAAAACTAAATATTAAATAATTTTGCTAAAAATTAAAAATATTTATTATTTTTAAAACTTTTTAATAATTTATTTATAAAAATAATGCAAAACTTAATATATAAAATTAATTTTTTAAGTTAAAAAAACAAAAAGCTTTATAAAATTAATTATATTTTAAATAAATATTATAAAATTAAAAATAAATAATTATAAACTAAAAAACTTTTTATAATAAATAATATTTAAATTTTATAAAAATTTAAAAATAATAAAATAATTAAATTAAATAATAAAGCTATAAATAATTATTTAGTAAAAAATATGCTAATAAATTAATAATGCTATAATATTTATAAAAAGTTTAAATATTATATATAAATTTATTAAATAAATATAAAAACTTTAAATAAAAATAATTTTAATTAATTTAATTAAATTATATATATTATAATTACTATATTTTTTATTTAAGCTAGCTACCTTTTAATTATATTTAAAAGTTTATATATAAAAATAATAATAATTTAATAAAAATTAAGTTTATAAATTAATAATTAATAAGTTTATTTTTTGTTAAGTTATTTTTAAAAAAAGCAAATAATATTTTATATAAAATTTTCAGTGTTATATATATTATATAAATACCTAGCTTAATTAAAAAGCTAGCTTAAGTAAAAAATGCATTAAATTATTTAAGTTAAGATATAAAAAGTAAAAAAAAGTGCATTAATAATTTATATGCATTAATAACTTATAAATAACATGAAGCTTAAGTTTAATATTTATATAATTTTATATTTATTTAGCTAAAACTTTATATTTATTTTATATTTTAGTTTAATATTAATAAAGCTTTATAATTATTTATATAAGCTTTATTTATATTTAAAATTAATATAAATTAGCTTATAAATTTTTTTAAAATAATTACTTATTAAAATATAATTAATTCATAATTATTATAAAAATATTTAAAATAATTTATTATAAAATATAATATAATTATTTAAAAAATATATATTATAATTAATTTAAAAATATTTACAAAAAAAAGTTAAATTAAATATAAAACAAAATAAAAAAATTAATAATTTAAAAAAAAAAAAATTTAAGCAGCTTATAATAATTAAATTAGCACTTTATATATATATTAACATATAATTTATTTAGCTAATATTTTTAATTTATTTTTAAAAGTAAAAACTTTAATTAATAAAGTTAAAACTAAAATATAAAATATTTAATTAAGCTTTAAAATAATAATTTTTAACTTTATAAAAAATATTAAATAATTATAAGCTTAATATTAAGATAAATAATTTATATAATAATATATACTTATAAAATAAAACTTAAATAATATAAAAAACTAATTATTATATTATAGCTATAATAATTTTAAATTTTTTATAAAAATAAACTAAAATAATAATAATATAAACTTTGTATAAACTTATTACAAAACAAAAATAATAATAACAATTAAAACAATATAAATATAATTTTATAAAAACTAAATAAATAATAAAGCATTTAGCATATATTTATTAAAGTTTTAATTATTTTATTTAAAAAAAACTTTATTTTTTTAAAAAAAAACCCTTTAAAACGCTTTTATAACAAAATTAAATAATATATAAAACAAAATAAACCTTAAATATATTTTTTTTAAAATATTTTATATTTTAATGAATTTAACTTTTATAACATTTATATATTATAATTTTGCTTTAATAATTATATTAAATACTATTTTTAAAAAATATAAATAAATTAAAATTTTTAATAATAAAAGCTATTAAAACTAAAAAAATTAAAAAAAAATTAAAAAATTAAAAATTAAAATTATATTTAATTTAATTATATTTTTTTAAATACTTTATTAAAAAATTTATAATTAATAAAAAATTAATAAAATTTATTAACTTATAATAATAAATAGCTTATTAAATTATATTTTTATAAATTTTTAATAAAAATATTATTTAAATTTTAAATGTAGTATATAAAAAATTTATTAATTTTGCATAATAAAATTATATATTTACTATAAATGTTTTTTATATATTTTAATTTTTTAAAAATTAAAAATAATTATTAAAAATTTTAAAATATTAACTTTTTTTTTATTTTGCAAACTTTAACTATTTTATAATATAAGCATTTTAATAGCTAATATTTTTAATAATAATAAAAGTTTATTAAATAAATAAAAGCTAATTTTTATAAATTTAAATAATTTTTTTAAAATTTTTAATTTTAAGTTATTAAATTTTACAATTTTAAAAAAGTTTATATTAATTATTTATTTTTAAAACTATAAAATTAATTTAATAAAAACTTTTATAATATTTTTTTAATATATTTTTAAAAGCTTATTAAAAATTAAATAATTATTTATTTTATTATTAAAAGTTAAATTGCAAAATAAAAAATTTAATAAATTTTTTTAAATTAACATTATAATTTAAATTTAAAATAAAATTACAGCGTTTTTATTGCTATTTTATTAGCGTTTTGTTTTTTTATATCTTACTTAACTATTTTTTTAAAGCTTTTATTTGTTTAATTAATTTAATTTATTATTAAAAAAACTAAACATTAGCTTTTATAAAGTTTAAAAAGTTATTAATATTAAACAAAATTATAATAAATAAATAAATTAATAATATAAATAGCTTAAAAAATTATTAAAATTATTATAATTTAAATAAATAAGCTAAATATATTTGCAAAAAAAAGTTAAATTAAATATAAAAAAAAATAACTTAAGCAGCTTATAATAATTAAGTGAATATTTTATATATATATTAATATATAACTTAATTTAGCTAATATTTTTAACTTTTTTTCAAAGTAAAAGCTTTAAAAATATAATAAAAAACTATTAAAATTTATTAATATAATATATATTATATAAGGTTGAATTAATTTAATAATATTTATATTTAATTATTAATTTTAATATGTTTTTTTAAATAAAATGTTATTTAATAATTTTTAATATATTTTAAAACTTTAATTATTTAATAGTAGTTAAAAATTTAATTAAATTATTAACTGCTATATTTTTAATAAAAATATAATAAATATTAATATTATTATTATATTAAGCTTTTTATATATATAAAATTTTTATAAAAATATGCTTTATATATTAATAATATTTAAAAAAATTTAAAGTTGTTATAATTTTTATGTTATTTAAATATAGCGGTATAACATTTAAAATAAGCTAAAAATTTTCCAAATATAAACTTTTTAACTATTAAGCTTTTTTAATACCTTTAATTAATGTTATATATTTAACTTTTAGCGTAAACAAAATATAATATTAACTTTTTTAACATTTTAACTTATAATGTTATTAATAATTATAATAATATATTTTTAAATAAATTTAATAATAGTTTAGCATTTTATAAAGTTGTTATTATTATAAATAGTAAAATAGTATAATAATTTACATTTTATAATATTAAAATATATAGCTAAGTTAACGCTTTTTTTTAAATATTAAAATAGCTTTATTATAGCTATATAATTTACAAAAGGCTTATATAAAATAATTAATAATTTTTATATTTATTAAATTAAAGTGGTTATTTTTAAAATTTAATAATATATTAACTTTTTTAATTAAATTTATTTTATTAAATTTTAGCATTTAAAACTTATTTTGCAAAGCTTTAATTATTTATAAAATAAACATTATTAATTTGCTTTTTAAACTATATTATATAAGCTATATTAAAGCTTATAATAAAGCAATTATTAATATAAGCTATTATAAAATGCTTTAAAATGTTATTATAATATATTAAAAAATTGCTAATTAATAATATAAAGCTTAGGCTTTTTATTAATTTGTTTATCTTTTTTTACTATTATTTAAAAGTTTGTTTTAAGCTATATAAAGCTTTTAATAACTATAATATATATTAAGTTTTAAAAAAATAATTATTTATAATAATAAGCTATAATAAATTAAAATTTGTTGATAATATTTATAAGCTTTTTAATAGCTTATAATATATAATTTTAAATAAATTTTCATTAAAAAATGCCTTATAAAATCTATTAACTTAATTTTTTAATTATTAACTATAGCTATAATTAAAATTGTAATTTTGTTATTATATTTATTACTTATAAATAAATTTTTATTTATTTGTTATTTATTTAAAAAAAAATAACTTACTTTATTTAATAAAATAAAATAAATAACTTAATTTACTTAGTTAAGCTTAAGTAAATAACTTATTTTATTTATTTTAATAATTAAAAATTATTTAAATTATTTACTTTGAGTACATAAGTAATTACTTAGTAAATATTGTAAATAATAAATAAAAAAATTATATTTATATAAAACAAAAAATCTAGTTTTAAATTATATTAATTTTATATTTTTAATTATTAAACTAGATTTTTAATAATAATTTAAACATAAAATTTTTTAATATTAAAATATTTAAACTTTATAAAATAAATATAATAAAATAATAATAAAGTTTTATTATAATATTTTATTATAATAAAATAATATATTAAAATATTTTATATATAAGCTTTATATAATAAATATAATAAAATAATAATAATAATGATAAATATATTAAAATAATAAATAACGCATTTTTTACTTAAACTAAACACCTAATTAAGCTAGCTACCTATGTGACATATACAGCACCGGTAATTTTATATAGGTACTACTTACCCCCTTTTTTAATAACTTGACAAAGAGTGGCCTTACAAACTAATAATTAGTATATTTGAAATCCTTATTTAAAGAGGAATCCAATGGTAACTTTTGTTATTTTATAGCTATTTTATTTAAGCGTGCACTTATAAAACTTTATTTTACAGGGATTATTTTAGCGTATTTTTATATAGCCTTAAATAAAATAGCTATAAAATAATACAAGATATAATAGGATTCCTCTTTAAATAAGGATTCCAAATATACTAATTACTAGTTTGTAGGCCCACTTTTCGACAAATTATTAAAAAGGGGGGTAAGTAGTACCTTATATAAAATTACCGGTGCTATACATGTCATGTGGGTGGCCAGCTCAATTAGGTGTCCAGCTTAAGTAAGGGATGCATTATATTAAAATAATATATATATATATATAGTTAATAATATATATTATTATTATTATTATTATTATTATTATTATTATTATTATTATTATTATTATTTTAATTAAATTGTTATTTATTTAGTGATTAAAGTTAATTATTAACTTTACTTTTTATTATTTAGTAAAAAAAAAAAAATAACTCACTTTACTTAAGTGAGTAAAGTGAGTGACTAAAGTTATTTAATTAAGCTTAGGTGAGTAACTCACTTTATTTATTAAATTACTCACGTCACTAAGTAAAGTGAGTTATTTAGTAATCACTAAAATAAGTTATTTATTAAATCACAACCCTGGCTATAATTAACAATAAGCGCTAAGTTAATAATATTATAATAGCAATATAAATTGTAAAATAATTAATATTAAAAGCTTATTTAAAGCTTTTAATAATATACCTAGCTTTATATTTATTAATATTATTTAAAGCATTAATTTTTTATTTTAACATTTATTAATTATTAATTAAGCGTTTATTTAAACTTATAGCTTTTATAAATTATAGTGCTTTAAACTTTAAAAGCTTTTATAATTTAACTTTAATTATTTGCAGCTATTTGTTATTTTTAAAAGTTTTTAACGCTTTAAATAACATTTTAAGCTTTTATAACTTTATTATAATAGCATAAACAAAGCTTTAAACTATTATATATATAAATAATTTAATAAAAAAGTTAATTTTTATAAAGTTTAAATTGTTTTTTTTAGCAAAAGTTATAAGCGGTAATTTTATTATTATAAAAAAAAATAGCTGCTAAAATTTTTAAAAATTTAGCGTTTACTTTTTTTAATCTTTTTATATTAATAATAATATTGCTTTTTAAACTAGGATTTTTAAAAAGTGTATAATATTAAAACAAATTGTTTAAAAATAAATCTTTTAAATAACCTTTTAAATCATTGTTAATTATAGCAAATTTAATAAATAACTTTTTTAAAAAATTTAATATGTTAATAATAATAAGCCTGCGAAAAAGCAGTAGTTATAAAGCTAATATAAATATTTTTAATAGCTTTATAATAACTATTTATTAAATAACATACCTAGTTAATATATACATTATATAAGTTTTAATATTAATAATTATTATAATTTAATTAATTTTAGTTTATTTAATAAGTTTATAAACTTTAATTTATTATTTATAAATAATAATAATAAAACATTTAAAGTTTATAATTTTATAACGCTTTAATAAAGGTTTATAAAATATTAAATTAAGTTTTAGTTTATTTTATAAAATTTAATAAAAAATTAAAATTTTATTAATAATTATAATATAGTTTATTAAATTTATTATAAATGCTAACATATAACATTATAAATATAATAATAAACTAAAAGCTTAAAAAATAATTTGTAAATAATTTAAAATTATTTTTATAAAGCATTTTACTAAGCTATTTTACTTGTAAATATAAAGGCTAAATATGTTAAAATTAATGCTTTTAATGTTTAGCCACTTTTTTATAAAATTATTATTAATTTTAATATTAAAATAAAAATAAAAATGCGTTAAATACCATTTATAATAATTATTAAACCTTTTAAAACAGCTTTTTATTGCAATATATATAATAAAATTTATAATTTATTAAAATAAAAAAGCAAAGTGTTTAAAAATAAAGTTTAAGCTTAATAATAATTAAATTTTTTATTATAATAGCTAACGCAATTATTAAATTAGCTATTAAAATAAAAATAAAAACAAGTTACTTAATAGCTTTATTTATAACACACTTAATGCAAAAAAATTCTCGTTTATTAATAGCATTAAAATATAGCATTTTAATAATTTTAGCAGTTTTTTTTAATAAAAATAAGCTAATATAGCTAATATATATTGCTTATATTATATAAATAAAATAAACTTTTAATTAGTTTAAAGCTAATAGCAGCTATTAAATTATAGCTTTTAATAGGTGTAAAAATATGCTTAGTAATAACATTAACGCTTTATTTAAATAAATAATATTAAATTTAAAATATAAACCTATTACTAGTATTAACATTATTATTATTGTTTTTAAAAACATTAATTCATTTAAAGCTAATTTTTTTCTTTTTATTATTGTTTTATTATTTATTAAATGTTTTAAACAATTAAAATATAGCATTATTAGCAGTTAAAGCAGGGCTTTTAAAGCTTTATAGCATTTTTTTTTAAAAAGTTGCAAAGGTTTTACAAAGCATTTATTATAAAAGTTTCCATTAAAAGCTTAAGTAATGCTTTTTTTATAATAATATTAAAGCTAAGATTAATTTTAAAAGTTTAAAAAAACTAATATATTTAGCTTATTTAAATAAAATACCTAATTTTTAAAGCTTTAAAATAATTATTATAAAAGTTAACCTTTTATAATACCGCATTTTTTTTTTATTAACTTAACTATTATAATGTTAAACTTAGCATTAAATATGTTAAAAAAATTTTAAATAATAAACATTAAGCTATAAAACTTTTAAATTAAATAGTTGTTTTTATCGTTATTATTTAGCTTACAAAAAGTTTAAAAAATTTAAAACGCCGCTATAAAATAATTTTAATAGTTAATATTAGCTTAAAATAATAAACGATAATTATTTTATAATAATAATAGCACTATAGCTTAATTTAAATTAATATAAACTTTTAAAATAATAGGTTTAACAATAAAATTAAATAGTTTTATAGCTTTAAAAATAATTGTAATACTTTAAAGCTAAAAATTATAATTAATTTGCTTTTATAATTTTTACTTTTTAAAAAAACTGTTAATATATTTAGCTATTTTATGGTTAATTTACCTTTAAATTATAATAAAAGCTATAAAGCTAGCTATAAGTTTAAAAGTAGAAATAATAGCAAAAATAAGTGTATTTACACTTTTAATAGCTTAAAAAGCGGAAAAACGGGTTAATAAATCCATTATAGCAGTAAAAATAGCGTATATAAAAGCGTAAAAACTTTTAATTAAGTTTTAAAGCGTTTAAATAGCAGTTTTTACAGCTATAATATAAATATTAAAATGTTATAAAGTAATATTATAAATATTAATTATAGCTTTTATACATTAAATTAATTAAACAATAATAAATAAAAGTTAATGACTTTTTAAGTTATTAATAGCTATAATATATTAACCTGTTTAATTATATAAATAATTAAAATATAAATTTTTTTAAAAGTTATATAATGTATTTTTTATTTAAGCTAGCTATTTAATTAAGCTGGCCATTTAATTGTGCATATAAAAATATATTAAAAAAATATATGCATTTTAACAAATACTAAAGCTATAAACTAATAATTAATATATTTAAAAATTTTATTTAAAAAGGAATTTAATAATATTTTTTATAAATTTACAACTATTTTATTTAATACTATATTAAAAACTATGTTAAAATTTTAGCGTGGTTTTAAATGCATTTATAAGTAAAATAATAGTAAATTTATAAAAAATACTATTAAATTTTTTTTTTAAAGATTTTAAATATATTAATTATTAATTTATAGCTTTAATATTTATTAAAATACATAAACTTTTTTAATATATTTTTATAAAAATTAATAAATAAAAATATACTAATTTATAAAAAAGCATAAATATAAAAAAACATAAGCTTTTTAGCTTTTTTATTAGTTAAATTTATAATATAAACAATATATAACTAGTTAACTTTTTATTATTTTTTTATTTTTTAACATATAAAATACCTTTTACTTAAAAGCACTTAATAAAAATTACATTTTGCCTAAAAAAAATACTACTTTTATTTTCAAAGCTGATT
Source organism: Xylaria arbuscula (assembly GCA_022385695.1). Lineage (NCBI taxonomy): Eukaryota > Fungi > Ascomycota > Sordariomycetes > Xylariales > Xylariaceae > Xylaria > Xylaria arbuscula. The sequence goes on along the minus strand of MU279364.1, from coordinate 521,259 downwards.
TATATTGCTAAAAATAAAAAATAACTTATTAAAAAAATAACAAGCTATATAATGCTTATTAAACTTGTTGTTTAAAGGGTATATATTATATAAAACAGCATAAAAGCGTTTATAACGCCGCTTATTAATTTTAAGCTAAATTTATTAAAAATGCAAAAAAAAGTTTTTAAACATAATTTATAAACATTATATAACTAGTAAAATAATTGGTAAATAACTAGTTAAAAAAATAAAATAAAAATAAGTTAAGTTATTAATAAGCTATTATTTTTAATTGGTTTATTTTTACTTTGGTATTAATTGCAATAGTTATTTTTAATGCTTATAGCTATGTATAAAATATTAAAAAGTGGTGTTAAAAAAGGCTAATTGCTAGCGCTAATAATAGCGCTCGTAAAAAGTTTTTTTAATATATTTTACACGCTACTTTATCAAGGTAGCAAACATTTTTAAATAGTAAACCAGCTTATTAAACTTTATGTAAGGCTTTTTTAGCGCTATAAAATATATCATTAGCCGTATATTTAACATAATTTCATTAAAAAAAAACATTATGCTTTTATATTTTTATGCCTTTATAAGGCTAATTTTATGCCTAGGGATTAATTTTTATTTTTATATAAGAAATTAAATAGTTAATTTAATTAAATAGCTAGCTTAAATAAAAAATGCGTTATTTTATATTATAATAAATTTAATGTTAATAATATAAAATATATAATATATTATTTATTTAAATAAATAAAAATTAGCTAATATAATTATATTAAATAAAATTATAATTATTTAAATTAATATTATTAATAATGTTATTTATACTTATTAAAAAACAATTATTTTATAACATTAATGTTATTTACAGGTTATTAATGCATATAAGTTATTAATGCACTTTTTTTTTTATATGTTAATTTAAATAATTTAACTATAATATATATAATTTAATTAAATTAATTAAATTATTTTTATTAAAAGTTTTTATATTTATTTAATAAGTTTATATATTATATTTAAGCTTTTTATAAATGTTATAATATTATTAATTTATTTGCATTTTTTTTACTAAATAATTATTTTTAATTTATTATTTAATTTAATTACTTTATTATTTTTAAATTTTTATAAAACTTAAACATTGTTTATTATAAAAGGTTTTTTAGCTTACAATTGCTTATTTTTAATTTTATAATATTTATTTAAAATATAATTAGTTTTATAAAGCTTTTTATTTTTTAGCATAAAAAAGCAATTTTATATATTAATTTTTGTTTTGTTTTTGCAAATAAATTAATAAAATTAAAAATTTTAGTTAAAAAGCTTAACAAATAATGTTTAATTTTAATTTTTAGCAAAGTTAATTATTGTTTGGTTTTTTTAATAATAATAAATATTTTTAAAATTTAAAATTTAAATAAAAGCTTAAAATTAAAAAAAGTGTTTTTTTTATTTTTTAAATATTTAATGCATATATAACGTTTTTTATATTTAAAAATAAAAATTTAAATATTTTAAAACTTAATTAAATGTTTTTTTTAATATAAGTAAATATAAATATAAATAAAAAGCTAGCTAAAAACTTTAGCTTTTTAATATAAGTTTAATAGTGTTATATTAAATTTTTAATATATTAATTAAATTAAAAAGCTAAAGCTTATATAATAAATAAGCAAGCATATAAAATATAATAATATTATTAAATTAGCAATATTTTTTAAATTTTATTAAAAAATTGCTTTTATAATTATTAAAAATTAAAAAGCAATATTTTTTTTTAATTTTAAATATATTTATTAAAATATTTTATTTATTTAATATTTATTTTATTATTAATTTAGCTATTATTTAAAAAGTTTATAACTTAATTTAATAGTAATATAATTTTGCAATATTATAATATAAAATAAACTTTGTTTTAAAAAATAATATATAATAGCATTGCTTAACTTTAAAATTTTATTGTTTTATTTATAATAATTTATTTTTTGCTTTTAAGCTTAGCTTATTTAAATTGCTTATATTTTATAAAGTTTATAATTATTATTTTAATTATTATTTTGCTTATTGTAAACTTTATTTTATTACAATTATAAACATTTTTTATTTATTTATTATATTTATTAATTATATACATTATAAATATAAATTATTTATAATAACTTTTCAAATTTTTATTAATAACTTGTTAATAATTAATTTAATAATTAAATCATATTTAAAAGTTAAATTATTATTATATAAAAGTTAAAGATTAATTAATGTTAATTTTTAATATATTACATTTGCATTAAAAAATGCTAGCTATTTTTTAAACATTTTAAAGCTAAAACAAAAATGCTTGGAAATTTAGCTTTAAAATATATTTAGCAATTGTTTTTTTTTAAATATTATTAATTTTTGCTTTATAAAATTTGCAATATAATAAAGCACATTTTTATTAAATTTTTGCTTTAATATATAATTAAATACATTGTAAATTTTAGCAATTTTACAGCAAAAAATATAAAAGTTATTTTTAATAGCTTAAATAACTAGCTATAAATTAGCTTTTTTAAAGTTTTAAATTATTATATTATTGTAAAAAAATATATAAATTAAGTTAAAAAATAAAAAGTTAATAAAAAGTGCGTTAATAGCCTGTATACGTTAATAACCTATAAGTAATATTATATTTATATTTTAATAGCTTTATAAATAACATTATAAATAAATTTATAAGTTTAAATTTAATGTTTATATAACTTTATATTTATTTAGCTAAAGTTTTATAATTATTTATATAAACTTTATTTAATGCATTTTTTATTTAAGCTGGCCATTTAATTAAGCTGGCCACCCACGTGATAAAAATTAACTATTAGTTTATTTGTTAAATTATTAATAACTAGGTTAATATTATGCTTTTTTTAGTATTATTATACCTTTATACAATTAGTTTTAACTTTTTATATATTTAATATTTTATTTATTTATTTTTTATATAAAGCGTGATTTAAAAATATTTTTTTTGCTATATATATTTAAATTATATGCAATAAACTTAAATATGCTTTATATAATAAACTTATAAATTTTTATTATATTTAACTTTTTAAAAAGTTTCCTAAGCGTTATAATAACTTTATTTATATAAAGCTTAATTGCTAGCTTTAAAGCTTGTTGTTTTTTTAAAGTTAAGAAAATTTATGCGGTTTAATTTTTATATAATAAGTATATAGCGGGCTTTTTTTTGGCCGGCTATATTTTTATTGGGTTATTATTAGTTATATAAATTATATATTATTATTTTTTGCGGGCTTTTTTTAAATATTTATTATATAATAATATAGTTTAACTTATGTACAATAAAAATATATTGGTTTATTAATTAAAGCAAAAATAATATTTAATTTTTTAATTGCTTTAATTTTATATAAATTTTTCTAGCTTTTTTTATTTTTTATATTAAAACTTTACTGCAAAAAGAAAATATAAATATATTATTATACAATAATTTATTTTATTTTTTCATTATACGGTTAATTTTAACTTTTGCATAAATATTTTATAATATTTTTATTACTTTTTAAATAGCTGCTGCTTTTTATATAAAAGCTAAAAAAAAAAGAGAATTTTTATTAATATAAAAATATGCTTTAAAAATAAAAAAAGTTAATATAAAGCTATTTAGTTTTGCTATATTATTTAACGCTTTAATTATTATTTATATAATTAATTTATTATTTGTTTATATGTTGATTTTTTTTTAAAAAATATTATATATACATTTTAACAGTTTATAACCTTGTTTTATTTTTTTAACTGCTTAATACATTTTAATAAGTATTTTTTAGCATTATATGCTTATTATTTAAATAAAAATTTAAAATTTATTTAATAAAAAATTGGGTTTAAAGTTATATATAACATTATTAAAAGGTTTTTAATATATATTAATTTAACATTTATATAATGCTTTTTAAATGTTTTATACAAACATTAATTTTAAAAAAATAACTATTTAAAATAATATTATAATATTAATTATATATAATACCAATTAATTTTTTATTTATATAATATTTATAATTATTTTATAATTAAATTTACAATTATTTTTAATTATAAACTTAAAGCAATATAATATTTTATTATATGTTTAATAATAATAACAAAACTTTTAAATTTTTTTAAAATAAGTTGTTTAACTTTATATTTTGCATAAAATAGCATTTTATATAATTTTTTTAAACAAAGGTATTTAAAGCGCTTATATAAGCGCTATAGCTTAGCTTTAATAAAGTAGCTAGCTGCTTTATATAAGCTAATATAAAAAAATAAATAATTTTATTTTTGTATAATAATAATTATTTTTTTGTTTTTTTATACAATAATATTTTTTATATTATTAAAATAAGCTTTTAAGCAGTTTATATTTTTAAACAAAAATAAAAAAATAAAAAAAAATATTTAACATATAAAATATTATATAACCGATTTAATTGCTAACTTTTATTATGTTAATTAAAGTTATTATATAGCTTTTGCTAAAGTTTACTTTAGCTATTTTAAAGGTTTAAATATTTTTTGCGCGAAAGTTTTATTGCATATATGCTTTTACTTGTGGTTTTTTTACAGTTAAAATTTTTAAAACGCTTATGTTTTAAATAATGCCTTGGTATTTTATGCAATATTTGTTATTAAATATAAATTAATTTAAAGGCTTATTTATTATTATTATTTAAATGTTTTTTTTATTATAAAATATAAAAATGCATTAGGTATAAAATATTGCATTGTTTTATTATTATATATATTAAAGTTTTTTTTTTTTTTTATATAAAATTAAATAGCCTTTATACTTAGTAAAATAAGTAAAAAAAAATTTTAAAGTTAATTTACTATTAAATATTATTTTGTATATATTAAAATATTAGCTTTTTGCGTAAGCTTTTTTTTAAAAAATATCATTAATTAATTAATATTTTTTTTTTAGCAAACAAAGAATTCTTTGTTTATATAATTGTTTTTTAAAAAATAAATATTTATATAATTGTTTTTTAAAAAATAGGTATTCTAAAGTATTATTTTTGTATATTTTGGGAATATTATTTAATGCTTTTATTTTGTATAAAATACCGGACAATTTAGTTGTAGCGCCGGTTTATATAATATATATTTTTTGCGTTTTATATAAAATGCTTATTAAATAAGTTGCCTTTTATTTAAAAGCACGCACAAAAATTAAAAAAAAAGCTTTTGCACATAAGTTTTTAAAAAATAAATGTTGTTTTAAATTTAAAAACGCTTTTACATGCTTATATAATAATTATATTAAAATGTATTTTTTTAAAATATTTTGCCTTAAGTGCTTTTTATGCTTTAAATAGTTTGTTAATTATAATTTTTAATGCTTTATATAAAAAAAAATATTTTTTTTGTTTGTAAATTTATATAAAAATAATATTTGTTTAATTAATTTAATATTAATTATAATTTATAATTATATTAAAATGTAAATTTATAGTATTATATGTTTTTTTTATATATAATTAGGTTTAATGTAATATATATAATAATTTTGTGCGCAATTAATTAAAATAATTAAAAATATAGCATCAAATTAGTTTTTTATAATTTTTTAACTTTTAGCAAAAGTTAATAAATTATTGCGCTTTATTATAAAGCAAATTATATAGCTTTTTAAAATAATTTCTTTTTTTTTGCTAAGTTTTTAAAAATACTTGATATTTTACTAATAAAATAGTTTTGTTTTAAATATTGCGTACAAATAAAATTTAAATTGAAAATATAGCTATTTTTATGTTTAATATTATATAAAATATTAATTGCTTAAATATTTATAAAAGATATTATAAAATTAAATATTTTTTTAAATGTTAAAAATATAGCATATTTTTAAATTATATAATTAAATTATTAATTAGTGTTAAAAATAAATAATACTTTATTAATAAAAGCATTTTTTAAAAATGTGCTTTTGGTTTTTTATTGTTATACAACAGTATATTGTTTCAATTATAATTTTTTTTAACTTTGCATATAAAAGTTCTTTTAAAATTATAACCTAATTTTAAAAGTTTATATAACCAAGCTATTTTATTATATAAAGCTATTTTATTATATAAGTAAGCTTTTATAATTTTAATTATAGCTAAAAAATTATTAGCTTAAAATAGAAAAAATAAATAATTATACAAATGTTTTTTTTAAAAAAAAACAAATTAAGTTTAAAACTTTTATATAAAAAATTAAAGTTTATATGTTAAAATATATTTATTTTTTTGCAAGTTATACAATATATTTTTTTTTAAAACGCAATATATTTTTTTAATTTAAAATACTTTTTATATAAAACATATTATATATTTTTATAATAATTTTATTTCTTAATTAATTATAATACTTATATTTTATTTAATTTAAAATTTTTTGCTAAATTTTTTTAAAAACTTTTTAGTTTATACAAGGTTTAACTATATTTTATATATAAATATATAGCTTAAGCATTAATTTTTTTCTTAGTTATTATATTAAAGTTTTAAAAGTGTTATTTTATATATAAACGTTAATTGTTTTTTATATAGCAGCTAAAGTAATACTAATATATTTGGCAATTCTTTTGGCTATAAATTTATATAAAAAATTAATTAAAAAAACTAAAGATTGTTTTTTAAAAGCTTTAGCATTTTTATATGCTTATTTTTATATGCTTATTTTTAATAGTTATTATATAATTAGCCGCTGTTATTTAACATAGTTGCAAATTAAAAAAGGTTTTTATTATTAAGCAAACTTTTGCATAATTTATATAATAATAATTAAAAAGTAGTATAATTATACGCTATTAATTAAACTTTTATATAAAGGTTAAACTAAGGTATAATTGCAAAATTAATTTCTTTTTTTTATTAATTATTTTAAAAAAATTAAAGTATAATATAAAATATGCAATTTATATAATTAGGTTAAGATTTTGTTTTTACTTTTGCTAGTTTATATTTTTTAGCTAAAAAGGTATAATATCGTACATAAATAAAAAAAGTAAAATTTAATAATTATATTACCGATTTTAACTAATAGCTAAAGATAAAGGCAAAGCTTTTATACGCAAAAGCTTTTTTTGTGCAAGAAATTCTACGTATATATACCGCTTACCTAATTAAGCTACTAGTTTGCTCAGCAGTTATACGAACAGCCGTGTATATAGCTAATATAAATGTTATAATAAGTTTAATTATTTTATTATTATTATTTTTAGTTTTATTTTAACATGTTTAAATATTATTTGTAATAATAAATAAAAATTAAAAATTAATTATAAAAAAAATTAAAAATAAATAAAATATTAAAAGCAAAAAATATAATAAATAATAATTATTATATTAAATAAAATAAATAAAAATTTAATTAAATTATTTAATTATTTAAATAATTAAAACATAAAAGAAATTTAAAAATAATATATTTTATATTATAATAAATTTAATATTAATAATATAAAATACATTATATATTATTTATTTAAATAAATAAAAAATTAGCTAATATAATTATATTAAATAAAATTTATAATTATGTAAATTAAAGTTATTAATAACATTATTTAATAATAATAAAAATTAATCGGTTTATTTTACATTAAATATTATAATTTATAATTAATTTTAAAATAAATATTTTATATAAAAAATTACGGCTTTTAACCGTATAGGCTATTTTTATATGCTAGTTAGCTACGTTAACTACGTTAATTATATCGGCTACGTCAGCTATTTTAGCTTTAGCCATTTAATAGCTGGTAGCTTATTTAACTATATATAGGTCGAACGGCCACTTTGGCCTATATATTATAGCTTACTTTTCTCACCTTATAATTAATATGGTATTTTTAATATTTACCGATAAATATACCTAGCTACTGTTTATAATATAAAATAACTTTATATTAAAATTTTTATTTTATTTTTTATTTATTTTTATAAAAAAATGGTTATTTTATAACATTATATTTATAATTTAATAATTTTATAAATAATTTTATAATTAAATTTATAAATTTAAATTTAATATTTATATAACTTTATATTTATTTAATTAAAGTTTTATATATATTTTATATTTTATAATAAACAATATATAATTATATTTAAAAGTTATTAAAAAAACATTAAAAATTAATTATTTATAAAAATTACTTTTATATAAAATATATAATTTATTTAATGTTTATTAACTTTATTAAATAATTGTTATTTATTTATATATTAATTATTTTTTAAAAAAAAACGTTATTTTTTTTATTATATTATAAATAATAATTTATATTTAAATTATATATTATTTATAAACGTTAAAAAATTATTAAAAATATATTAATATAATTTTTATTTAATTTAAACATTTAATTAAACCGGCTATTTATGTGATATATATAACACCGGTAAATTTATATAAGGTATTACTCGCTTTTTTTTTTTTAAATAATTTATATATTTAAAATCTTTATTTTAAAAAGATTTAATAGTATTTTTTATAAGTTTATTATTATTTTATTTAGTATTATATTAAAAACCACGCTAAAACTTTAACGTGGTTTTAAATGCATTTATAAATAAAATAATAGCAAATTTATAAAAATTATTATTAAATTTTACTTTAAATAAAGATTTTAAATATATTAATTATTAGTTTATAGCCTTAGTATTTGTTAAAATGCACGGACTTTTTTAATATATTTTTATATGGAAAATCAAATGGCTAGCTTAAGTAAAAAATGCGTTATATTTAAAGCTTTTATATAAATTATGCAATGTAATATATTATAATAATTATATTTATTAATTATAAATTATTAAGTAGTTAAAATTGCGTTTATATAATTATTTTAAAAGGTTGCTAACACATTTCCCACTTAAGCTAGCCACTCCCCGGTTACACCTAAAAGTCCATATATAAAAATGGTAATAACTTAACGAGAAGTGGGTTTACAAACTAATGAATAGTATATTTGAAATCCTTATTTAAAGAAGAATCCAATGGTATTTTTTCTAAATTTACTGCTACTTTATTTAGTACTATATTAAAAACCACGCTAAAATTTTAGCGTGGTTCTACGTGCACCTATAAATAAAATAGTAGCAAATTTATAAAAAATACCATTGGATTCCTCTTTAAATAAGGATTTCAAATATATTAATTATTAATTATTAGTTTATAGGCCTACTTTTCGTTAAGTTATTTAAAGGGGGGCAAGTAGTACCTCATATAAAATTACCGGTGTTATACATGTCACGTAAGTGGCCGGTTTAATTAGGTGTCCGGGTTAAGTAAAGGATGCATTATAGTTTTTTTATAATATTATTATTATATATTAAACTAATATTTCATTATAATAAAATAATATATATTATTATTATTATTATTATTAGTATTATTATTATTATTATTATTATTATTATTATTATTATTATTATTATTATTATTATTATTATTATTATTATTATTATTATTATTGTTATTATTATTATTATTATTATTATTTAATTTTTTTTTTAGTTTTTTATTTTAATAAATAACAAAGTTTACTTTTTATTGATCATTTTAAAAAAATAAATAACAAAAATTACTTATTTAAAATTAATAAGTGATAAAGTTTTATCATTAAGTAAAAATAAAAATAAAAATAAGCTTTATTATTTTAAGTGATAAAACTTTGTCACTTATTTTATTATAACCTTAATTTAACTTAAACTTTTAATAATAAATATAAAAAAACTATTTTAATATTATATAATTTTTAGTTTTGTATATTTAAAAAAATATTTGGTTTTTATTAAATTATTTAAAATTAAAATTATATAAAAATTAATTTAAAAAAAATAAAAATTTAATTTAAAACATTATTAAATTATATAATATTAAGCTAATTAAAGTTTATATAATATATGTTATATTAAATAAATTATAATTATTTTTAAATTAATAATAATATTTTTTTTAAATAATTATTAATTAATTATTTTAAAAACCTTTATAAATTAATTTATAGTTATTAATTTTAAATATAATGAATGCATTTTTTACTTAAATTAAACACTTATTTAAGCTAGCTACCCCTTGGTTATAGCTAAAAGTTCATATATAAAAACAATAATAACTTGGCGAAAAGTAAGCCTATAAACTAATAATTAATATATTTGAAATCCTTATTTAAACAGGAATCCAATTGTAATTTTTATTAATTTGCTACTATTTTATTTATAAGTGCACTTATAACCACGCTAAAATTTTAACCTATTTTTTAAAATAATACTAAATAAAATATTAGTATAAAAAACACTATTAAATTTCTTTTTAAATAAAGATTTCAAATTTATTAATTATTAGTTTATAAACCCATTTTATGTTAAATTATTAAAAAAAAAAAAGCAAGTAATACCTTATATAAAATTACTAATGCTATTTTAGCTTTTAAACTTATACTTATATAAAACTTTAAAGCATTATATAAGCTTAAAAACATTATTTAAGCTTATATATAATTTGTAAATAAGCTATTGCGCAATATTTTTATATATTTACTTTTAAAGCTAAAAAATAAATATTCTTTGGAAATTATTTTATAAATTATATAACTATTATATAATTTAATTAAATTTAAATTATATTAATTTAAAACTTATTATTAGCACTATTAAAAAAAGCGTAAAATGAAAATGTTAATATATAACTTATATTTTTTATTTATATTTAATAATTTTAATACTTTTAAAATAATTAAAATATAAAAAAATAATATGTTAAGCTTTGCAACTTTTAACTTTTTAACGCGCAAAAAAAAAAAAACTTAAGTAAGCTAAATTTTACGCAAAAATAAAAAAAACTTTATTATTTAGCTATTTATTTAAATTTAATAAAAAAAAGAATTTTTTATATAAAAATAATATTATTATAACTTAAAAAAATTAAGCAAAAAATTTAATTAAAATTAATTTTTATATAAAAAAATTTGCTTAAGCTTATATTTTTTAATTAGCTTAAAATATATATATTAATAATATATATTAATTAAAAGTTATATATAACTTTGCTATAGTAGGTTAAATAACTAAGCTATAATTGCATAATATTAAAACATTAAACAATTTAAACAAAGGCTTAATGTTTATTTCCTTTAATTTTTATTATATAACGCTATTTATTTTTACAAACAGCTTTTTTGTAAATAACATAAACATAATTTTTTAGCTTAAATGTATTATTGTTTTAATAGTTAAAATTATATAAAAAACTTAACAAACTTAAATTTTAAAATTAAAAAAAATATTATACATTAAAACTTTAATAAATGTAAACAAATTACATAAAATATTTTAACAAATAAATTATATAATATAATTAATAATTTTAATAATATTATTGCTTTTTATATAACCTTGCAAAAAATTATAAAAATATTAAACTTATTTTTAATATTAATTATATTATGCTTAAACTTAAAATTATTATATAATTGTTTAATTAAATTAAAAATAACATAAAAAAAAAGCTAATAATTAATATTATATTTTATAAAAAATGATATAAATTTTTTTTTTAAATATAATAAATTAATAAAAAAACAACTTTATTAATACGTTTATTAAGCATATTTTTAACTAACGATTAAAACATTAATATTTGTTAATAAGCTATTTATATAAATTAAAGCACTTATTAAAAAAACCATAAAAAAATGCTTATATAATAAAAAGCAGCTAATGTATATAATATAAATTATATATAAAAGTATAACTAAGTTATATATAAAAAAACAAACATTATATATAAATAATAAAAGCAATAAAAAATGTTAAAAAACATTATAAAAAACATTATATTTACACCTTAAAAGGCTTAAAAGTTAAAAGCGTATAATTATCCTTTTTTTTTTCCTTTTTTCCTTTTTTTAGCCATAATTAAAACATTTTGCTTTATATAAACGCTAAACGTATACAGTATACGCATTTTTTTAAAACCTTAAAAACTAATAACATGTTTTAAAAAGCAACCTATTATAATTATCACAATTGCTATGCAAACTGTTAACATATATAACAAATGTAATAGCTTTATAACTTTAAATTAAAAAAGTTTAAAAATATTTTTTTTAATAAATAAATTTTGCTTAAATGTTAGCAAGGTTATTATTAAACAACATTTTAAAAATAATATTAACAAAAAAAACAGCAGCAATAATGTTTTTTTTTAACTATTATATAATAAAATTAATTAGCTAAATAATATATTAAAAACATTTATATAAAAAAACAAAATAAAAATATATATACGTTTATATAAAGCAATTATATAATTATTTAATAAGCCAAGGTTTTTATAAAAAAACCTTATATTTTAATAGCATTATTATTAATTGTTTAAATAAAATTATTAAACTAAGCAATCCCGGCAAGCGGCAGTAACGCTAAGCATAACCGTGCAGTAAAAGCAGCGGCAATTATGCTATTATTATTGCTGCTATTAATAATGCAATTAAATTATTATTAATATAACACTTTATATAGCAAATAACCTTACGTATAACAATAATAATAATGGTAATAATAATAATAGCGGCAGTAATAATGCTGCTATTATTGCTATTGCTATTATAGCTGTTGCTATTATATAATAGCTATTATTTTAAAATTAGCACAACTTTAAAACAATAGCTAAAATATATGTATAATAGGTGTGTGTGTATATATATGTGTGTAAATGTGTATATATGCGCAAAAAAAAAAAAAAAAAAAAAAAGCTATACAAAAAAACCTATTTATATACAATTAACCTTTGGCAAAAAATGCGTATAAAAAGCAAATGCTAACCTGTTTTTTTTTTTTTGCATGCATAAGCCATTTCGTTTTTATATTTAGCATATATTTGCTACCTTTTAAATGTATAATAAGTAAACTATAAAAAGCCTTAAAAAATAGCACTTTAATATGCTATTAAACAGCTTTATTAACTATAAACTAGTTGTATGCTACGATATATTTTTCTAGGTTTGCAATTGTTTTATTCTTTTTAAATATACCAGTTGTACAAAATATATAACAGCTAAAAAAAAAAAACCTAATGTTATAACATTAATATTAGCTGTATACACGGCTGTTTATATAATTGCTTAGCAAACTAATAGCTTAGTTAAATAAACGGTATACGTACGTAAAACTCCTTGTATAAAAAAAGCTTTTACATATAAAAGCTTTGCTTTTACTTTTAATTATTAGTTAAAATTAATAATATAGTTACTAAATTTTATTTTTTTTGTTTATATATAATATTATACCCTTTTAGCCACTTAATAAAACTTATATTTAAAAAAATATATTTAACATTAAATAATTTAAATAATGTAATAATATAATAATTAATTAATAATATAAATTAAATAATAATATTATATTTTTTAATTTTAAAATAAAATAAATAAATAAAAAAAACTACGTAAAAGCAATAAAAACTACGCAATATATATATATAATTATTGGTTTTATTAATGTTAGCTGTATTTTTGCGTGCAAAGTGTAGCTATTTTTATTACACACTTAATGTTAGCTATTATTATATATATTGCTAGTTTTTTTGTTATTTAATTGGCTTTATACGCTAAGCAAAGTTTTTACTTAAAGTAAAAACTTTGTTATATATAAAAACTTTTTTTTTTTAAATAAATAAAAACATAATATTAATATAAAATATTAATATTTTATTTAATATATTATATATAATTATATAAAGTTTATTTAATATTAATTAATAATTATAAAATATAATATAAATTAGCAAAAGTAAAAACAAAATTATAATAAAAATTTAATTATTAATTTAAAAACTATTTTTTATATTGTATTTTAACTTATTTATATAACTAAAAGCTTATATAACATAAAGTTTAAAAAATTATTAAATTAATTATTATATAACTAAGTTATAACAAAAATTAAAAAATTAGCTTTTTATATTATACAATTAATTTTACAATAGTGTGTATATTATATTATAATAACTTTTATTTAATAAACCAAAAGCTAAACAAAGCAAATAGCTAATTAAAAAAAAGCAGTTATATAACATAAATAATTTAAACGTTTTAAATATATTTAAACACACCGCACAAAAAAAACAAGCTTTATTTATTTAAAACAACTTTATTAAAAATAAATATTTTTAAAAAGCATATAATAAACTAGCTAAAAAATAAAAAGTTATTTAAATTATTGCATAATAGCTAATTAATTTAAACTTAACAAAAAATAATCTTGATTTTTTAATAGCGTTTTATATGTGAGATTTAATAAAGTTATATTAAATAAAAAACTATTTGTTATAAATTTTTTTGCAAAAAGATTATTTAATAAAACGACGTTTTAACAAAACAGCGTTTAAAAAAATAACGTTTAAAAAAATAACGTTTTAAAGAATAACGTTTTAAAAAAATGTTACCAAGCTTAACAATACTCCCTTTAGCAAAAAAAAAGATAACGTTTGCGTTATTTACAACTAAACTATTAAACTAACAAATATAAAGCTATATATTTTTAATATAAATAAAGTTAACACTAAAAAAATCAATGCTTTATTTTAAACTATTTAATATAATTAAAAACAATACTATTTTTTAATTTATATAAACAAAAAAATTTTATATAAAAATATTTTTAATAAAATAAAATTTTTAGCAAGCGTTAAATAATTTATTGCTTTTTAAAAGTGTTAGCTAAACAATTAATTAAAAATAATTTTATTTAGTTTTATTTATAAATTAATAAATATTAAAGTTGTATTGCTTTAAACATAAAAAATATAAATAAATTTGTTAAAATATATTAGCTAAATAGTATAGTTTTAAATTAGCTGCTATAGTTAATTTTTTAACGCTTTTATTTAGGTTAAGGTTGTGATTTTGTCACTACATTAGTCACTAACTTTACTCATTTACTCATTTTTACTCATTTTTACTTAGCCATATAATAATTAATAACTTTACCAATAAAATAGCTATAAAGCTTATTTTGAAAAATTTAAATACTTTAGCTATTTTTATTTATAAAAACAATTCTTTCAAATTTATCCCGTATACGGTTAGCGTTTAACAGCTAATTAGTCATTTTACTCGCAAATGAGTAAAAAATGAGTAACTCAAAAGTGAGTTATTCACTTCATGAGTAACTCAAGTTACTCATTAGGCTTTAAATAATTTATAAAAAATCGAATAAAAGCCTGATTAATATAGAAAATACACCGAAAATAGCGAAAATTCAGGGCTAACTTATACCCTAGCCGCTTTAAGCTAGCCCCACTACCTGACTTTAAACTAATGAGTAAAATGAGTAACTCACTTAAGTTACTCATTGTGAGTAAAGTGAGTTACTCATTAAATCACAACCTTGATTTAGGTTAATGTTATATTAAAAAAATATTAATATTATTGATTTTATTAAAATATAATTTTAATGTTAAAACTATTAAATTAATAGCATTATATTTATGTTTTTTTTTTGCTTAGTAAAAAAATCCGTTTAATTTATAATTAAAAATAATATGTGCAAAAACTACATTAGCAATTATATTAATAAATATACCTAATTAAATAAACATAGCAATTATTGCAAAAACATTTTTTTAATTTGCTTGTTAAAACTTTAAACTTTGTTTTTATTATAGCAAAAATATATAAATATTATATTTTAAATTTATTTGTTAAACATAACGTTTTTAAGTTTTTGCTTTAAAATATAACAATATAAAATAATATTTACTAAATTATTAATATAAGCTAAAAGTTATTAAAATATGGTTATATTTAGCTTAATAATATTATTGGTTAATTTTTTAATACTTTTTATAAATAATTAATTAATGAATAAAAAAAGCATTTTTTTATATAATTAATAATGTTTATAACATTGCTAACAAGTTTAATAAATTATATAATTATAATATTTGCATTATAATATATAAGATATTTTTTTATTTAATTATAAATTATATTTTAATTGTTTATATTATTTACATTAAACTTAAACAAGTTAAAATTATTTAAAATATTATTAATATTATTTAATGCAAAAATATTTTTTATAAAATATTTTAGCTAATATAAAAAAATATGTATAATATTATTAAGTAGCGCTAAATAAATAAAACTTATTTATATAAAAAAATATTTAATTATATTTAAAAATATATTAGAGCTATATTTAGCAAATTTATAAATATATAAAGCTTTAATATTTTTTTGCATAAAAATATTAAAGGCTTTTAAAAAAAAAAAAATTTAATAGCTTTTTGTTTGTTTATAATAGTTTTTAATTATTCTTTAACGCAAATATATAAGCTTATTTTGAAAAGTTAAATATTAAACAAAATAATCGCTAAAGCTATAAAATGCTACTAATATTAAAACTATTTTATATTAAATTACAATTAAATACTTTTAAATAAAAATTTTAAAATATTTAAGATTTTTTAATAAAATTATAATTATTTATGTTTAAAAAACAGTTAATATAAAAAATACACAGCTTTTTAACTTTTTTTAAACAAAAGTTTTTTTAGTTTATTTAGTTTTTTTAAGCTATTTTTAAATGCTTATTAATTTTTTTTATTAAACTACTGCTAAAAATTAATTATAATTAGCTTTAATTATTTTAACGTTTTTTTATAATTAAACTAAAGCTTAAAAACGCTAGCGTTTATTATAATGTTTGCTTAAAAATCAAACAAATATAAATTTATTTTAATAATAGTAATTTTATTTTATATTAATAATCTAAACGTTATAAAATGCAATTAAATAATAATATATAAAAGTATTATAAAAAAAACAAAAAGTTTAATAAAATGTTAATATTATATATTAAATTTAGTATTAAAAAAAACTAGCAAAATTATAGTTATATAAATACAAAAAATAAAAACATAATTAAATAAAACATCATTAAATATAAAAAACAAAAAACAAAAATATAATTAAATAAGTTTATTTATTTGTTATTATAAAAAAAAGCGTTATAAATACATTGCTAAAATATTATTTTTAAATATTTAAAATAATTATAATGCTTATTATTATAATTATTTTATTAATGTTATTTTTAATAAAATTTTAATATTTGTTTTAAAAATTATTTAAATAAATTTTTAGTTGTTAAAGCATTAGCTTAGCGCTATTAATATATTAAAAATATTATTTATTAATAATATATTTATTTAAGCTTTTAATTTAGCTTTAAATATAAATGTTTTTAATTATATTAAAAACTAGCTTTATAGCATTTTTTATTAAAAAGCTTTAAAAATATTATTTATTATATTTATTTTTAAAGCTTTTTTAACAAATAAAGTATTTTAATATTAAACATTATTTTATTTTTATAATATATTGTTATAATAGCTATTTAATTTTATATAAAATAAAGTTTTTATTATTGCTTTTAATTAATATATAGCTTAAATAAAAATATTATTTTTTAAACAAGTTTATTTTTTATAGTTTTAAAAACAAATATATAACTAATATTATTTTATAAATTTTTCAATATTAAAAGAAATCTAGTTTATATGCTAGCTTGCTAACTTTTTTAATTACTATAAATAGTTTTATTTATTATATAAACTATTTTTTTTAGCAGTTTTTTTAAAAAATAATATTTTCGGTACAATTAAAAATATACTTTATTGCTTATATCCAGCTAAATAAAATTATATTTAATATTATACCATATTTTTGCTATTGCTGCTGTAAAATCAATTGCTATTTTAGCATTTTATTAATATATTTTTCAGTTTAGCTTAAAATTTATAGCTTTTTTTAAAATGTTAAAAATAAATAAAATGCTATATAGTTTAAATTTTATTATTACTTTGTTTAAATATTATTTTCTAATTAATAATTTTAAATTGTTAAAATTATATTATATAGCAAACAATATTTTAACTTAAAATATATTTAGCTAAACTGCAAAATAATAATATATTATAATTTTAATGTTTTAATTATATTATTTATTAAGCTTATTAGTTTAAAAATAATAGCTTATAAAAACTGTTAAAGTAATTTTTATTTTGCGCTATAACATTTGCTAAAAAATTAACATAAATTTTAAGTTATAATTTAATATAATTTTTGCAAATATTTTTTAATTGCAAATAAATAATACTTTTGCTATAATTACAGCTTATTTTTTTACAATATAATTTATTAAATAAAAATAAATAAAGTTTTTTTATTTAGTTTATATATAATAAGCATAAATGCATTAAAAATATTATATTTTTAAAATTGTTAAAAAAAACTAGTAAAAAGGATTTTTAAAAGTATAATAATAAAATTTATTGCAATTATATAAAATAATATAGCAGGTTTTTATATAAACTTTACTTTTTTAATAAGCTTTTGTTTATTTATTATTAAGTTAATATATTATAAGCAATATCAAATATATTTTTTAATTTATTTAAAAACGTTATAAATAATAAAGCTATTTAATTTATAAAACATTTGTTTTAATTTAACATAATAATTTTTATTATATATAATATAAAATAAATTAGCTTAATAACTTTTAAAAATGCAAAATTATTATAAGCTATTTAAATAAAGCAAATATAATAAATTATTTTAAAAATTTTTATAAAAAAAAAGCACTAATAATTAAAGCTTATAAAAAATAGCATTAAGTGTTTTTTATTATGCTTTAGCAAATATTTTATTTATTATATTAATAATTTTTTTTGCTAATAAATTTTAAATATAATTTTAAAAAATTAAATATTATTTATATAATTTTATATAAGTTTGTTTTTTAATTTATATTAATAAAAATTTTAATTATAATAAAATAGCTAAAATTATTAATAATGTTTTTAAGTTTACTATTAATATGATTTTATATAATTATATTATTAATAGCATTTAATATTGTAAAAAATTAAAATAAAACGTTTAATATAAAATTAATATGTTTAAAAATATAATAAACATTTAATTAAAATTATAAAAAATATGCTAAAACTATAATAGGTTTTATATTAAGCTTAATAATATTTATAAAGCATAAATTAATTGAATTAACTATTTTTTATGTAACTTTATAGTTTGTTAATATAATAACTAGTATTATCTATAATTAAATTTGCATATATAAATTATAACAAGCTTAAACAAGCTTAAAAATCTTAAATTCAATTATATAATATTATATTGTAAATTTAATTTAAATTTTGCTTAAAAAAATTAAGCAAATAAAATTTATTGTTAAAATATATTTATTTTATTTATTATTTAAGTAAAAAATTATAATTTTATAACTTTTTTTACAAAAAATATTAATTTTAATAAAAACTATTTAGCTTTAATTTTAATATATTAAATAATTAAGTTAAATTAATTATTTTTAAAATAACTAAATTTTTTTTTTAAATTTATAAGCTAAAAAGCAACTTTTAAAATTTCTTGTTTTTTTATAATAATATTAAATAATATTGCCTTTAATTATTTTTTTTGCTTTTAAAGCAAAAACAGTTTTTGTTAATATTAAAAAATAAACTTTTAAAAAAAATTAATTATATTAATATATATTTTAAATAACGCTAAAATATTTAATTGCTTTAATTTAATAATTGTTATAAAATAATTATTTATAATAGCTATTTTAAAATTATTTATAAAAAATTTTAAAAGTTATATTATTAAATAAATTATAAAAAACTTTAATAATTTTAAGCTAAAATTAATATTATTCAATAGTTTAAAAATTACAGCAATATAATAAATATGTTTTTGCGTTATTTTTAAAAGAATAGCAATGTTATTAATATATATTGCAATATATTAAGCATAAAAAAATAATTTTTAGTTTATAAATTATTAAGCATATTTAAAATTATTGCAAAACTTTATTAATGTTATATTAAAAACTTTTAAATTATATAAAAATATAACTATTATATAATTATAATAATTAAGCTAAATTAAAAGTTAATAAAAAATTTTAAAGCAATTAATTATAATAATAAATAAATAATTTTTTAGTTTTGCTATAATAATTTTTTATATAAATAAAAATTAAAAATAATAAAAACTAAACATTTAAAAAATATAAATTATATTATATGCTTAAGTTTTTTTTTATAATATATTTTATTAAAAAAATATTTATTATAGCTTAATTTTTAATTTTTAATATATATAATTAAGTTATAATAATAATTTAATTTTATTAGCTTTTAATAAAGTTAATTTATATTATATTATTTTTTTTTATTTTAATAATGCTTTTTAAAGTTTAAATTTTATAAAATTTAAAAAGTTTTTGCATTTTTTTTGCAAAACTTAAATTGCTTACATAAATGTAAACATTATTTTTTGTTTTTATAAATAAATTTTTTTTAAATTATTAAACTTTTACAAATAAAATATTTTTTTTTAGCTTGTGTTTATTAGCATAAATTATATTTTAAACATTTTCTTTTATAATATTTTTTAATATTAGCGTTATTATTATATTATTGTTAAAATAAAAATTTATTAATACTTAAAAGTTATTAAAATATATAAAAATGTTAAAAATTATTTTATTATTAAAAGCAGCTATTCTTGCAGCTAAATTAGCGTTGTTTTATATTATAATAAAGCAGCTGTTTTTTTTAAAATTGCTAATAATATTAACTTTAGTTTTATAATAAATATAAATTAATTTATTAATATTATTTATAAAAAAACTACTTTAATATTATTGCAAAATAAAATAACTAAAATAATTTTATTATAATATAAAATAAATAAATAATTTATATTATATAATTATATAAAAAGTTTATTTAATTAAAAAGTTAAATTAAAAATTATTAATAAATTATATAATTATTTTATATTTACTTGTTTTTTTAATGTTATTTATTATATTATAAAATAATAAAATAAAAAACACTTGTTTTATAAAAATAATTTTGCTTTTAATGCTGCAAACTTTTAATTAGCAATTAATAAAAATAATTATATTTGGTGCTATTTGCTTTATTTAAGCACAATTGCTAAAAATTATAAAACAATTAATATTAAAACATATAGAAATTATCAAAGTATTTTAATTAATTTATATGTTTACGTTAAAATAAATATATAATATTAATTAATTATTAAGCATAAAAAAACTTTTTTTTAGCTTAGCTATTATAGCATTAAAAATATTATTAGCTATAAATATATTTTTTATTGCTAAATATATTTACATAACAATATTTTTATTAAACATTTTAATAATGCGTTTTGCTGGCATATATTAAATACTACTTTAATAAAAAAAAGTTTGTTTTATTTAATAATTATAATTTACATTTTTAACAAATTAAAATTATTAATTTATTATTATTTATAGCAAATAATATTATATAATTAAAACTTAAAAAATAAATAAAAGTTTCAATATTTTTATTATTTAAATATTTAACTAAAAATTTATTGTTGCTTTTTTTTAATTTTTCTTATTATAATATAACTTTAAATAATTAAATTACGCTTTTTAATACTTAAATATATTTTATTTACAGCTAAAGAAATTTTATTTTTCATTTTGAAATAATTATTTTAAATTTGTTTAAAGTAAATTTATTAATAATATATTTAACGCTATAAAAACCAAGCTTATTAAAAATGTTTTTTGCAATTTTTGCAGTTATTATAATTATTGCTGCAATTTTATTTACAATTACTTTTAAAACCTTTTTAAAAGCTTTTAAATAAAAAATAATACCTGCATTTATAACGTTAATAATTAAAATAGCTATTATAATTGCTTTATTTATTATAGCTATAGCCGCAAAAACTATTATAACTATTATTATAGCTGCTATATTTATAATTGCTGCTATATTTGCAATTGGCACTATATTTGCAATTACTGCTATTTTTATAATAATTATTATAAATACCTTAAAAAATATCTTTTGTAATATTATTATTATTATTAAAAGTAAAATTAGCAGCTATTAATATTTTATATTTTAATATTTAAATGCGTTTTTTAGCGTATTAATAAAAATTAAAATTAAAAAAAATCCTTATAACAAAATTAAAGTTAATATAAATAACCTATTATTTTATTTAATAAAGCAAGCATAATAAAATTTTTGCTTATTTTTAATATATATAAAAAAAACGTTTAGCTTAGTAATAATATTAAAACAATTATAAATTTTTTAAAACTTAAAACATAATTAGTTTTAAATATAATTTATAAATTAAGCTTTTGTTATATATTTTAAATTATAGTAATATTTTATTATTTTTATTATTTAAATATAAATAAAAATATTAGCAAAAACTTTGTTTTTTATATACAAATTATTTATAGCAGCTTTTAAAACATTAACAGTATTTTTATAATATTTTTTTTTTAATTTTATAAAAAGCAAATTTAAAGCTAGCTTTTATAACTACATTAATAATATCGTTTAATATGTTAATATATTAAATTTATGCTTTATTATAAAATAACTAAAAAAAATTGTTTTAAAAAATAAGTTGTTTAAAAAAACTTTTATATATTAATAAATAAATGCTATAAAAAAATAAACATTTTATTAATAAATATTATTGTTTAATATAATATATTTATTAATATTATAGCTTAAAAGTAAATTAAGGTTAAAATAGCTAATATTTTAAACTTTTTAAAAAAAAGTTTTTTTAGCTGCAATAACAAGTTAAAATATTGCCTATTATAATTTTTATAAAATCTTTATTTAAAATTATTTTAATTGCTAAAATTATTGTAATTGCTTAATATATTATAGCATTATTAAATGCAAGTAATTAAAGTTTTAATTTAGTTTATACGTTAAATAATCTACCTAATTTAGCTAAAAATATATTAATAAATATAATTAAAAAATTTTAAATATTATACTTTTTAAATTGTATTATAATAGCTAGCTTTATAATAAATTTGTTTTTTATATTTATAAAAAATATTTTAAGATATAATTTTAAAAAATTAACGTTATCAGAAAATTTGCTTTTTTAAGCAAAAATAAATGCTTAAAATTATTTTTGTTTTTTAATTTCTATTGCAACAATAAATTAGCTAAAAATAAAGTTAAAAAAAAATTAATAATGTTTAAACTTTATTGCTATAAAAGTTAAAATAATTTATAAAAATATTTAATATTAAATAATTATTTATAATTTAATAATATACTGTAAAAACAATATTACAGCTTTTCAAAGCGTTAATAATTTACTTAATAAAATAATTTAGCTATTAATTATAATAACAATGTTATAAACTAAATAAAGCTTTAAAAAAATAAAAATTATTAAGCAATTACTTTTAAAAAAAAACAATATTAAAAATTACTTAAACGTTTAATTTTTAAACTTAAAATAAATTAATATTTTTTTTAAAAAATGCTGCTATAAAATAACAAAAATAATAATCTTTTCATAGCAGATAATTTGCCATATAATAATAACAAAAATAAAAAAATAAAAAATAAAAAATAAAAAATAAAAAAAATAAAAAAATATTTAAGCTAAAACTTATATAATTAATATTTTAAGCTTAAAAATGTTTAAAATAAAGTTTGTATATAAAATTATTTAAAGCTTTTATAATATAATAGTAAAAATTTTATAACATAAATTGGTTATATAAAAAGCAGCTGCATTTGCAATATAAGGTAAAAAAAATATTGCTTACTTTTAAAATGCAAAATGTTTAAAAAAGTTCTCGTTTTAGCTAAAATAACTATATAGTATATAAAATAAACCAATTAAAAAAAGCACAAAAAGCTAAAAAAAACATTATTTTAACTTGCAAATGCAAAGTAAATAAAGTTTTAAAAATAATAACTTGCTAAAAAACAAGTTGTTTAAAAAAATAAATAAAAAAAATTAATAAATTGTTAGCTATTAAATAATAGCATTTTACATATGAAATCTAATAAAGTTATATTAAATAAAAAACTATTTATTACAAACTTTTTTACAAAAAAACTATTTAATAAAACAACATTTTAATAAAACAGCGTTTAAAAAAATAACGTTTGGAAAAATAACGTTTTAAAGGATAACGTTTTAAAAAAACATCATTAAGCTTAACATTTTTTTACGCAAGCAAAAAAAAATTAAATATATAAGTTTATTTTTAAACTAGGTTATCTAAAAGCTTGAAATATATATTTAAAAATATATTAATTATATTTAAAAATAACTTTTATAGCTAAACAGCTAAACATTTTTAGCAAATTTACCATATAATTATTAAATTGCTTTTTTTTACTTTAGCAAAAAAAAAACGTATAACTAAGATTAAATAATAATTTAAAAATATTATAACTTGCGTAAATTTTATAAAATAACATTAAATTAAGCTTTTAAAAATTAATTACAAAATTTTTTATATATAAAAAAATAACTTAGCTTTATTTACACTAAGTTAATAGTTAAAAATTATTTTTTAAAATATATTTATATTATAAACCAATATATAATAAAATACCTTTTGCTTAAAATTAAGCTAACATATTTAAATTTAAGCATTTAAAGCTTAGTATAATTATAATAACGCATAATTAATTATTGAATATATTTATACTTTAAAATTAACATTTATTTTTAATTGTATCCTATAACTAAAGTATAAGCTAAACTTTTAAATAATATATAAATATTTAATTTTTTATTAACTTTTTTAAACTTTGAAAAAATACGCATTTATATATATAACATTAAAACCATTTGCTGTTAATTTTATATTTAAATTATTTTTAATTAAAAATATATAAAACGGGATTATTATTTTAATAAAGTATGCTATTTTTTTTAAAAAACTAAAAAAAAAAGCAAAACTACTTTAAAAAGCTATATAATTTATTATATAACAAGGCATGTTTATTTATAAATATATATTAATAATTTAAAATTATAAAAAATTAATATTATGTTATATTTTTAATTATTTTAAAAAGTTATATAAAAGATTATTATATGTATAATATTAGCTTAAAAAAAACCTAAAATAAAATATACCATATAATAAATATTTATTTTAACATTAATATAAATTATAGCTATTATTAAACTAATTAAGCTATAATTATTTTTTTGTAAATAAAAGAAAAAAACTTAAAAGTAGCACTATATAAAATATTAAAGCTTATAATTAACAAGCTTACTAAAGCTTAATATATATTAAATGTTAATTATTAAAAAAAAATTTAATTAAGTATAATTGTTGCACAAATATATTAAAAAGTGTTAAAGTTTAATATAGCATTAATTTTTTAAAAGCTTTTATGCGAAAGCTTTTTTGCGAACTTAAAAACATGTTTTTATATAATAGCAAATATTTTATTAAGGTATTTTATATAAAATAGCAATAATAATAACAATATTTACTTTATTAATAAAAGGTATAATTAAAATAATTATATAAAAAAAAGCTTTAAGCTTAAGTTTTTATTATGCTATTTAAATCAATTAAATATATGTTAAAACAGCTTTTAAAGCTAAAAGCTTATTAGCCCTAGCTATTATATAAATAAAAAATGTTTTATATATTAAAAAAAAATATTGGTTATATAAGCATACCTTTTAAAAAAAAGCCTATGCAAAAAATTAATATTTTAACTTATACAAAATAATTTATAGTTTTATATTATTGCTTAATAAATTTTTACTTTTTTTAACAAAATGTAAAAAATACCTTAAGTGAAACAATAGTTAAAATAATATTAATAAAAATTTAAGCAAGCAATTTATTTAATTTTTTATAAATAATATTTTTATATATTATATAATTAAAAAAAATATTTAAAATGACAAAATAAACGTTTTATTTAATTAATTTATGCTAAGCAATTAATATTATATAAAATATTAAAAAAAATTATAAAATATAAATGCTTTAAACTATTTAACAATAAATAAAACGCAATTAAAATTATATTTAAAAATTTACTTTTATATAAAAGTTAATTAAATATTTCAAACAGCTTATATTTGCTTTGGTAATAATAAAGCTATTATTATTATAAATATTATACAAATAAAAAACTTATTAAGTATAATTATTTATTATATTTTAAATAGCTTAACTTTATTTTTGTTTTTGTTAAAAAATGCAAATTATTTATAAATATATTATAACAATATTAAAAATATTATTATATAAAAATAAAAACATTTATTTTTTAATATTAACTTGCATAAAGCTAGAATATACTTTATAAAAATGAAATTATGCTATTTACACTGCTGCTTTAAATACTTTTATATAAAAAGGTTATATATAATGCTTAATTATGTAAAATATAACGTTAATTATATAATTTTAAAAAAAATTTAAAAGTTTTGCTATTATTGCTAATTATATAACTAAACACTAAGAAACTTTAAGTTTTTAATTAAAAACAACTATAATTTTAATTATAAAATAATTATAAATGCTATATAATTAAATAATAAACAAGTGCTTTATATTATTAATACTGTTATATTTTTTTAAGCAGTTATATTTTTTAAATTTATAGTTACGCAAAATACTTAAACAGTATTATGTAAATGTTAAATAAATATTTATTAAAAACTTTTAAATTATATTATATATAACTAATATAAATTTTATGTTTAAAAATTTTAAAAACGAAGCTAAAATTATTAGTATTTACTATTGCGTAATGTTTATAAAAGCATATTAAGCTATTAACAAAATAAAAAAAGCTTATAAACTGTTATACTACACGTATAATATTTTAAAAGCTAAATTTAACAATTATATAAAACAAAAGTTAATTTTTTAAATAGCTATTAAAGCATTAAATAATACTGCTAGCTTAAACAGTTTAATTTTAACTTTTTTTATTTTTAAAGCATACTTTAAAATTAATTAAAACTTATTACTTTTGCTTAATATTATATAATAAATTAAAGCAATTAAAAAAGCTATAAAAATATTATATAAAAAAAAGCAAAAATTAAAATTAATTGGGCAATTAATTAATGCAATAGTTTCATTTTATATAATATATTATTTTTACTTTTATAAAGTAAAATGCTTATATAGCAAAAAAAAAAAAAAAAATAGCTTGTATAAAATTTAATTTATTAAAAAAACTAAAATTATTATTAATTTAATTAATAGCTTTATATGGTTTAAATATACTTAAATTAAATTATATTATTATATAACTAAAGATTTAACTTTAAATGCTATAAAAATAACAATTAAAAAAGCATAACCTGTTTAACTATTAATTGTACAAAAAAAAATGCTTTTATAAAAATGCAACGCTTAATAATACTTTTATATAATATATAAGCTATTAATTTTTAACTGCTAAAAAAAAACAAAGCTATGCTTTAATTATTAAGCCATGTAAAAACGGCATAATTAATATATTTAAAATATTATTTAAAAAATCGAACGTTATAAAAATAAATAATTTAATTATATAAAAAATATTTAAATTTGTAAAATATAATTTAGCTAAATATAATAACATATATATTTTTAAGTTTTGCTTTATATAAAAAGTTAAAAAAAAAACAATTAAGCTATATAAAAAGTTAAAACTAGTTATATAAAGCTATAATAATATTAAAAAAAAAGCTTATTTAATTGCTAATAATTTAATAAATAAATTAACAATTAATTTTTACACTAGGTTTTTTATTTATATAAAACTTTAATATAATAAATAAATTAAAAAACATTATATAAATATATGTATAGTTAAAAAATAAATTAGCTTAAAATTTTTTGCACGTTTACTTTTAAAGTTAAAAATAAAATATTTTAAAAGTATTATTTTATAAATTATATAACCTTTATATAGATTAGCAAAATTAAAACTTTATTAATTTAAAACTTATTATTAACATTATTGCAAAAAGTTAAAAATAATTATTTTTATATATAATTTATACTTTTTTATATTTTAAAAACTATTAAATAACTTTGAAATTATTAGCTTGTAAATAAATAACATTTTTAATTTTACAATATTAAATTTTTTAACTAAAAAAACAATAAGCTATAAAAAGCTAGCTTTTATATAAAGCTTAAAAAAACTTTACATATTAATTATTTAATTAAGTTTAATAATAGCTAAATTATTTTATTATTTAACAAAAATATTACTTTAATACAAAAAGGTTAAGCTAGCTAATTAATTAAAATAAACTTTTATGCAAAAGACTTTGCACAATAGTATGTTTTTTAGCATATATAAAGCATATATAGCATATATATTAGCAATATTTATTAATTAAAAGCAGTGTATAATTTATTTATGGCAATATAAATTATAAACCTTATAGCAAATAATATATAAACCTTTAATTAAAAAGTTAAATAATAAATAAATAATTAAAAGTGCAAATTAACTTTTATATTTTTAAATTTACATTATATAAAGCTATTTATTTTTATAAACAAGTTATTTATTAATAACGCAAACATAAGCTTTTAGCTAGGATTTATTATTATATTAAAAATAAAGCATTATATAAAGCAAAGTTTAAGCTTTAAAATAAAAGGCAATATTATATATTAAAATTTAAACAAATGTAAGAAAGTTACTTAAAATATATTAATTAATAAATTATATAATATCATTAATAGTTTTAATAATATAATTGCTTTTTATACAATAATTTAAAAAATTATAATTGCGTTTAAAATATTGCTTATTTTAATAATTTTATATTTAAACTTTAAATTGCTATATAATTACTTAGTTAAGCTAAGCACTACCTAGGAAAAACAATTAATAATAAATATTATATTTTTTAAAAAGTTATATAAAAAAAAATCTTTAAAATATAATAAATTAATAAAAAAATTAATTTAGCTAATATATTTACAAAAAAAAAATCTTAACTAAGCTTTAAAAACTTTTATATTTACAAATAAATTAATTATATAAATAAAAACATTTATAAATAAAACTTAAGTTATAGTTATTATATATATGCTTTATTATAAATTGCAAAAAATAAAAAATAAAAAAAAAAACCAATATATAAACAAGGCGTAATATAAATTAATTAATATAAAACTTTGCAAATAAAAACATAAAAATATTGCAAATGCTAACTTAATTTTTTTATTTTTTCCTTTTTTTTTAATATTATACAAATTTTTTTTTATATATAATAACCTTTAATTTTCTTAAACATAATAATTATATTAAGCGCCGTATAATTGTTATATATATACAACATACGTGCAAAACTAATATTTTAGTAGCATATAACACTTAGTGAATAAAAAGCTATTATAATTAACGTAAGCATTTTAAGTGCATAAATTAAAAGCACTTATACTGTATAATTACATAATAATTATATAAAAGCAATTTTTTCGTTAAATAATCCGCGCAATTTAATCGTTAAAAATGCCAAGCAAAATTTAAATGTTAATATTAATTAATAGCAATATATAAGCTTAATTTTTATTAGTTTACATATAAGCATATAATATTAATATAATTTGCAAACATATAACGTATAAAAAACAAATAAATATATATATGTTAATGTATAATTGCTAAAAAAAAAAAAATATTTAAATTATTAATTAATAGTTAAACAATGTTATAGCTATATAATTGCTTTATAATAATAAATATATAATATATTTTTTATTTAAGCTAAACATTTAATTAAGCTAACTATTTAAATAAAACTTTATATGCATATTTAAAAATATTTTAATAACTATTTATATAATTTAATTAAATTAATTAAAATTTAATTTGTTAAATGTTTTTATAACATTTTTGCATATTTGCGCATTGTGGCTAGGCTTGCTGCAAAGCTTATAACGCCTAGCGCAAAAATTTTTTTTTATATAATAATTATTATTACGTACAACATAACTTTTTGCTTTAGCAATATTTTATATTTTTATTTTGTTTTTAGCATTTTTAACAGTATAAAATTTTATACTTTATAGCTTAGTTTGCTTTATATAGCAATATTTGTTAAATATATAATTTGTTTTATAAAAGCTTTTAATTTTTTTTTTTAATAATGCAATATTGCGCATAATTTTAATTATATTACGTATAATTTAGCTTAAATTTTTAATAATAAATATAAAAAAGTTATTTTAATATTATATAATTTTTTACTTTATATATTTAAAAAAAATTGACTTTTATTAAATTATTTAAAATTAAAATTATATAAAAGTTTAATTAAAATAAAAATAAAATTTTAATTTAAAATATTATTAAATAATTTAATTAATTAATAATATATTTTAAATTATATAATATTAAATTTGCTTTTTTAAAAAAAAATTTATATATTATTTAAGGTTATTGCTTTATTAAACGCATAAAAAAACGCAGTTAAAAATTTTTTTTTTAAATATAAATAATATATATATATATATAAAAATTAATTTGCTTATTATATAACTATTTTAAAAAATTAAATATTTTAACATTAAATAATTAAAAGTAATAAAAAAAATAAAAAAGCATATAAAAAATAATAATATTGTTTTTTTTATAGTATAACTTAAATTTATACAAATAATAATTTTTATAATTATTAAAAAAAAAAGCAGTAGTAATTTTTTATATAAAGCTTTGTATATTAATTAAAATGCTTAATTTGATTTATATTTTGCTTGTTTATTATTTAATTATTTAATATATTATTATTTTTAAACTAAAGTATAAAATAGTTTTTTTTTTCTAAAATAATATAAAGCAAAATAATTTAGCTATATAATAAAATTGCTTAAATAATTATAGTTTATTTATATTGCTTTGTTTAATTGCGCATAGCTTTTTTTTACGTTTAAATAAAATTACAATTATTTTAAACATAATTTTATTTATTGCAAACTTAATTTTATTAAAGTTATAAATATTTTTTTTTATTTTTATTTTTATTTATTATTTTTTATATAAAAATAAATTATATATAGTATTTAATTAAATTTTTGTTTAATATTTATTAATAATTAATTTTTTAATTAAAATATGTTTAAAGTTTTAAAGTTTTCTGTATAAAGTTTAAAAAATTCTTTTCTAATAAGTTTTTAATTTTGCAGTTTTATTAATTAATTTGCTATATTTTTAATATAAGCATATAAAAAAAATTATATGTTAAAATTAAAAATATATAATATAATTGTTTTTTTTTGTTTTTAATTAATTAAATTGTTAAATATAGTATTTTATTTATAAATTAAAAACTATTTATATAATTAGCAAATGTTATGCAAAAAACATTATAAATTTAAGCAATACATTATATAAAAAGCTTAAAAGTACGTTTAAAAGCTTAAAACGCAAAGTATATATCGCTTTTTTTATAATAAAAAATTATTATTATTAGTAAAAATATAAAAGATTTTTTTATGTGCGTATAATTTAAAAAAAAAGTAGCTAGCTTAATTAAGTGTTTAGCTTAAATGGAAAATGCGTTAACCTTTATTATAAAATGCATTAATAATATTTATTATATAAATATATAAATATATAATGTGCAAAGTGGATTAATAAACAAGCAAGCAAAAAAACGTATAAAAAATTAAAGTTTAAAAAATAAAAAAAAAAACAAATAAAAGCTAAAACAAAATAGCTTATATTTATAAACAAATAATTTAATTTATAACTATAAAATATTTTTTTATTTAAAACAAAGTTATATATAAAAAAGCTATAGCTATAAAACTAGTTATATAAAGCTAATAATAACTAATTATTTTAAACTAAGCATAAATTATATTAATGCATTAAAACCAATTAATAACTTGTTTATAAATTAATTAATTATATAACGCATCTTTTATTTAAGCTAAACACTTAATTTAGCTGGCCATTTACGTGACATGTATAACACCGGTAATTTTATATGGGGTATTACTTGCCCCCCTTTTTAATAACTTGACGAAAAGTGGGTTTACAAACCAATAATTAATATATTTAGAATCCTTATTTAAAAAGCAATCCAATGGTATTTTCTATTCTTTTATAGCTATTTTATTTAAGCGTGCACTTATAAAACTTTATTTTACAGGGATTATTTTAGCGTATTTTTTATATAGCCTTAAATAAAATAGCTATAAATTTATAAAAAATACTATTGGATTCCTCTTTAAATAAGGATTTCAAATATACTAATTATTAGTTTGTAGACCCACTTTCCGTCAAGTTATTAAAAAGGGGGGTAAGTAATACCCTATATAAAATTACCGGTGCTATACATGTCACGTAAGTGGCCAGCTTAACTAAGTGTCCAGTTTAAGTGGGAGATGCGTTAAATAAATTAATTAATTATATAAAAAACTAAATAATTATACAAAAAATTTATTAGCTAAATAAAAAAAGTTAATTAACTGCGCATAAAATTATTAGCCGTTGCATAATAAATTATTTAATTAATTAGTTTAAGCTATAATTAAACAAAATAAAAATATTGCAATTGCTTTATATAATTATATAAACAAAAAACCAAACATTATAACAAAAGCTTTGCTATAAACTTTATTTTTTAAATGTTGCTATTTTTTTATTATATAAAAAATCAATTAATTTATATAAAAAAAAATCTTTTATTAATATATAGCAAGTTATTTACCTAGTTATTGCGCGTTATAATTAAGCTAAATAAAAGTAATATAATTATATTATATAATAATAAAAGCAGTTAATTTAATATAATAGCAAACTATTTTCCGCTTATTATTATTTTTATAGTTTTTGTTTTTTTTGCTATATAAAAAAATTGCAGCTAAAAAAAAAAAGCTAATATTAGTTTTATTAACGTTAGCTATATTTTTACGTGCAAAGTGTAGCTATTTTTATTGCACGCTTAATGTTAGCTATTATTATATATACTGCTAATTTTTTTATTATTTAATTAGCTTTATATATTAAGCAAAGTTTTTACTTAAAGTAAAAACTTTGCTATATATAAAAAACTTTTTTTTTTTTAAATAAATAAAAACATAATACCAATATAAAGTATTATTATTTCATTTAACACATTACATATAATTATATATAGCTTATTTAATATAACAAAAAATAAAAAACAACACAAAATTTATATAACGTGTTTTATTATTAAGTGACAAATATTATCAAGTGACAAAAGTCTCAAGCATTATTTAAGTTGCAATATAAAAAAAACAACTATAACGCAATTAAATTACTTTAAATTAATTAAAATCCTTTTCATTAGATGTATTTATATTTACTGTACAAGTGCGCGCATTATGACCGGTGTTGCCGTATATGCCACAATGGCGCGCGCGCGTAGATGCCCTCACCCGACGACCACTTCCTTTACTATTTTCTTAATCTACTTAACTACCACCTTTTTTAAAGACCTGGAGATTTGTTTTCTTAGATTGAGTAAGTACTCCTCCAGTCCGTAATTGCTTATTTTTTGTCCTCTAACGTTTACTAAAAATATGGTTGGCCTTCTAAAGCTTAGCTACTTTATTTAGTATTAACGTTTGCCTATGCAGTAAATAGTACGTAGCTTTTAATAATAAGTTTATAGCGTTAATAATTTTGCTAGGTAAGCTATTTTAATGCCTAGCGATTTGGGTTTTTAAATAAATAGTTTGCAAAACAGCTTTTTTAATAGTAGTAAAAGTTTTTAAAACCCAAACAATAAAAAATAACTTAGGCTTTAACAACGGTGTAAAAAAAATTAGTGCAACATTAAGCCCTAAAATAACAACTTTTAGGTTAAATGAAATAAGGCCAGTGGCCTTAAACCCAAACATAATGTTTATAAGTATTATTGCTTAAGTATAAGCTTTAAAAAACGCAGGTAAAAAGTCCTCCTTTAAAATATACGTTATACCTGTTTGCATAATATTGCTGATTTTAATACTATATGCTTTTTTTAACGGGTTAAAACATGCCATGTTTAAAGGCTGGAGTTTGTAAAAAAAATGCGCAGGCATTATTTTGATAAAAATACTATTTTTTTGGCAATAGTTCTTAAATTTTTTTAAATAGTAGCTTTTATAACCATTAAAAATAAAAAAACGTTTTGTGCCCGTTAAACGCGGTTAAGTATACTTATTAAAGTGTTTAATTTATTTTAAACTGAGATTATTATTAATTTAGCTGTTATGTAAGACTGCAATTTGCCATTTGGGTGGTAGAAAGCTATTGCAATACCAAAAGGCAAAGTGGGTTTTTTTCTCTAAAATGATAAAAGGCAGCACCGACCAACCCTGTAAATTAATCGAACAAACGGCTGTAAACCAATTCCGATTGCCTTGCTAGGCTTGCCTAAGCCTATTCCGCTTTTCAACACTTGTTACAACTATATTAGTTGTAATCATGCCTATCATAAACCCTGTTTTATCAAAATTATATATATCCTCTTCTGCAATGCTTTAACGCTTAATAGTCTTCCTTACGCGTTTGTAATACGCGTTATATTCGGTAGAATCTTCGCAGAGGACTCGGCTATAGTCGATTCAACAGTCTAAACGCGTTCGGAGGGCTGGTGTACAGTTTATAAAGCGCGTTGTCCAGCACTTTCTAACAGGTTGGCTACCCCGCTCAGCCAATAGTCGGTCGGCCATATCTTAAACATAACACACCCAGGGGGAAAACGCTTTCAAATCTAGGTAAATTATAAACTGTATAATCGCCTGCTCTTCGGAGTCGGTTAATTTCGACTTTATATCTTTGCTGCCGCGCCGGGGCGCAACACCGGCGATTTTGCAGCGGAGAGTCTTATCAGAAACGCTATACATTTTCGCAAGCTTGTAAATAAAAATATAAAAGTCGCGTTTAAAAGCGCTAGCAGCAGTTAATAACCTAGCTTTTTTTAACGCGTGGTCTATTGTTGTAAGTAAAAAAAATAAAGTTTAAATAATAAAAGGTAGAAAAACCTAAGACTTTTATCACTTGATAATATTTGTCACTTGATGATAAAACACGTTAAGCAGTTATTTAACTTTATTGTAATGTTTATTAGTAAATATTAAAAATATTATATTAATTATAAAATAACAAAAGCTAGGTTTAACATTTAGGCTTATAAAGCATTTAATTATTATATATAACTAAGTGATAACTTATTTGTTAATTATATAGCCAATAAAATAGCTAATTAATTAACAAGTTTATTAAATTTACATAATAATTATAAAACAAGGCTAAAGGTTAAAGTTAGCTATAATGGCTATAAGCTTTTACTTTTTCTTATTATAATGTTATGTTTATATATATTATAATTAGCATTTATTTTAAATATATTAATATTAACGTGGTTTATAAGCGAGCAATGCATTTAAGCAAGCAACGCACTTTTTTTATAAACGCGTTAGTTTAACTTTGTTGCGTAATAATTTTTTAACAATACAATGTTAAATAAAACTAAAAAAGCTAAAATATTTTTTGCTATTTAAGCTATTAATTTCTGTTAAAAAATTAGCATTTAATACGTTTGTACAATTTATTAACTTTTTAAAAGCATTATATGTTATAAAATAAACAGTTGCATTATATAAAATAAAACCTGCGTTAATATGCATAAACTTAATTTAATTAAAAAAAATGTTTTTTTTAAGTATATATTTAATTTAAATAAGCAAAGATATTTTTTTGCTTATGCTACCAGAAAAAATATAGCCGATTTTTTTGCGATTTGCGTAGCATACTTTTAATTAGTAAACATTAAGCTTATAACTTTGTTAATTGTTATAAAAAGCTTTAAATGCAGTTTATATGTTTTTATAATTATTAAAAAATATTATGCAAAAATTTAAAGATTATTAGCATGTGGTTTAAGCGTTATATATGCATAAAAATACAATATAGCATTTATAATAACAATGTTTAAAACTTTAATAAAATTAAGTTTATAATAGGCTAAATTTGCGCATATATAGTTATTATATATACTAATCAATATAAAAAGCATAAAATAGTGCAGCTTAGTAAAAAAAAATGGTTAACAGCAATTTATGCTATTAATTTATGTAGTTTATTTATTTTGCTATATTTTATCTTTTAAAGCGTTTTTTATTTTTAGCATTAATATAAAAACATTAACCTTTTAACTAATTAAATATTTAATACTAGTTTTAATAAATAAACAAATAATAATATAAAATTAAAATAAGTAAAATATTTTAATAAGAATATTTAATTATTATAAAAAAGCATATATTAATTGTTAGTGCTAAACTAGTATAAAAATTATATATTAGTTAAGTTTAAAAAATATTGCAAAGAATAAAATATTATAACTATTTTTCTGCTTTTTTATTTATTATATTTAATTTAATTATTTAACATTAAGCTTTATAATGTTTTAAAGCAGATATATAGTTGCTAAATTAATAAATTTGTTAAGTTATATGTTAATTATATTATTAAGCCTAAGTTTTTTATTATATTTAAAAAAGCTTATTTTGCTACTTTTATAAAATCAAATATTTTAAAAGGTTTTTAAAAGTTAAAATTAATGCTTTACAATTTATAGGCTGTAATTTTAAAGTTAAATGTATAATTATAATTACTAATGCTAATTTATAATACTGTTAAGCTATTTAACCTTTAGATTTTTTAAATGTTAAAAATTGCTAAAAAAGCAACTATGCAGTTAACTTTTATTAAAAGTTAAATTTTTAATTATTAAAAAAGCTTTTTAAAGCTAATTTTAAACCCTATTAATTAGCTTGCAAAATTAAATTAAATGTTAGTACATTAATTAACTTTTATAAGCAATAAAAACCAAAATCTTTATAAAGCAAATAAAACATTAAGCAAGCGCTAAAAAGGCAAAAAAAGGCGTTTATAAAATAAATATAGTTTTACTATAGAAAATGCAACTGATTTAATTGCTTAAAAGGATGCGCAGGATTTAGTACAGTTGTAAACGTTAAGAAATTATAATAGTAAGTCAAGTTTGCTACGCTAGCAACAATGTGAACGATGTAGCAAAACTGGCCATAATGCTAAAACTTATGATAAAAAAATAAAAACAAGTAATAAATTAAAATCCGATTAATTTTTAATTATAATTACTTTAGTTGTAAAATTATTAGTAATTAAACCTAATAATATAAAAAAAGTGCGTTGCTTGCTTAAATACGTCGCTTGCTTATAAACCACGTTATTAAATAAAAATAAAATATTAATAATTTTATAATTTAAAATATAATTATTATTTATAAATATTAATAAATTAATATATATTTTTTTTTAAATTTATAATATAAAATTTTATAATTAATGCATTTATTATTTAATAAAATAATTATATTTTTTTAAACAAAATAATTAAAATGAAAACTTAATATTTTAAAATAAATTATATAATAATTATATAATAAATTTATTTTATTTTTAAACATAAAAACTATTATAAACAACGGCTAGGCATGTTTATCGGTAAATATTAAAAATACCATATTAATTATAAGGTAATAAAAGGTAAGTTCGACACCTAAGCCCATAGGGCGTTTAACTACTATATATATAGCCAAGTGGTAACTCACTCGTTAACTAGGTGGCCAACAAGGTAGCCAACCAACTAACAAGGTTACCGACCAACTAGGTGGCTTATATAATAGCTATAGGCCAAGGGTTAAGGCTAGCCATAGTGGCTACGAGCCTTCACTAAAATTATTATATTATAATTTAAAGCAATATTTTTAATTAAATATTAAAAAAAACTTAATGTTTAATATTTATTATATAATAATTAATTTAATAATTATATTTTAAAAAAAATTTATTATATTTAATTTTTTAAAAAAATTTTATTAAAATATATATAAATTTTAAATTTTTTTAATATATAATAATTAAATTATTAAAAATTATAATTTTTAATAATTCATTTATTTTATTTTATTAGCTTGTAATTATAATAATAAATAAACAAAATGCCCGTGCTTTTTATGCCTTTAAATGTTATAGTATATAATGTGACTACTTAACTAAGTTCACTTTTAACACCATAGACAAACGTGGTTCCTGAAAACTGTCAATATGGTGATAAGAAGGCATGACAACCATGCGTTTCTATTACGTACGAACTTGACAGACGGTTGTACAGGTTGACTTCCAACCACTGGCCTTTTCGCACTGCCCTGTGATAGAAGCGTCGAATTTGTACTTGGCAGAGCAAGTATCTTCGAAGTACTCCTGCCAGATGAGAATACGTTAACCCAATTGCCTATAAGTGCTTTAGAGAATCCCACAGATCGTAGTGGCTGGGATTACGCGTTGAAAGGTTCACATACTATGACGGTAATTAGCTCTGGTAGGTGATAGATCTTTCTACCGGCACAATATCTCACAGCCGGATCGGTGGCTACATGCCATGGTAGAGGATTGGCGAGGCATTGACCCCATCGCATGGGTCTCACCGGATAATGGAATGCAACG
Source organism: Xylaria arbuscula (assembly GCA_022385695.1). Taxonomy (NCBI): domain Eukaryota; kingdom Fungi; phylum Ascomycota; class Sordariomycetes; order Xylariales; family Xylariaceae; genus Xylaria; species Xylaria arbuscula. The sequence goes on along the minus strand of MU279364.1, from coordinate 482,808 downwards.
GAGTTACGTGAACGAGCGACAGGGCAAGGGCAAAGTTGAATATCCTCCCTGTTCAAGTACAGGTATGGTCATCAGTTCCAATGAGGCTACTGACCAGCTTGAACTGCGACTAAGTTAAACCGGTGTATAACGTACGTATTGGTTCAATCTAGTCATCTATCTACTATTTTAGTCGTAATCCGTAAGGGATAAGCATCTATACTTATACAACCTTCACGGTCTTCAACTACTGCGCTCCAATTCTAAAATTGGTGCCATGTCTCCTTTTGGTCGGGCGTATTTCGTTTATGCTGAAACGCCGGTAAGGCTAACGAAGTTCACACGAAGCGGCGAGGCTGTCCATGCCGCATCCTGACATTTAATCTCATGCAGGTACGCTATCGTTGGTCTTTGAGATACTAGGCTACTATCTTTATGCCACACCTGTGCTAAGTACTTTGCTAGTACTCGAACGGATCGCTTTGGGGCTTGTGTGACTTACTGGCACTGTCTAGAATAAGAACAGACTTTCACAGGCTCATATTCGTGGCATCCCTGATGAATTTTTTACTATATATGATCTCCATCTTTCCATCCTCACTTTATTGCTCTCTATTATTATCTGCTTCTTTGGTAGTCAGATCTGCGGATTTCCGTACAAAAACTACGCAGCTTACCACCCCGTGGCGTACCGCCATGAGATTCATGAAGTCTGTGATGATCTTGAAACTGTGTCTACAGTGCGGCTCGGATCAAGTCATGCATCAAAATGCCCTCATGTGATAATTATCGATCGCATGGCGACACCTTGATGCCAGTGTGGCGGTGCAGTGTTGTTGGTTGACGCCGCAATGATTCTATGCAGCACGGTTTTGGGTGGAGGCTCCGTGGCCCTACGTGTCTGCCCACTGCTACCAACATTGATATAACTTTCTCTCTATTCATATATTTCCTAGCAACAACTTCCAAATCCAATTCAGCACTCGTATCTCCCTATAAGCGATTTACTCGTACTCTTGCATGTACCTGGTATCATCGCGATAGCTCAACGGCAGCCATTTCGCCCCTCTCTATCAGACACTAACACATCCTCATCCGCAAGACCTACCGACCTTTTCCCGCCGTTCAACCATGGCAGATCACACGGGTACCCTCATTGACCCTGCACTAGCACACACCTATCATTCCGATACCAATCATTCTGGTACCACATGGATGAACTACAATACATTCGAGGATGATTGGAATACTCGCAGAGACGATGGGCCTCTTAGTGTGTTAGAGATAGCGTTTCGCTGGATTGTTGGCGCCATTGCTTTTGTTGCCTGGATTTACATCTGGTACCATTTGTTGACCGCTCCTCAATCTCCGCCGGGCTGGCATTCATAACGCCTTCCGCATCGGCCCGATGCCATCGAGCGAGGAGAAATTGAAGAGGGAGCAGAGTTTTTGGCATCAATTCTTATTGTCCGTACCTGAGGGTGATTCATTGCTATTGAGCAGTGCTGAGCGAGGGTTGTTGAGGTCCGTGAATACCACTGTAGGAATGAAGCTCGACACAGTCTGGTCTATCCAGAGCAACATCCTAGCCAAGTTGGTGCACATTATAATTTTGTAATAAGAATTATGAGCAGTTATTCTCATTTGTATAAAGACATTTCAAATAGTAGTTAGTAAGAAAGCCGCATACCATCTCAATCAGAGTTCTCCATACCGTGTGACACGTCTTTCGGCTATCCGCCTCGTCAAACCCAGTTTAACCCGAATATTACTATCTTTCTTAAATTCGCTAGTATGTCTCGCTTCTGCAGTTCTAGTAGTTTCGTGCTTCTCCCGACTAGTACTGCCGTATCCGCGATACTGTCGATGGCCACCGAGTGACTATCACGCTTCAGATACATACATCCGAGCAGTCTGGTAGTGAGTAGTAGATAGAGTAAGTGCGTAGATATTGAGCTAATTCGTGAGCGGCGCAGGAATGTCGCAACGACTGGGCATCTCCGTCCGCCTTCTCTTACGAATATACCAGTATAATTTAAATTAACAACTTTTTCCAGTGCAACAAAATAGATATGATATATGTTTATTTAAACCGACTGTTAATTCTAAGCTTTAAAGTTATCGCCTTTTAAAATGCTCGATTCAATTCAGTCCAAAATGAAGAACGGCATCTGGGTATCAAAATCAAAATATACCTTAATTCATGCTTCAAAACAAATATGGCAGTCTTCCACGTCCATTCACTACAGCTCATTCCGTTCCCACGCCGTCCGCTCTGGCCAAAGCGTCTCAAACACCCGCCTCACTGCAAAAACCGTAGTCAGTAATGTCTATCATAAGCGTCTTCGGATAGCTCGGGAAAGAGCTCCTCTAAAGCGTGGGTGGAGCTGGACAAATAACTGCGATGAATACTCACTGATACTGTATACCCTGTCCACTTCCTCTGGGTTCTCAGTCATAACATCGTCGTTGAAGCACCACTGCCCGAAAGCCGTGCCCTTCTCTATCGTCCGTTCAAGAAGCTCAGCCTTCGCTTGTTCTGCGTCCTTTACCACTACACACCACTAGGGTCAGTTATTGCTCTTTCAGGGGAGATATGCATACGTTTTCGGGAGTACTGAATGCTCCTAAGATATTTACATCGCATTAACGGGAGAGATTTGTCTCCAAACTCAGTCAAAGGAAAAAGAAAAAGACTCCAGGGGTAGCTCACTAAAGAACTTCATCGTGTCTGTGTCCACGATGGTATGTTGATATTTCTTCAGCGCCCTGACGATTATATCTCGTTCCCGAGGTTTAGTATCCGGCGATGGTAGTAGGGGCTCGAGACCACGCGGGACGGCCGCCAGCGCGAACTTCAATAAACAGTCACCGCATGACGGGTTCGCGCGAGATAGGCGCGCGAAGACGTTGGAAACTGCGAAGTCTGGATTCCTCGACGTTTCGTCGGAGAGCGGAGATGCGAATGAGTCTCCCAGGCACTTATCAATACCAAATTTATCACACTTGACCTTACGTATGGTGGCGGGGCCATCGACTGAAGTCCACAACACGTTTACATTTACATTTGGTGGCTGCAATCCTGCTTGCCCGAGGACCTCGCCCAATTTGAGGTACATCCTGTCGCGAAGGCTAGTCGGGGTAGCGGAATCCCGCTTTCCGAACTGCTGTTGTCCGAGCTCAATTGCCGAAAGGAGCTGGCTGCGTTCCTGGTAGTCGAGGTAGCCATCCGAGTTGGCATCTGTGCGCAACGCGATGAAGGACCAGATGAGGGCCTCACGGAACCTCTCGATACTGTAGTGGAAGCTTGCGAACCACGGGTAGATCTGGTAGCGATACTCGCCGCGGAAGCGTTGGCAGGCACCTTTTATGGATGGTCGTGGGAATGATTGCATGGCCTCCCGCATGACGGCCCGAGAGATCGAGTGTGTGAAATGTGCCTGTACTTGCCGGTTCCGCTCCCCGAACCGATGGTTCAGGAGGTAAGAGGTGTAGTAGGCAAAGGGCTTCTCGCCGAATGACGGCATCGAGCCTTTGCTCAGGGACTTGGCATTGTAGCTGTCCGGCTTGAAAGCCATAACGGGACCGAAGAGCGGTGAATAGAAATCAGAGGCTGCATGGTCCATACCTAGGAACATGTCATCTGATAGAGCAATCATATGATCTGTGTCTGATGGTGTCTGGTATATTTGGGACTCTATTCGAATTTGGAGATTTAGTCTTCAATCTTGCTGATAACAGAAACAGACGATTGGAAGCGATATGAGAAGAAAGGAGAAGAAGAAAATGGTATACAGGATAAAATAAATGTCGAGATATATTTACCTATGCTCAGGGAGTTGAATGTAGGAAGACACTCTTTCTCCCTCTCACCGAAAAAGGACTCTTGGTTAAGAACTTGGACGGTACTGTTCGTCTCTTCATTGTCCCTAAGCCAAACCGGTCGTTGAGGTAGTATATCTGCACCATCGCCAGCATCTGCATTGTCTCCAACTGAGTTAACAAGGAGCTGGATCTTGTTGATAAACTTCTTTGCATGCGCATTGAGGCTGCGCAATGAATATCGCAACTCGTCCCAGTCGCGGTAGCGGTTCATGCTGTGTCGCGATATCCAGACGCCCTTCGCATCATTAAGAGGTGATTTTTCCTCATACACATGCAAGTTACGTCTGAAAGCCTCGTCTGAGCCGTTGACCCAGTTATATACAAAGTCTAGTTTTGGTTCGGCTAGCAGACCAAACTGGTCCTTGTTGTAGTTCCCGGATGAAAACCATTCGTCCTCCCAGCCCTCCAGCTCGACGTCCTTCACAGCTTCTTCAAACGGTATCCTTATGACGTCGGGTAGATCATCATAAAAGGGCTTGGAATTGTGAAGCTGTTGAGATGTCACGTCCGTCTGATCCTGGACGGTTAGGTCGGGCAGCATCACTGCGGCGCCACTTCTGACCCATTGAGCAGGGACTTCTGACCATGAGATGTCCCGTGCAAGTGAGAGACTGAGGCTCCCAGCATGCTTGATAGGTTCCCAATCTTTACGAAATTCGAACCAGCCGAATAGAACGAGGCCGGCTAGAAAGGCGACTCTCCGAGCCCGCCGGAGCTGAAATGTGCGTTGATTCATCGGGGAGGGTGGGTGAGTCCTGCCGTGAAAGCACAACAAACTTCGTGATGAATTTTGATGGTATCAATGCCAAGAGCACGCTGATACAGTCGCCTTTGCTCGTTGGGAGAGGTCGCGTGCCCATATACCCAAAAGGGACAATTCCCTATCTCTCTCCGTTGAGTCCAGTGTCGCGTGCTCACATTCCAAAAAGAGATAATCCAGGGTCCCTGCCGGCTGAGCCCACTCCATTATCGTCGATCGTTCCTGTGGATGGTATGTCATAACATTGTACACTAGCTGCGCATAGTAGGTATGAAAAGTGATCGACTCTCGGTGGGGCGTCTGTTCTTCACCGTCGCCGCCGACGGACGGCTCGGCCCCTTCAATCTTTGGCTGCCGGCTGACTTTGATTTCTTGGTGAACAGAGACTTGAGCCCTATCCGCCCATATACACCGTTTAGATGAGAGCTCTGTTCCCTCTCGAGCAATGGGCGAGACACGATGTGCCTATCAATGAATATTGAAAACAACAACTAGCATACTGAGTAAATGCGTTCGTCAAGACGTTGCTAGCGTTCGCGCACAGAGAGCCCGGTCCCTGACTGGATGCAAGGTCCCTGTCCCTGCATGCAGCGATCTGCTATCTGGCGTCTTGGCATTGTCACCGAATGCCCCTTCAAAGAATTATATTGCTACTGTACCTGGTATCCAAGTGCCGAGGTGGGTCCGAATAATACGCTCAGCTCACTCTGGTGCTGAACTGATAAAGCCTTCGATCCTTCGGTAGTTCGCCGAGCTTTATAGGTCTTACTATATCAACTTCCTAAACTAGTGTGTCCGGGTATAGCTTCTACCTGACTAATATAGTTAACGTTCTGTGAGCCTATCAGACTTTAGATGCCTGACGACAAGGTAGTTGGCGAAAATGTCAGGCTTGGCACAATCCTCTATGGCAATGATTCGCCAAGGATTTTACAGAACTTGTTTTGATCTAACTTTGGGCTGAGCCGTAGCTATTTGTCCACTTAGTAATGTACAAGAAATCTTGGTCCAACAACATCCCTTAGTCCAGACATCGTTACACTTGTTACTGTGCTTGTATATGATAGGTGGAGGCAGGTCAGGTAGACCGTAGCCCGGTTTCACCGTTTCCACCTATGTGATATCATGCTATAGTCCTGCAACTGTGTCGCGTGCCATGGCCTGGGCTAGTAAGTCAACCATCCATCAGGGTCAAAACTTGAGCCTGAGCTAGTGGTTAATGATATGATGGCGAAGAAGGGGATCGACACTGGTAATATCCTACTTATAGAGACCCTTATCTATATGTATAAGTATGTAATAATACTAGATGACGGGATCCAAGTGGGTTATTCAGTAATATATCGATCAGCGGTTTCGGTAGTTTGCCGGTGGTGCCAGTAATACGAAGCGAAAGGAACCAAAGAAATATACTCCTTCCCGTTTCGTCTTCGATTCCAGGCTTGTGATTAAGCAAATGATTCCACGACTCTCCCGCATTCTGAATGCGTTACCGCACACCATTGCGGCTCCATTTTGTTATTGATTCTACCTCAGAAAAATCCCCTTTCCCAAAGTCTATATTCACATCGACGATCTGCATAGCAAATTCCGCCATGTACGCTGCGAGTTCGTCCCCCAGGGAAGAGGAAGAAGAGGCAATGCTTCCCCATTCCCCCCAAGAGAAGCCAGCTGGGTACATATTGAGGGGGTGGGAGAGTACCGTGGGCTCCTTTTCGTTGCGAAGAGTCCCAAGACAGCTCTGGGCAGTCATTAAGCCGAGCTTTCTCTCACGAACAGCGCAGAAGGCGGCACTTTTAGGCGAAACAGCTAAGCCCAAAAAGAAATACACCACTGAGTATCTTGATGGCATTCGAGGGGTTGCTTCTCTCATCGTCTTCATCCTGCACTGGAGCCATAAGTATTATCCAGCCGTCAACGCAGGCTGGGGTTACAAGGGCAATACGTCGTTCTGGTTACTTCCGTTCGTACGATTGATCTTCTCTGGGGCAGCTATGGTCGCCGTATTCTTCGTTGTCTCTGGGTTCGTGCTGACGCACCGCTTCATACAACGCATGTATAACCTGCAATACAATGAGCTCTTTTCCGGACTCTCGTCCCTGGCATTTAGACGAGCAATACGATTATATCTTCCATCCTTCGCTTCCAGCACGCTGGCTTTCATCTGCGTATCCCTGGGCCTTGTACCTGTCCCTTCTAAAGTAGACGGGCATCGGTTCCACCACGGCTTCAATGCCTACCTCGATTATCTTGATATCGAGTCCAACCCCTGGAGCTGGGATGCCCATTTCGACGGCTTTTATAACCCTCAATTATGGTCTATTGCAGTGGAATTTCGAGGCTCAATGGTCGTGTTTCTCCTAGTATTAGGCCTAGCAAAGGCGCGAGCTTCAGTGCGCATGGCGGTTGAGCTTTTCATCACGATCCACTCCTTCGCACATAAACGTTGGGATGTGGCCTTGTTCATAGCAGGTATGCTGTTGGCAGAGGGTGAAGTGTGGGCGTCGAGAAGAGCCAGTCTGCCAAAGACAAAACTGATTAAAGCTTTGCTCGTTGCTACCTTGATCCTCGGACTCTACTTATGCGGATATCCACGAGACGGTGCCACGTCATCTCCGGGCTTCATGTGGTCTGAGAACGTGTGGCCATATACTGCGTATCGCCGTCGCTTCTGGCTGGCCATTGGCGCAATTCTTAGCGTTGGAGCTATGGTATTTCTACCGACCGTCCAAGCTCCTTTTGTGACTCGCCCAGCCAGATATCTCGGTCAAATCAGCTTCGCCCTCTACCTAGTTCACGGGCTCGGAAACCGCACAATAGGGAAGTGGTTGATGCATAGGTGCTGGGACTACATTGGTAACGAAGGTTTCTGGCCCTGTACTCTGAGCTTTGTAATTTCGACCACATTGTACTTTCCACTTGTGTTCTGGGCATCTGACCTATTTTGGAGAACTATTGACTTACCGTCGACGAACTTTGCAAAGTGGCTAGAGCAAGCGTGCGCACCAGAAGCGTAATGATGATAACGATTTAATAAATATTTGAACAAGAAGTTTCTACTTACTATTTCGATAATAACTCTACGCTGCGTGATTTGCAGAGTATATAATACAAACTACGGAACAGTAATGCAGCACTATATTACGACAGTACCAAAAGTAAAACGTTGTCAAGTCAAGGAACTTAACCGCCTACACCCATTATATCTGGTACCATAACACCACATGCGCCCTGTCGTCATCAAAGATAAGGAGGTGTTTTCGCACGACCTAAATGAATTTGAAACACTTAAAATTGAGTTGCATATGAGGGCAGAGTAATTGACCTTATACACCTATGATTTAGCTGCATACAATATATACATTGGCTTTAAAAAAAGTCCCGTCCGCAATTTTTCAAAGCCGAAATATCTCTATTACACAAAGCATAATATGTGCACTAAATCTTTAAAAATAGCGTAAACAATAGAATTTTAAAAATTAATTATCTTTTTATATATTATCAAATTTTTCAATTTATTTTACCGTTAAAAAAAACTTGTATGGCATTTTCTGTAGTGAGGATATTTAGGCGTAAACAAAAAACGGACGGGGCTTTTTTGGAGTAACTATACAACAGTTTCAAAGCGGTGTAAAAGGGAAATAGGAATAGTTTTTATCAAGCCCCCCTACTAGATAAAATATTTTATACCCTTAATCTTTTCATATATCAAATAACTTAAGGAGATCCGTGAAAAGCGCGGCCTTTAAAAGGGGTGACGTAGGTTCGCCTAACAATCTTTGATCAAGCAATGATTTCCATTAGAGAAACTTAGACTTGGTTGCTAGTGCTTTCTTTGGCTTACTGTAGCATATTCCTCTGGGATGCTGTCGACCAAACGTTATGCTCCAAGACTTTCGCCTGTGGTATCTTCGCTAGCTATATGAATCCAATTGGAAGCAGTACTAATCACATACGACCATAGGATCTGGAGAACGCGGGGTCCCGTCCGCTCCCCCATAGCTAAGCCAGATACCGCCAGATTAGTAGTTGGGTCGGTGACGACCAGCGAATCCCTGGTGTTGTATGTCTTTTGTGGTTTTTTCCTTTTTATGAAGCTTTTTCTCAAAACTTTTGTCAGTGAAACTATGTTACATTCTCTCACTCTTGTCCGTACACAGACGGAGAAATAGGCGTTCAAGGTATGGAGATCCGGCAGCAATAGGTATTCGACCTAAGTAGGCTGCGTTACGAACTGATATCACACCCCATACCAGCAGTCCCGATAGGTCGGGCAAGTAGGGCAGCATTTTCTGTCCCTTTATGTGGTGTTTTTACTCCGCGAAAATAGGACAGCCGAAAGGCGTGAGATGCTCAAAAAGTCCGGCTTTTATTTTTAATATATACCACAGGAAACAGTGTTAATTACAGCCCTAATACTGAAGTGAAGTGTCACGAGGGTGGCCGACTTAGAAAAAAACCCTAAATACTAAAGATTTTTAAAAACGGTATAAGGAGAAAAGCAACAAGTGTTAACTGGCTCACGTTTTCACTTTTTTAGAGCTATAAATTTACGATATTTTCTATTGATCGTCACGTTCTCCAATAGCTAATTAATTTAAGAAGCGATAGCGTAGACTTATCTCTTAAAGTAAGAAATCCCTTCGATCAGGAATTCACTTCAATACTCGATGTCTAAGGTGTAGGGTAGGTTATAGATGCAATCTGGTATTGTTAGCACTCGGCATGGCAGCCAATATCCTAGAACATTAACGGCTTCGCCTATCAAGGTGAGAAAGACCAGTCTGTTGTGCACTAGGAGGTATGCGACCATATGTAGCAATACACCAACACCATGTTCGGCTGACCCAAGACCTTGAACACCTTGATCTCTTCGTGTATCGGTTGACAAAACGCCCTAAGCAGCATCTCAAAATTAAGCTCCCCTTGCTCTCCCGCGGTAGCTTCTAATAGTCTCTTGATCTCTGTAGATAGATCTATTTCCGATTGCTGCCGGTCTTAAGGGTGTAAGTAAGCGTAGTGAAAACACCCCAATAAACCACTTGGCGTCGCTGTTGAAGTTGTCGGCCCCGAGAACGGTGGAATTGACTGTCGTCAGAGACGCCATCGCTTCGCGACATACAGGTTCCCCTTGCGGATAATATCCATGGGCGTAAGGAGATAATCGCATGACCTAATTGCATAGTGTAACTCTGGCAAGCGACCTGTACTATCCGCTCATTCATAAAGTTGGTTCCGTGAAGGAAGATCGACTCAAGGTTATCTGCCAACTATCTCTTTATTACATGTTGTTGAATGCTGGCTTTGAGCATCTCGATTATGATTGTCCCAAATACCTCGCACAGAACTAATACCCCCGAAATCCACACCCGCGAAATCTCGAGAATTGAAACTAACCGCGAGAAAGGGTATTTCTATGAGTAAATCAATGTTCGACGAGGTTAAGGACCGTTTCCAGTGGAAGAAAATGATTGTCGACCATAGCCCGGAGAGTTACTGTCACAGAGTACAAAGAGACATTTGTATATAATTAGATAGTTGCCCACGAAGGTTTTAGATCCTTCGTGCAACAACAAGTGTCTGTAGCTACCCCAAAGTGTGAGGTTCCTGACACTCAGGTACGATGTGGTAGTTAACGGATGAATTGGGGACCAAGCACGCAGATAGTGATGTGGCTTAGAAGATACCTGATTGCTAACCGTGAATCGTGTCTTAGAAACCGATAAGATAATTTCATCTTTAAAGAAGGATTGGTAGGCTAAGAGAAAGATAGAAGAACAAACAACAACGAAATAGTGCTTAAACTACCAGTTGAGTACACAAGGAAACCAACGGTATGAAATGTACTCGTCTAATATTTTTGTGAGACAATATAGCAACAAGGTGGTGTCAATTTCGTACAGGGAGACAAGCCTGTATACCTATACTCTCGAAACTATGTAGATACATCGGCCCCGCATGTATGGGCAGACTGCCCGTGCCCTATAACTAAATGTGTTTAAGGAAAACTATGTTGATCGGTGAGCCGATATGCTAAGTGATGTGCTAAAGCCTGCGGAAATTCAGTACCTCTATCTGCCTCATTACCCCATCAAACCCCGGGGGTGTCCTGGAATGGAAAGTCGAACCGAAGACTACAATTAGCCGATTGTGTAAATAATTGCATGGAGGTCATATAGGTGACACAACCAACACACAACGCTCTTCTTGCCACCTAGAACGCCTATGATATGCCGATGATTTGTCTTCCAAATTTGCCCAAACCAGAAAGAATCAATGGATGTTACACACGGCGTCATCTGCCGGCCAGTGGAGAATCCATAAACAAATGAAAAGAAATCTATCTGTTATCAGATAATCGCGTCCCTCTAATGTCGATGCACCTAACAAAGTGCAGACAGACATCGTCGTAACATCATGATAGATTCGTTAGTTCGTTACATGAAGCGAGTTGTATAGATGAGATCTCGAAATGTTCGTGCAAAGAAAAAAAGTAACGGCCTGTACTCGTAGTTCCATATGTAAAACTGAAGCGTAGTCCTATCCTCGATCGACAAACTCGTCGCACGCCCTAGAACATCCGGCCAGCGAGTGCTGTGTGGGTAGTAAGGAGACAATCGGCATTAACGAGCGACGAATATGGACACGACGTGCGGTCGTCCCACACGTTCGACAAATATAATCTTGATGAAAGCCTAGGTCTAGGACAAGAAGGTTCCGTTGAAGACAACCAACCTCAAACGTTGACCTCGGAGGGGCAACTGAGAAAAGGAAGAGTGTGCTTGTTACCACGACACAATTCAATTCTCCACGTTTCCCTGCTACAGTGTCAACCTCATCCGATCTGAGACCTCACGCCAATGAAGGTGAGAGATCCCCGTTGAGCTCTTCGAGGAAGTCGTCCAGGTAAACAATGCGGAACTGCTTTTCGAACCGGTTTCTGAAACCAGGATCTATCCAAGCCGAGGAAATGGTTCTCTTCCAAGTAACCAGCTCCAAATTCCAGCCTTGGGAAAGCGCACGAGTGGCGTATTCCAAGAAACCTTCTGAGAATTCTGCCTGTGCGGCATCACCGGTCGCAAGTACCATACATCCAGGTTCGCGCATATCGTCTAAGATGCTGTTCATCATATTCAAGTGTAGGATTTCGTCGACTCCTTGCTCGCCATTTCTGGTTTCATAGCTGATCCTGGTCACATCCTCAGATGACTCGTCGCCGCTGGTCATTGTACTAGCAAGATAAGAAACGCCGGATCCCTGTAGAGATCCCTTACGTCCTCGCCCTATCCTGATGGGCGAGACCTTTTGTACTCGACTTAGTATACTTGTTCTGTATCCTTGCTGTTCTGCATCGATAAAATGTTGAGGCCACTGAGCTCGGCTAACGACATGGTTGGCCACAGAACTTGCGAGAATTTTCTTCTTCACGGCTCGATTACGCTCCATGATAGAAGATAGAACTTTAAAGTTGAAGGCTGGGGCGCGGATTCGGTGATCAACTGGGATATTCTGTGAGATCTTCCAAGAGTTGCAGAACCCAATATGAATGTTAGACATGTCGACAAAAACATGCAAAGGTTTCGCGGGCGCATTCGGTTTATCTTTAGGGATGCAGGTGGCCAACTTGAGCATAAATCCGCTATGTTGATCGTGTTGAGGCATTGCAGCTGAAACGTCTCTAAGCTGGGTGAAGCCCGCAAGATTACGCCCGTTCGAGGCCTTGGTAATGATATCGGAGATAGGGAGAGAATAGTTTGTATTCTTCAATCCCTCAATCTCGTCAATGATCGGGATCGTATGGACGTAGCCATGGCGCTTAGCAGTTTCCTTAGCCTTTTCAGGCGTGATTGCTCCTTTGGTGTAAAATCCAGAGATGCCCTGGGGCTCCCAAACTGTCTTGGACTTGTTAAGTGTCCTTGGAGTAAATGTGGGAGGCTCTCTGGACTCCGTAGTAGGCTGTGTGATATTCGACTCTATTGTTTCGGTGGCCAAAAAGCCTCTAACAATTCCGTGCAGGGATTTGGTGTCCGGGATAGGCGCATTAGCTAAGTCGGTTCCGGCGCCCAAATGAGAAGACGCAGGTTCAAAAGATCCCAGTGGCTTGGTGGTAGGGTGATATGCAACTCGATTTGGACTATAGTTGGGTTGCTCTTCAGAAAAAGTTATTGTGGTAGGAAATGAATAGTTGGCTACTTTAGCGGCTTCTTCTAGCTTGTCGAAATCCCCGAGTCCACAGGTGGAAGGTAAGGTGAAGCCGTAGAAACCCTTGCCGTTGGCTTGGGTAGATAAGTTGAGGGTAGCTTCACTATCAGACGAGGAAAAAGAATCATCGGCAGTCAGCGTGGTGGGTGGCGTCTCATCACCACAAGCGATACCGGATCGAGAAGAACGACGTGAAGACTTAGAGTTTATTGATCGGTTGGGTGTACCGATCAAGATAACGTCCTCATCGGAATAGACGGAAAGCGTGTCAGCCAAGACGAATGCATTACTAGAGCGCACAGATTTGGGATTGGGAAGTAGTTTGAGGTTTGTACTCGTGAGTGTTACAGGTATTTCAGGTTCAGTATGTACAGTGCTGCTACACGGTCAGAAAAGAAGACAACAAGGTGTGAAGAACGACGTGGCGGGAAATATTGGTCTGCAGCAAGGACGGGCCATCGGCGCTTGTGCTGAGTAAGACTAACCTGCGAGCAAGAGCGGTATCGTTGGTAAAGATGGCATGCAAGCGATCGCCTAAACGTGGGATGGATCGTTTCTTGACGACCCGCGAGCCACTGGGCCCGGGTCGCTGGGGAGCAGTTCTCATCTCGATGCTTGGTGATGGTAGAGGTGAATTGGCAACAAAGTTGGGGTCTGAGAATGGCATCGAGGAGTCCAAATGATGACATGCGTTGGGATGGGCGAGTGGCAAAGAGTCTTGTACTAAAGGTGCTTCGCCTGGCATGGAGGCTTGAGCACGCTGTAATATAAAGGTCATGGTAGCGTACAGAGAGAGTTAGAATTTAGATTCCGACTGAGCCGTGCCAGTGATGCCAAGTTCACAATCGGGCGATCACGACTCAAAATTGGCGAATAAGACGATATTGTATCAAACTCTCGAAAGTGGCTGCTGGAGAGTTAGTCGAGGCGTTCACACACAGGGTTGGCTGGAGGGCAGTAATAACGATGACAATGAGCAGGAAATGAAAGGTGTGTAGGGAGAACAGTCGGACACATGAGACGATGGCATTTTCATTTACTTACGACAAGATAGATTAGATGACCGAGGACGAGATACAAGGGCGAGGCGTGGTCGCTGAAGGGATTCATATTCAAGTCTTGTGTGACTACTCCGGCGGCGGACAGAGAGACAGAGACAGGAGCCAAAGCTCAAACCAGTTCAAACCAATGCTGGACAACGTGGGGTATGCGGATATGACAGCCTATGGGGCTCTGTTGACCAGAGAGAGACGACCTGACTGAACAGAGGGCACCGGGACACGTGCGGCCCAGGTATAGGCTATGTGTGCGCAGACGAGAAAGGTGATAGGGAGTAGTAACGGTGGTTTAGTGATGTGGTGGCCCAAAAAAACCCGCGCAGGCTCTCGATACAATCAGGGGCGGCAGGAGTCAAGCTTAAAGTCAAGCTTGGAACAACAGATCCAGTGATGAAGAGACCTGGAATGGGTGGCGGAATAAGTGAATAAGTGCTGAGAGAAATGGGTGGAATCAACATCTAGATAGACATGTCAATGTGGCTCTATGCACTAAAGTAGCCTGGTATCACCTGGTGTCACCATACAGACAGACAAAGGATCCAAGGTCGCCAGGTCAGGTACAAACCACGACCGGGTTGGGTTGGGGAGGGTTGGGTACGGTTGGTTTGAGCGAGCTAGAGGCGTGACTCAATTGGGCGACGATGACAACGACGACGGCAACAGTCGAAGCCGAAGTGGAGAAGATGCCCTCCCGAGAACTCGCTGCAGATGCACGGGAAGATGCGGTTGAACATGGAAGAGTTGGCGGTATTTATGGCGGTGATGTTGAAAACAAGAAAGAACACGGCAATATTGAAAATGCTGGTCGCTGTCCAGAAAGGTCGCTGTCAAGCAGGCCGATGGCAAGAGCGGATGATGTATCGCTATGATAAGTGGACATCGGATAGCATCTGAGTTAGACCAAGGGTAGTTAGGGGGGCAGACCTCTCGACCTATCTGGTTGGTTTCCAGTTACCCACGCCACACTTGTCGTTGATTCATTCGGCGTTGCAGTGGCCACGCAGATTACGAAGGTCACAAAGAAATGCTTACCTAAGGGTGGAACCACCTGGGCAGGCTTTGGCACTGATGTACATACTGCCTGACTTAACATTACCTGCAGAGGTGGGGTACGGTATTCCTCGGTACGGTATTCCCCACGAGGTTAGATACATACACCTGGACACTTGTGGTGTACGGTACATCCATTCAATGCGCAGCTGGTCTAGCCAGGGTTGTAGGTATGTAAGATGCAGGTACACAAAGACATCTGCACACAAACAGATATATACTGTATATTATATATATATACACAATTCAATAATCGTTAACTATGACAAGCATCTTTTGGCAATCTACATTGTCCTTGGGCACAAAAAATGTGACGTATAAGGTAGGCGACTATCAGGACTACACCAGTCAGATAGATGACTTGTGAACTAGACAGTCAACACTACCTCGGAATGTATGAATATATCAATTGATTGGCGATGAATTATCTGTTTAACCCCTATTCCTAATTGCCCCGCGCTCATTTTCTTGATGGGCTGCTATCTACGTATAGTAGCGGCAGCAGGCCACCCATCGTCGGACCTCTCAGTGCTCTAAATATGTCCTTAATTACTGGACTAGTACTACGAGTGCATTGAGCTCGACGAATCCGCCCTTGCTTTATCATCAAATTCCTTCCATCCGGTAGAAACAATAGAGAGAAACAAAAACAGAATTAACGTGAACAGAAATAAGTGAGGCCGAAACCAGACTTGGGTCCTTACTTACCCACGTCAGGATATACGTAAACTCCATGCTTGTTTAGCCTTCCGATAAACGCCGTGAGCCTGACCTGTAGCCGTAGGTTATACGTCTTCCTCCACTTTTCCATCGCTTTTACTCTCCCCGTTGGGCCATGCGCCGAGTGCATTTTAAACAGCATCAATGTCGTTATCCTTGACGGTCCATCCATCATACGTAGCCCCGAGAACATCCGCCTCGTCTTGGATGCTTTGAGCCCAGCCGAAGAGAATCCTGGCTGCCGAGTCTATCTGTTCTTGTTTCTCTGCCTGCGCGGCTTCTTGCTCCGAGGCCACTCGCTTCCGCTCTTCTTCTTTGCGCATCTCGTCTCTTGCCTTGCGCTTGGCCCGGCGATCCTGCACCTCGCGCGCCCGATCGGCAAGATAGCGGACGCTGTGCCCGAGGGTTGCGTGCTCCTCGGACACGCCACGGTGCGCTCGATCGAGGGGCGGCTGCGTGAAGAAGAGAAGGTGGCCCGCTTCATCTCGCAGGAACTGCTCGCGAACTTCGGCGGGGATACTGGCATTGGTCGCATCGTCGAGCTTATACACTTCGACGGGACGAGGCGGATTATATGTGTTAGCCGCCGGCACGTGCGCGACCGAGCTGCGGGCAGGCGAAGGCGCCAGGCGCTGTGATGGATCATAGGGTATGATGGGATTGGCCATCTGGTGTGGAGGGACGTGGTGGGGTTGGGCCGACATGGGAGCGGGCGTGGAACTGTACTGTGCCTGATATCCGTTATAGGCTGGCGTTTGATGGGTTTGGTGCGGCGCATGGGACTGGTATTGCGGAGCCTGAGGTGGCATCTGTGGCGCCGGTACATGGGTAGCCTGGAATGTGTGAGTTCCGTATTGTGGAACGGGCACTGGGGTAGCGCTAGGGCGCGGCGCGAAATGAGCTGAATAGGCCGGCGTTGTATGTCCGTTCGTAGGCGCGGGCTGAGCCGGTATGGTCGAGAAGTGTCCTGCGTTACCCATGCTGATGTCTCCCTGGCCGTCTACGGGGCGAGTGGTCTGTATCATGGACGGGCGACGGATTGGTTCGATGTGGGCTGGCACAGGAGCTGGTAATGACTCAGGTGGCGGAGATTCCTGCAAAAAGAAAACAAGGCAGATCACCTGTCAGCGTTGATTGCTCGACCGAGATAATCGATAAGATCGCCTAAGATTAGTTGAAAACAGTGGGAAATGAAGAAAGTTCAGCAATCAAAGCTCAGACTGCCATTGCTTATCGGCCAGCGACAGGAGCAAAGACTTCCAATCGCTATCTATAATAACCAACACACACAGGAGGAGAGAGGGAGGGGAGGCAGGGAGACAGCCTTAGGTAGGACTGATTGGAAAAAGAGAGGGGACAAGGAAATATCCCAAGATGTCTGGCATCTACTTACATTAGATTCCCTCTCCCTGCAGTGCACAGCTCCAACTAGGGGGGGCGCATTGGGTGCTCCCCATGTCGGTTTGGGAAGAGGATCTGTGGGTTTGGCGTCGTAGCGGAGCAGATGTTTGATGGGACTCGGTATCTTCTTAAGCTGCTGCGGAACGTCGAACAAGTCCATCTCATAATCCTTCTCACGGACCTCATCGGGCAAACAGCTCGTCCACGTCTTGATCTTGTTGAGCCTGTGATTCTCTTCATTGTATCGCGATTTGCAGACATAGACATCTTTGTCTCTCGGGAACCCACGAGGCCGGCCTTTGTCATATCGCGTCACAAACATGACGAAGCATCGGTCCACAACTTCGTCAATCCGGTGGTCTCGGTACTGCCCAGTCTTGACCACCTCATTCGCCAAGAAAAACTTGTCATGACGATGGACTGTTTGCTCTGGTCGGTAGTACCAACAGGCATTTACCCACTGTTGGCCTTGGCGGTCCTGCCAGGTCCGATAGATTTGAGCGATGATGGGCTTTGTCAAATCATTCGCATTGGTTATATGAACCCAATCGCCTAGAACACAGCGGGTCAGTCATTTACCTGACACGCGCGTCAGAGGGTAACCAGGGATGGGATACTGACCGACTCTCCAGATCTCGCCCTTGTGGTGGATTTCCGGTACGGGCCGTCGGCCGTTCTCATCTTCGAAATCGTTGTCCGGCCTCGTCTTCTCTTGTTCCGCCAGCTCGCGGGCGTAATTCTGCAGCTGCACGGCATCTTTATACAGTTGGCTCGTCTCTATATTGTATTCCTTGGCATTTTCAAACATCAAGTTGATGTCTTGCATGGCCTGGTCCACGCTCTGGTATTTCTTTCTCTTGTACTTCCTCTTAATGACGTCAAGAGCTGTCGGGTTCGCGATGGTGGTATAGTAGTCAGGGTTGGTTGCTTTATCGGGTAGTCTCTCGAAGGGGAAGATTAAGAGGTCGCCGTTGGGGTGCTTTGGTTTGCGAAGGCCCTGAAGGAGGCTGTATATTCGCGCCTCGACGGGTGTGAATACCTTGGGTGGGCGGCCATAGGCTTTCTGCGGCTGGCCGGCTCGCGAATCAGACTTGCGACCAAAGCGGCCTCTGCGCCTTCGACGACGCCTACCGTCATCATCATCGTCGTCCTCGTCATCGCCATCCTCTTCAGAAGACTCCTCATCGTCTTCATCCTCGTCGTCGTCTTCCATGGCTTCGTCTTCCTCTTCATCGGGAGAGTCGTCCGCCTCTGGTATCTCGCCCAGGTCGGGAAGAACGGCTTCTTCGGGGGTGATGGTCTCATCGTCGACCAACTTCTGTAGCTCTTCCTGGAACACTTCCCGCAACCTCAGCGCATCCTTAAAGACCTGAGAGGAAGGTCGGTTGTAAACCTGGGCATTGTGGCTGATGAGAGCGACATCTCTGACAAATTCGGCAAAGGAGGTGTACTGTTTCTTAAGCTTTTTGGTCTGGTTGCGCATTGGCAGAGCGGTTAGCTAGCTTGTCATAGAGCGGACACACGATGTGTCTTGATTCCGGCTGACTTACGCGAATCGTACTGAAGGCCGTAGGTTCTTTGATAACGTCGTGATAGTCGGGGACGAGACGACGGTTGGGTATGCGCTGGAATTGGGAGGTAATATAATAGCCACTGCGATGCGCGGTGTCGTCAGCATCGTGTAGGCATTGCACAGCATAGTGTCTGAAGATAGAATTCATGGGCAGGCTCGGTCACGCACTCTGCATCCTTGTAGGCGGTCAAGTAGTTGGCCACATTCTCAATGACATTCAGCATCTCGTTGTCGAGCCGGCTCGGTGTCTGTCTGTCCTCGACAGGCTCGCCGTCGGCATCGGCGTCTGCGTCTGCGTCTGCGTCGGCGTCGGCATCGGCATCTGCATCCGCGTCTGGCTTTGCGTCAGGCTTTATTTCCGCCTTTGCTTCCGGTTTTATTTCTGGCTCTGGCTTTGGCTCTGGCTCTGGCTCCGTCTTGGCCTCAGTCTGCTTGTCGACTTTGGGCTGAGCGCTGGTATCGACTTCGTTTTTCGCGTCGCGTTCCACTTCCACGTTCGGGTCCGGTTGTTGAGGGTTCGCGCTATCCTGGTCACCAGCACCACCAGTCGCCGCGGTGGGTTCGTTCACGTCCGCACTCGGCCCCGTGTCCACATCGTCGACGTCCATGGCATCCGTGGCATCAGTGGCATCCGTGGCTGTAGTGGCATCCGGTTCAGTGGTGGGGGGTGCCGCAGCCGTTTCAGCGGCGGGTTTGTTGTCCTCGGCCATGTTGTCGTTGGTTCGTAGTTCAAGTTTCGTGCAATAGAGATATTTGGGAGAGGAAATCGTCTATCGCTGTTTGCACGAGAGGAAGTACATTTCCAATTGCTGAATTCACGTGCCCACAAGGAAGATGTGAAGTTTCGAGGTGACCTGGAAGAAGAAGTCCTGGTGTTGTCTTCCTCGAGCATCGAAATCAACATAGAGCTCCCAGGTAGGTCTCACGCTCTTATCTGATATAAAGGTAGCCAGTCTGCGTTATGCATCTATAAAGCATGTTTCAGTTATGATATTACCTATAACCATCTGGAAAGCCGCTGAAAGCACTTCAGTCAGTGCATGTGCCATTCTATACAAGCATTTATTCACTTAGCAATCCGTCTAAAAGAACATTCTATATCGCTTATCCATTTTGTCCTGCCGTCGTCCTGCACGTTCAATCCCCATGACACCCATCCGATTTTCAGATAGTTTCTTCAACTAATAATAATATAATAATAATAATAAATACCGTTACATCTCTTTGCCACCTCCAAACCCGACGATGCGCACCCCGTCGCCGGCAGGAGCATCGCTTTCCACAATTGCCCCGCAGGCCATGTCTTATAGCCCGCCCGAACCGCCATCATAGTAGATTTCTTGCTTCGCTCTATCAGATCGACGATTAGACCCTTCCTCCTCTCCTTCTCTCTGCCTTCCTTTGCTTCTCGTCTCTCCTCCCGGCCAAGTCGCTTTCTCTCCAGGCAACTCTCTTGCAACCACCAAACCACCAAGCATTTTATTGGAGCTCGCCGGCTAGTATTTGCTATCTATCTTCTTCGCTCTTTGTGCACATCTGGCTTATTTACCCGAACGAGTAGCAGCCGCCGACCAGGATTGGGGGAATGAGGATTCGCTTCCGGGGTCCCTCGGGCGGGGGTTCTCTCGAGCTCGCCGAAGATGCCACCGTCGCCCACCTCCTGTCCGCCTTGAAGGCCGAGACCGGATCCGGCGCCATTGCCATCAAGTACGGGTGGCCGCTACAGACCCTTGATGTCGAACAAGGCGATCGCGGCGTTCGAGACCTCGGGCTCCAGAGAGAGAACCTGACTGTTGTCCCTATAGAGAGCTCTGAGCCGCAACATCAGCTACCAGCCACCGCTACATCGGCCGCTGTGCCTCAGTCTGGTGCCGCCGACGAGCTAGACGCGCAACTCGCTGCTGATTCATTGTATGGCTCTGGAGAAGATGTCAAGGTCGAAATGCCCGAGTCCCGCACCAACCTAGGTAGGTATGAACGGTGTCGCTTTCGAGAATGCGCCGGACCGCTTGTTGCTGCCCGCTAACATCATGCTAACATCATGACACCGGCAGTCCTTCGAGTTATGCCTGACGATGGAGACTGTATGTTCTCGGCCGTATGCGGTGCTCTCGGCGGACTGGTGCCTCCCGGCGCATCACCCGGCGCTGGTCAGTACACCCCCACGGCCCTGAGGGGCATCGTGGTGAAGACGATTTGCGAGAACCCTGTCCGGTTCGATGCCAATTTCTTAGGGGCCAGTCCCCAGGCATACTGTTATCGTCTGGCCAGTGGGATGTGGGGGGGTGGCATCGAGCTCAGTATCCTGTCTGAGTACTTCCGCGTCGAGATCTGCAGCGTTGACGTTAAGACCGGCAAGGCTTATCACTTTGGCGAAGAGCAAAACTACGAGGAATTCTGCGTCGTCATCTACTCTGGCGTCCACGTAAGTGCCATCTGCCACGTGCCGTTGTCGACCACAGATGGGGTTCGCTGACTGCGCCGACAGTACGATCGCGTGGCCGAGAACGCGACTGAGGGCTCCATAGGAATGGTAGAGTTCGATGTGACGCGGTGGAATACGGTAGGTGACGAACGCATACTCCGGCGCACACAGGACATCTGCAGGATCCTTCGCGACCGCCACTACTACACTAGCACTAGCGACTTTATCGTCGAGTGTAATCAGTGTCGACAGGTCCTGCAGGGTGAGGGCCAGATTGCGCAGCACGCACGTCAGACCGGACACTCAGGAGTCACGGAAATCGAAGACGAGTAATAGTCGTCTTTCGTTTTCCAAGCATTCCATGACAATCGTCGAGAAACAGCCATCCACAATTCGGTAGAATACAGCAGGCCATTCATCATTCATACAAAACGACATTGTATAAATGAATCATCCTTCATCCCTCTTTTGTCAATACTGATGCGCCATCTCACAGCGAGTCAAAGCGGGAAGGCATTTCAGAGTCATGGCGAAGGGTGGGCTAGGATCACGTTTTGGCCCTCACAGCGTAATAGACTATATTCCATGAACCTAGTATATTCGCAACGGCGGCCGTGCTTACTGAACCTTTGATGATGAACTCGACATGATGGAGGCGAAGTCGTATTCCAGGCTGCTATTCGCGTAGAAAGCAGAAGCAGAACACGGCTACTTAGCCATAAAGAAACCGAGGCTCATAGACTTTGTACTTGTCCACTCATTGAATGCTCTCTTCGTGCTCATACTGTGACAGATGATATAGATTCTTCCCATCTCCTAGGCTGTAGCCCCATTTCATTGAGCAATGCCCCAAATGCGACGATATTTGTAATGCAGCTATGGAAATTCTTGACACCTCATATACCACATTTGATGTAGATTCAAGCACAATAGCCAAGCCAGATACCGCAGAGGTTTCTGTTACAGAGCGAATAGGGACACACGCTTAGAAAAAGAAAAAACGAGAAAAAAATTGGTTGCATCTCTTTGATTAAGCGTGTCATCCTTAGTGCAGGGGCCATGCTACTGTAAAGTCGAATATTAGTTACCTGTATGTGGATTCGAACTGGGGATCTTCTTACATCTTCTCTGTATCGTTTCAAATTGACCAAATGCCCGAAGGCGGGAAATACCCCCACTAAATTCCATTATATTTTTACCCTGTACTCGCCCGCTACGCCGCCCGCTGCTACCAGAGCAATTCAAAGCACTCCGAACCGCCACATATAATTCCCATGACCGGAAGAGCGTGAATGCAAGACAGCAGCTTTCGACTTCAGTTACACCAGTTCAAAGCACTTCAGGCCGTCACATCCAATTCTTTTCTGCGCCAGATTAGTAGTTGGGTCGGTGACAACCAGCGAATCCCCGGTGTTGTATATGTATAATCTTTTTCCCCACCCAATCGATGCAAAGGTTGCCTACCATGTGCTTCTACCAATAGTTATATCCTTCACCAGTTCTATCTCTTTCCTTTCAGTTTACATATACTAGTACTTTGATTATAAAAAAATAGACACCGCAAGTAGAGGCAGTTATTGTGCAGCAGGCTGCGCGTCCAAATAAATGTCATGACCTACGACTTATGAGGCGGGTGGGAGGGCAGTGCACTAGGATGCAATCTATCAAGTCAAAAATCAGTGATCTTGTAGACTGCTAGATCTATAACAGGTAAGAATAAACTAGGTACCTAGTTTGGCTATATAACGACCAAGGTAAGGAGTTAGGGGTTTGGATTGGAATATACTTATCTAATAGCAGCACTCTTTCCACTCTTGATGGATTGCTATTAACGAAGTCCTCTATGCTTGCCTCGCAGCTACGTTATGTTTGTCTGTGTCACGATTAAGTGGTACTCAGTACCTACCTAGTAGCTCATAATAGCAGGAACATCATATGTAATTAAGCTCTCAGTAACAGCTTCCCAAATCATAAATGTCATAGCCCCTATGAAGGCCTAAGCATTGGAAGGAGAGAGGGGGTGCAAATGCTCCTTCGCAAATTATGTATGATATCTAAGCTTTTATAGCGTTGAGACTGCCAAAAATAAGCCACGTTAGGAAGAAAGACCAACTCACCTAGATAAGTAGATAGGTAACTATAAAGTTTTTCAACGACTCTCTCTCCCATCTCTCTCCCATCTCTTCTCACGTCTATTTGTTGTCCATCTTTTCCATCTCTCATCTGAATCCCCTGTTTGTTCTCGTTCTCCACGCCCTTCCTCTCTATGTCCAAGCCTGCATTCCCCTATTTCTACGTCTCCTTGTTAATTCCTTCGCCTTGAACCTGAAATGTTGCTGATTAAAAGCACGCGTATCTAATCCAGACCGTCACGCGCCACGACTTCCTTCGCTTTGCTTCAAGGCTTGTCCTTCAGTGACATCAACATGTATTTACTATTAAGGTGGGTAACCGTCGCTGCGGTAAGTGCACGCACATTGGAAGAGCCGTTGTAAGTAACTGTGCCATGCTTCACAATACCCCCTAGGAGGGTACTAACTTCTTCACCTAGTGGAAGAAATCCCATGTTCCATTACGAGCTCACAAGCCTCCTAATCGCCGGTACAAGTCCCAATGAGTCGATTCACCCATTGCCCATTTACATCGCAACTATCACAAGGGACGTATAAGAGGCTTGGAGATGGACTCAATTAGACCATAATCTACTAGGGGGCAACTGGGTCCTTGACCATTCAAAAGACTTCCTGACCCTCCCTGAGAATATCGAGGCTATTTATACACATCCTCGGTATTGTTAACCCCCGACCTCCGACCTCCGACTGAATGTCTCAGATTAGCGAGGGCTGAATAGCCTCACTGAGACAATTGCTAATACTCTTTTCA
Organism: Xylaria arbuscula; assembly: GCA_022385695.1. NCBI lineage: Eukaryota > Fungi > Ascomycota > Sordariomycetes > Xylariales > Xylariaceae > Xylaria > Xylaria arbuscula. The sequence continues at coordinate 458,872 of MU279364.1, read as the reverse complement.
GCGCGTGTTACGTCCGTAGACATCACCGAGACCTACAGCCTCGTATTCAGAACGTGTGACACTTCCGTACAACAGCAACGCTCTGTTACAAGCTGCTTTAATGGTACTTGATAATACGACTTGCCGAGGTTCGACCATCTATCACTACACATTGCCATGATGTCAGCCTCTAAATCCGAATAAGGGCCATCCAGGGCGAAGTGTCAGTCGTTTCTCGACTTAGAAATAAAGAACAAATTAGCGGGCATAAGAAGGTATCAAGAGGCGGACGTGGATAGGCCCTGTGCCGTTGGAAATATTCGAATCGGGCACCCAGAGTTATTACCAACACGCAAGAAACGGTCGCGCAACAGATATTCCATGCTCCTCATTATTTCTGTAAGTATTGATCCTCCATTACCTTAACTCATATATAACTAATGAGCCTAATCGGAAATCAAAGGACGCGCTCAGATACACAGGTGGGCCGCGCTGAATACGTATACAGATCCGACATGCAAATCCCTGTTGGTAATTAAGACAGTCTAGGCTTTCCCAAAAAGAGGCTGTTCCGGTCTCGCTACTATGAGGTACTTTGGACTTGAAGGCGAGGTGGAATGTTGGTGATCAATTCAAACTTGGGGACTTGGGGAAACTGGGGCAGGATCTGATATAATTGCATTAGGCTGGCTTAAAAATACGAGTTACCAACAACCGTCCCCCAAAACCACATCTGTCGCCCATAGTGTCAGCGTGCTATTTTGCCATGCACTTACGTGTCGAGGTGAAGCGCTATGCCCACAACACTACCATGGAAATGATATAATATCGCCGGGTCGGGAACCTGGCTGGCTGGACTCGCTACATGTGTATTTTTACGTGATTTGCAACCAACGTACTGATAAGGGAACAATCCTGCCTCAGTATCCCAATAGGCCTGAACTTCAGCTACCGAGGTATGCTGTACGCTGTTACTAGGCTAGGTTCATCATAGGCAACTGTCCCCTAGATATCCCCAGAACGATATGCCCTTGGTGCCGTCGAAAGGCAATATGCACGAAGTTTGGAAGAGCCGACATTGGGAGGAAGAAGAATGAAAGGAAGGCTACGTTGGTTGGATTGAACAGTTAGGTAGCTAAATATGCCTAGGTACCTATTATAGATGGGGTAACCTGCTAGCATTCAGTTTACAGTACTCAGCACGCTCCAAGTCTACATGTACCTAACCTACCTGTATCTGCCTACCTACATCATAAGGTAGGTTAAGTACATAGGTAATGTCAAAGGCAGAATAGCGGGTCAAACTTTATATAGCTCGGGGTGCTTTAAACTGGTGGAATTGAAGTTACTTAAAAGCTGCCGTCTTGCACTGTTAAAAGTGTACAGATTAGTAGTTGGGTCGATGACGACCAGCGAATCCCTGGTGTTGTATGTTATTTTTTCTTCAACATTCCTTCTGTATAAGCAGAACAGGCTGAGCGAGGGTCCACTGCTTGGTAATGGAATAGGTTATAGTAGGAAGTCATGAAGCTTATCATTTTAATCTAGTATTCTAGGCTATCCCATGACACTCAAGTTCTCAGTCAGTTATTAGGCAGGCAGTAAGCTAAATGAAGAAATATCGTAATACTCATGATGCAAGTCTGAACTAAACATATACAGTTTCAATGATGTAAGCCGACGATACTCTACATTCTCAGAGTCAGACTTCAAGATACCTGCGCCATGCCCAAAAATGACCAAAGGAAGTCCGACTATCAGGAACATGATTAACAAGAGCGTCTGATATGGAGAAAATCACATTCAATTGATATATATTGTAACAAGCTAAGCACACTGTTCCTCATGTTACCAATCGTACCTGAGTGTAGTAGAGATGTGTCTGTCTAGCCCATGTATAATAACGAACCGCGTGAACGCCGCGTATATTTTAATTCCGTGCCGTCTTCCCACAGGAACTCAAGGAATAGGTATCTCGAACATAAGCCAACCGAGCCATTCTATCAGGACCGTTTTGAAAGCAAAAATAAAGAAGAGATGATCGATGAGATATCTGAAAAGTCGAACATACGACAGCTGCGTATAGCCATGTCTCTCCATCCCCACTGTCAGGGGTGCCGGGAGAAGATCAGCCAGCATGCAGATAAACGTAAACAGAAATTGTGTACGAAGTGGCGGACAGAACTTCATGAAAACTCCCGCTCTTCTTGTATAGCCGTCATCTCATTGCTAGTCACACCACCCTCAAGAAGAGGTTGACTAGGCGGAGGCATCGACTGCCCCATAGTCCCCGGGGACGTAGCGCCAGCACTAGTAGAGCGCGCCAGCATGCTGGAATTTGTAGGGGGGCGGTTTAAAGTTGTGGCGGGTTTGGCTTCCGAGGGGCGCCCTTGCGTCTTAATGCCCGAGACCTCTTGGTGGAGCGGAGAGGCATGGACAGGTGAATTGGACTTCTTACTTGCTGTATCGCCACCCCCACGGGATAAGGTGCGTGGGGAAACTCTGCCAGTCTGGAATGTTGGTCAGTTCGCACCATCAGAAATAAAGTATGTATAGAGCACCTACTTGTTTTGCCCACCTAAGGCCGCAGCTATTGCACAGGTCTCTTTGACCACTTGGACCCCTCCTCCATTCTGGCGTGTTGCGAGTATGACAATTGGCGCAGTCACGAATGACATTACCCACTCCTTTTCTACGCTTGCGCTTCTTCTTATTTGACAAAAGTCCGTGAAGCTCCTCGGCAAGGACTCGGTTCACCTTTTCCATCTGTCGTAGTTCATATTGCCAGCTTGTGCACCGTGTTGTTTTGAGCTCATCGAATATGTTGTCGTCAGAGGCAAGAGCCCGATCTTGGTTACCAGGTTCCATAGGGGGACCATCCAGTTGTTGTTCAGTAACCGGCTGATTGCCTGGTACCAAGGGAAAATTCCCCATCTTTGGCTCGCCAGGAACTTGGCCACCCGTTAGACTCGCTCTGTTTGTGAGGGATGCATTTGCTGCGGTAGCTCGAGAGGACGCCTTGAGCAGTTTTGTCTGAGCTAACAGGAAAGTTGGCTTTGATCCCTCCGACGCATCGCCCGGATACAGAATCGTCTGCGCCTGGAGCACCTGACCGCGCCGGTTTTGCACTTCGTGTTTGCATGTAACCGTGCGCCCTCTGCGGGCTTTCTCGATAGATCGTCCAAACTCAATACGCGATTCCTTACGCATCAGCTCCTGTATACTCGTTCCCACCAGATTTTCAGGCTGTAGATCCAGCAACGAACGCACATTGGCAGATACAAAGAGAAACATTCCAGAAACGGACAATTTAGTCCAGAGTTCGCCGTCTCCAATTCCTCCTTTCAATTCAAGTTCTCGTCGGCTGAGAGCGAATACGGGTCGCTTGCGACCTATTAAGATGATACATTTCCGACCCTTGCCCTGTTCGACGAATAAGGCTCCGTGACTTTCAAACCACGTGTACCCGCTCAGCTTTCTGCGTATTCGGAAGACAATGTTGACGGGGTTTCCGGAGGTAGTATCCTTGAGCTCCCGTGTCAGAGGGACAATGTCGGATGGGTGACAAATCGATGAGATAGAAGTTCCTACGAGCTCCGCAGCATCATATTCTAGAACTCGCTGGGAAGAGGGTGAAAGATAAAGGAACAAGCCTTTCAAGGACAGTACGTGAACCACATCATCGGCGTTTTCCAGAAGCATCTTATCCCAGGATTGCTTTTGCCAATCTGAGGCGGTCCCTTTCGGATTGTACTGTTGCAAAAGAGTGGATACATCATCAACTCCAAGCGTTTGGCCATTTTCTGGTGCCCACTGGCTGGAAGAAGGGGGGTTCCAGATGTATTGGGTCATCCCCTCACCCTGCGTGTAATCGACTTTCATTGTGCCGTATCCTTGAGCTGAGGCGATTGCATCGGGACATTCAACCAAATCAATCTGGAAGCCAATGATGTATCTAAAGTCTGTTTCATGGTCCCATGGGATGGGAATCATGGTTAATAAGTTCAGAAACGGCTTACCGCCCTTTCGGTAATTGATCAAGCTTTGTTGAACTTCCTTGCACTCAGCTATCTTGACTTTCAGATTGTATACTGCACCATTATCGACGAATTCTCTTTTCGTTCCAGATTCTACCAGGCCGTCCGGGGCTTGCAGAAATCGACAATTTTTACCCACGATGTCGTGTCTGCTGTAGCCAGTAAGATTTTGGAAGTTATCCGAAACATATATGATGGGGCAGTCGTTCTGGGTCAAGTCACAAACAACAAACGCGCAAGACATATCAACCGCCCCCAGATGGACCTGGGCATTCTTTCTCGTGTGAACTTTCCATAATGCTTTCAACATGTCGAAGCCACTCTTCGAATATACAGTTTTTTTCTCTTCTGGTGGGGGCTGAGGTCCCATAACCCGATTTGGGGTAGTCTGCCGATGCGAGATAGACTCATCTGGCGATATTCCCCCCACGCCGGTTCGCGGCGGTTGATAGTTAGATATTGGGGCTGGTATCTGAGCGGACTGAGGTGAGATGCTAGATGGGTAACCACTCATTCCGTCAATACGGACAGGAGTCTGCTGTGAAGGGGATTGGCTCGACTGAGGGAACCGAGGCGGTAAGTTCATCAGAGTTGTGTCGCCACCACTGCCTGTAGCTATGGGCCCGCTGCCAGTAGGAGTACAATCCATGGCACCACCATCCTGCAAGCCCATGTTGTAATCTCCTGGTAGGCTATCTACTTGAGGAAAGGTAGCAGACATGGAAGGCGGTGGAAACATGGCCATAGATGGGTCACCACCAGCCATCTGAGCCATGTCCAGCTGACCCATGTTCATGTTCGAGAGAGCGATCATATTACCCATCATATCAGGCGATAAATTGGAGAAGTCATTTGTGAGCATTGATTGGGGGGCGAAGGTAGCGGTGCCCGCAGGTACGGACATGTCTGTGGTGAGAGTTGGGAAGCCGGCATTCATCGGGTTGTTAGGGGAATTAGGCACGACACCATAGCGATAGTCTTGATACAGTCCGTCGCCTGCACCGAATTCCAGCATGGACATCCTCCGATCGGCATCAGCCTGCGAGGTGTGTGGCAGGAACTGCGGCGGTGGCTGTGGTAGACTCCGCCGGCGGAGCTCGGCCGAGTTGTTTTGGACAATGTCTTTGTGTTGAACAACGTCGTCGAGAGAGTCGGCGGCACCGATCATGGTCGTGTCCGGGTTTGCGGCCGAGCCGGGAACGGTTCCGTATTGCGGTGGCGGCTGTGGTGGCGGCGGGCCTAGGCCATGGCCCGGTTGGGCCCTCTGAAGACGTTGCATAGTATGCCGGCGTTGCAGCTCCTCTTGGGAGAGCTGACCGCCGAAGAAATTATCCATGGCGGCGGCCAACGACTACGCTCTCGTGATCGTCAGAGGACGACAGTTAAAGACCTGCAAGAAATGGAATTTGGTGGCGCATTTGTCTCATGCAGTCATCGGTCAAGGCCCCTGCGTCGCGATGTTGAGGACCAAGGGAGGACTCCTGTATGAACGAATATACGGCGAACTACGGCAGACGGGCGTATGAGCGAGATACGAGGGCTCTGCTATGTCTGGACGTCGAAGCGTCTGCGGTGGCGGTCGTCGTAGACGGGGGGCGAAAGGTCGCACAGGCTGGAACAAAGTCGGTCCTCTTCGTGATACTCGCAGCAGCGGAGGTGGCAAAAGGAGGGAACAGGGAGAGAACAGCCGAGACCGAGACCGAGACCGATGGTAGAACGAGGGACGAACGGGCGGACGACAACTATCGAACCAGCAGTTGGCTGCGTCTCGCAATTCCCGGGGAGGAGGGGCGCGGAAATAACCAAGAACGAAGACAGTAAATCTGCACAGCAATGATTAAGACGAATCCAAAATGTACCCAAGACACAATCCCAGCTGTATCTGGCGCTAATGAAGAATGAAGAATGAAGGTGGGATGAGGGACGAGTAGGTGAGAAGAGGTGAAGTTGACTGTGGTTTGCCGTCCCGCACCGGTGGATTAGTAGATGGATGGATTGGATGGGTAGGTACATATGTCGATAGGCAGGTAGGCAGGTAGATGTAGGTACCAAAGATGGACGGGCCGGGGTGGGCTGCACCCTGGGTACTGCCTGGGGTAAGTCAGCACCTTGGCAAGTCTAGACTGATTCTGTACCAAACCTCGCCGTCCCACCTCCCACGCATCCCGCGGGCCACAGTGATGGGTGCACGCCGCTTAACGACCTGCTGAGGACGGTAGTGGACCGAGAGTTTGTGGCACCGTGGTACAACCAGGCGTGGCGCTGGAGGTGGCATGTCAATTGTGGGTTGCCCGCCGCCGACCCTTCGCAGCGCAGTGACAGGGCACTGACAGGGGACCTAGGTATGTACTGGCCGGGCGCGGGCAGGGCCTATCCAGATCCGCGAGATGCGGGGATCCGCCGTCTCTGGCCAATCAATCCAGCATCCCGTCCCAATAGTCACAATGCGTTCCAGGTTGTGTCCAGGCTTGTGTCCCCGCCGTTCATCGTTGCATGTCTCGAGTATCAGGATACCCATACCTATCCACTGGGTAAATCTGCTTCTACTGCTCTAAGAGGTACCTCACCTGCTATTACTACCATGTCTCTTCCACTGTAAAAAGAAAACAAAGGGAGATGTGGTAGATGATATAGTGTGTAGTAGTGGTGTAGTGTACTTCAAATGCACTTTGCTATATGGCCGCGGAGACGTCTGTTTCTCGTGGCTATTCTCATGGACCCCGACTACTGACTCGTCTTGCTACTATAAGCCGGTAGATTGGCACATCCACCCACCTACCTACTACTTTCTGGCCCATCTCTCGTTACCTCCCGAAGAAGAGCTGTTTTATTCTCGGCGGCAGATTGGGGCTGTCCCTGGAGTGTCTGGCTCGGGTATAACTACTGGTATGCCATGTCATGATGGAACACAGGCGTCAACAGAGACGCACGTATAGTGCTGTACTGGGATGTGGTGTGTGCAGACTACCTCCCACGGTAGGTTGGGTGGCATCAGTTGTTGCTGGTTAATGCTGGTTCATACTGGTCATTGGTCAGGCAAGCCACTTGAGGTAAGAGAGGAGCAAACGTCTTGCATGTGTAAAATACTGCTGGCTTGGCAAGGATGGCGAGGGCTGTCTGACCTACTGTATACCTACATGGGTATCCGTGAAGACGGCGCCTGTGATGGGCGCAGGTGGGCGGGAGAAAGGAAATCCCACGCCTCGGATGGAGCGTTTGCTCCCCCGTCCCCTGATTACTTGCCTCCCTAGTGTGATGGCTTCCTGTGGCATTTCCAACTGTGAAATGCATATATCATCGCGTACCCAATTAAAAATACCATGTTGTTCGTATAGGCACATTAAGAGGCATGTGTACTATGGTTGATGTACACGAGGCTTACCCAGACAAATTCAGGTTACGGCCGTGACATTCCACATCCCGTCGCTCTCCTGTTCGTCACCGCCAACTCTCAACCCCGGTGTAAATCAAAATAGCCAGATGGCGTTACACCCCTGAATTTGTTCCACGACCATACCCTCTATACGTATAGACGAACCAACAATTAAAATAATTATTGGTGGACACGGTTTGGTTTTCGAGGCTATTCGTATGTTTATCTTATACCTAAGGCTAGATAATAATACCATCATACTAGGCGTATGGGAACTACCATACAAAAAGGGATTCTTTTTGTGGCAACGCTTATCTATGTACCTACATACTATACTACCCAAGTATGCTACTTAGAAGTTTCTTGAACTAGCAACAGGCTTCGAGACAACACTGTGGCTTGCTGAGTTGCTGATTCTCGGCTTGCCAATCTATAGTTTGCTATAAGTCGGTACGGTACGGTACGGTATGTAAGGCAAATCGACACTGCAAAGACGTTATAGGTATTTTTAGGCGAGAGGTGTATTTGTGTATATGCATGTGTCAATCTGTCCGCTCCGGTTCCGTCTATGGGCTGGTTTGCATTCTGGAACCCTCTGCCGCCACATTCTCCGGGAAAGTCGGTGTCAGGTTTCCTATGTGCCGCCTATATCCGACCATCTAATTACTCTGGATGCCCAAAGCTTACATTCGCGGTCAGGCAGCAGTTGTGCCAGTGTGATCTTATTTCGGGCTCGACGCCGTCGGACTTGTTTATTAAAGTATGGCTCTTACACCTCGAGTGAGGATACAACTGGGAGCACAACCGTTAACACTCCGGAGACTATTGCTTCTGCAGTTGGCAACAAAATAGGCTTGCTACCTCCAGGTCTGGGTTTTAGAAAGGACTCAGCATATAATACTACCGATAACTGCCGGTAGGCCTGAGTATCCAAGTACATGTGTGATTGAGTAGCACCAAGATCGGGTAGGCCTATCGGCATTACTTGGTACGTATATGCCAGGAAATTGGCGTTCCATCACAACTGTTCATATAGTATCACTTAAAATTGTTCTTGCGGTTATAGCGTTGGATGACCCTTATTTTTATTCATGTCATAGATTAAAACCTACATTCTTCTACTGTTCAAGCTCATTAACTGAATAAGAGAATCATCCGCGGGCCTCTCGCATACGAAACTCTGGTTATCATCCCAGTTGTGAAACACCCAGGTGGCCTCTGACCGAGCCGCTTACCCATGCGGCACTCGCCCCTCTCCAGAACCACTTCTTCTACGCCAGTGTATACAAGACCCTACCCATCCCTTTTACGCTGTGGTTCTACTGAAGGACACTGTCTAAATAGGGCAGGCAGGTACTAAGATTGCTGTACCTTGAGGCAATACCTGCCCAACAAAACCTGATCATTCCTGCTCTCCCGAGTAGGAAAACAACCGACCTTGGCTGCATATCTGCTCTACACGTAATCAGCTAGACGACACGCTCGGTGTAAACTGTTTCCATTCACGATACATCAACTTCACAGCGGTGACAATGAACCTCAAGGTCGTTTCTAGACGATTCGATAAGATAAGTACAACTGTAAGACGCATCGGGCCGAGGAAATAGGCAGACCCAGAGAGCCAACTATCACATTTCACGAGTTAATCAGTCTTTGTATGTCACCCCTCCCCCAAAGCTATGTTTGCTATTTTTCCCACCTGCCGTGACCGTGCCCTCCTTGACGCCCGTCTCGAACGCACAGGTACCCATGTCGAGGACTTGGGCCTGTCCGGAAGGGGAGACGTCGAAGTCGAATATATCCATCGGCAGCCCCAGCGTCGTGCATGCGTTAGGTATGTCGACGATGCCGGCTACGTGGCCCTGAATCGGAGCACACGACATAAGCAAGTACGACTGGTAGTCACTATACCCGAACCGACGCAGATATTCGATGCAGCCTGTGACTCGGTTAATCCTGTCAGCAGCCTGTACTCCTATTGGCTCCTATCACGGTACTAATCGACAACTTGAATGGAGTGAAAGCGCTAAGATTGTGACGTGGTCCGTGAATCCACTCCTAACACGGTACTCTATGGGAGGGACGCAGTCCAGCGGTACTCACGTAAACTGGTTTGTCGGTATGCTACCGCTACATCCACTATCACAATGGCGATTAGCTATCCTGTAGTTCACCATGGAAGTGTGTAGAGTTGATGGCCTATCTTGGGCGGAACAGAAAGTAGCATTGCGACTTACTATAGTGTTGTTTACCATGCTCATCGACAGAGAAGCCTTCGAAGTAGATGTATCGACCCGCGCCAAACTGTGGCTCGACAGGACCCGGGATATAGATAGGTGACTTTAACCCCAAGTTCGCCATACCGTTCTTAACGACCTTAAAGTTGATGGTTATGATGCCCGCCATTTCAATGGCGCCGCAGAATGAGATCTCGCCATCCCCCTCTATTTTCACCTTATATGAGATCTTCACATTTCGACTAGATCACGTCTAGAGCGACGGAGGGGGGTACAAAACTTACGCGAGAAATGTAAGTCGCCAACGCTGAATTTAGCGCCTAATACATGCACAGGGAGGTAAACACGACTGCCACGGCTAAGATTCTTGATATCGCAGTTGCCACCGTGCTCAGGTCGACCAGGGACTATGACGACGACGAATCAGTAACGTGTTTTGCAGTTGAGAATCCCATAACAATCGCTCGAGGAATAGTAAAAACATAACCCAAGAAATCTCGTTGCCACCACAGATTACCCCCTTCTCCCGAACAATGCCAGGGAAGAAAAGAAAGCGGTAATGGGAAAAGGAAAAAAGAGAAAGGAAGGTAGAGAAGTAAAGGGAACGGTGAGATTAGAAAGTGAGAAAGGAGGTAAATATAATCACCGGTTCGTGCGCCCTCCTTCCCAATTTTCGCCTTCAGATCCGCATCAGCGACACCAGCATGGACATTCGTAGGTTCCGGAGGAAGCGCGACCTGCCTATCCAGCTGATTCGCAGCGATGAGATCCGCCTCGCGCGTATTCCAGGTGTCGAGGACGTCGGCAGAAGGAGCACAGCCGAGAATGCCCGGGTGGATGAGGCCGGCGAATTTCACATGTGGGATATGTCGTGAGGTGCACTTCAGTACTCAGGAGTTAGTCATTGTCATTCAGAACCCGACTTGGAGAGGCCACCGGAAGCTTCATAAGTACGGATTTCGTGGGAGCAGAGCATTTTCACTATGAAAGCGAGGTAATCGGGAAGGGGGAAGTATATGGCTCCGAGAATTACTCACGAATATGCCTTCAAAGTCCCAAATTGCCTTTGCTGCCGACGGATAGATCTCGTCGAGGAAACCCCCGCCATTCGACTTATCGAAAACCCCGGTGAAACCCCAGGGTTGCTCTTGAAAAGGCTAATCTTGCTCTCGTCAGTGTATGAGTCTGCTCACTCTGGCTCGAGAAATCTTATCATGAGACGTTAAAACCCCCCGCGCCCCGCCCCCTCCCTCCACATGTCTATAGGTTTCTTTTCTTTAGTCGGCTATTTTCTTCTTCCCCTGGAAGATATGTTTTCCGTCGCCAGTAATAAGCCAAACAAAATTTTTTGCATTTAATGGTAGTGCGGCTCGGAATATCATCCTCTTCTCTCCAAAGTTGTGTTACGTACCTGGACGTCCATAATCTCCACCAGAAGCAGATCTCCAGGCTCTGCGCCGTCAATCTCAAATGGGCCAGTGAGATAATGGATACGCGTGAGATCGACATCCCGAATGTCATCCGCGCTATCGTTGTTGCTAATCTGGCCGCCAGTCCTAAGCACACACAGGAGAGGGAGCCATGAGCATTATGATTCCCGAGAGGGAGATTTCGTAGGCGAAGCTCACCAATCGACACATTCAATCTTCACCGTCTCTCCATCCTTAATAGTTCCCGCAAAGGGGACTAACCCTTTCAGTCATGGATAAACCACGAAGGATAAGGAGATGACATACTATCTGGATGCCATCGATTCTTGTTTTGTACCGATCAGCTTCACTCATGGCATAAATATACAAGCACCTGAGAGGAACGAAGCCCGGACTTACATGTAGATTCGTCTGCACCTCAGGTGGTTTCCCGAGGTCAACTTTCCCGACGGTGCGAATCTCAGACTTTCCCATGTTTGCTATACCGGTATGTGTGGTCGAATACGGAAGGAAAACGAGTAACTGAGCTAGATCGCCTACTTGAACATGTACCAGAACAGTCAACTTAGAAGGTATGGACTAGTCAAGCCAACGGTTTGGATGGGCACAGCGTGCCCTCAGACTTAATACCATCTGTCTCAACCTACCCCGCATCCTAGATACCTAGGTACTCGTCATATCTCCCAGAGAAGCGGCACGCAGAAATGCCTACAACTACCTACCAATAATGGATCCCATATATCAATCCCTTGGCTGATAATAGCTTCTTATCAGTGTTCCGGCCAAAGTGGCACCCCGCGTTGTTATCTGCATGGGGGGAGTTGCAAATCACCTCGGTAGGAATATAAAGCGGGCAACCTTTCGGGGTGCTGATCGGATTAGATACAATTGACGGGGAAGTAACGACATGCTGGAGTTACGGACACATATTTGAGTAGAAATTGGAGAGCTATTGTAAGAATTCAATGATTTCGTTGTTGGGTAATTTAGCACATCAACTATTGTTGGTACGAGTTGCCACCTCAATTTTAGGTTGCATCCATTCAACCAACTCACCCTCGCCTCTAAAGCTCTTTTCGGTTGACTCTGTTGTTCGAGTTCTCATCCAGTGCGGCGTCCAAATTGGCGAGCGAAAGATCGAGAAACTCGTGCTTGTTCCTCCATACTTGTTGGGTAGCGAGAAACTCTTCCCGTTGCTGTGCAGTCGCATTCGGGGGAGGTGGAGGATCCGTGATCTTAGTAATCAGATACGCGGTAGAGGCTTCGGCAATACCGTATATCAACACACCCAGCAAGGGCACCCGCAAGAGGATGTAGAAGCCGACACCAAAGCCGAAGAGCAACCCTTCTCGACTGCGAAACCAGTTTCTTTTCTGTTCCTTGCTCATGTGGATGCGTGCGAAATAAGGCTCCAGCAGCTCACGAGTGAGGCTACGAGATGCAAAGTATGTCTGCAGGAATATGACTAGGTAGCGTCGGGGAAGGAAGATGCCAGTGCCAAAGATGACGGCTGCAGGGCCTAGACCGACCGCCTTGTTGAAGGTATAGAAACTGGCAGCGGGAAGGACCAACTTGCCGACATAGGGGACATAAGACAAGGCAAAGACGGCCAAAGAGATGGACGCTTTGCGAAGGAATCGCCACACAAACATGGTGATAGCCTCGGCTGAGCTTTTTGAATGGGTGCTTCCGTCCTTTTGCTTATACCGGAGGAGGTTGGGATAGTACATGTCCCGAAGGTGATCAGGGTTTTCATTTTTGTGCTTTGATACATAGGTTTGATCCACCCAATTCAGCGAATCCATGAACCTACGAGTGTCGGATTAGAGACTAGACAGCGGCTACGAGACATAAAAAGCGATACATACATGTCATCCAGGGTGGGTGTCGCGTATCTCATCAAAGTCATGAGAAACAGGGGAATCTGGAGAACGTGATTGGCGAGGAGGTCGAGACCGTTGACCAGAATATCATCCCAGCTTGCTTTATCAAGATTTGTCATATAGGACAATACGGCCAGAAGGACCTTTACCCCTATTATCTGTAGAATGTCGATGACGGCGGTCAGTAGAGAAGGGAAGTTTGAGGGCTGGATACGACATACCGGAATAGCAATGGCCAGCCGAATAGCGAGACCAGCTCCAACGGCGATGGCGGCCTGCTTATAATGGGCATTGTTGAATATCGCAGGGTTCTGGAGGGCTCTATGTGCTATATCGTATCATGTAAGTCTTGGTATATATATGTGCAGATAGATATACAGTGAAAGTCATGATGGATGTAAGTCCCTGAATCTTGTCTTGAAAAAGAGATAGTAGACGAGAGAATAACATGATTAACGGAGACGTACCACCAACGAGGGTGAGCTGGGCTCCTCGCAAGACAGCGTTTAAATCGAAGTTGGAAAGATCAAAGGCCTCCTTCACCCTGTCTTTATCGATTTTGAGATTGTTGGGTTCTGCCATACTGTTCTTTCTTATTGCGATGCGATCTCGGCTCCCGGCGGGGCCAATAGATAGCGATTGATGCTTGTTATATAAGAAAGCAACGATAGAATAAGACAAATTATGATGAGGAAGAGTACAGGGAAATATGCTGCATTGTTGGTGAGAGGTATTGGCAATTCTTTTTTCCTCCCTAGACAATGTTTGGGCACTTGTCTTGGTGGAAGGGTATTAGGTATTCCTGGTAGCGGCCAGCCAATGACGACATGCAGGTTGACAGAGGCTGTGTTTATCGATTAGACGCTAACAATATATTTCTCTTTGAGATATCTACCTAGGTAGGCAGATCTCGGATGGGCAAGTGGGGTAGATATCATGGCTCGGACGCGGCTTACGCGTGAGCGGATATACCGGACGGGGCTCAAGGTCAGCCGATCAGCACAGTAGACAGTTTTCTGGACGGTGTAGGTGGTTTCACCAGGTGGGGCTGCGTCGTACTTTATTAGACAAAGTGCCTGTGCAGGTTACCTCTCGAGCCTCTGTACATACTTAGAGTGCCCCTGTCCTGCCCCTGTCCTACCCCTGGCAAGTACCTGTCTATACACACTTTAGGTCGGCTAATCTACCCGCGTATCCTACAAACTTACTTACCTCTCATCTACCCTCAACACCGAGCCAACCACTTCCACATCGCGTCCCGTCTGGCAACTGGCTGATCACGGTGACACTGATCACCGCCCTCAGCAACCCTTGGCCATCTGTCATACGACATAAGCGTAGAGGGCGACGCACACCGCCACGTGCGTCGACTCGCATCCCGGCTGACCGCCTGCTCGCACCGTCCGTCATGGTGGCCAGACGCCGCCGGTAAATCGGTAAATCGGTAAATCGGTAAATCGACCGCGCCTGCACCGTCGACAGGAACATGGGTGCCTCCAGAACGGCCTCGGACAGACCAGCGCACCCGCCGCAGCCTCGCCGCGCCGCGACCGCTCCCGTGCTCGCCCCAGCTGCGTCGCTGCCACGGCCGCCCTCGCCCACGGGCTCCACCACGTCCTCCGTCTCGCACACGGCCTCGGCCATCTCCAACATACCAAGGCCCTCTCCCGACGAACTCGTCGAGACCCTGTACAGTCATCCCTCGGTCCGCATCATATCCTTCACCACGAGCCAACGCGACTTCGCCCCTCCACGGACGCCCTCCAAAAACACACCCAGCCCCCTGCCGCCTTCGTCACATTTGGAACGGACCATTGCTGCTGGTACGTGTCAACTGTCCTTGACCATATTTTTCCCCGCTACTTGCCTCACCAAGCATAAGATCAGATGTCAAGCTCCAATACTAACAAGCCTACTCAAGGTGCTTTGAAAATCTACCGTGCGCCGGGCTCGGTCGCCTTCCTCAGTTGTGGCTCTGCTCTTCAACCCATCCTCCCCAAGAGCCAATGCTGGTGCATCGACGAGGACAACAGCCGCTTTGTGCTGCAAATACGCCGCCCCCAATACTGGAGGATCGAGGTTCCTGTCGAGGATCCCGATGACGCCCTCCGTGCCGAAATGCTCCGCGATATCTTGGATAGGATTCTACTGTTCGAAAAGACCGAATGCCCCTTTGAGAGAAGCTTCACCGTCGCGCTCGACCCTGAGACCCCCATCAAGAAGAAGGCCTGGTCCGCTGAGGGAAAGCACCTGATATCCTCCGCCTTTTCAGATCTCGCCTCTGCCGACTCGCCCATAGCAATCAGTAGGGACAAATGGGTAAATGGCGTCAAGCCGGGCCTTTGGCCTGCGGGTGACGGAACACCGGATGGAAGAGATCGCTCGTTCGAGGAAGAACCAGATAGCGAAGCGCACGGGAACGAGAGAAATGTCGGCCGGTTAGGTCCTCATATGTTTGGAACAGAAGAAGACGAGGATGCTGCAGGGGCGTCGCCTCGTAGAGCAGTGACGCGTCCGAAAAAACCTAGCTCGACAGGAAACGTATTGGAAACTGGAACTCGTCACGATAAAAGCCCCCGAGGTTCCCCGGGAGCATACGAGGGCACGACAGCAAACCAACGCAAAGCCGACTCACGACAGGGGTATTCTTTATCAGACCAAAACGATGATGGTGAGGATAGCCTGGCTTCGTTGGAGGGGTCTGGCCGTGTTGCACCAGTCAACCTCGCACGGAAACGGGTGACTCGTATGCTCGCTGGACGCTCCTTTACCGCCCATTCACCACCCACATCGAATTCCTCTGCTCCGTCGGAATCAAATGAGCAAGTGGCAACTAAGAGTACCCCGCCACGTCGACCACCGACGGCTGCTAGAGGCCATGCTCCTCGTGCATCGCCAACCTCAGCATCGACACGTGCCCCAGATGTCTCATCCGACCCTGAAGGCTTCGAATCGCCAGAGCCGGTATCGCAGACAGCTGGTTCTCTGGCTGACACTGCCACGCTCAATAACGCTACAGATCTTGATCCTGGTCAGGGTGACAGTGCGGATCCTTCTCCGCGATCCACGCGGTTCGCCGTCGACAGCGAGACCCGATCAAAGGGGTCTGGACCGCCTACGCTTGACGGTCAGATACTAGCTCATCGGCGAACCCACGCGAACAGTCTCTCTATCAGCCGCCCGGTTCTGTCACCATTTCCACCAGCGGCGAGCCTCTTTTCTACTGTTTCAAGACAGACACCGGAGAGTCGCCTTGCAGCCATGCGTCGGCTTTCCGCAGCCCTCATGCATAAGACGATCGAGATACTGTTGAGCCCACCTACTTACCTCATAAAACTGATGCTCCAAGTCGCCGCCAAGATTATTGCGGGCGAATGGCGGGGTCTATTAGTCGGCTTTGATGACGCGGGCCGGGAGATCCCGGTGCAATGGGACTACTCAGATGACGAATTCAGCGATCTCAGTGATATTGAAGAGTGCACTGCCGCAGACGGCCTTTCGAAATACGGCGGCAGTGCTACGCGGAAGGTCGTGCGGCGTAGGACTCGGTCTGGACGCGAAGACGATAATAATAGTAGTGATGTCGACTAAATACAGAGAGAGGGCCACCTTTCGTAGAAGTTCTTTTTATTAATGTGGAATATAGCGGACATACATGGCAGGCTGCATGGGATCTCGGAGTTGGGCCGTTGGACACATGCCGTCGCCGCTTTTTTTTTGGGTTGTAATGATGTCAGGATTGTTGGTAATGCATATACCCCGGCTGCTGCATTGGAGATTATCGGGTGCGGGTATGTACAAGATCTAAGTGGTACTATACAATCTATACCTCAAGGACGAAGTACGTTTACCTGTGTAGCTTGTGAATTTAATTTCATAGCTTCCTGGTTTATCTTCGCGTGCTCTGTCTCTGGGTTTGGGGGGACACGTTTTCGTCGTCGGTAGATCCGTATATCTACCTGGCGACCGTCTTGCTATGGTTTTTTGTCGAATTCGATGAGCCACCTATGCAGCAACAGCAAGACGGTTTATTTACTCTAGTCAACCTTGCATGAGCCACAGGTCTGCGATTTCTCGTGGACGAACCCGTCTGGCCGTTTAGTTTAGCTGGAGCTCGTTCAGGGATTCAGCCTTCGGGATCGCTCACTGGAATTGGTGCGAAATGGCCTTCGCAAGCTCTGTGGCTGGTGTTCTCCAAGCGTAGCTACTAGTTAATTAGTTAGATAGGTGCTTCTATAAGCACTAGAACAAACTCTACTCTTTTAACCGAAACTGCACCAATTGCAAATGTGTTTGAGAGCAGACCTTATTTAAGGGCGACAAAGATTGGCGTGTGGAGAGTGTCGTTGCTGTTTCGCACTCCCACCACATAGTCTCCTAAGTTGAATTATACTCATCTTGAATCAGCCATAGGCTCATAGTCATGAGTTCTTCACCAAGCAAGCCATATCCACCAGTCGACTTGGCATAAACGCTGCTGGGTTGAGATGACGGAGCTTTAAAACAGCTGCTTAGTTAGAGCACATCTTATGAAATCGCTGGAAACGATCTAGTGTGCCATCTATATAGCTTAACTAGATCCGAGCTGGGTCACAACAACCTGCATGCTTAAGCCGTCTCGTGGGGGCAGAGAAAAGATGCGAGGAATACGATCAACCCACTTCAACTCGCCCATTTCATCCAATGAGGAGGCAAAGCGAGATACGTGGGCGAGGCACGGCACTGCCACGCCGCGTGTGCCGATCTCGCCCCGACAATGGAAACAGAATGGCCAAGAGATGAAATAACGGGGCGTAACCATGTGGGACGGCAAAGCCCGGGGCTAGTGTGGACACGCCGTATTTGTACATGTTATACGATTGGCTGATCGATGGCCTATATGGACGTTTTCGAGAAGCCTGCCATGATGAGCCATGATTAGTGCTCGGCAAGGCAGGATATTGTCTAGTGTACGTAGATAGATAGGTAGTGTATCAGAGAGGGTAGAGTTCATAGGCATACTTCAGCCGCACTTGGGGGGGTGGAATGTTATAAAGAAGACCCGGGCGGCTTTCGTAAGTTGCTTAGTTGGCGACAGTCTCCCCGTGCAAGTCTATCACATCGTGATTCGACTATAATATAATTAATTACCCCTATCGGCACACTTAACACGCGTCGAAATCCCGTCAAGACGAATAGTGGTGCGGTACGACGTAACGAATCATCAAGTTCCTCAGAAGAAATAAGCAATCCCGAAACCCTCGACCCAGGTGAACACGATGGCAGATGACCAACACGTTGGGTTTAACATATGGGTTTACGAACCTAACAAAGGAGCTGCTATATTCTTCGCCATAGCCTTCTTTGCCACTGGAGCTGTTCATCTCTGGCAAACAGTGTGCGTGACTCTTGAACCGACTCGACTCGACGACCTCGTAGCTAACGGCCAACCTAAAGACATTATCACAGCTGGCGGTTAACAGGACTATACATCTTTTGCTCGCTCCTCTTCGTGGCAGGATTCATCGCCAGGGTCCTCGGGGCTTTCGACGACACGAATATTATCAAGTACATCGTCAGCATAGTTCTCACCTATGCCGCTCCGTATGTTTCTCATGCCTGAGTTCGGCCCTGTATCGTCAGTGGATACAAGGGCAGACTGAATCTAACAGCTACTACAGTCCATTATATGAGCTGGGAAACTATTATGTCCTCGGTCGCATACTCTACTTCGTCCCTCACTGCTCGCCCATCCATCCTGGCCGTGTCTTGACCACCTTCGCTGCAGTATCTAGCGCCATCGAGGTAAGACTAACACTCCTCGGATTCTTTGCTCTTCCTTCAATATCATCTTAAAGATGATCCCAGGGCTCGCTCTTCTTCGGGTCAAACTCTCTCCCACAAATTCTCAGCTGACAGAAGCCCTTATCGCTAACTGCATTTCCTCGGTTCGATAGGCATTGAACGGCGTAGCTGCTTCATATGTAGCCAACGTGACATTGCCACAGAACCTCCAAGACTTGGGCCACACCCTCTTCAAAGTGGCATTGATCCTTCAGCTGGTCGTTGTTATCCTGTTCGTCTCGCTCGCAACGACCTTCTTATGGCGCTGTCGAAAGAACGGCATCAACCACGTGAAGGTGAACCAGCCGCTCCTTACCCTCTACATCAGCAGCGCCATCATCTTCGTGCGGACCATCTACCGAACAGTCGAGTATTTCGAGATCGGGGCCGGCGTCTCCTACACATCAGGCACCGGCATCCGCCCGAAGAGTCCCATACTGCGCTACGAATGGTTCTTCTACGTTTTCGAGGCTGCGCTCATGTTGAGCAACAGCGTTCTGCTCAATGTCCGGCACCCTCGTCGCTGGTTGCCGCAGAGTACCAAGGTGTATCTCGCCAAGGGTATGTCTCTAGATTTCCCAAAAACACCTACCCCTTTTCTTTTTTATTATTTTTCTTTCCTTTCCTTTATCTCTTTTCCTCACAGGAAAAACGGGTTGGGGTAATTGTTAGACAACAATATAGAGTGTGACGTTGAATATCCACTTCCCTCGACCCAAGAAAAGGAGGAGCAACGGTATAAAGAAAGAGGCCATCGCACCCCTTACTCTTGCCTAAATCTAAGATGCATCAGCAATCAACTAACGCGAGCGAATTCATACAGATGGCGTCAGTGAGATTATGGGCCCAGGCTACAAGGAAGACCGCAACTTCATCGCAACACTCGTCGACCCCTTTGACATTTACGGAATGATCAAGGGCAAGGACAAAACCACTAGGTTCTGGGACGAGCAGGGCTCGTCGGGCTCCAGTCATAAGATGATGCCAGTATCTGGAGCCGGAAGAGAAGAGAATCTACGTGTATAAGCAGAACAGAGAAAGCCGATGCGATGCCGGCTCGGTATTGGTGTCTGGAGCATGGGAGGACAGCGAAGAAACAGGTCAGGATTGGATGGTCATTTCTTGGGAAGACTGGAGGTTTCCTCGAGCAATACGGTAATGGTTGATACCCCGAAGCTTTTTTTCCTTTTCACTCGGCCCACTAGAGCCTTTTTTTAGTCTCTTGCTTTTTGCCTTAACATTCTATTTAACTTCAGTTATTACGTATCACTGCCTGATGTAGAAACTGTTCTTGTACTTACGTTCGGATACTCTTATCCCGTGCCCACGTGTTAATATGAAAGACTACAACGGCGCCAAAATTGACTTATTGAAATCATAGATACAGAATACAGAAAACTAAATGAAATAACAGTCGACATGGTGAGTGATAACGTTTCGATGGGTCGTGCCCAAACTCGGTCTTTGTTGTGTTTCGTTACACTTTTTGACACATGAACGAGAAGAGCTCATGGTAGACGTATATGTAATATAAGACGTTTGAAACGCAAATATCTTGCAATCTTGCGTGATGGGCTACTTAAGGAGCAATATATAGGAAGGATCACTCGAGACCTATTTTTTTCTCAGTGATAGCCTTTTCGTTCTCATTCTTATGTCAGTACCGACAATGGAAGACATATGCGGTAAAAGGAGGTAAGATGGGTAAGTTCCGCATCAGAGTAATAGACTAGGAACGTTTTTACGATATATAACAGACCAGCAGGGTTCCCGATCCTATCTCGCCAAGCTACTCACATGATTGGTTTATTATTGGGTACAGATCCCATATATCCCGAAGGATTTCGATCGGAAGGCGCAGCAGGATGGCAGTGATAGATCTGTTGGTGAAGGAAGACCCCCTCCGACGGCATCTAGTGATACCATCCTGGCAGGTTTCGTGGATGATTATATTGGCTGGTAGATAATTCGAGAATATATATACCTCAAAACTCACGTGCCGATGAAGATTGTCCAGATTGAAGCGCAGAAGCATTACAACGAATTGTATTAGTTACTTGTCGACTCAATTCATTGAACAATGTCAGAATCAGAGAACTTTCCGTATAGGAGGATGGGCGAGACCATGTGTCACATGGCACAGTATAATCTATGTATACAGTCAAATAGTTGCCCACGAAACCTTTCATGGGCCTTCGCGCAATAACATGAATCTTGACCCACTCCAAGCTAAGAGGTTCTTGACATTGGGTACTGTTAGATTTAACTGAAATATGGATTCTGCTAGGTAGGATGATAATACTGATTAGTTAATTTCCATACGCCGGGTTCGCAACTTCAAGCCGATTTTCGACTCTGCTTCTTAAAGCGGCCGTCGTTATGCCGACCTTCATGATGCCACTCTCTTCATGACAACATAAAATGCTCGTATGATGCTAGGAAATTCAAATTGTTCATTAAAGAACTCGGGAATTGGGCTCACAAAGAGCATAAATCCCGGCAATTCCATCTCACAACCACAAAGACCATAGAAAATTTGCACTTTATAGTATACTTGTTGTCATGTGAATGGAGACACTGAAACTAAATCGAGACTAGCCGATTCCTTCCCAAGGGGATTTAATGCTTTCTATATTTGAGATCAGAACATGCTCAAGTATAACGACTCAGCCTGGCTTGCTTGCAGATGCAGCTCTCGTATTTAGACGAAATTTCTCTATTCGAAGTTTCAGGATAGAAGCTACGCCTGAAACTCGGAGATTCTACCGCGTCGACATCTGAAAAGAAACACAAAGTAAGAGCTGGTAGGAAGGGTTCAAATTAATATATCGAAGCGACACGTAAGAGGCAGACACCTATAGCTGATATTACAAACAGAGTTTATCATATCTGGGTGTGCTAAATACATCATGTTGCAGACGAAGCATTTTCAAAAATACGTAATATATGGTTTCAGGGTAAGGTATTAGTACTAAATCTCGAATATCTTGTATAGGTCGAAAGATGTTTCTATTAGCATGTGTATAGGATGATAGCTGCGATCCATCAGAGAGCGACAAGTCACTGGGATACTACTCGGCATCACGTCCATGGCAGAGTAAACAGGAAAATAGATGGCCAGAAGCTAGAAATGAAGAGAAGTAATCGTTCTTTGCATCTGATCTGTACGAAGGGAGTATCAACTGAGAAGGGTAAAGTAAAGAGGCATTGAATACCACTGACATATACCCATGCAGCCTTGTCCAGATTTACACAAGAAGAAACAATTGCCTCTACCTGCAGTTGGTTGTTGAACTCGGCATCACAGCCGAGATAGTGCAGTGTAGAGGCCCATACTATAAGTAAGTAGGTGTCGTACACTAGACTTGAAGGGGAGGATCCACATGGATTTCGTATGTGAGTTGGGATTACACGTGCAACCGAGGAGTGGAACAACAAAATGACAGCTTCGCCATGAATCCCCAATTAGAAATAGAAACCAGCGCCGCTCGCTTCTCTTCCACCAGAGGGCCAACACCGTTAAGAACCAACTGTTAGACAGTCCACACCAGTTAGAGGAAATTGATATTGGATACTATGAGCTTTTAATGCACGCCAAATGCTAGGAAAAGAATGGCATTACTCAATCCCTTATCATCGGTCCCGAAGTGATACAGCCACCTGCCGAAGGAACGGAGCCTTCGACGCGGATCGTGTACATGTGGCGCAAAACGCCTTCACAAATAACAAGAATGATTGATGGTTCTGAATGATGATCTCATTATAGGTACCCACAGCAGCGGCGGCTTTTCAAATATCATGGAAATTGATCACGGGGGAATGGGATGATGCTAATGATGATGATGATTGACAATGGAAAGGAGAGGGCAGAGCTTATTCATATTATGTCGATGCTGTCCCGTATTGTGATTTGCATATCCGTGGCTGTGCATGTTCGACTCGGAGTGTCAATTGCTATTTTGGCAATGGAATTCATTCCGTATGTAAATACCAAACCTCATAACAGCCAAATTCGATTTACAACACAACATCTGTCTCACTCATCGATTTACCTTTCTTGGAAGCGGCCCATAGTACATGTACACATTTCTCGGTGCCGCTGCGTGGCTTATGGAATATGGTCTCTTAGCCTCACTAACACCACTAACACCACTAACACAGATATAAGTACAAGTAAAGGTTTCGACCGTGACGTATGAAATGCGCCTCATTGCTCTATACTAGGTTGGGTTAGTTGGCTCGACCTCAAAGTAAACATCTGTCATTGCTATGTGTACATTACACCACCGGCAGCTATAACTAAGTACATGTAGACACTAACATAGATGGCTCCTGGTATTTCATCCCAACAGCGAGACGGAATTTGTAAGATGTCAGGGGCTATGTGAGCCGAGAGCTGACGGCAAGGGATTATGGGACGAGGGACGAGGGGGTGACTGAATAAATGTGATCTGCCATCCCACCGCAAATTCTCTCTTTTGTTCGAAAGTACCTGAAGCCCGATACCCAGCAACCCCATAGACGACGGCCAAGGCTCCTTGAATGTTTCGTTGACCCCCTACACTAGTGTATATGTAGGATGGTGGCCAGTTAAGATGCCTTCCCTGTAAAGGTTTAGTATAAATTTAGTAGGTAGTCAACGTTATACAGAGGTAAAGACGTGCCGTGGCACTGTAGCAGTTTTTGCCGGGACATCCTTCGTTCCTAACGGCGCCTAACGGTGCAAAAAGGTGGAATTAAAGGTCTGCACAGCATTCCAACAGCCTACCCGCTTCAGTGCTAGCGTGTGCTGCATTTAGCTCCCGACAAAATTGGTGCATGATGTACGCCACCTATCAGTGGGTTTAGAGCAAACGGCGCGCCCGGTACCTGGGTTGGAATAACTGTCATGGCAATACGTAGCGGTATCCATACTACCTACCTACCATGAGTGTCTATTTTACACTGTATTTCCCACTAAATTACCATGTACATACATATAAGTACTTTGACAGTTGTACTGTTCCGTATCCAGAATGGACCAGGGAGACCCTTGTGCTGGAGATGGCGACTGTTGTAGCAGGTGCTGCAACAACGGAAACCATTTTCAACTATTATAACTCCAGAATTTCCCGCTCAGATGTAGACAAGGAAGGTGGTGCTCTCTCGAGGGGCTGAAACGACTCAGCTCTCATGATTGGCCCACGATTTCGAGGCACTCCCTGCGTAGCACTGGACAGAACCACTGGAGATAGCCTAGGTACAGTTGCTACCTACCTCTGCCATTGATACGGCCGCTGCCACCATTGATTGCTACAATACTATAATTATTATCATTACCCTTACCTATTACCATTTATGTAGCACCCGGTATAGGTAGCTGAATCTCCCCCCGACCCTTGCTCTGCCGAACTTAACCATCCTTCCACTTCAAACCCCAACACCCCAGAGGACAGAAACACCAAGATTACCAGGTTGGCATCATGACGATGCATCAAGAGTCTGCGCGCGGGCAGCGGCCGATCCAGGACGAGCGGAACTCGCTGGGGAAACCGCAGCTGTTCGTCCAGCTGAGCTGGGGCGTGTCGTGGTCCGACCGCCACATCCCTCGCACACACACCGTCAGCTACACGTCCAAGCATCTCAAGGACGCCAGGAACTCGGGCTTCTTTCCTCGCCAGGAGCCCGCTGCCGCCCACCACCACCGCCGCCCGGACTCGGCCCCGCGACAGCACCGTGGCGAGCGCCATGGTCATCGTGACCCCGACCGCCCGCGTGGCCGGCCCAGCCAATCGCGGCCCCGCCATCCCGCCACGCTATCACCGCCGAGGGATCCCAGATCAGACTCGCGCCGAGCTCACAACGAGCGTGGCAGCGAGCGTGGAAGCTCGGCGCCCCCCGTCGTCCACGATGGCCTGTGGCATGATGACGACGACGGCGGCCCGTCCGCCACCTTATTCCCCCGCCCAGCGCGGACGGCCCGGAATGCGCCCCATGTCGGCAAAGCCCTGCCCAGTAACCCGGCACGCTTCCGGCTAGGTGAGGATGGCCTCCCGTGGTCAGCAGCAGCCTGGCCATACGACCTGGACGGCGATGACGGCGACGAGCCGCCCTTCGCCAACCATCCGACGACCCTGCCTCTGTCGCCACCGAATCGGCGCCACAGTGAGGATCCGCAGCGGGTCAAGGACCTAGAGTCACTGTCGTCGGCCATGGTGACGGTGGACAACGGCTTCGAGAACCAGTGGTGGAACCAGGGCGAACGGGAGGCCATTTCCTGGCTGCCACCCGTTTCAGTCGACGACGACGAGCGCCCGATGAGTATGGCCGATGCCGTCTTGCTCGCAGCTGCCGAGCCTCCGTCGGGTGTGGAGACGTACAGCCCCATCAGCGAAAGCCTGCGCGAGCAAAGCTTGCGCGACTTGGTCTCGCCTCTCTCTGACGCTAGTCCGAACTTTAGCACGATTCATCCTCTCCATAGGTCCCATTCGACACGGTCAGATGAGCTCTGGATGGGGAACTGAGGAACGAATGGATCCATCCACATCGACCAAAATACATTGCATTGATATACATAATCTACTCGGCGTTGCATGGCAAATCATTCTATATCTGGAAAGGGAAAGGGACAGGGCCAGGGCCAGGAAGGACGGGGACGGACTGGCATCGAGGTACTGAGGATCGTGATTTACAGCGACCGGTTTCACAGTCATCAGTAAATTGTGATTTAATATGCATGCATCTTATTCCCTCTCATCAACTCGTTAATCGCGGCTGTGTAGTTTTGATCTGCTTCTGGCGAGGGTTTGGGAGAAATAGGCAATAGAGTTCACTCGCGAACATGTTTCCAAAAGAGTGGTAGTCAAACCCATGAAATCTGCGAGTCGGAAAATTGCATCTGTGACTACGTGTCTGTGTCGCCGTTTATACAACATCATCTCTATTCATTTCTTCTTCTTCTCTCTGTCTGCCCCTGTCTCCATTTCTATTTCTTGCTTCTTCCACTTTCTCCTCGCTCATCTTCCCAACCGGTAGTCAGAATAAGTTCTCAAGTCAGTACGTACAAATACTACTAAAAAGACATCCGCTGAAATACCAAATACCTGGCGATGATCCCGCATGACCTAGACGCTCATCGATCTGTAAAAATGAGGGACATTCCCGTGCCGAACGCTCAAAGGTCGGACGTTTCATCTCACATCGCTGCTGGGGCCATGAATCTGCACAACAACCCCACCGAACGTCGCGAGGGGAGCTAGCCGCGCCTCGTCCCATCTTCTTCAGTCGTTGTTGTTTCAAGGGTCCGTCTTTTTGAAACGAACATCACGGCATATACACATGCATGCATATACATACCGCATAGATACTCAGTGATAATCCCGTCCCTGCCCATAGCAAATCTATACTCACTAGGTAGATAAGCGCTGAGAGCTGTGACTAGTATACACTACTACTAACAGTAGCATTACCTGCATGCCCCTTTCCCCCGCCCCCCGCGGCTGCTGACGCCAAGAATCAAGAGATAAAGGCACCTCCCTAACAAATGCAAGATCGAGCGCCTAAACGGTTACCGGCAGATTTCGCTCTCATTGGCGATCGGAATTGACTACACCTCGGCCGAGGCTTGGTAAAGTCCGTTTGGGAGCGACAATTGTGGTTTCATACCACAGGCCGAGTCTCATTGATACTACTTTCCCGTGGCAGTGTCTTTCTGCTTGTTGTCGTGCCGAGTCCCGGTTTAATTACACAGGCTAGATGTCAGATAGCTACCGGTAGGTAGTTTCATCCTAGGTAGTAAGTGAGATTTGGTGTGATAATATCTGGTGAGTAGTGTAGCATGCGGGATAACCAGGCGGTCCAGCCCGAGAATCCTCGGGTGTCCGCCCTATGTCAGACGGGGCAGATGGCAATAGCTGCAGACCAAGCAAGATCTCCCAGAGTCTTCTACGATGCTTGGAATGGTCTCTGTGAGGAATATGTGACACTGGGCTGTCTATAGATGTTTTACATCACCGTTGCTGTGCGATGGTGGATGGTTTCCGGATCAGGCGAGAAAGGAAAGTGTTGATCATGCTTATCATCAAAGCGGTTGCTCGGTTGGTAGGTTATTCAGGGATATCTATTCATCAAATTGCAGCAGGTATTTGTAGTATTTTGAGTACTGCCGCTCACAAAATCTTATCATCCATCCAACACCTTACCTGAAAGACGTAATATTCAAGATCATGAGCAGTCAAGTCGCGTTTATTAGTCTGGTCTTTCCTGTCATACTTATATTGTAGTTCTCTTATCTGCTATCACGTACAGTTGATTTCACTTCCTTTCCTTGAGTCTCCTAGTTATAGCAAAGGAAGGTTGTAAAAAAATGCTCATATAATGACGGGCAAAAAACTCCCCAGGTCAACAAAATGGCAATTATCGCGGTTCATTCATCCCAATATCGCTAATAGAACTGTTTGATCAACAGAACTGATAGTTTGAGGCTCACTATAGAACGATTGCTTTGTTCAACGGTACTCTGGTTGATCGAATCCACTTATGAATCCTCGCCTCTACCATGATCCTATGGTAACCAACCCTCTTTAACGACACAAGATATTATCATGACCCCCTCTATATTCGCATTACTTCTAAAGGATACTTGGAGTAACCGTTTATGTTGATTAACGATGTACAACCTAAGTCAGAATTACTCGAAATATATGAACACAGCAACAGCCACAAGGAATGATCGAGGAAATTGCATAACAGATGCAAAATATTAGTATTAATGTAACAGATATCTTCATCAGAAAGCTATGTTCATATTTGCTTCATATTAACGGCGCAGTAGACATCTCGAAGCTTTGAACACTAATTACCATGAACTAGCACACCTAAACGAGCCGCCCCTACTTCCATTCTCTCCGCCGGTGGATGAATTAGCAGCTACGTAATATCGCAGGCCCTTATCAGTCGAGAGAGAAAGGCATTCTTCGACTTTATAACTCTTGCAAGTGTGTTACCTCAGGGAAACACCGAGCAGAAGAGCGGCGTAGGCAGAAAGTGGACGAGTCATCAGACTGTGGGCTACTCCTATCTTCTACTCTATGTTTTCAATTCCCCCTTGAATTATATGTTTTGGGCACGTATAGACAAAGGCTTTGGAAGGCGGAGACCGGTATTATAGATCGTGAATGTGCTGAATTGTCAGGCCTGCCCAGTATATAAAAGCAACACCATCCATAGGCCACCGCCATTCGCAGCATGACAACACCTACACAGGAACACAGTTTTTGAATAGCAAACCGAGAAACACAAGATTTGAAGAAAAAGAAGAATGAGATAGCTATCATACAGTGAACTAACATCACATGAGAAACCCTGATAATATAACATTCGAGATTCAATGCAGAAAAGCATCTAAGACCACATTGTATAATGTACCAAAATGATTAAGTACGATGATAAGTATTGGTTCTGACATTGATATCATAAAGGTGTTTCGAAAGTGTGCGACAAGAAACTTCATGGTCTTGTAGGCGACCTAAATATCAAGAATTAAATTCTTAAATATATTTAGAGTCTCGATGTGTCTACAATACATACTCTGTAACCACCATCAGTAAGAGCTACTACATTGCCACGCTTTACAATATGTCTATATGCATTGCCAGCTATATTTCATAGCATCCGAAACCGCAACTCTCAAATGAGAACGTGAAGTGGTATACTTCCAGCTCAAGCCCCAAGCTCAATCTCTCTTATCTGGATAAGTGGTATAGTATTTGAACACATAGGAGGAGAGTCCAGATAATATACATGATGCGATGGTAAAACCTCAGTGTGTAAGAAGCCTCGGCAAATTTGAGGTCACCGAAGTATTAAGGTGAGGGTAATAGAGCTATCAAACGCCGTATACTGAACACAGGAGAAACCCAAACCGATCTCCCCTACTTCTTTCTTCCGAAGGCATCATAAGGACGAGGGCTAGATCTAAGTCTCAAAGATCGCGTATGATAGCAGCCAAGAAAACTATCGCAGTGCTAATACCGAGAAGGTTCGTCAATGTCAACCGAAATCAGGGGCATGCTCTCTAATCCCAGCCGAAACTGGGTCGATCGTGATAGCAACCCTTGGAATAAGACGGGATAATAACCTCGGATCGGAAACACGGCGTCTAACATCCCTTGACTTCTCGAGTCAAGAGAGAACTGTCTAGCCGTGTAACGGGATTAAGAGTCATCATAGCTGCATCTGTTACCTCAATACCCGTGTCCATACCCAGAAGGGCCGATGCGTACTACTATTAGCATAGCCCAGGAATGGAGCACCATACCCCAACGCGCAAAGCGAGCAAGCAGTTGAATCCAACGTGATGGTTGCAGCTATGAAGTTGTCAAAAAGAAGACCTTCCCGCCTACACTATTGGCGGTCCTTTACGTGAGAAGTTTCCATTGCTTTACTCATGTTGATGTATACAGTGCTGAGCGTGTTATTGTATCAATCCCGCCCCCAATTCAAAATTCCTTGCTTCATTCTACCTTTGGCTCACCACATTAATTTTAGTTGATCTCATATTGAGGTATTTGGACCCTTATTAAGCACCCTTTTTCATATTCCAGTGATCCGTTTCAAAGATGGTACGGCCCTCACGCCCAGTCCTGACACTGCCAGGCTAGTCGAATGGCTGGGTCGTGACTTTTCCCTGGGCAATACAATCCTGAGATTATGACCAGAGTCTTCCTGGTCATGAGATGTATTTACTAACCAGTTGAGTTTTTGTCTGTTTTCGGGTTGAAACCACTATGATTCCATGTATTAATAGGCAAAGTTTCGGTTTAATACACATCAGATAAGGTCTAACCTCATCTATTTAAATATAGGTAGATGACTAGAGTTTCCGTAAGTTTACCTCGGAATCTTGCTGGTCCACGTATTCATCACCAGTCAGTTACAAGACAGTGTGTTCCGTAAAAGGTGCTATCAGGATAGGCTCACATCACGTAGTGATTTGCCCTGTAAAGTTCCAACTGGTGTGACCGATTGTGTCTAGATATTTGTCATACAGCAGAAACATGGGTGTTAATATAGTAGGCGTGTCTTACATAGCTCTGATATCTAGTGATTTAATTACGATGGTAGTCGCTCTTTACATTTTCCGCTTTTATCCGTACCCCTTATCCTGCAATTGTGAAATTCACGATCCAAATACGCTCAGGGACGGCTCGTCCAAGACACACATACAGATAAAAGGACACACGAGACAGCATTTGGTTAGAAATTCGACAGACAACGCTTGTAAAATATGCACGGTCTGCTTATATACTGTTCAACCTAGCCTTTGAGCATTGTTATTGCCGACGAAACATTGAGATCATCTTACACGAACACCATCGCCAGCATCATTCGTCCAGCCACTTTTTCAGACTTTGTACAGTGAGCCTCTCCTAGCAGGATTCTGTACACATGCTCTCGTTTTCCCAGAATCGTCCCTGTCGTACTTCCCGGGTGATATTTCCACACGCAAGGGAATAAGAGGAAGCGTTTGCGCAACGCCTACCTAGCTTCTCTACCTGTCTCCTCTTCATGTTATTTATACGCGGTCATGTGTCTACGTGAGCGAGTCAGTAAGTGTCCAATGATGAAGAGAGGCGCGGCATGTGAGCATACGAGGATAGCAGCAGATGAATGAAAACCATTGCCGCGACTGCAGTGCTGAATGGACAGCCAACACAGCGCTGTTGAACCCAAGCCGTCCACTTTGGCTTTTTTTCAAGCCTTGATACTTTCGGAGTCACTCATGAATGAACCGGAGCCTCATGCAGACTCCTCCTCGACCTCCCCCTTCTTGCCACTGGCCTGGCGAGCACCCACGATTCTCTTCTGGTCCGCCGTCGAGAACATCGAGGTACCTTGCTGCAGCGACTTGATGAGAATAGGCAATGCGTCGCCCTTGAAATCATCCGCACTACGGATCTTGTCGAGGTCCTCGGCGAATTCCTTGGTGGACTGTTGCAGGTAGTAAGAGGTGAAGTCTGCTGCTGCTGCTGCTGCTGCTGTGGTCTTGTCTTTGCTTGCCATATTGCTGATGCGACTTGGTTCACTTTCTGGATATCGAATTCGAGTTGTCTCTCTGTGTGTGGATGTTGAGCTATGGATTATATTCTCTGGAAGTATCGCCCAGCTTTGATTGTTTTCAGCTATGAGATTGGGGATTCGCTGATCTGGGCATGGGGACTTTTAGCATGTGCATCCGTCCCTTCAGTGGCCTATTCTAGCTAGCGTTCCCGAACGGCTAGCTACAATGCAAGTCCTGATGCACGATAAGCGGGGTGTGAGCTCATATCAAGCAATAAGGCATGTTGCCAGAGTGGTTAATGGGTGAGACTTGAATTCTTCAATTTAAGCCATCTCATGACTTCGGTCGCGTAGGTTCAAATCCTGCACATGTCGTTTATTTTTCCAAAACTTTTTTTATTTTTTATTTTATTTTTATAGCCGTTCTATTATTCCCTTTTGAACAGTCTAGATGCACTAACCTATCGTTTCAACAAGCGCCCATTCTCTTCTTGAATTTTCCTTTCCAACCCTCCACTCCCGATCATAGTGAGTACTCACATGAGAGTACTCGGCTCTAGATACTTGAGGCTATGCTAACACTCGACTGAGTGACATCCATCCAGTTAAAACAAAAGCATATGGAATCATCAACATTTAATATTCTTCGGATATTAAGCTTAAGTTAAGCTCAAGGAGAATGAAATTACTATTTACGGTCACCAAGCATAATTTTAGTGTAGGCCATCGGTTTAGGGAATTACGGCAATTCTAAAAAGCGTCACACCTTTCAGATTGTCATGTAATGGTAATATACTTCAATTCCTTCCATGCCCAGTTCCAGTTACCTATATACCTAACCTGCCTCTCCCCCATCCTGAGCCCCATCATCATAATCGTACGTCTCCCATGAAGGTTTCACAATCCCTCCTCCCCTCCCCTCCAAAAAGAAACCCTGTGCGATGCATTTATTAAGAGTCGCAAAAAGTAGCCAAGCAAGCCATTTCCAAAGGGGTATCATTCGAATGTAAATAAAAGGTCATTGAACGTCGAATCATGGCCAGATCGATTTCAAGTCCAAAGTAAACCAGGGTATATCTTGTATCTGTTTGAATGACCATATCGTCATCAATGCGCCGGTAAGCAGAGCGGATCTCGTATGCTGAGCCGCTCATATTATGCAAAGACCGCAACTCCGTGCACAGACACGGTTGACGGCGGTATTTTTTTTTTAATTGCGTCTTTATTCGAGAATTTTCTTCTCTCCATATTTTTCATTAATTTCTTGATTGGAGCTTCCAGTTTTGAGGACGGTTCGATTCCCTGCGCACCGCCCAACCTTTGAAGGCAAGGAGTAGGACAACCCACGCCATGAGAACACCAACTAATCCCATGGTCACAGTGTAGAAGAACATCGCATCCAAGTCATAATGGATCATACCCGCAACTGTGTCGCCACTCTGCATCGTCTATTAGCAGTGCCCACTACGCCGATTGGGAGAATGGATAAATCGACTTACACTAGCCATGAAAATGGTTCCACCCGCGATAAGGCCAAAGGCCGTTAGCAATTCTGTAGGCGGTCGAGAGGGCAGTACAGAACGCGGGGGCTTCAGGTAGAGAAGCACGTATGTGAAGCCTCGAGCAAATGAGGCGCCTGTCAAGAGATTACCCCATTGCTTATGAACCATGCTCGAGATCATGGTCTGCTGTGTGTGGGAGCTCATCATGATACCGAGCAGGAGAATGACGAGAGCTGGAATGGGGTTGATCGAGAATTCGTACTGCTTTGGTGGTTCGAGGGCGGCACGCTCTTCGTCATTATAAGCATGACTGGGATGTGACAATGAAGCTTCTATTGTCGTGGTGTTCAATAGTTCACGGATGCGAGTGGACTCAATGAGCATCGCGAGCTGCGCATTCGATTAGTATCTATATAACATGTGGCTCTCCAACGTTGGCAACATACCAAACCACCTCCAATGAAGAGGATGGTGATTGAAACATGCTCGAGATCCTGAGAGCTGAACTTGGAATCGGAACTGCCCAAGTGTTCGAGAAAAACGTTGGTCGAGCCATAAGTGAAGATGAGGGCACCCTCCACAAATTCAGCGCTTGGTCTCCATTTCTGGGAGCTCTGCTTGGGACGGACATTCCATGCCTAGAATTTCTGGGTCAATTTGTCATGTCTTTGAACTCGAGGTGCATTCTCACTCACCCAGCCTAGCTCTCCAAAGCTACCAGACCATCGGCCTAACGTTAGAACGCCATACCAAAAGAAAATACCACCCTTAATCCAATGCGCCAGTCCACTGAAGATCTCATGTCCTTCCTATAACAAGAATTAGGGAGCTCGACACAACGGTTTTCAGCTAAGATGACTTACGAAGAAGCGTGCGTAAGTAATGAGCCCTGTGCAGAGAGTGATATACCCCAGAATGAGAATTGTACGGTCCACAAATTCGTAACCAAGCATGATAACTTTCCAAGCTTTATCGGAGATTTTGCCAGCAAACTTAGCAACCCAGGACTGTGAAGCGCTCGAAGAACGAATCTCAGCGGGCTTAAAGGTCAAATCGTCATATTCGTCGTCATCTTCGTAACGTCTCCGTCGGTCGTCAAGCTCAATGGGCGATTCGTGGCCAACCATGGTTGACAGCGAGTTGCTCCGGAGCGACTCAGTATTTCGCTCCGTTCCCTGACCACTGTCGTTGGATTGGCGGTACGGGGAGGAGAACGTGTCGCGATTTATACGATGGTGTTCCGCCATAGCCTCTGTCGAGACAGGTATGAATGACTGTTCCTCTGCTTGCCTAGGTCCCGAGCGAGACGCCTTCCTCATCCTACCAGCAACTCGACCAACCAAACCGACCAGAACCTGGGCGCCCACAACCCACGTAACGAGCCAACCCAGCTTATGATGGGCGTTATTCGGATACAAGTCTGGCGTATTCGCATTGTAGAAAATTCCTACTAAAACACCAATCGCATTCGTAAGAAGGAACAGGAACTGAGCGGCGAGGGTATATCGTGATCGCGCAATCGAAAGCATAACGGCTATAGGTCTGTGGTTAGCAGTGGGCTTCGCGACTGAAGAGCGGAAGCGATGCGCCTACCTGTCGGGAGCACGAAAACCCAGCCAATGACCATGATGGCAATGTGGGCGTAGATCGCGCTAACATGCTCAGGATGCGCAAAATACGTCGGGGGATATGAGGCGGGATCGGGTTGGGCCTCTTCGCCGTTGGTTCCATCGTGTCCGCCCATATCTTCATGGCCGTCCATGTTCATTGCGCCTTCGTCGCCATGCGCCAAAACAGCGGGTAGAGCGCCGGCAATGGCCAGCAAGGCCAGCAACCTTAAGACTTTTGTGGTGGCTGACCGCATTGTGTCTTACTCCAAAGCCGACCGACTTAAAACCCTACAAAAATTGCCTCTTTTGCGGCGCCACTCGGAGATAACTGTAACTGGACAACAAAGACAGAGACGCTGAGCGGAAGCGATCAAAGTCCGAACGCATCAACACATTCCTGTCGGATTTGGATGCAGTCCGCTGTCCGGATAAAGTCTGCTACCCCGTGTCTTGGAGCTCGCTAGCTCGCGACCAGTGCGACAGACAGAGGAGGGTTAGTTTCTAGCTTGACCCGAGTCTCGAAGCAGGCAATCACACGATTTGTACTGATGGGAGAGCCGTGAGAGGGTAGAGTGGGTGGCGTCTATTAAGTTTGCAAATTAACGGTATTAAGCACAGTCAAAATAAGTATGTAGACAGCAGGCAGGGTAGACGACCTAGAGGTAGGCTAGGCAGGTAGTAGTAGGAGGCAGTAGAGGAGACAGAGCAGAGCGACGGTGGGATAGACCAGGGCGGGCCTCCACATATATACCATACATGGGAACTGGAGGTTTTGGTTTAGCATGCCTCGTTGACTGGCATGATACAGTAGCATTTCGCGATGCATGTGTCGGCACCATCGGAGCTTCTGTGGCCCTCTGTGGTCCTCTGTGGTCCTGTTGGGTCGCACGTAGGCGAGGCTCCCGCAGCCTAGTGGTGCCAAGGCTGGCCGGGGGGGAGCTACGACACTACATGTAAGAAGCTCTCGTCGTTGCTTGTATAAGTAGGTTGTGTGCTTGTCGGCTGGTACTGGACAGTACAGGGCGGCCGTGCAGCATCGGCCGAGCGAGCAGCGAACAGCAAGCCGCGCAGGGGCCGAGCTAGTGTGGGCCAGGTGCAGAGTGATACTCAGTAGCCTTGTAACTACTAGGTCGGTGAACCGCCGTCGGTGCCGTGGGTTGCCCAGTCAGTCACGTAGCCTGGTAATGTCGGCAGGTAATCCACCATCCGAAGCTTCCGAGCGGCCATGATCAGATTTTTGCAGGATGCGAAAGAAGAATAGCCGGTCTGGGGTCGGTCACCAGACTTTGTGACCACGCACTCCCGCCAAGGAGGAGCTAAGTAAGGAAGGAAGCCCCTTGCGCACAGGTGGGAATGACAGCATCGAACCACCTCACACCGACCCACAGCTGCACGAGCCTACTGTATATGTATTGTGCCTGCTGTGCTTCCAGGCAGGTACCTAGTGTAGGTAGTGTACCGGCAGCTGAGGTAGTGCAGACCATTAGTGTACATCTGTGCCTGCCTACATCCGCACCTTACAGAAGGGTACCCAGCCCTGTAGACTACACTACCGGTATGTGTAGGCACCCAGCGGCCACATCCGCCTCTGGGCTTGTTCAATGACGATCATCGTGACTCAACCCTACCCTACCTGTTGTAGGTACCTATGTAGCTACGTAGCGGGATATTTAATGGAGAGTGCAATATTAGTCCGCTTTCGGGCTCGCTTAGGCCTCCACTTGGGATCCAGTACATTACACCAGCAAGGATGGAAACCAATGACGAGATAGCCCACTCTGAACATGGTTACATACACTACACTACACTACACTACATGTTGACGGACGGAACGGAGTTAGAGACGGAGCAACAGTACCTGATTGTATTGGGCGTATGTGCCATGTTGGATAGGTATTGGATATGGCGGGTAACTTGATTATCAAGGCTATCATTTACACATGATACATAGCAGTCCTCGTGGGTATGGACGGATTCTTGATATCCGTACCTCGTAGAGAGTGATCGATGCAACATTAGATCTCATCAATCCAAGTAAACATGGCGGCATACGTAGCTATCATGTGCATGGTATCATAACGTAGTCACCAAGTGAATTGGCCGATCTTAGTTTACCTGCATTAAGAGAAAGTTCCTGCAACAGCAGCCTCTTCACTAACAACTCAATATTTTCGTGCTAACAAACCAAACTATGAACCTATGAAACTATTTGGACGTACAGTAGTGAAGTGTACCTCCAGGCTGCACTTGACGCACATTACTAAGCGTGAGGTCTATTAAGTAAAGTACTATACAGATTACCTGCCTGCATGACTCGCGAACTATACCATTTACCGGTGCTTTTTTTAACATCAGTCTAGCCTTAAATAAAAATCTGTACATTTGCTGGTGCAAACTTGAGCTGTTGACACAGAGCAGATTAATTCCACTATAATCAAGTACCTACAACAGTACTTCGTAGAGTGTCGGAGTTGCAAGGAACTGGGGTTGTTCTGCATGGGTTAGGTAATCCTATATATGTATGTAGGGTTTATTAGCGGCTGCCGACCGCTACTACTATGTATGTAGGTCATGGTGTACAACTGCCATGCAGCACATTCAAGGAACACCGACATCGCTAGACCCTGCACTGATCACTGGGCTGTCTTTTCCATGTAGGCAATGCTTGATATGGCACAAGTCGAACTCACCTAACCGCCTTAACCTGCACTATCCCACACGTGTACTTGGTATGTGGAGGATGGAGATCAACTTTTTGCACTACACTACGGGCGCACTTATCAATGCTACCACATGACAGGCCTGCAGTGTACTAGCACAGCACTATTCGTGGACTGCCGGTGACATGCTTACTTAGTAAAGTCCATAACTCTAAAGCATACCTATCAAAAGTGGACCTATCCTACGGTGTACTAACATACATATAGGTGTAGAATCGTAAACAACGCTTATGAAAGACAAAGAAGCGCTTATTGTACTCACTCAAAGGCAAATATAGAAAGGCATACTATGTAAAGACATTTATTACCTCCAATTCCCAAATACGGAATTTCATGTACCCGTTTTTGTACACGTGCACGTTAGAGTACTGAATCAGCTGAGCCTACCCATTCATACCGGATGTAGTCAGAGGATTTCGGACATTTTTCTTCTTGGCAAAGTAGGATCTTTGGGACTTTTTCTTGTCGGGCCTTGCTTAGTGAATGAATGTCTTGCAAAAAATTTCTTGATGGATTTGCGGGAAGCCAAGAAACAGCGGGCTTCGCAACACATATGTAAGTCATTCTGACAAATCACGTTAAAGTGCCTCCCTTGCCCATGTGGAGATATAGCGCCCATTTGTTAATTATACCTCTACATATGTACCATGTGCTATGTCATATAAAGAAATCATATCCCACGTGCCTACTGAGTAAACAAGAAAAATAAAACAAAGAAATGCCATGGCACACATAATACAAAAAACCTGAATACGCATTGACCTTGACAACCCACGAGATGGGTTTTGTGCAACCACCTGACAAGATAAAAATGTCAACATGGTCGGGGTTCCGAAGGACCCGTTGGTCGGCGTTTTGCAAGGACCCGAATCACGATCAGCCTGCCAGGATGCGATGCCGAGATATAGTGGGAAAGTCTCGGATGAGTGGATTTCATAGCACGCCTAGTCTGGGAACAAAAAGGTATTGTTCCACTTACTTAGTACTTATACACTATGCTCCAGTAGGATTAATGTTGCGTTCTTTTCGTTCCGTTCACTCCATTACTATGAAGAGTTGGGCCTTTCTGCGTACTAAATATGGTTTACATGTGATTGGTCTACAAATACCCAATATCTTTGTCAAAGGGTCCTGTACTAATGCATGTGTAACCACCGTTTACTAGCGTACCTACATGTAGATAATGAAATACCGGTACAGTGCACATTCAGAATATTTTTATACTAGGGCACGACGAGTTGTATAAACCAGGATATAAATAGGACAAGGCTTGAGATAAAAAGCCTCAAGAATTCCATCGCCTAAGAGAAAGAGAAAATAACGCTATACTTTGCAGTTATACCCGTAGACGTATTAAGTATATCCAGAGTCTTGGCTGGCTAACCACCTTCGTTCTATTACCAACCTGCCTGGCTCAGGTTTCGTAACCCATGGTACTCTTCTTCTAGGATATACTCGAATCATGGAGTATTGTACTGAGCGTTTTACCAACATTTAATGAAAGCACATACCCCGTAAGTCAAGATCTAAACGTTTCAACCGAGGACCACGATACCAGCCCTGCCATGATCATACGAGATGTTTCACTGGTCTCCCCATTCTCCTCCTGGTTCAGGTACTGCAGACAAATTACGCGCAAACAATATGAGATCCATGCTCCACCAACCCGAGGCTATGGTTTGCTGCTGAGAAGGAACAAATCAATGAAATGTGAATCATGCGATCTCATGCGATCTTACTTATATGATATTATGCGGTGAAGGGATTGAATGCTTGGATGCTGTACCCCGCTACTGAGATAAAAAAAAACAGTGAACCGGGATGAGATCCATGACTTCACTCGGTGTACTCGATAAGTCTACCCGGAAGTCGGGAGCTAGGGATTTCGTTTCATTGAGTCGCGTAGCCATAATGCCGCAGAGCGCCTAGGAACCGACGGGCGTCCGGTAAACGCCAACCCTTTTGAATCTTCAACCCAGCAAGGGTTCTCAATATGTGGGCGTGTATGCCATGGCCATTTCGCCACGGCTCAACTCATAGGGCAAGAAGCTGTAATTTGGAAGGCGTATGAAGGCGACTGGCGCTACGGAGAATGGTACAGCAAGCTCATATTAGCCTGGACTATCGCCAGCGCAAGATTAGCCATGTGGCTTTAGTACCAGTCATGAAACAGCGAACTAGCCTACAGATTTGGGTTCGCCTTGAGACGCCACCTATCTCCCTGTTCATGGACAACCTTATCATCAGCCAGAAGTTTTTTAAGGATCTGAATTACGCCGTGTGATGCCGGTATGTGGAGCTCCTCGGGCACATCGGCATAGATAACCTTAACGAGCTCCATGGCAGTCCACCCACCGGCATCCGACGACGCGCCTTTGGCAGAGCCAAGTGTTTCCACGACTTGCCGTTCTCTCTGATGTCTATGCGATATATACTCGGCAATCTTGGCCGGTGCTTGGGGGAGAACGGGCCCGTGGCCGGGGTATGCCCGGCTGGCCACGAGCTTCTCCATCTTGGCAAGGCTGGAGAGGTAGATGCCGAGGTCCTCGAAGACGGCGGTGCCGTGGCCCAGGACGTTGTCGCCGGTAAACAGGGCGTCCTCCTCGCGGAACACGAAGGCTATATGATCGGTGGTATGGCCCGGCGTGTGCACGGCGGTCAGGGAGGCGCCGTCGACCTCGAAGACCTGGCCGTCAGCGATATTGAGCTGCCCGGGGCCGGGCGCATTCTTGTAGACGGCGGCGTCGGGCACGAGCTGCAGTAGTTGAGGCACGCCCTGGACGTGGTCGGGATGCCAGTGCGTCAGCAGTGCAGCCTGGACGGTAGCCTTCTCCTCGTCCAGGACCCGCTTCAAGGCAGCCTGCCACGAAGGCTTTCCCTCGCCCGTGTCGACGAGCAAGCGCCTCGGACCCGTGCCGATGAGGTATGTGTTGGTGCCTTGTAGCTGGAATTTGCCGGGATTCCCGCCAAGGATGCGGATGCACGCAGGACTCAACCGCTCGACTTCGGGCAGATGTGCAAGTTGAGAAGCCATCTTCCTCGTTGAGATGCTTCGGTATTTATTGTTGTCGTGGCGGTGATGGTGAAGGCAATGCGGCAGCCGAGAGAGCAATGCCAAGCTTGATATTCCGGGGTTGCTGCCTATGCACTCGACTATGGCATACATGTACATACAACTTGTATCATGGATGTTGGGTAGATTTCTGAGTATGTGATGTGACCTAATATAGAATATGCCGAGGTACAAATGAATAAATCAATAAATACCTGCGCTGTCGCAAGAAGACGGTTGTCTTTCGTCTTCCGTCTTCCGCGTCTGGCTCCCTCGTCATATGCCCCTCGCCTCATGTCCTACTGGGTAGTGGGTGTGATAATGGCTGCATGTGGTGATCGGTACTATATCATTTGAGAGGTGCCTACATTTACATTTACATCTCCTACTATATACATGTACAATTATTCTTGTACGTTGTCACTTTCAGTATAATACGCCGTGTATAGCCGAGGTCTTTCTATGACGATCACCGACCGATAGTCCGGTGTTCGGGTATCTTAGCCAGCCTGAGATAGCACCTCACTGTGATAGTAGAGCTCGAGAGGTACCTACTTTAGCCCTTGTAATGATGGACCCCTGGAATACTGTCCAGGGACTAACGGTCTAGCGCGCGTCGATAAGGAAATGGACAAGGCACCGATAAGGAATTCCAGCACCCTGAATTGCTCGATACGGGCGGGCTACACGCGCGCCAGCTACGTACTCGAAGTGTAACGGAGTGTTGGTGACGATACTTTCATCTTCGGTTGTCGCCTCCATCCTCAACTCTACACGATAGTTGCATTGTCGTGGCTCTCCCTTTCGATTGAAGGCTTCAGATACTGTCTCCATCAACAGCCGTGCTTGCCCTGCGAATGCTCTCCTATTACAATTGGTTAGAAATCTCGTTGCCTTGTAATATGTATATGCACTTACATAAATGTCTCCGTCTACCTTACGTATTTTAAATGCTGACCGATGTCTTTCCATCAACAGCTATCTGAATAGACGCAAGGCTTGATTTGAGAACCGCATCTATAATTGTACTTGTGTGTCGCCTTGAAATTTGCGAATCGTTTCTGTTGCCCTACTTGACACGACGCCGACGCCGACGCCGACGACGGCAACGATAACGAGCACCACGAGCAGCCGGCTTCGACTTCCATTCCAACGCCACCGAACCAACGCTTTGCCAGCTGTTTCTCTGCCTCTCTACTGCTCTGCTCCTCCGCTACATCCCTCCCTCGACTCTGTAGAGAATATCGTCCAGAGTCCAAATCTCGAATCGCCACCGCTGTCTCTAACACTTCCGTCCGCCCGTCCTCTATCGTTGGCCCCCAGCTCGAAACCGAACTCTTCCGATCAGAACATCTGAATCTCGGACAACGCCAGTCTGTCCCTCTAATCTCGGTCGTGAGATAGACAGCTGGACAGCCAGCCAGACGATCAGACACCTTGCACCGTGCACTACACAACCACCACGTCACTTACACCATGGCTGCCCGACCAACTACGCCCGCCTCGCCCAAAAATGTCAAGGTCAATTCTCCTGTGCCGGGCACTCCCCTATTCGGCTGTGGTCAGTACCCTAACTAAGATGTCGCCGATCTGTATGTCCTCCTGCTGACACATTTCAAGAACACGTACAGCTACTCCTGTCCAATAGCCAAGATGTCACCAATAGCTCCATCCAGTATTTCAAGATGCTATTAAGGGTCATTTTCGACAAGGATCCCATCATTGCTCAGACCTTCAAGGCCGCCGATGGCCAGGTTAACACGGCCTTGACCTCCAACTACCTCTGCTTACAATGCTCCGCCATTCTGCCTGAGGAAGAGCGTGCCAAGCATGGGAACAAGAAGAGCCACCGTTTCTGTACGTGCCGCCGCCTTTCGTGAGCTCATATATATATTACTAACATGGATTCATTCACAGACGTCGATTCGAGGACTGGCTCGCTCTTTTGTCAATTCTGTGAAGACTTCGTATGGGATCCCACATTGGAAGACCTCAGGATAAGAAAAATGGGCACGGGTTCGTTTTCGAGTACGTTCCTCTGCTGCTTACCCCTTTCTTCTTTTCTATGCCTGTCAAAATCTGGGACCTTTAGATTGTGCCGCGGGTGGAAACCACAGTTACACTAACTTATACCTTCAAGGCCGCAAGAGGAAGCATGACGATATGTTCTCCGACTCTGTGAAAGAGAATATCAAGGAAGAGCAGAGGTATATCTCTACAAACACAATGGCGGCATCATGTCGCGCCGACGGCCTACGTGGGATCTACAACGCCGGCGCTACCTGTTACCAGAACGTCGTGCTTCAGAGTTTCTTGCATAACCCTCTCCTCCGCAATTTTTATCTCGGAGATGGTCATCA
This sequence comes from Xylaria arbuscula, assembly GCA_022385695.1. NCBI lineage: Eukaryota > Fungi > Ascomycota > Sordariomycetes > Xylariales > Xylariaceae > Xylaria > Xylaria arbuscula. The sequence goes on along the minus strand of MU279364.1, from coordinate 416,827 downwards.
AAGCAGTGAATGCCAAGTATCACACTGTCTCAGCTGCGCTATGGACGACATGTTTCAAGACTTCTATGCCCTGGAAACGACTAACGGCTATACAGCGGCTAACATACTCTCTGGATTCTGGATATCGGAGAAAAAGGCGTTCGAGAACCTAGTGACCACCAAGGAACAGGATGCGCACGAGTTTTTCCAGTTCCTCGCCGAGGAGCTGCACGAGAAGAATGGAGATGGAAAGAAACCCGAAACGGGCAGTGAACACAGCTGCAACTGTATCGTCCACCAGACCTTCTACGGCAAGCTCCAGAACTCGACGACCTGCCAAAACTGCGGTGGCGTAACAAACGCAGTCGAGTCGTTCCTCGACCTGAGCCTGGGCCTCGAAAATCTAGCGCGGAGGAGGAACAAAAAAGAGCCCAAAGGAGAGCCTTCACTGACGCTGCAAGACTGTCTGGATGAAGAATATATCAAATTCGATAAGTGCGAATATCGATGCCGAAATTGCAACTCGTCTCAGCAGGCGCGGAGAGATCATAGTATTAAGCTACTACCCAATGTTCTTTCGATACAGCTCAAAGTAAGTTTACCCTCTGTGATCCTGGGTCGTTACGACCACATCGCTGACGGGGTCGGCTGGTCCAGCGATTTGAATTTAAGCAAGGCAGTCGTGATCGAGCGGCATCGAAGATTCGAACCAAAGTGCAGTTTCCTCTGCAACTGAATATGCTTCCATACACCACAAAAGGTCAGGAACCCGGGAGAGAGAATCAGGAACTGAATCGATCGTGTGTCTATGACCTCTTGAGTGTGGTGGAGCATGTCGGCGAGATCGATACGGGTAAGTCACATTCTACTATGCACACGGAAGCGGCGGCAACTGAACAGAATTAATAGGACACTACGTATCTTACTGCCGGGTTGGAGATCAGGTAAGTGGCTGCAATTCGTCCTATATACCCTATTACCGCCATGTGCACGCATGCTGATCATACTATCCAAGTGGTTCTCCTTCAATGACCACAGGGTCGAACTGGCCAAGAAGTCAGACGTCCTAAACAGCCAAGCCTATCTTCTATTCTACATCATCCGATCACTTGCCTAGTTTGATGTGATAGGCATCTAGTGTAGAAAGCGATAGGATTGTCGGGTTGGAGAAGAAAATAAAACATAAAAAGCATAATGATGCATTTCCATGGTGCCCGGTGTTGGGGGAAACTTGTGGGAAACTTGTGATGGCATACTTTTACGAAATTAGAGGAGCATTAGTTCAGATCAAGGAATCGTCGCGGCTACTCATCACAATATCGGCGTTGGGGCGCTTCTCGAGCTGTATCTTTGTATTTGTACTCGAAGCAAATATATTTACTTTGACTTACTACCCTGTTTCTTCCCCGAGTAGGTTAGTGGGTTGGACAATTCAGCAACCCTCTGAATGATATATTCGTACTTGATTGTAGAATTCCATCAGCATTCTACGTATTCCATGGTCCAGACTGGAAAGTTTCAGGGAGGGTAGAGATCTAAGTAGATTGTAGTTTTACACCCAGCAGCAACAGCAAGGACTAATTCAGAGCTGAAGCTCCCATCCCCCTTTCCTGAGGTCACCTCCATATAAGTATATTCCGCATTCTATCTAGCACATATCTAATTCTCAGAACATAACAGAACAGAATAAGGTATAGCGCAGCAGCACGACCTAATTCTGCGCATCGTAGAGGCAGACAAAATGTAGATAGCGTGCCTACCTTAGGCACCTACCACCGATTTCAGTAGGAAATATTTAGACAGACAAGCTTTCTCTCACATACCATCTTGCCTTTCCACTTCCCCTTTCCCCTTTCGCTTTCACTTCATAATTATCTACTCATTAAACCATCCCATTGTCAGATCTATTTTATTCATTTGTTCCATCTATCTATTTGTATATGTCACGGTCCCGTTTTCTTCTCCTCCCACCGCCAAGCCTCGCACTCGAAATTAGCATAGCACCGAAACTCGTTCTTCAGCCCGCTGTGGACGGGCTCGAAAGTCGTCGTCGACACGCCCAGCGGCTTGTACAGTCTGTTTACGAGTTTCTCCATGCGCTCGCCTGTGCATATTAGCACGCGGGGGTTACTTTTACTGCCCTCGACTGTTGTGCTGGTATTATTGGTGCGCGCGAGCCAGCGTATTGTCATTGCCACTGTTTTTATGTGTTCGTATTAGTTTGTCTCATTCGGTAGAATTTTGATATGTTTATAGATGGGGTCCGAGGTAAGATAGGGGATATAGAATTTAGGATTTAGACACGGAGAAGACAGATGGTAGTGAATCGAAGGGATTTAGGATAGCTGCTTCTTCCTCGAGAAAGATATAGGTAGATACTTCACTTACTCTTTGTCTGGCAGTCGTCACTCAGAAACGGGGGATCAACGATGATCCTATCGACGGCGCCTTTTAGGTGTGCTATTTAGATAGAGACAGCGTTAGTCTATAGACATTCTAAATACCACTGTTCCCTGTGCTCTGAAATTCGTGTCCTGTCATGGATATATACATCAAGATGAAGTAAACATGAGCATCAAGAAAAAGTAGTCAGTCACGCTCAGTTAGGATAGGCCGGAATCACTTACCAGGAAGCTGAAAGGGCTGCGCAAAGTCGTAAAAGACGAACTCGGGAAACACGGCGAACCGATAGTCGTGCTCGAGGAGGAACGTCTTCGGTTTCGGGCCCGTGTACCCTTCAGCAGCCTGTGTGAAGAGCGAGAACATCAGCAGGGTCCTTATTTACTTTATCTTATCTGTCCCGGAGTATCGTCTCTTGAGCACCATCTTGCAATTCCAGGGATATAGCCCGCTGATGTCTCCCATGACTCGCCAGGATTCGCACCTAATAGACAGCGGCGTGCAAGAGAACAAAAAGAAGAAAGAGATCTGTACCGTGATTTTCCTCAGCGCAACAAACACGCTGGGCGTAGAAACGACAGCAACAACTGAGTCGTCACTCGTGCCATCCAGCAGTTGTTGAGCAAGTAAATCCGCCGTCTCATCCGAATACTACAGATCCATTCATCATAGTCAGCCCAAGCCGATCATAACAGAACAGACGAGAAAGGACGAGAGAGACTCGCCCAAAACTGCGACTCGTTCCAGTCTTCAGTAAAAGTGTGAATAGACAAGTTGGCCGGTGCTGAGCCATTCACGTCTCCCTGCTTTTCACCCCCTTCTTCTCGTTCGTCGTTTCCATCGTCGGCTTCGACGCCCGCCTTGAGCTTCTCGAGCTTCTCCGTCTGTGCATCGCGCTCGGCGTAGAATTCCGTGAGCGCCGCCAGCGCACCCGCCGAGAGCGTCCTGGGCCGGTGAGTCAGTGAGATCCGGTAGAGCGCTTGAGCTGCGGGTGTGTAGGGGGTTTATGGCCCTGCAGCAAAATAAAGAAAGAAAACAAAATTATTAAAATAGGGATTAAAAATAAAGATTCCCTTCCTCTTCCTCTAATTTGTTTCCTACAACTCGTTTCCAGAAGGAATGAAATACAAAAAAGAAGAAAAGAGGGGAAAATAAAATATCACAAAACGGCGCTTAATGAGCTTTATCATACTAAAACTTATTTCGATTGCCAGCAACTTACAGGGAATCTTCCGCGTCGTCACTCATGATATAAAACTGATTGGATTAAATATCTTGCTGGGGGGTGTGTAGGAGAGAGGGAGAAGTCTTAGCCAGCGTCGCATCTTATCATGGCCCGATTGGGATAAAAGGTTTGTCTGTGATTTTCGCGCCGAAAGCTTTTATACACTACCTTCTTAAGGTATGTCATGTCGCTGAGTCTCTGTCGACTATTTGTCCCTTTGAGTTGTACAGTATTAATTGACGAGGTAAATAGTGCATAAACGATTGGCCAATTGATTTACTTTCATATATGATCATATAATTTTACATTTCTGTTCATTGACACTTGGCTCATGCAACTCTAAATTTGTGTACCTGCGTCTTGCTATTGCCATCGAGCATCGACTAGAATATACATACGCTATCAAATGTCACTGGGAAAGGTTCGGCTATGATTTCTATCTAGCTGTCTAGCTGGTCGGAACTAGAAATTCCTTTAATGAGCCCTCCGCAATACTATAGCCATGAAAAAACGTTGGTACTTCTAACATGAAACCAGTATCTTCAAGTCAATGAAACTATTTGTCTAGAGTATATATGTACATTTGTTACATCCAGATCTCCAGTCAGGGTTGAAAGTATTTTGAAGGCTCCCAATCTATAATTCATCAGTGACATGAATGTACTTCCGGTCTTCTCTCCTCTCCTTCTCTGTTGCTGGAGGGAGGTCGTAGAATGATGAGCTGCGGTATCCTTGCTATCGGCTTGTCAGTGGTCTCCGTGCTTGGCGCATCAGATACAAGTAGAGAGGTGAGACATACTAGATAATGATAGGTGTAGTTGCTAATATCGCCAGGTGTGATACCAAGGTCGGCGAAGGTCTTGGCCGTCTCGTCGATCTTCTGGTCGATGAATTCCTTCTGCACATCCTCGGCAGACAGTACTGGCCACCACAGCAGACGGTTGAGTAGGCCGGCAACAGGTTCTAGGACGGCCTTGGGAACGTTGATATGTCTTCGCTTCTTGTAGATCTCGCGGTCTACCAGCTCAGCGATCTCCTCGGTCGAGTAGTTCTTAGGACCATAGAGCTCGAACGTCTGACCGGCTGTGCTGTCGTCGTACAACATGAGCTCGAGAGCATGGCCAACATCAATTGACTAATCACACATACAGGTTAGCTTTTCTCTCACCCAGCTCCGTCTCTTCCCAGGGTGGATGAAGCGTACGTGAACAGGCCAATATCTCTCCTGCAGGTTGTTCGATGTGAAGAGGTTGATGGCGCCGGCCAATCGAGTGAGAAGGTTGTCCTCGAAGCCGAATAGGGGCGCGGGTCGCACAATCGTGGTCTCGGGGAAGATGCTCCGGGCAACTTGCTCTCCCCTTCCCTTGGTCGCGAAGAAGGCGGCAGGCGAGTTGGGGTCGGCATTGTAGGAGGAGACGTGGATGTAGCGGTCGACGTCATACTTGGCGACGGCCTCGGCAATCCTCTCGGTTCCCTCGACGTGAACATCCTCGAGGCTGTAGTTCTTGGTGGGATAGTTGCGGCCGATGAGGTTGTAGACGACGTCGGAATGCCTGACGCTGGCCTCGATAGATTCGGTGTTGTATAGATCGTATTCGATGAAGACGACACGGCCGAGATCGCCGGTAACCTTGAGATGACGCTTGGCCATCTCCTCACGGTAGGGGACAATGACCTGGCATCCCTGACGGGCTGTATGGATCAAGACGAGGAGAATCAGCCGAATGACCGGGGGAGAGGAAGAGATATGGCGGCCGTACCTAGGCGATTTACGATGTACCGTCCGAGTTGTCCGGTTGCGCCGAATACGGTTGCAACATGGCCTAGGCAGAGATGTCGTCGTCAGCGTCAATGTATCATCATCATAGTCGTCGTCATGGTCGTCGGTAACATGGACGAAAACGGCGCAAGGTCAAGCGGGTGTTGTAGCATACCTCCGACCGACGATCTGCAGACACCCCAGAGTCAGTACCGATTGCATTGGGGCGAGACCACGCCGGCAGATGCGAGGGCGAGGGGACTGAGGTGCCCGGGCATTGGAAAACTGGAGGGAGGACTTACCGGCCGCCTTGGATGCGGAGGATGGGCTTGCCGGTGCGCGAGATGGCGAGGTCAGAGACGTGACGGGCCTGGTTGTGCAGGCCGAACGCCAGCTTTCGGCTGGACCGCACAGCGGCTGGAAAGGAGGCCATTCTCGTGGGCAAGAATGACAGCGGCCGTTCCAATTGCGATGTGTTGAGGGAGCTGCGCCGGGTCGGGGCGTGATGAAGGTGCTCGCTGTTCGGTGGGTTGAAGCTCTCCTCCAATTGAATGGGCTGGAGGTCTGGCTTACAAGCTGTAACGGGCGATGGCTGATCATTGGCTGGCATAAGACGTCAGCTGGTAAGGAAATCACTGCCAGACGCCGGCCAGAGCTAGACATAACTGTTTGTCCAAGCCACAGGTGGCACTAGATACATTCAAGGTGGCTGCCCCCACTAGGAAGCTGTAGATTTACTTAGTAGTGCTCCCAGGTAAGTGCACTAACTGAATGGTGGACAGGCTGCACACCAGCCGCGTATAGGCTTGCTTACCTTAGGTAGCCATCACCACTAGCATCATCATCCATGCTCCTCCAACGGAGCTCCCTTCAAGACTCCCCTCCACTAAACCCACGATCAACAACAACCACCAATTTCGGCGTACCCTTTCCCACGACCACCTTAGCTCCCTTGTAGATTACATTCCATATCTCGCCAGTAATCATTGAACCCCTCCATTCCCATTACATACGACCCGACAAGCCAGCCATACCATGAACGTCGACACGATCGCCGACTTCCTCGCTGAGCAGCGGGACCAAGCTCCCGAAGAGCTCCAGGGCCTGGTCATTCAGTGCGAGGACTTCTGGGAGCGCAAGCTATGGCACCAACTGACCGACACCCTGATCGAGTTCTTCGCCAACCCCAAGAGCGAGCCCCAGCGCCTGGCCTTCTTCAAGGTCTTCATACTCAAGTTTGCCGATAAGATCAATCAGCTGAAACTGGTTGACCTGGGTCTGAAGGCCGCCACACAATGTCGAGGTATGCATTGATTCTTTCCTCTACTGTCCACATCTCGAGAAGCTAATAAAAAATGTCAGATGACAAGGAGCGCTTAACTTTTCTGACCGATCTCGCCAAGAAGGTCGACAACGAGAACTCACAAGACGCCTTCGTCTATGCCACCATCGCCGCCGCTAGGGTCGAGCTGCGACTGCGCGATAGCGCGGCTTCTCGGAGAGATCTGGACAAGGCTGAGAAGATCCTCGACTCCTTCGACTCGGTAGAGACCAAGGTCCACGCCGCCTTCTACCAGGTCAACGCCGACTACTACAAGGCCAATGCCGACTTTGCCTCATACTACCGCAATGCCCTCCTCTACCTGGCCTGCATAGATCTGGCCACCATCTCCCCCAACGAGCGCAAAGCTCGCGCCTACGACCTGGGCATCGCCGCCCTGGTATCCGACTCCATCTACAACTTCGGCGAACTACTCCTCCACCCTATCCTCGATGCTCTGACGGGCGACCTCGAGTGGCTACGTAATCTGTTACTGGCGTTCAACCGGGGAGATCTGGGCGCCTACGACACGTTATCGGGTCACATCTCGTCGAACGGGCTACTGCAGGATCACGAGGACGAGATCCGGGAAAAGATCTACCTCGCCGCCCTGACCGAGAGCGTGTTCCGGCGACCTCCCCACGAGCGCGCCATGACCTTTGGCACAATATCCGCCGACACCAAGGTGCGGCCCAACCAGATCGAGCATCTCGTCATGAGAGCCCTGAGCTTAGGTCTCGTGCGCGGCACCATCGACCAGGTCGACGAGGTCGTCAATTTCACTTGGGTTCAGCCACGCATTCTAGATATGAGCCAGATTGCGAGCATGAGCCAGAGACTGGGCGAATGGGGTGAAAACGTGAATAAGCTGGGCAACTGGATCGAGACAACGGGACAGGACATCTGGGCGCCTTGAGGTTCATGTTACTGTTATCGAATATCCAATGGTATAGAAGGGGTTAGACAGACAGGCAGATAAATCACGAAGCCAACAGCGCTCGCGAAAAGGACCATCTATGCTCCTTCCTAGGCAGGGACATTGAGTATGGAGGATGAGGCAAAGCCAAAAGAGAGGCACGACGGCGATATCCCATGGGAAGGAAACCACTGGTCTGGATCTGTATGATAGGTAGTCGACTAATAGACATCGGCCCCCTTGGTAGCCGAAGAGAGGAAGGGGGTGCTGAAAATACAAGCAAAGCAGTAAAAACGCCCATGAACTCAAATTCTTGTTCGTTCTAGTCATAGTGCAAATTAACTTTGTTGTACGTTAGTAGAGGAGGCCGGTCGGTTATTAGTATAGAACGCAACTGGATGAGGAAATGTAGCAGTGATGAGATTATCGCGAAATTAGGATCAAAACAATTACATCACATCTCACTCACGCAGCACACGCCAAAAGAGGAGGAATATGGGAGATGAAATTTTTATTTGGAAACTGTTATTTTATATGTAGCCCCTTATCCCCCCTTGCATTCGGCCCCAGGCAAATAATCAGAGAGCCAAGCAAATCACGCACTCTTCACTTTACTTGTCGTGGCAGGTTGTCCTAGCACAACGACGGATCCCACCAGCCAAGCCGGCCACCAGACACACCATACAACCAAGGGAATGTATAAACCCCACACATCCCAGCCAAAGGCGGCCTCTTCGAGGACATGCCTCAGCGTATCTAACAACGGCCCAGCTCCACTACTTCCCTGACTAGAGGCGTAAGCCGTTGCCCCAGCAATGACAGCAGCCGTGGGACTCGCGACGTGAAGCAGAGTCGTGTAGGCGTAGCGTACGACCGCATTGCCCGGCCATGGGCGGGCGAAGGACAGAGGCGTCGAGATCAAGCCAACCAGAAAGGCCAGGCTGAAATTCAGCGTAGCCAGGGAGCTGAGGAACATACCGAGGAGGAGAAGGGAGAATGATTTTAGGAGGTAGAATTGTTGGAGAGTGAGAGGGCGTGAGGAGGATGTATTCACCAGATTCAGGATCAGTGAGGGGAAGATGAGGTTGAGGGCACTGAAGATGATGAAGAAGGGGGCTAGGAGCTGTTGATTCGTTAGTACAACTTGGATTGATAAAAACATGCATATGCATAGAAAGAATAAATAGATAAGAAGGACATAGGATCACTCACATGAGAGGGTGTATGGTTAAAAACGAAAAGCGGTAGGGCCCCGAGGAAGTGGCATGCTATGACAATTGCCAATGGAAGATACAGCTCTCGTTCAGCAGCAACAGGAACCGAAGGCTTCACGGTGACAACCTCTGTCTTCCCCTCAGCAGTCTCGACACTCGTGACAGCTGTAGACTCAGTAGACCCAGAGGTAGCCTCGCCAGTGCCGCTTTTGACCCACGTTAGTATAGCCATAATGGTGAAGTTAACAGCGATCAGCATGGCGCTGGGGAGATAGGTGCCAATGCTGACAAAGCGGTCCTTGTGTATGAGAAGGTAGAAGAAAAAGCTTTGATGTAGGTGTTCAAGCAGGTTGTTCAAGCTCCGAAACGTTCCTTCGACAAGACGACCAAGCCCCATCTCGTCATGCCAGCCATTGCCGACAGGTTGCAGAGTGACGGCATCCACATGGTAAGGGATAAAGCTGCTGTGAGGGCCGACGGCATGGCCCAGCCCCTGATTCATCATGCCACGCAGCATCGTCCTCAAGCGGTCGTTGTACTTGTCCGAGTGGCCGAATCTCTCCTGGATGAAAGAGTGCATGCCCATCTGTCCGTTGGCAATATTGTTGACCGAATTGATGAGATCCAGGTTGGGCAGCTGTCCATTGACGCCATCATATACGACATGCACGCCCTCGAAGCGCCCCTCGTGGGGGTAATCGATAGCAATGGCACCCTGGAGGAGTCCCGATTTGATGGGCAGTGATGCGACGCTCGAGGAGTCGTGGGCGTCATGGTAGGCATCCACCCAGGCTTGAATGGCAGCCCTGCTGTCCGGGGGGATGACGAGTATGATGTCCTTGGACCATAGCGACCAGCGTTTGAAGTATCGGGCCAGTGTTAGCGCCAGGGCGACACCGTTGCGGTTCAACTCATTCCGGACGTTCTTCCACGCAGCGACCAGCACGATGGCCTCGGTGGCGTCACCGCGCGGGGCTTGCAGGATTGCGTATGTGTTCTCGCCGGTATACGTGTTGCCGGCCGAGTGGTATGTGAAGTTCTGGCGGCCAACCTTGAGGCCAATGCCGCGAAAGATGTTCTCGAGCTCGTCATTGATCCTGTTCAAGTCGGAGTCAGAGATGACCACCGTTAGAGCTTGTAGCCCGCCCCAGCACTCACTCGATGTTGGTCTTGTCCTTCAGGGCGTCGACCTCGTGTCTGTATGCGCGGAAGACATTCTGGTCACTCCCACCGAAATATGTGTGGACCTGGCCGGGTAAGAGGGCGTTCTCGGAGATGTATGTCCGCCGCGAGTAGTCGTCGAGGGGCAGAAGAAGCAGCCAGACCACGCCGACGACGATGCACAGCAGCGAGAGGTAAGGCGGGAGCTTCAGCAGGCGTGGATCGCGGCGCAACGTCAAGACCGTGGCTGTTGGTGAACACGTCGCATTAGCCAATACAGCATCACCACCACCAGCAGGACTTGGTTGACATACAGAGTAGACGCGGCATGGCTCGCTTGTTATATCCCAGCTCGTCAACTGGCGGCTAGGAAGCTTGACGGAGCTGTTTTTCCTCGGCCAGGTCGTACCCTGTCCATGAATATGAACGAGTGGTAGAGCACAAATACCTGGGGTTATGAGGTAGGTATGGGAACTGCTACTAAGCTAGAGGTATGAACCTTGGCTCGCTACCTGGATGTCGGATCCGGGTACCTGAGAATTAAAGTGGGTGGGTCACTGCCAGGACCCTTACAAAAACTGGAGTAGCTAAAGTAGGTAGGTGTACTTATCTAGGAACATTGTTGAATTGCCCTACAGCCCTCACTATTCCAGCATGTCTTTTTTAGTCATAGATTCACTTGAGCCCGATACATAATGCTTACCTTACATGTATTAGAAACTAAGAATTTTATCTACATGTTTGTTTATAATACTTAGCTAATTTCAATTAGGTTTCCTTTTTATTTACATACTTAGGTAGGTTTGTAGTGGTATATTAAATTGTCTCGTTATGTCAGATCAGTCACAACTACATGTATTCAAGCGCCCTTGATTTCTTTGAATTACCATGGAAGAAATTGCGGTTGGCCCATTAAGATAATGTTGACGAAATCTCAATGAAATCTCAATGAAATCTCAATGAGATTTCAATATCCATAGCTACCCCCACCAACAAATGGTTGGCTAATCACGCGACGGATATAGAGTGTTGCTTTGGATTTGAATCTGGCTGGCAGTAGAGCCATGTGCTAGGTTGAATTTCAAATCAGTCCTTATCCAACTACAGAGAGCATTGCAAGGCCATACATAGCAGGAAGTGAGAAGCACAAAAAGCCCGCCCTTCCCTCGGTAGGTCTCCTCAGCATGACCATGGTGACCCTCATAACCGTGAACGCCAATGTCATACAATGAAAGGTAAACCACGATATTGCTGTTCCTATAACCAATGTTTTATATCGATACAATGTATACATTTTACACACACGCCCCTCTATGCTCATCGCCGCCTCCACTACGGCCCAAGTCGCTGCGTGTTCCCTATTATACTCAGCGGTGTTGCGCTGCTGCCGGAAGCGTTCGTCGGCAACACCCCAAACCGACCGTACGTCTTCTGGTCTACACTGACGTAGCGAGGTAGGCGGCCCAGGAGATTCAGCCGGCTCTCAATCTCTCGCAAAATCCACTCTGGCGGGGCGAGGAACTTCAAATATCCCAGCCCAACTATATTTCCTTTTGTTAGCGCATGATGTCGTTTATATAAGTCATATAGTAGTTTGTACGTACACAGATATCCAGTGCCGACGCCGCATAGATGCCCGAGAAAGCTCGTGCCTGGGACGAGGGCTTGAACGACCACAGTCATGAAGAGAGGAGTTGTCCAGGTGGGGACATGGTACGTTCCAATCACCAGGTAAGGGTTTGTCTTGTACGTGCGTACTCCTTCCATTCCCAGCAGGAGAAATACCCATAGACTGGACACGTTAGTTAGCAATCCTGTTCTCTCATACAAAGAATAGCGGTTCTTTCGCTATATAGGCTTTCGTACCTGGCCCCTAGAACAGCGTTGTTGCTCCCCAGTACGAGTCGCTCCAACAGAACATAGACTAAAGCAGGTATCGTCGTTAAAGCTGTAAGTTAATCGTCAGCCATCATCTCCCCCATGCCTACAGCAGCAGAGTCGCAGATTGGGCGGGTATACTCACGGCCGAAGAACAAGGCCAGCGAAGTCAAGGTGCCGAACTCGGTTTCGAATCTCTCGAGCAAGGGGGTCAAGGCGAGTATGTTGAAAAAGGCATGGAGCAGACTTTTGTGTATTAAGGGGAAGGTATTCACACGATACACTGTACGGCGGCAAGGTTGGCATTCGTTAGCAAGGCCACACACGCTGTCGACGACGAGGATGCAAAGGTTGCACCAGGTAAATTAGACGTACTAGTGGTAATGCTCAGCTCGCCTGGTATCAGGGCGCCCCATTCCCGAATATTCCAGGAGTCTTGGATGCCAACGAGCCCGAAGATGACCATGACGGCGATCATGACGCGGGTGAAGAGCGGGAGGCGGATCAAGTACGAGCGCGCGCGCTGCGCATTGAAGGATTGTATGTTGGGCATGTCGGCGAAGAGAGGGAGCGAAGGTCTAATGTTCGGTGTTGAACTCGGGTTTCAATGCGCTTTCGTTTGTGCCCCGAGGGACAGAGTTCGCGTGCGTGGGAAGGGGGCGTAGTAGGTAGACCGTGCTACATGGAGTTGGTCATCGACGTGCACTGCGCACCGCACCACGGCAACACGGGCGCCACCAATAAGAATAAGACTTGACGATATGGCTGTGTCGGTCGTCGGAGCCAGGTAATAATAATAAACCAGATGGTGTGGCGCGCTCGTGCCAGTGCCCGTGCTCTTCCCAGGGGTAGGTGTCGGGGGGGTGTCGGGTGTCGAGGGCGAGCGCAGTTGGAGAGAGGAAGCCGTCGCAACACGATACTGGAATCTTGTCTTCTTCAAAAGGAGGTTGCCAGAGCTGCAGCTTTCCGAGTTGCATTAGCGCCCCATCCAAAATCTTATATAAAAAAAGTTTAGGTTAGATCTGGTGATATGGTACCCAAGTACCCAATTATAACCAGCCTATCATTAATAGCCGCTTAGCTGTATATAACACCTGTCCTGGTTACGTAAACCTTGAAGTACTGAACCTCCAGATTACAGTGACATCGCATGACATTCACACCCACAATGTCTCTCCTCTTACATTGTACTACTTATAAAGAATCTGCTGTCTGTTACATTTAACAGTCAATTTGACAATATTAAAAATAGACATCTTGTCTATGCTAGCAAGCGGCCAGGGCTATGTGCTCATAAGGGGCAAACCCATAAAAAGCCAAACACAAGCCGCAATAGGACACAACAATACGGGAACCATAACGTAGATATCTTGAAAATTTCATTTCGATTTGTACACAGTAGAAGACTGGTCAAAGGTAGCATCATGACGGGCTAAAGCTATAATCATCCCAAAAAAAGCATGACACCCGTGACCTCAATAAAAAAGAAAAGACCCTGTACACCTCTGGTGGACTCTAGAAAAAAACATTTCCACCATGCACCAGTATGCAGTCCCCTTATATTACGTCCCAGTCTTTAACATTCCTCCTTTTTGGTATCACATTTTACTTGTTTTTCTTGGCCATTGTGTTCAGGGCACTGCCGTTCTTGAACCACTCGATCTGGGGCTCGTTAAAGGTGTGGTTGAGCTTGACCTCGAACGTCTCGCCGTCCTTGGGGTGCACTCTTAACGTCATGGGCTTACCGACGGCCAGTTCGGTGCTGAGAAGGTCAACCTAGATGCCATTATTAGTATTTAGGTGTAAGCTGCATATGCTGGATCTGTAGGCTCTGTGGCCCGGTTAGAACTTACCTTGTCCTCAGGCTTGATCTTGTCGTAGTCGGCGGGATCAGCAAAAGTGAGAGGAAGCATACCCTGCTTCTTCAGGTTGGTCTCGTGGATACGAGCAAAGCTTCGGGTGATGATAGCGAGACCACCAAGGTGTCGGGGCTCCAGAGCGGCGTGCTCACGAGAACTGCCCTCTCCGTAGTTCCAGTCACCGATGACGACCCACTTGATGCCCTTGGCCTTGTAGTCACGGGCAACAGCCGGGACAGCGTCCCAGTCGTTGGTGGTGAAGTTCTTAATCTTGTTAGCTTCACCGTTGGCCTCGTTGATGGCACCAATCAACATGTTGTTGGAGATGTTGTCCAAGTGGCCACGGTACTTGAGCCAGGGACCGGCCATCGAGATGTGATCAGTGGTGGTCTTGCCCTGGGCCTTGATCAGGATAGGCAGGTCGAGAGCATCCTTGCCATCCCAAGGCTCGAATGGCGAAAGGACCTGAAGACGGTCAGAAGATGGCGAAACCTGGACAGTGACAGAAGATCGGTCGCTAGGAGGAGCCTGGTAGGTATCGTTACCAGGATCATATCCTTGAGGTGGGAGACTGTTGCCGCCGGGAGCAGCCAGCAGGAACTCGTTTCCATCCTTGTCCTTCAACTTATCGGTCAGAGGGTTGAAGGAAAGAGATCCGGCAATCGACAAGGCGACAACCAGATCGGGAGAGGTGACGAAAGAGTGGGTCGCGGGGTTGCCGTCATTGCGGCCAGTAAAGTTTCGGTTGTAGGATGAGAGAATCGAGTTGGGAGTTCCCTTCTTAACGTCCTGTCGGTCCCATTGACCAATGCAAGGACCGCAAGCGTTCGCAAGGACTACACCACCAAATTCCTCAAAGGTTTGGAGTTGACCGTCACGCGCAATGGTAGCACGGATTTGCTCGGAGCCGGGAGTAACAACGAAAGCGGACTTAGCCTTGATACCGTGGTCTAGAGCATCGCGAGCGATAGAGGCAGCACGGTTCATGTCCTCATATGACGAGTTTGTGCAAGATCCAATCAAACCAACTTTGAGCTCCTCAGGCCAGTTGTTGGCCTTGGCGGCCTCGGCGAACTTGGAGATAGGAGTAGCTAGATCGGGGGTGAAAGGACCGTTGATGTGAGGCTCGAGCTCAGAAAGGTTGATTTCGATGAGCTGATCATATTCGGCACCCTCGTCCTCACGGAGCTCCTTAGCATAGGAGCGGGCGAAATCGCCGATAGCGGTTCTCTTAGTTGCGGCAAGGTATTCGTGCATACGTTCATTGAAAGGGAAGAGGGAGGTGGTGGCACCAATTTCAGCACCCATGTTGCAAATCGTACCCATACCTGTGGCAGAGATGGTCTCGACACCAGGGCCGTGGTACTCAACGATAGCACCAGTGCCACCCTTGACAGTCAAGATGCCAGCAACCTTCAAGATGATGTCCTTCGGTGCAGACCAGCCAGACAGCTGACCGGTCAGCTTAACACCAATGAACTTGGGGGCCTTCAACTCCCAGGGGAGGTTAGCCATGACATCGACAGCGTCAGCACCACCGACACCAATGGCGCACATTCCCAGACCGCCAGCGTTGGGAGTGTGCGAGTCAGTGCCGATCAGAAGACCACCGGGGAAAGCATAGTTCTCGAGAAGGATCTGGTGAATGATACCAGAGCCGGGACGCCAGAAACCAATGTTGTACTTGGCACAAGCCGAGGACAAAAAGTCGTAAACCTCCTTGTTGGTGCTGATGGCGCGGGAGAGATCCTTCTCTCCACCGACCTGGGCCTCGATCAAGTGGTCGCAGTGGACAGTGGAGGGGTTAGCAACCTGGGGCATGCCAGCGGACATAAACTGCAGGATAGCCATTTGGGCGGTAGCATCCTGGCAAGCTACGCGATCGGGTCGCAGCTTGAGGTAGGAAACACCACGCTCGATCTCTTGTCCATGAGGATCGTCCAGATGGGAGTAGAGAATCTTCTCTGCGAAGGTGAGAGGTCGGTTCAGGCGCGAGCGGACGACGGCCAGATTTTCCGACATCTTCTTGTAGTTGATAAAGTTCCCCTCCTCCCAGTTGTTTTGCTTGACCTGTACACCGTGAAAAGCCTGGTCAGCATGCGAAGAAACCTAGACGAGTTACGTGTTGCCCGAGGCGCAGAACAGCCTACCTTCTTGTCAAGGGGAGAGTCGGAGACAGTGGCCATGGTTCGGCGGAGGCCGTTGACGGCGACCCGCGAACGGGCTACATTGCCCAGGATCTGCCGCGTGGCCAGCATCTTGAGGGCACAGGTCCTGAGGCGTATGGAACGGGCGAGAACACACGAGCGCACACAAGCAGTCTCAGCAATTGAGTCTCCCTAGGGTATCATAAGAGCGGAGAGGAAAGCAATGGCATAAACAGTCCCTGACTGATAAGGAGACTGCGCACCTGGGCGGGAGAAGCAAAGGCAGGGAGAAGTTGAAGGGATGGAGGAGAAGGAGAAGGAGTGTGGAGAGGACGGCGGTTCGTGATAAAAGAAGCGATGGGATGGGTAAATGGAGCCGAAGCAGCGAAGCTGTTCTCTCCCACTTCCGTGCTAGCAGGGCCTGTCGGCTTGGGTATTGGAGCTTGCACATGTACCTCGCGGCGGGGTGCGATAGGGAGAGGTACTTGCACAAGCATGTTGCGGGACATGGGGCCCACTCTCGGATTGGCGCTCGCTAGCACTGGCTAGTGATGGTCGGCTGAGCGGACGAATCAGCACAGGCCTAATTACGCCCTGGCACTTCTTTTTCGCTGGGTTTGGGTAGATGGGTGACCTCACCTCTTCAGAGCTATTACGTAGGTTCCTCTCGCTCTGCGCAAGTCATCGCCCACGATCGCGAATTGTTTTTGCCTCATTGACAACACCCATACACGCACCCTTTTTTTTTTTTTTTTTTTTTTAACGCTTCTCTACTGTAGTTCACTGAATAGCAATGATGTGCTACTTCTTTTCAGAATAGTTTATATATGCAAACATACATGCACACTCATATACAATGCACAAATACTGTATATCCATGTAATTGGGTTTTGGGATAAGGTCTCCTCCGGAATGTGGATTCAAAAACGGTGCAAGCGGGTTGCCGAGTGTACCTAACAAATGACATTGTACATATTATGTGAGTGTGATACGTACATTGCAGGTGCCCAAACTAAGCTGGAGGACAGCAGGGGTGGAATCGGACAACCTCCTAACGTCTTCACTACCTACACTAACAACATTCTTCAGCCGGTACACATATGACATATGACGAATCATCTTATATACACTCTATTCTACAGTATAAGGATAAATATATAGACTAAATCGCTCTGTTATCTACTGTATGCTACCGTTTCTTGATGACATAGCGAACCGCGATGGCATTTCAAACATACAATGTCAGTAATACATACATATGTAGCGAGGGCAAAGAGAAAGGTGATCCCTGTTGTACGGCTTGTCGGGTGTGTTCCTACACCCCTCCTCTTCTCCACGGGTGCTAATCTACGGCCGAGTCGCCCACAGCAACGACTCTGAATGGAAGGCACCACAAAAAGTTGAAAGTGAAAAAAATAAAAGAAACAATATCCTCGGTCAAATTAGTGGCTTGGATAACACCATGATTCCAGCCTAGCCCAAGCCGAAGATTCTATGTACTCCACCGCGGTAACCTGCCTGTCTGATACGCTGCGCATACATAGTACATGCAGCAACGGTTGTCCATGATTCAGGCTCTTGGCGTGCTCTGGCCGTTTGCAGATGAGGCTTTTTTTTCTCGGCTACGATATCAAGGGGTTGCTTGTAACGTCAGAATACCTACTATCGCATCGCATCGAGCAGCAGCAGACTGACTACATAGATCTACTATGTAGAGCAAAATAATGCATATCTCGTATAGCTCAGAAACTCCTAGAGAGATTGTATGTAGTGTGAAGGACAGCTCCGCTCCCGTTGCTAAAAGTGCTTTGCCGCTAAAGTAGGTAGCATAGCCTGTATACTAGGTAGGTATGTACTAAGTATGTAACATGCCTTACAGTACACTGGAACTGACAGTTGCTCTTTGCCATCTCGCATGTGAAACCATTCCAGGTCTGCAGGCAACTTTTTTAGCACTAAGGACAAAATTTTGTAGGGTCTGGAGACCAGGTATTGTGGACCATAAGCCATTGTCCAATCGGTGGAGAGGCAAGCCTGTCAATCTAGTGCCTCGGCCTAGGAGCCTCCGATCGGATGTGTCCGACCGGTTTGTCGGATGTACCTCGGACCAAGCCTTTTATTTCCCTCAAGCTGTGCATGTCGAGAATTTAGTACATTCAGTGTATGCGCAGTATGGGTACTGGATACCGCCGAAGTTTTACAGGGATCGAAGGACTTGGATATGGACTCATGATCATTGATCATTGTATACCTATGAGCGTCGAGCAGAAGATAGATTTAAAGGTGTACTTCGGGCAGGTACATATCATAAATTTGAACTGGTGTTGTTGCCGTCAGTGGCAGCTGAATCTGGCATCTGGCAACAGCTTGTTTGATAAGATAAGATGGACCCGGTTTATTTACGCTGGAGCTTTGGAGAACCCCACCAAAATTTCTCGCCAGTGTAATGCTATTCAAACCAAGTCTTATCAAATCGACCCGTGACGCTGTCTTCGAATACCGCGTGTGATATCCCATCCCGTCCGATCTCAAGTATCTAATACATTGTCTAAAATGGGCGTCGGGAACAAGCGAACGCTGACGAAGACCCGTCGGAAGACGAGGGACCTCGACCAGATCAAGGCTGATATCGTCAACCCCAAACACTTATCCCAGTACAAGAATACCAAGTCGAAGGAGGACCTGCCGGGGCTCGGCAGATGGTACTGCGTGGAATGCGCGAAGTGGTACGATACCGAGGTGAACTTGGTACTGCACCGGAAGGGAAAACCACACAAGAGAAGGTATGCTCGAATCATGCCCTGACACGACATGCGATGCTTCTGTAAAACGTATCGGGTATCTAAATTAACATGTGTATTCATACAGGGTCAAACAGCTTCGTGAGGAGCCGTACACACAGAAAGAAGCCGAAGCCGCTGTCGGCTTAGGGACAACCAACGAAGACCCCTACAAGTCTGCCGAATCTGCCGAAGGCGAGGTTGAAATGGCTACCTGAATAGCGAGATCGCATCTAGATATTTCCGGTTGCTCATCATACCATCCACCCTCCCTCAACGTTTGCGAAACGCTCGCGAATAGCCGGTGCTCTTGCTCTCCAATGCGAAATATTGAAATGTGGGAGCTGTATGCGTCATGGGTGAACAAAAGCTCACTATACGTAACTCGCAGTGTTGAGGAGACTTGATCGCGGATATGTGTCCGTAAAGGCTCAATATGGAAGAAACTTTCCATGTTCATCTTAATCCACGAGCCCGAGGCCGTACAAGGCCACTCTGTCGGCCACGTCCCGACGCGCCCCGCCCTCTCGAGGTAGTGCCCCCTCTTGATGGAGCCGGCACACGCGACTGTCGAGGATCGGGGGCTGCGAACTTCTTGGGGGTCGGCTTGGAGGCAGTTGGGGGATTTTCCACAAAGGAGTTGTCGGTAGTCCTAAATAGGGGGTTAGAATCGAGTCGTCAGCTGACAAATTGACTCGTACATGAATGTTGTTTCTCCATCCACTTCGCCGCGTTCTATGCTTCGAGCCCGGACTGTAATAGAAGCTCAGTCAGCTTATGGTTCACGCACATTCCAGGGCTCTGTAAATACCGGGTTGCTCTTCGCTCTGCTTTGCCCTGCGATATGACTCGGCTATCGGCCCCTAGATAATTCGTGTCAGCTCACAAGCTGTCCTGTAGTAGTTCTGCAGCTGGCTCGCTCACTTCGGGGAAATCGACGCAAAAGGCGTTCATGTTTAGGCCATACAAGAAACTGGCAAAGCTCTCGCCAAACCGAGCCAGACTCTCATGCATGAGCTGGAAGTGCATCATGTTGGCCTCGAGGTCGGCGACAGCGTCCGAGAGTTCGGCGAAGGCGGGTTCGAAGGCATTTAGTGGGAATGGTTCGTGGCCGTCGACGCTACGCTGGGCGGATTCGCGGAAAGAGGATCGGGACGAGGGACGGAGAGGCGTCGTGGGACGCGATCGCGAAGTGGAGCGCGCTCGCCTCGTACTGTCGTGGCCGTCGCTTGCAGACATGGTGCTCTCTCTCTCTGTGAGGGTGTTGAGTAGAACAAAATCAGATTAGGAGAAATGCTAGCTCTAGTTGTGATGTTTCTCTTCGAATTGCTTCAGCGGCACCGCCATCAACAAAGTGTTGTGTTTGGTTGGTTGGCGGGGTGGATGGTCAAGTTGCTCTGAGTGGCTGCTGATAGCGCGCTGATAGCGGGGGATCTTGCCCAGGGACCAGTGTAGGTAGAAGAAGGCCATGCCTTTGCTTGCTCACATCTCTGATTGTAATTGTGACGTAACATGCTGGTAACCTTTGATTGAGACACTGAAGTAAGTTGCTTGATATCAATTGAGTATTTATTATTTATTTAGACAACTGATTACTTGTACACGAGCTCAACAACAATTTACCTGCGTATACCTAACCTACATCGATTGATTCTCGCTAGACGAGGCTAAAGCAGCGAGTACTTATGTAGTTCAAGTTCATAGTCCAGTTGACGTAGGTAGTAGGTTATGGTTTTGTGACTAAATAAAATCCCCCTTTGCAACTTGGCTTAGGTAGGCTCCTAAGACCTTTTTAAGCTTAAATCTAGCTGTAGGTAATCAACAGTGCCGTCACGCTTGAACCCGCCTGCAATTACTACTTATCTACAAACCTACCTCCTACTGTAGCCACCTGCGAATCGCCAAGTCAGTCGACTCGACTGCGCCTCCTTCGGCTCAACCGGACATTACGTCGACATCTTCAACCCCTCGACCCCTATAACCTATAAGCTACCCCAACAAGGAGCTACAGCCTGCCTATTGTATAGGTGCTACCTCCCAGCTCTATGAGGCCATCTCGCCCTGTCTTGGGCTCCACGACTGTTCAATACCAATTGTCTTGTCATTGTCGCCTCGTCTTTTTCTCTACCCGCCTTTCACGCCCACGCCCACGCCCACATTCACCGCCAGACCGGCCCGTTTCTCGACCCGGTAAAGTAGACCCCGCTTCGACTGGAGTTGATCGCACTACGCGCGCCGCCCATCACGCTGCCGCTGCTGCATCGCTTCGGCCATTTACCAACAATCCCTTCCGCGCTCCCACCAGCCTTGCCTATCTGGTCAAGAACCGCGCTTATCATCAGACCCTTTGCCAGGACCGCGCTGTTCGCATTGGCCTGCCGCAAAACTTTGAGTTCTCCAGTCGCAAACCGCTTCGCAGCTCCACTTCATACACGTTATATCTCGTTTCGCTGATTGCGGCCGCACTTCTTGCTTATAACGCCAGTTTCAGCTCCGCCTCTAGCTCCTCAACTGCAGTTGACGAGGGGGTAGTAGAAGAAGAAGAAGAAGAATTATACCGGCAGCCCTACGGGAGAGAGCTCGACGAGAATATGGCGGCGCTTCCAGGCAGACCAGGGAACTTGACCCCCGAGGAGGAAGAGAAATTGCGCAAGTTCTGGGACATGTTCCTCCAAGTCTGCGGTGTATTTGATGAGGATGCCGCTGAGGGAGAGGCGCCTACGCCGCTTGCAGAGCAGCAGAAGACTGCGACTGCCGGTTCGGATAAGCCCAAGAAGAAACGGCTCAATCCTTTTAAGAAGAGGAAGGACAAGGGCAAGGAGAACAAGAACGCCGACAAGGATGCAGCGACCCCCGCCGTAAAGGAAAATGACCCCGAGGATAAATGGGGCGAGAGCAAAGTATACCACGAGACTCTGGCCAAGCACTCGCCCGACGAGATTCGGGCCACTATATGGTCCATGGTGAAACATGATAACCCAGATGCATTGTTGCTGCGCTTCCTCCGAGCTCGCAAATGGGACCTACATAGGGCCCTGGTCATGATGATCTCGACAATGAACTGGAGAGCCTCGGAAATGCACGTAGACTCCGACGTCATGGTCAAAGGAGAAGAGCAAGCATCAATTGACGAGAAGAGTAGCGATGAGTCCGTTAAGAAACAGGGAGAAGATTTCCTGGCGCAGATGCGACTTGGGAAGAGCTACTGTTACGGAGTCGACAAGACAGGACGGCCCATCTGCGTCTGTAGAGCTCGGCTGCACAAAGCGGGTGAACAATCCGAAGCCTCTCTCGAGCGTTATACAGTTTATCTGATCGAAACAACACGATTCCTTCTGTCACCACCAGTCGACACCGGTGTAAGTTCTTAATATGCTGATCGACATCCTGTACTCGAACTGACTCGAATGTAGTGTATTGTTTTTGACTTGAGCGGCTTTTCGTTGGCCAATATGGTAAGCGCCCACACTTCATGAACCTCCTCTTTTGCGATACTGATATAGCCTAGGACTACACTCCAGTCAAGTTCATGATTAAGTGTTTTGAGGCTAACTACCCCGAAAGTCTGGGAGTTGTACTTGTTCACAAAGCTCCATGGGTATTCCAGGGTCAGTGGACTTGCCTGCCTCACTTCATTCTTTGAGTTTGCTAAAGCTTTTTCTGGATCTAGGTGTATGGAGAATCATCCGCGGTTGGTTAGATCCCGTTGTTGCGAGCAAAATAAATTTCACCAACAATGTAAGTGAATTAGAAGAATTCATCGAAAAAGACAAGATACCCGATGAGATGGATGGTACGTCGGGCTGGTCCTACGAATACATTGAACCGATACCCGGCGAAAACGACAAGATGAAGGATGTAGCCACCCGAGACAAGCTCTTGCAAGAACGAGAGGCGCTCTACGAAGAATTTGAAAGCAAGACGATCGAGTGGATCCATGAAGATGACGCCGCGAAACGTACAGAAATCAAATCACAACGATCCTCGATTGCGCAAAAGCTAAGAGAACAGTACTGGCTCTTGGACCCTTACATCCGGTCGAGGACTCTTTACGACAGAATAGGGGTTATCAAACCCGACGGTAAGCTGGATTATTATCCTCCTTGGAAACCTGTAGTGGCCGCCAATGGTACTTCGAGCACTGCTGCTGCTGCGACATCTTCAGATGATTTGGACTAGTGTATCTTGAGAAAGTTGAGAACAATCGATAGAGGCATAAAACTTAAAATCGGGATATAGCATGAGGATATTCATGGACATAAACTCGCATAGATTAGCTATGGCATCACCAAAAGTCGGGCGCTGAGAGGACCCTGGGGGAATGTGTCGCCGCGATCATTAGCGACAACCGATACATGGTTTGGTTTCTAGTCTTGTTATTTATTGCGTTACGCCGCACAACAGGACATCGCACACATAAATATCTACCTATGTATGTATGTATATATCTGCTCATCCATCGAATCGAACAAATAAGTCGACGGCAGATATTGTTGAGGGCATCTGGTTACATTCACATCCTCGACTTAACCTCTTCCAAGTACTTCGTCAGCTCTTTAATGTCCGCTTGCTCTGTTGGCCAAATGATACCGAGTCCCTCCTTCTCGTTAGGCTTAGGGATCTAGGCATGTCATTAGTTTTCATCAATCTCTATTTTTCTTTTTTTTTGTCGGGCTGAATTCATAATCATGGCCCGTGAGATAATTTGATGAACTTACCATATGAAAATGAACCTGCCACGTTGGAAACCATTGCGTTAGCTACTGAGAATAGAGATGACTTCGAAGTCGGTGGAGGAAAGAAGCCAAACTATG
Organism: Xylaria arbuscula; assembly: GCA_022385695.1. Lineage (NCBI taxonomy): Eukaryota > Fungi > Ascomycota > Sordariomycetes > Xylariales > Xylariaceae > Xylaria > Xylaria arbuscula. The sequence goes on along the minus strand of MU279364.1, from coordinate 393,374 downwards.
CAAAAGAAGAGAGAAGGAGAAGAAGAAGGAAAACTTACATGGTCGACGATTTGATGCGCGATCCTGCCGTTGTTCTGCAGGATGTTGTAGTCAGTGGCTCCCGTAGCCGTGGCGAGCTTCTTGGCCACGGGCTGTAAATAGGCGGAAGAAAACAAGCTTGTTAGCCGGATAGATCCAACTTCTTTCTCACTAACGCACGCACACACACCTCTACTACACGCCTCTTTACTCCTCTCTCGCTCCCTCGTTCTCTGCCTCTCACGTAGCTAGAAAAGTACGAGTCTCAGGGTGAAAACATACCAAGATCTCACTCAGGTGTTCATCGGGGATATCCGTAAGCTTCGCGCCGTGGAATTTGGGAATGACAAGCTATAAAATCGGTTAATTTCTTTCAGAATGCAACTCAAAAAGTAAATAAAATATGCATGCATGCATGCGCATCTCGGTGTGGGCGGGCGCATCGGGTTATAGCTTACGGCGTGGCCCTTGCTTAGAGGTCCGATGTCCAGGAAGGCGAGGGTCTTGTCGCTCTCGAAGATCTTGAGGGATGGGATTTCTCCTGCGATTTATATCAGAGATTGATTGGTTGAGATGGAGGTGAAAACATGAATATTTGTGTAGGAATTGTAAAATGTCATGCTATTGCAGGTCTCTACCTCGCAACATCTGCGAGGTTAAGTAGTCTCTAAATGCAACGAGTGGTGCTTAAGTCAAGGAAGAAGCATAGCTCATTGAACTTACCCTTGATGATTTTACAGAATATACAGGCGGCCATTCTGGGGGAGTTATGCTGATGTTGTATATCGATATTATCGTGTTGTTGTCAAGAGATGTGGTGTTTGAAGTCGATAGATAATCCTATGAGCAATACTAGCTATGAGGTTTATCAATAGGTCAGTCAGTCTTGTAAGCTCAGAGAGGGGTGAATGACTGAGGGGCGGCGTAGTGCGACAAGCTGCACTGATGTGCCCCACCAATCGGGACCACCTCGGTCTACTGATAGCTATGGTATATAAGTTGACTTAGTAGCACCTTGTTTCGGAGTGGGATTGAATACCGTACGCTGTAAATGCCTTTTACCTTTCCAGCCCGTGTTCAACCCAACTTACTCCACTCCGTAATCTTTGGAATAACCTGCGAACCGTCAGTTCGATTTTTGATCTGTGTTCCTTTTTTTTCCATTTACTTTTTTGAGCGCCCACGCCTCTAAATGAAAACATTTCCCAACCAACATTAATCAATGAATTTTCCGAATTCCTGTTTGAATGAATATCGATAGCTATTAATTGGTCCTAGAACAACGTGAGCCCTGTAGAACTGATATCTCCACCTCAACCAACGTGGAGAGCATCAACCTTGCTTATTACGTCAATTGCGTCTGAGGTGGTGTCTCAAAGAATCCTCCATACATTTATCTACGTACCTGTTTATTGCTATCAAATGAACACAACGACTCAACTCTCAAGATCATCTTGACACACGAGATAACAATACCAGTTCTACATATATATATACACACACACGTATTTTCACACGGCATCTTAATACAATGCCACCTCACGAAGGTCTCGTGCATCTCAAAGTAGATGACTGGCGAGATAGCAACGTGGAGTTCATTGGCAGTGCAATTGACCACAAAGTCAAATACAATTCAGCAGCTACCGAGCCAGCCTGGCAAAGCGTTGGAGAAGCGCCCGGTCTTTATATCTGGCGAATTGAGGAATTCGAGGTTGTGGCATGGCCTAAGCACCGATACGGAGATTTCCACGAGGGTGACAGTTATATCATCTTGCACTCTTACAAGATCGGAAGCAAAGACAGCGAGGAACGGCTGGGCCACGAGATTTTCTTCTGGCTCGGCAGCAAGACTACGCAAGACGAAGCGGGAACGGCAGCTTACAAAACAGTCGAGCTTGATGAGTATCTGCATGGAGCCGCCACGCAACATCGCGAGCTCCAGAAAGAGCCCTCGGATGACTTCGTGGCGCTATTCCTGCGCATCCGAATATTGTCTGGAGGCGTGCGTTCCGGGTTTACGCATGTCGAGGCAGAGGAAGAGCCTAAGGAGACGTTGTTGCTCCTAAGAATCTTCAAGCACCCCCAGGCGAAGCGCGCCGACTCGATCGTGGTCTACGAGGTCGAGCCGACGTGGCAAAGCCTCGACGAAAATGATGCTTTCGTCCTGGAGCGCAATGATGAGATCTGGGTCTGGCAGGGCAAGAACTGCAGCCCGATGGAGAAGGCAAAGGCGGCTCAAGTAGTGCATGACATGACGATTGCGAAACACAGCGACGTGGAGGTCCTCTCGCAGTCTGAGTCGCGCTCGCGAACGGTAGTCAGCTGTAAGTCATCCCTATGCTCCTGTTTGTCAAGACTCGTCCGCTCGAGTTATTCTCCAAGGACAAATAGCTGTGTTTGCGGCTATATTTATATTTAAAGAGCCCTTACATAAACCCCCATAACTAGCAGGCTTCGCCTTGAACGACAATAGCTAATCTCGTATGTGACAGTGCTTGGAGGTGAAGATGCGGAAGGGCCTTTCAGGGCCGCCCGGCCGATCTTGTCTCGCGAGAGTCAGAGACCACGCAGGCTATGGCGTCTATCAGATGCCTCAGGGACGCTGGAGTTTAACGTCGTTAGGGAAGGACACGATATAGCTAGATCTGATCTCGACAGCAACGAAGTCTTCCTTCTTGACACAGGCAACAGAGTCTGGATCTGGCAGGGCTCCGGGGCAAGCAGAGCAGAAAAGGCCGTGTGGATCCAGGTGGCAGAAGCATATATCCGCAACGTTAGCGATGCATCGGAGAATGGAGGTGCTCTTGTATCGCCCATCGCGAAAGTAGTCGAAGGCAATGAAAGTTTAGCCTTCGTTAAGGAACTGGAAGGCTGATATTCTACCGGCTAGATGCCTTATCCCGACTTTGGCTCATTGGGGACTTTGACGAGGTATTGCCTAGTTTTGTCACCCCCTTTTCGATATAACTTATCTTTCTCTTTACTTATGAATTAGGTATCGGGCTACAAACATGGTAGGTATCAAATCAAATAAAATAACGTCTATTTTGCGGATTTACATGTAGTAAAAGTTGGGGATCGAACATCTTATTACTCAGCGATAATCTTCCCATGGAGAATAATATGTATATGCCATGTGTGCATGAGTGGTTTCATTAAAGCCGTCCGTCGATGCTATTGGCCTGTCCAAGTACTTGTCTGCATTTAAATGCCATGCAATTTGTCTACATCACGCATGGTTCTCGGGCTACCAGGAGGTGGTAGGTGTACGCCATACATAGACTGAGGCTTAGGTAATAAGTACAGAGCTCTAGGCATGCAGGTACTCTAAAAACTAAGGGGTGACGAGTAGAAATGGAACCCACCACCCAATTAGCACACGATCCATACCAATTTCAGCACACCTCCACCCTCCGCTCTCCACTCTCCAGGCTCCAGTCCAACGACCCTTAATTTGCCAAGCCTCTGAAAATTAATATAGCTAGGCTAGCTACCCGCGACTGCGATGGATACATGCAGTGCCGTCAATTCTCCCCTGACACGGGCTACCATCAGGAAGTGCGTGCGCCTGGCGACTCTTATTTGTTCCAATTGCAGCACCGCGCTTGAATCGCATGTCGTCCTCAACATAACCGAAAACATGGATCTCAACGAGGCCCAGACCTACATCCAGGCGTCGCTGAATAGCTTGTTCGAGGCTTTCCAGAGAGTGCCCGGTAGTGCCGTCCTGATCCGCTACGTCCGATCGAGCTACCAGAACGATCCCATCCGCTCCGCCATCGAGCTCGTGCTCGTCATCTTCTTCGTGCGCTACCTGCTGTCGCCCTCGTACCCGACCCACGGCTCCAACTACATCAAGCTGCGCGAGGATGAGATCGACGAGCTCGTCCGGGAGTGGGAACCGGAGCCCCTCGTCGCCGAGAGGACTACTTTCGAGGAGGTCGAGGCCGAGAAGATCCCAGTAGTTGTCGGGTAAGAGACGAACAAATGAATGAACGAGGTTGCTGTTGGAATGCTGACGGAATCTGGTGGGCAGTCCGACAGGACCCAAAGTCAAGCTGGCAAACGGCAGGATGGTGACCAACCTCGCCTCGTACAACTTCTACAACTTCAATGCCAGCGAATCCATCAAAGAGAAGGCCATCCAGACTCTGCGCACCTACGGCGTCGGCCCCTGCGGCCCGCCCCAGTTCTACGGCACCCAAGATGTTCACATGCAGACCGAGTCCGACATTGCCTCGTTTCTCGGGACCCAGAGCGCCATCGTCTACGCCCATGCTTTCTCGACCATTACTAGTGTGATCCCGTGCTTCTGCAAGCGTGGTGATGTCATCGTGGCCGACAAGATGGCCAACTACTCTATCCGCAAGGGCCTAGAGGCCTCTCGCAGCACTATTCGGTGGTATAACCATAATGATATGGCCGATCTAGAGCGTGTCATGGCCAAGGTAGCAGCGGAACAGGCCAAGAAGAAGATTCTAACGAGAAGATTTGTTGTCACCGAAGGCCTGTTTGAGATGGTTGGCGACTGCTCTGACCTGCCCAAACTGGTAAGCAGACTATTGATTTACCCCGAATTACATGCATGCACATTGTCATTTGCATCATACACATACATATATACATCTATATACTGACGATGGGCCTAGATTGAACTCAAGGAGAAATACAAGTTCCGTCTTGCTCTTGATGAGACTAATTCGTTCGGCGTCCTCGGCCGTAATGGTCGTGGATTGACGGAAGCACAGAATGTGGATGCGGAGGCCGTAGATGTCATCATCGGCTCTCTGTCTGGACCCCTCTGTGCCGCAGGAGGCTTCTGTGCCGGATCCGACGATGTGGTCCGCCATCAGCGCATCAATGCGCTCGCCTACACGTACTCGGCCGCGCTCCCTGCCATGTCCGCCGTGACGGCAAGCGAGACGCTAAACGTGTTGCAGTGTAACCCGGACATACTGATCCAATGTCGCGAGAATATCCGCGCGATGCGAGCCCAGTTGGACCCCCGTAGCGACTGGGTGATGTGCACAAGTGACCCTGAGAATCCCGTCATGATTCTCGTCTTCAAGCCGGATGTCATTCAGGCTCGACGGTTGAGCATCGAGGATCAAGAGCGGCTGCTCTTAGACTGCGTGGAGGAGGTAAGTCATCCTGGTCTTCCACCTTTCCATTCTCTATCACAAACCCTTTGAGCCAAAGGCAAAACAGCGTAAACGGATGACTAACAGGCCCGATAACAGTCACTTGTGAACGGAGTGCTGATCACACGGCTCAAGACGATGCCACTGATTAGCAGTCTTGGACCTAAGGACACTGATGTCCACATCCAGCCAGCGCTCAAAGTGTGCATCACGTCCGGGCTGTCGAAGAAGGAGATAGAAAAGGCGGGTGTGACAATCCGACACGCCATCACGAAGATCATGACTCGGAAGACGAACCGACTCTCAGGGTCGACCAACTGAATAGGTATCATTTCTACTACTTTTGTCTCTGCATTCGCAGGCTCAGTTCCCTAGGTGGCAACCGACAGTATCATTGTATATTTCGCTATGGTTTACGAATTCACGTGGTCGGTCTGGTTCTACATGGCCGAGGCGAATGAGGGAGGGAGCAATAAACCACAAACCTATAACATAGAATAGAAATTAATTGCTAATACATAACACCAAGCTCTTACAAGGTGCCACTCTGTCAGTCACCTGCTGTGCTCTCCGTCCTTCGAGCGGGGGGGCAGAGGGGACAAACATGCGCCCTTAGATTACGGCTGCCTCGTGTCCTCCTATGGAGGTTTTGAGAGTCTACACTGATGTTTAGCAACATAATAGATATAGCAGGTCTTAAGCAAGCACGCTGCATGGCTGGGGAGTAACATCCAATCTTGAACGTCTGTACCTGCCGCGACTTGGCTGTTTGGGCATACAGCCTTCCTCCTGTACACACAACGATAGGACCGAGAGGTAGATAGGTACCTACCACCTTCCTCCTATTCCTACCACGTTTATTACTTGGTAGTACCAACACTACCGCCTCCTATCCTCTATTGTCCGTACCTTTCCTAACCCACATCACGACACTTTAATCAACAGAGCGAGCACAACACAGCAGCACACGCACAAACACAAGTACAGGCACAACCCGATAGTACAAACTCATTAACGAAAACAAACTTGGGCAGTCAGGTGCTTTGCATCTCTCGACGACTTCCTTGGTCAAATCAGCCAGCCGCCAGCCAGCGTTCTGTTAGGTAGGTTGTGAGGTGAGATGGGCAATGCCTGGACCTACCTACCAACCTTGGACTTACCTCAATTACCTTTACTTTACGAAGGTGACCTCATTTCATTCTCCATCGGAAGTCCTTATTGACCTGTGAGACTTGTCGCGGCTACCCCTAAGACACTCCATCTCGCGTCTTGAGTTGCGCATTCACTCCTTTCCCACTCTCGGCTCAGTATCGTCAACCCAAAGATTAAAAACCGTCGTCCAGCCATACGGGATACAACCACGCAACCCTACAATCAACAGTCTACATCCTAGAATTATATCATTACTCTTCTTTACATTTGTTGACAGAGAATTCAAGACACACGACACACCTATACTACCCACTGAAGGTACCACTTCTTCTACTATTCTTACAACCACCACCGTTACCAATAGTTGAAGTAAAGCCTGAGTGAGACTTTACCTCTTACTGCCACCCATACTGCCACTACGAATCGAGGTAAGGTCTGAGACTTTATTTACTTTTCAATTTCTTTCCTCTTTTGCTTCTTCGAAACGAGAAGCGCCGTCACGACGCCATTACATCTCCCTTGTCTTAGTCTATCTTCTCCTAATTTCCCTCCAAATCTGCCATTCCTCACCTCATCACCTTTTGAGACCGTCCAAGGACGCGCATTCCATATCCTCTATGTTGTCATGCCTCGCCCTTGGACTCCGGGCGTTGCTTTGCTGTCGGGGCAACTTCAGCCCTTCCTACGCCTCCCGCGACGCCTTCTTCTACTCGCTCTCAACCCTCGCGCCTTCGACCGGTCCTCCCCTTCTCCCTAGACTACACATATCCAATCTCGGCGCTCCTTTGTTGGCTCCCGTCATCTTCTGCCCTTTTGTCTTGTAGCCTTCCTGTCTAATAGACCTCGATTGATAAGCCCATCCCGTCATTTGCCTCTTTCACACCCTAATTTGTTTAATCTTTTTGTCCCTCGTTCGAATAAATCACAGTCGCTCGTTTTCTTGTTTCGGCGGTCAGTTGTCGCGCGCTGACGGCCTAGTCACTCGTTATTTGTTCCCTGCCATCCCGCGCGCGAAACCCTGGTTCCCGAAAGATCGCCAACCTCGATAGCCTTCGGTCGTTCGTCACTCCTCAACCATGCGGCTCTTTGCCATCTCTCTTGCCTTTCTCTCCCTTCTTCGTCTGTCGCTCGGACAGCCCAGTAAGTCCCAAGCCCATAGCTTTGATATCAGCCAACAGCAACCGTCGCTGACTGGACCAACCAGGACACGGCCATGGTTTGCGACACCGAGCCAACCGCGGCTTGATGCCCAAGCGGGACAGAATCACCATCAGCGATGCCGACTTCCCTAATCCTACCGAGTTCCCCGAGGTTGTTGTCTATGTTGACCAATTTGGAAACCCTCTCCGGACCGCTACAGAGACTGTCGTCTATATACCCAAGGCAACGCCGCCTCCCGAAGCATCCAGCCCGTCCCCTCCCCCTCCGCCTGATACTGCATCTGCAGTAGCAGCGTCTAAGCCCGCTTCGTCACTGTCCCCTCCCCCTCCCCCGCCAGCTGCCGAGTCCAGTCCAGAGCCGAGCTCTAAGCAACAGCCCAGTTCGTTGGCCCCGACGGCGACGCCTAACTCCGTCCCACCGCCTGACCCTTCCAATCCCACTACATCCTCTTCCGATAGTAGTCTTCACGGTGTGACATATTCTCCCTACAAGGGTGACGGCAACTGCAAAACAGCAGATGAAGTCGACAGAGACTTTGCTCTCTTCTCAAAGGATTATGGAGTCGTCCGTTTATACGGTGTCGACTGCGACCAGGTGTCCACAGTTTCTCAAGCAGCCAAGAAATATGGAAACAAGCTCTTCTTGGGTATCTTCGACATTGATAATGTCGAGTCGGCTGTGGCCACCATGGCTGCTGGCGTTAAGAATGATTGGAGCATGGTGGATACTGTGTCTGTGGGCAATGAACTGGTCAACAATGGCCGCGCGACGGTAGACCAATCAGTAGGAGCACTCAACAGAGCGCGTTCTTCTCTGCGAGCGGCGGGCTACTCGGGTCCCGTTGTCATTGTAGATACATTCGTGGCCGTTCTCCGCTATCCCGAGCTATGTGATGAGTCTGACTACTGCGCCTTCAATTGCCATCCCTTCTTCGACCCAAATACGGGGGCGCCCGAAGCCGGAACATTCGTGGACTCTACCATGCAGAACATCCGAAGCAAGCTATCGGATCCGAACAAGCGTGTCGTGGTCACCGAGACGGGTTGGCCATGGCAAGGTCAGCCCAATGGTGCTGCCATTCCTGGTCTAGATCATCAATCTAACGCCATCTCATCGATCAAGGGCACATTTAACAACAACGCCGCCGATGTTTTCCTGTTCACTGCCTTCAATGACTTATGGAAGAAGGCAGAGGCGGGTACGTTTATGGCAGAGCAATTCTGGGGTATGGGCGGGCGATATTCACCTAGCGATCAGTAGGTTGGAGGAAGAAGAGACAATATGGTGTGGTTTACATGAATCTTACGGGCACGACACAGGAATACGATGAAAGAATTGGTTGATGACGGAAATAAGCCAGTTTGGTTGGAAGGTAAATGAACTGGAGACGTGGTGGTACAATTTTGCAAGCATCCTTCCTTTCTCCTTGTTAAAGATAAATGCTTGAGACTATACCCTACTATTCACTTTGCCGTGATCTCTCTACTTGATGCTCTATAATATGAGTGCCCGGGCTCATGAGTCTATCGTCTCCGTCTTGCTCTTTTGAACGGGTTTACTAGCTCAGCGGACGATACAATTTAAGTGCACAAAGATTTGCTGTTCATTCAGCCTCAGTGTTCTACTTCATATGAAGGGACAAGGTAGGATGCTGTACATACCTTAGAAAAGAACCCTTTACTTCATTTACTGCACCTGTTGCTACAGGCTTTGTGATTACATCACCAACATGATCGTAGTCCACCGACATATACCTACCTTTGACATTTCATATTACAGCACAGAGAGCACATATTCTCGTAAGACTTCAAGTCCTCGCTGCTTCAGCTCCTCTTTCGGCTATTAGATAGATTAGCTTTGGTCACCATCAACCTAGCCGCAGTCATTGAAGCCAGAGGGGGCGAGTTGTCGTTATTCAAGGCCCGTCTCATCACCAATGGTCTCCACCTTACCAAGCATGCTGTTTGAAACTCTCGCGTGAACACGTCCATCTACTGCCGAGTTCAAGCCCTTGAGGGGACCTAGCAAGGAGGCCAAACCAACCAAAGTAAACTGATAAACAGAACCAGGATGACATGCACAGTCGCAGGGCACAAGGTGCAAAGGTGCAACTTGGCAAATATAATAAAATGGTGATGGGGTCGGCATACAAAGAGAGTAGTAGTAGTAGTACACGCCTGATGTCATATATAGGGGGTCTCTAGTAGGCAGGCAATCATGATACGCACATATAACATAGAATTAGAAGATGCTGGATCTACTATTTACTATCTTATCTTGGATTACTCAAGCGGTCATATGTCACGCATGTCTTGCACGAGCTACTTCACAATAGTAGGATAATGCATGGATCAAGAGAAGACAAGACACAATGTGATAAATCAAGTCAATCTTATCATTCGCAGAAAAAGAAACCAATATTTATATCTGCAGTTCTAACCGAACAATGAAAAATGTGTGCACCATGCCGCTTCCGAAAAATCGATACAAGAGCGTCACAAATTAATGCTTAGCTTCGCCGAAGCCTATCTGACCCAGGCAGAATCGTTATGCCTCGCCGCGAAGCCTTCGTTTTATGATACAGGAGTTCATGAAGCAGACTAGAGGAATCGGAATTTGCTGTTGCTAGACGAGTCTGTCTGTTGAGCAGTAGATTCCGTTCTTGAAGCTGTACCAGGCCCACTATAACCGGGGGAGCCCGTACCCGTCTGGTTGTGACCACGAGTGTTGTCCTTGAGGTTGTTGTTGTTGGGCTGGATCAGACGGAATGGCAACTGGTTGTTTAATGAGTTTACAGTGTCGGTGGAGATGATCATCTTGCCACCAACGGCAGGTGCGACAAGAAGGGCGACGAATACGATCAATAGAGTGAAATAGAGCACCGCATAGCGGATCACTCGTCTCCTACGGAGCTTGGACTGCTTCATCGAGTAGATGGGTGGTCGAATTTGTCGGCTGGCAAATTAAGTTAGTGAAATGATTACATGAGGACAATCAGTTGAAGTGTACGTACCTTGGGCGTAACCAGAAGAGCATGATGGAATGCAATTTGTCAATCTGCGGGACGAGAATGACAGGTAGCATGAGGAATAGAAGCAGATGGCCAAGAATGAAGTCGGCGGCGAACATGCTCAGTTCCGTAATCTTGCACAGCAGTTCACGAGCCGGCTGGGAAACTGTGTGCCAGCCTAGAGAGTACCATTTACCCGTCCAGAATGCGATATTGGCCTGATCAGTCTTGAGTTCACGGGTCAAAGTCGTCGAGATGATGAGCTTGAGCAGGAAACGCTGGATGGCGATGACCGTGATGACACCGAGAAGAGTCTTGGTAAAGTCAAAGCCTTCGAGGAAGAACAAGACTTCGAAGAAGACGATGAGGATAATGACTGAAATAGCGTGGGCAATACCAGCTAGAACACTTCCAAACTTCTTGCAACACATACTTAGCAGAGGGCCAGCGCAGCATGCCAATGCAAAGAAGAAGAACAAGACTCCGGCATTGACGGCAACTGGTGCCAGCGCGATAATAGCAATACGGATAAGAGCAGACGTAGGCTCCGCATTGGGGTCATTGGCCTTGACTCCGGTCTGGGCGTTGATGAAGAGAAACGGAATGAGTGTTGAAGCTACAAGGAGGAGTGGGGAAATGATCTCGCCAAAGAAGACATTGGTGATAGCTGCGCGAGGAACATCTGCTGAGAGCTTGGCAGACGGGTCGCCCAGAGCCTTACGCTTGTAACCTGTGATTCTGGTACGTGACAACCGGCAATAAGCGATCCACGAAGACGAGTGCGATCGCGAGTTTCCTCGAGACAACCAGCGAAGGAAATCACGATAGTCGATGAAAAAGTCGTTCCATGCGAATTGATGCGGGTTGTAAAGGAATGGGCAAATGACCAAGGCCAAGAGAGAAACCCAGAAGTAGATGAGCGCACCTTGCCAGACTGTTAGAGACGCGAAGAGTAGAGATAACAAGAGACGCGATCCCATGTATATACAGGGTCCAGCGAAGCGAGAATACAAGACTCCGAAAGGAATGCGTGCAGTTGCAAAACCACGACCAGTACCAATGTAGCGAGCACCTCCAAAGGAAAGATCTTGTGTGACCGAGTTCGCATAGATTTGAGTCACAAAGACTTCGAAAAGAGGAGAGCCCGAGAAGAATTGTTTGGTGAAACGAGTAGCAGCTCGTAGAACACCACGCTCAGTAAGCTCTTGAACAACCAGGGGAATATAAGCCAAGAAGAAGACGACGAAGATGGAAATAACGCATCGCCACATCCAGTCCATAAGGGCGTCTGTGTTGTTGCAGCCGGTAGGAAATAGCGCATCAGTGATGGGCACGTTAACATTGTAGTCACATCTGACCGTTTCATGTCGAATAACACCGATGTTGATAGCAACAAGCATAAAGATTTGGACGGAGAGAAGGATGAAGATGTTTTGAACGTGGAAACCGGCGTGGGCATAGTAGAAGGATAGGAAGCGATCCAAGGGTAGCTGCGTTCCCAGATAGTAGTATTCACGAGAAAGCAACTGTTCACCCATACCAGTCCCGATCTTGGTTGTGAAGTTGAGAATCGAACCAAAACCCAAGTCACGACCCTTGCCACACTGATAATATTCGCAGTGCTTGATACGACCACCACGCAATATCGCAGTCATACCGGCGTAGATATCTTCGTTCAAGTGCAAACCTTTTTGAGCCTTGGAGACACCACCTCGAGTAGTCATGAAAATACCGTTGAGGAAATCCGGATGACCGTAATGAAGTTTTCCACCAATCTGAGCAAGGGTTCTTGCAAAGAGCGTACCGAAGGTCTGTTCCTTACCAGCAGCGACATCACCCAAGATACCGATGTTTTCAGAGAAAATATATTCGCGGGCACCCAGGATGGCAACGGGAGTGTGGACCTCATTCTTAATACCAGGCGTGTAAGGCGAAACGTTGTCTGTCTTCATCTCTTCGAATTCGGCCAACACAGAGCGGATCTTAAGACATTCCTCCAAGTAATTGTCTTGGTTGGCGTCAATGAGCTGGATATACTCTCCACGGTAGAAAATGATACAGTGATTTTGGTTGTCAGATTTGCCGTCGCCTAAAACGGGGTTGCCAGAGAGCTGAATGCGGAACTTGGGTTTTCTCAGACCACTCTCTAAGATCTCAGAGTGACCGTCGATCAGAGCAGAGTAAATGCGTGGCTCCTCACCTTCCGCAACTGGAGGCTCCTCGTCAAGATAGGCAATCTGGAGATCGGGATAGGCTCGAAGCAGGAACTCGGCATTTTCCATTTCCTCCTTCTTGAATTTGGCGTATCTCTGCATAGAAACAATGAGCTTAAACTTGCGGCGCGCCATCCTTTCGAGTTCGCGCTCCAACTTATCAGAGTTACCGCCAAACATTTGAACAACTTCAGGGTTCTCAACACGGTACAGAAGCTTGATCGCACGACTGTAGTTCATGAATCCAGAGATGGTACGGTAGAGCGTCTGTGATCGAAGCGAAGCCCAGATTCTTGTTCTCAGAGTGTATTCAGGAGCGGAAGATTTGAATCCAATGCAGTAGAACGGCAGGTCATCAATCTTGCTCTTGGCATCGTCCTTTTCGTTCTTCTCGTTGTCTCCATTAAATTGCGAGGTCTCATCGGCCAGGATCTTAGTATCTTTCACGAAGCAGTCCCATTCATGTGGATGCAATTGCTTAAGGTATTCAAGCTGTGTAACTCGAGAGTATGGTTCATCTTCACGGATAATTTCTCTGAGCGAAAGAAGAATCTTTTCACTGTAGTGGGGAATCAACACGCAGAAAGTAGGCATGTTGTCAACAGGCAGAGGCTCCGGAATTGGCATTGAAAGTGACTGAGCAAAGAAGGACAAACGTCGCTCTGCCTCACTGTGCGATGGGAAGAATTCGGTCTTGAAAGAGTGATCTTCTTGAGACACGAAGAATGTCGGCGCCCTCAGGGTACGCTTGCCTTCCTGTTCAGATGGCACTTGATGATACAGAAGTTTTTGAACATGATCAATGGCCAGGAGGTGCTCTCGATACATGGAAATGACGATGGCGTTCCATATTTGAGAAATCAGAACCTTGGGTTTATACTTGATTTCCATATCGGTTGTCGCCAAGATCTTCGAGTAAATACGCTTCGGAAGCCGAGAAAAGACGTTTCGCCAAGGAGTGAGGATCGAAGAACCAAGATAGAATGACCTCGCAATGGAAAAGACCGTGTTGATAAGCACGTACCATAGATATGTGTCCAAGAAAAAGAACAGTAAGTCTGCGACTATCATGAGAACAAGCAGCACGATAGGTTGATTTTGGCACAGCAAATTGCCTATTTCGTGGTCGCCTAGACAGGAGGATACATCGAAAAGCGCAGCGTATCGAAGCGCATCTCGGAAAGAGAGCGTTAGATACTTGTAAGATTCGCCGAATTTGGCACCAAAAACAGCAACCCATAAGAAGTACGACAAGGCTCGATCATTGCCTTTGAGTTGCGGGAAACTCGCCGTGAATGTCTGGCTTGCCACATATTGTCGGGAGTTCTTGGTCAAGTAGCTTCCGAAAAGAGCTCCGAGTGGCATAATTGAAAAGAAAACATAGGTAATAATGGCGATGATGAATTGGACAATGGCTAATGGCTTTCCTGCTGGACCTTTTTGCGCACCGTCGATACCGAAGATATACACACTTGGACCAACGTTGAGGGCGAAAACGACGATGAGGAAAAGAAGACGCTTAGTGAGATGCTGAGCACCGGCCCAACGCCTGGGCACATAAGCCCATTCAGCGAGGGTCGCCAGGATCTGAATTAAGGAAGCAATGCCACCACCAATGGCAACAATAGAGAACTGGGCAGCGGCAGTAGGTTGCTGATTGACTTGTTGCTCATACGCTTTACCCACCAGAAGAGTCGGGGCGTTATATGCTGTGTAAAACCAGAAAATTGTGAGATGGATGATCCAGATGCGGTTGAAGTTGGTGATCAAGTGGAACCATGATCGTGTCTCCTTGTACGTCTTGAAGAAGCATTTCTTCCAGTTCACTTCCTGCAGCTTCGAATATCGTTCTTGAGGAGGGATATCAATGAGCTTGCTCTTGTCGTTCAGGACAATGCGCTCAATACCCTCGGGATACCAGAAAAGCTGGTTGCAGTCATCATATCCAATAACCTGGTTGTGGTCACGCTCCCTTCGGACATAGACTCCATTAGAAATCTCGTATCCTTGGTCACGGCAGTACTGGTACAGAGGAGTGATGACATTGTTCAGGAAAAGGCCTTCTTCAACCGGCTCTACTGAGTTTTGGCATGCGGGGGAGTTGAGATAGTCGTCTGCACACTTGAAAATGAAGCAGAGGCATTCAGGCATGAAACGGACTTGGTTAGCCTCTCCCCAACACAGGAGATATAGAGCTATTTGGCGAACACGGTCATGCTGAGACATGCGGTTCATCCGGGTCTTCCATCGGTACTCAGCCGCTTCGAGACTGTCGTCACCTTCTAGATCTTCAAGAACTTGCTCTTCGCTCTGATCGCCCTTCTTGCTCTTCTTGGCCTTTTTCTTTCCCTTCTTCTTGCCACTCATGTTGGCGAACCCGACAGCATCATCGAGGTCGAGGTGAGCGGCAAAATACCACCTGCGGTAGTTGGCATTATCACCACCAATATAGTCGGCATGAAGGGATAAGAGAGCTTGGTTTGGTGTCATACGTGACGCTCGCGAATCCAGCAACGTCATCAAATGATCGTACATGTTCCGCATGCTATCGCGCTGGAAACCAAACTTGGCAGTCAAGTCCATAAAAATGTCCTCAACTTCTTCCTTGGACAGCGGAATCTGGGCATCGGATGTCCAAGCCGGGTATGGCTCGCGAGATCTCTGGTCATTTGGAATAGCACCACCGTAGTCCATGCCGTAATTAGGAGTAGAAGCTCCAGAGGAGCGGTTGCCACCGTAGGACACTTGGGAAGAGGGTGGACGGTAGCCGCGTCCTTGGCCATCGTTATAGCTGTTGTACCTCTCGTCTCCTCCGTTGGCATAATAATCCATGTCTGCTGCACGAGGCATGTCAGATCTCATGGTGAAGTCGCTAAAAGTTTCAGACTCCTCTTCAGAGTCCCCCCGACGGCGGGGTTGGCCACCATTCTGAGCATACTGGTCGTAGTATCCTCCATTGCCATCGTCGTAATAGTCGTTCTGGTATCGGTCGTGCCCATCGTAGTAGCCGCCGTCTTGGTGGTAAGGATTATTGGCATCGGCATTATAATAACCCCTGTTCCACAAGTTAGTAATTTTTACATTGTGGTAGGATACCCATGTTGTTTGCTTACGATTCATCGTAGTAGCCATCGTTGTGCTGCTGACCGTGGGCATCGTAGCTGTTGCTGTTGTTGTTGTTGTTGTTGTTGTTGTTGTTGCTGTTGTGCTGGTCGTAGTACTGGCCACCGTTGTGGTCGTCCTGGTAATAGGAGTCGGTATTTTGGCCATAACCATCATGATAGTCGTGTTGACCACCACCGCCTCCTCCTCCTGGGTAGCCCGACATGTTGACGCTTGACGAGCTTGCGGATTATACAGTTGGGGATCCTGTAGATTGGCACTCGTTAGTCCTTGCAATAGCGAGCACCAAGGGTACCATGTTGTAGATGGCAACGGTTGACGTACAAACCAGTGTCATTTAAGGCAACAAAGACGCGACGCAAGATGCACAAGAAACGGGTTGTTGATTAAAGATTAATAGATTGATGGATACGCTCAGAGTGTGGCCGGCCACAAGAACAGGTAATTGTGACAAGGACGCGACGACACAGCCGGTCAATCGACCACTTGCGCAGTGGTTGGATTGGGGGAATCGATTGTTGACGATGGTCCGGGATGGGCGGCTTGGAATAATTTTCGCAGCTGCTGATGACGGCTAGTTTAGCAATACGGTTTGGCTTGGCAGACATGCATGGGCAGATAATAACATTAAAGTGAAACTCAAAGACAGGGTGCAGGTGTGTGGCAGAGCTGAGGATTGCTGGTTGGTTACTGTGCGACCGCTTTGCTACCAGGCATTACCGCAGAGGGCACACTACCAATGGATGCATGCAGTCAACATGAACCTTATGACGGGATGGTGCACAGCGGCTCGTTCCTAAATGTAGGCCAACGAGCTGATGCAGACTTTACAGGATGTAGTTGTTGATGGTGTGGAGGGTTATTGACAATGCAGGTGTTGTTGTTTTTGTTGTTGTGCCGGTAATGGTTGACATGACATGGACATACGTAAGGATGGTGCCTCAACTCACGTTTGCCTTGAAAATCAACGCTTTCTCCCTTTTCAAATCCCCTTTTGTGAGCAGGAAGTCAGGTTATTGTTTTGGTGTAAACAATCGACGGGCCTTGTTTCCACGTTTTGGTTTCTCACAGCGCGAGCCAGCTGGTCTTTCCGGGCGGTCGCTAGCAGCAGCAAAGGCTTCAGGAACAAGGGAAACGATTGTGGTTAACGAATGAACAAGACACAGCCCACTGTTGGTCTGCCTCTAAGACTTTTTTTTTGTCCACCGATCTGTTCCTTGGTGGTCCAGAGCGGTAGGAAAGAAGGGTGAAAGAGTGCAAGTATGACGGGGAAAAGGTTAAAAAATGAGACGAGAAGCGAGTGTAAATCGGTTTCCACCTGAGATCGAGGTATGCGCTTTGAAAATAGGAAGGGGGAAAGGAGACGGTCCCACTTGGGATCTGGGATGTAGGATGATGTGGGCGAAATCAGGAAAATTGTCAGAAAGGGGAGGGATTGGAGGGAGCGGCATTGACTTAGACCAGGTACCTAGCCGACTAGGGGGGAGGAAGGGAGGCGTGGATTGCTCAGTGTACTGTGCTGTAGCATTGGCCAGTGACACGGCCAGCACAGTAATTTACACCAGAGGTGGTCGGAGCTGGAGGTACCTACCTACCCAGCGAAGCTGCTTGCAACAGACAAAAAGGGGGGCAGGTAGGTACATGAGTGGGAAACAGTATCCCGGATACGTGGAGATAGTCTGTTATATGAAGATAGGTAAATGATGTGCCTCCTGTGGTGGAGAAATAACCTGAAGTGACACAGGGTACTACAGTACAGCTTTGCAAGTATCTACTGTATCTAGGTACCTATGCCAGTTACTGCATCTTAAATAGTGTGTGTCTCCAGTGGTCTACAAAAAGAGAAGTAGGCAAGTGGCAAAGATGGAGGGGCTGTGGCTGTGATGATTATCGTCGTGTTTGAGCAAGTACCCACTTCCATTACCAGGCACAGCTACACTAGTACTTTTTGGCCAGGTATCCTTGTTGGCCGAAAGAGTACACCTATCTGTCAGAGAATGGGTGCTTTCTCTTTTCACTCTCTAAACCTGAGTACTGCCTGAGCAAGATTACCACTGTAGCTCAATTTTTAGTCGAGTATTTTCCTGGTTGGCTCCTGTTCGAGGGCTTGTTATCACTCCCAATGGGTTGCACTAGGTACCTATTTTCACAGAATATTACAAACCTGTCAGTAGGTAAGTACATAGGTACCCCATAATTTCAGTCCTATCCTCAAGCAAGCGTTATTATCTCTATTATCTCTATTAGTATGACCTTTTGCTCCGAAGAACCACAGCTGTTTTCGGCCATTCATGATACCACAGCTTACACCAGAACGCTGTAGGGCAGCATGGCTAACCTACATGTAGATAGATAAACAATGAGTAGTTTACCTATCATCAGTCTCGGTGAGAACTCAAGGTGATAATCTTTCATGCGTATGCCTCCCGTACTGACACTGACAAGTTACAAAAGCTACGCCACCTTTGATAGTGCTTGAAATGGTCTTGCGTCACGCTTAGCTGCAGCAGAGTACCTACCACATACAGTATGCTGTGTACACTACTGATGATTTGACTGGGTACCTACTACACAATGCAGTTTTCTTATGGGATGGAAAAGGCTGCATCGGAATTAATACCGAACCACAGGAACCTCTCATGGCAATGTTATTTACAAATACGTTATCCTATCTTGCGAACTGTCGCCTCTCGCCTCACCAGCCAGAAACCAGCGACAGGACCAAGGAGCGTTGATGACTATCATTACCCAGACAAGGGAGGCATTGTTTGTTGGTCGTCTTGCTGATCTTGTCGTTGTTAGGCAATCATCTACAAATGTCCCGATCAGTGTTCCGATCCTGATCGAAAAAGTGTACATAGTAGTAGTCGTGTGTTCCAAAGCAGTTGTCGACATACTAAGTATATAATTATACGCATACTAAGTATCTAACTGTGGTAGAAAGACTATCAGAGAACTACCCCTCCAGAAGCCTCAATATGTCTCGGCAACATTGTTACTTTTGTACAGCTCTAACTGGGGGCATGACAGTGCTATGCAGCTTACCGTATTCTGCACACTTGCTGACCAGAACTGCATCTGACAACCCCCAAATACGATGCAGATAGCGAATCAAATTACACGCATGCAACGCGAGGTACTCCAGCCGGGCATTGTACGAGATAATGCGCAGACGAGATATATTGGGTACCACATTTCTTTTTCGCCTTACCGGCGAACGGGATAACAATGAGTTATCGAGCATCTCTACTACATACAGTATAAGTGAGTAACCATGACATTGCACTAGAGCTGAAGGAAAACTTCTAGCCCATCAAAGCGGGCCGTGAGAGCCTTGCTACCAACCGCCGGAACTGGCGGGAATTGCTAGGTGGGGTGCATTTCCAAGTTCTCTTGGATCAAGATTCCCTTCCGTGTCACACATCACGATGATATACTAAGTAGGTAGGCACTAGTACTTACTGGGTAATACTAATACTAGTATGTGGGTTGACTACTGTATTATTTATCTGGCTAGGACAGTGCTGGTTACAGTGCACATTTACTGTCGGAATAGCCGTACTGTGCCTCCTGAGTACCTTGACAAATCCTTTCGTACTTAAGAGCAGAGAGCACTTGGGTGTGTGAGGGTTAGCGCTGGGCGCAGTTCTTCGTAAAGTCGGTAGGACAGTTTTGTTTATCCAAGAGACACTGTATCCACAAGAGTTACTGTAGTGCAGACAAGAGATCCCAAGGCTAGCCCGCCTCCCAGTCCACGTCACGGCCCCATATAAAATATCATGCCGAGTGTCCAATCAGACGGGCCCAACGCGTCCAACGGCCGAGACTAACGCCAGGTGTGGTACACATATGCAGGTACCAGCCGCTGTTCACAGGCCATCTCACTGGCGAAGGATCAGTTCTCTGGCCTGTACCCATGTCCGAGTGGTTGGCGGGCCTCACGATGACGCTTCCATTTTCATTGTCGGCCTACCATTCGCTCGTTCCCTCTCTCAATCTTGCTGCATCAACACATTGTTCAAAAGCCGCGAAGTCGTTCTACCGACGGATGCTAAGTAATGACGACAGCTCAATTAATTCTTCTAACTTGATTCGTGTGGACATAGAATTTCATGTCCAGTATGAAGCGTTCGCCGTGCTGTTTCACCGTTCCTATTTAGTTCATCATTTTATTTCCGTCCAAGTACGCATACCTACATAGTACATGTATTCACACGTGCGAAGTACCCAATGTATCGCGTGCATGGCTTTGAAACGCTTCTAGAAAGACGGAATAATGAACTACCCAGCAGAAACCCAGGTCGTAGAAACAAGACACGGAACAGATGTGGTCTCCTATTCAGTACTCAGATACAGTGCTCCATAGAAGAAAGGAACTCTGCTTAATAGGTGGAGAATAAGCACCGCTGAAAATTCTTTGCACACTGATACTACAGCGCATCCAACCTGCTCGAGAGACTTGACTCTTGACTCGGGACCTGTTAATAGGCGTCTACATACTGTATCAGCGCACGTATATTACACGACTCGTTCCTCTTCAGTTCCCACAGAACATGCGAGCTAAGTTTCAGGGGCTGGCGGACAAATCTAGACTGCTTGGATCCGCAATGGGTCTGTAGTAGAGTGTCAGATTCGAAAAGCTTTGCACATATTGCACTATGTAGATATGGATCTCAGGGGCATCGGGTTCCATTAGCCCTGCCCTACCTGCACACTCGGTAGTAGGATACCACTCTACATAGTAGTGTAGATAGACTATCACTAGCCAAAGCTTGTCTAGGTTGTTAGTTGCCAGTTCGTGCAATTTGGGGTTTTTAAATAAGCCAGTTCAGTAACTTGGATTTTTAATACCAAAGAAGAGTACATCAACTGTCATGGAAAGCCCTGCCCAGCGTCTTCATGGATCCCGCTTTGGTACAGTATCAAATATGTACTGGCAACGGCAGTAGTTCTATGTAGCATGCTTAGACATATAGCGGATGAAACAGCATATCACCTACTGCTACTGAACTGACCATTTATACCTATGTATTTGTCTTAAAACGCCAAATGTGGTTATAATGAGAAGTCTAGTCCATCTACACCATGTTGAGCCGTAGAGTATGGTAGGCTGATGACTTAGGTATATAGGTAGCACATTACTATGCTGTCTAATAAAGGACTCAGAACATTAGGCCACGACCAAGCTCAACAACACAAAAGCTGTCCAAGTTTACCTTAGGAACGCAAAAGTCTCGGAACTTGTCTGCAGTCGATAGGGCAATGCATGGAATATTTGCTACAGAGAATGCCAATCTTCTAGTGAGCCAACTTGGCACATTGCAGTTATGAGGCAGCCCGGCAACGGTCATTATTGTTCTAAAATCGTGAATGGTGCTAATGGGGTCGACGTTGAATGGGGTCGACGTTGAATGGGGTCGACGTTGAAGAGGGGGAGTTAACTACGAAATTCATTAATTGAACACTGACCTAATGTCGAGTTAATGTTGATGTTTAAAGACTTTCAACATTGGAAATAGGGGTGAGAGCTTCTATATACAACTCCAGCCATAGTCGGTTGCACCACGCTTTACCTGTAGCAAGTTATATATATACTCCTTCAGGTATATGCCAATGATATACCTACATTAAATATACTACATCTCTTTGGGACATGTTCCTGTTGCCCGGGACATTTGAAATCAGACAGCTTCAGAAGCAGTGCGAAGGCGTAAAGAGCACACATCAAATTTAGCCTTCCCCCGCTATCGAGTACAACTCTGAAGGAAACACTCAAAGTACCAAGGGCACCAGCTATTGTGGTCTGTCCGTTCACGTCGATTCTATTGTTGATACTCTATTCTCGCGGCGTATTTTCTCTCCTTTTTTTTTTGTTCTCGTGTTCTTCAGCTGTCTATCTGAGGAGGCATACCCGGGACATGCTGATATTGTCTAACATGCAAAGGCCACAGCCTCTTAAGAGCGATGCAGCGGAACTTGGGAAACGGCGCTATGCAGTATAACCAAATAGATAATTTGTAAACGAAATTAAAGCTTGATATCATGGAAAGTAACAGGCGGTAAATACCTACACGAGTATTAATTTTACGTGATGGTTGTTACATGGTACTGAAGCCGTGGAGCGGAAGCGTCGGAGACTACTGCAGTGAGGAGGATTACCAACTTTTTAAGCCCATCGAGCATCTGACATCCATTGCAAAGCTTCATCCTCAACATTGTTATAAAATCCTTATTCCGCGATGGCTGCTCATTGAAACATTCTCTCTTGTATTTATATCTCTAAATAATTACACTCATGTTTCCTTTCTCTCTCGTGAAATGAATTGCAATATGTGAATGTAATACCTATCATCCATGTAGATGCTTACCTTGACCTGAATTTAAAAATACCGCGTCTACTCTGTATGTGGCCAGGATAGGAAGCTCAGACTAAGCACAGCCCAACGTAGCATTTCCAACTGCCAAATGTGCTTGAAACATCAGCACTTGGTCGACGCCACTTGGAGTGCCCGAGCAAGGCAGGTCAAGCACACATGACCAAAATAACACAATGCAAGATGTTCGTTTTACAATTGGTATCCCTACCTTTTTGAAAAGAGACAGTGCAGTAACGTGCTAAGCTGGAGGGCTAGATAAGTACCTACCTTACGATACAAAGGCTTCTTTGTAACGGGGTTCGGGCCGCATCCTTGGGAATGCCTGCTCACACAATCCTGAGACAAACGCGCGTTGCATGAGAAACTACAGTGCACAGTACTGCAATGCATGTCTACACTGCATTTATTATTATAGATTTATACTACACATGTACATCACATTACATATGTATTGCCTACTTGCGGGCCGTCATGACATAAGAGTGATCCTGGCATCTTTTCGACGGGAGTAACAAGCCTTCCTTTGCTGCAGATAACCAGTATGTGACTAGCTTTCTGTATTGAGTTTCTTCAGCTTCGCTTCAGGGTAAGCATTGCGTAGTGTAGTGTAAATAGATACGCTGCAGCATCCCGTGATGAGACAAGACAAGCCATTCTACACGAACTGGCGCCACAGAGGCCCGGGCGGCGGTCGTTGCCTGGCAACCGCCCATGTTGACCCGCCTAACAGAACCCAATCCACAGGCTTACAATAATGTACCATTACTCATACTCCAGATACATACATGTACTTACTCGGTATGGTATCGTGACTGCAGCAATATCATAATAAAATTGCACTGTTACAACGCTAAATACAGGGTTACGAGACAATGGCATATATATCGAGCAGCGAGGATGAATTCCCGGACATTGAGGTCGTCATCCAGAAGCACAAACACAAAACAGCAGACAAGGATATCGACGGCGAAAGGGAAAGCTCGGCAAGACGAGCTAGCTCTCCAAAGCCAACTCGAACGAGCTTTGATGAGACAATTGGGAAGACACCGGCCACTGCGGCGCGGCGGCGCAAGCTTGGCCAAGCACACACGGTAGATCATTCCCTCCTCAAGCCGTGGCAGGGCTCGGAGGCGAAAATGGGGACATGCAAAATTGGTGGCACCAGACAACCGTCATGGTCGCGGACTGCAAAAGAAGAGACAAGCATCGCTTCAGCGGGCGACTTGATCGATCGGCTGCCGGTAAAAACCAAGCGCGCTGAGAATCGCGCTGTTTCTAGTGAGACCAAGTTCAATAGTCCACCGGAGGAGCAGAAGAAGACTCGACGATTGATATCGCGACGGGAAAAGAAGGCGTTGGAGGTTAAAGTCACAGAAAAGGAGAAAGCATCGTCCACATCATCAGATGTATCTGAATCGGATGCTGAGAGCTTCAGCCAGGATGAGCAGTCGGACTTTATTGTGGAAGAGGATTCAGAGTCTGACAATCTTTCAATCCCATCTCCACAGCCTCTACAAAGCACGGACGGTCCTCGCCGCATGCAGCGTCGGGTATTGTCTTCATCGAATAAATCAGCGTCTACAGAGCCAATGCAGGATGGGTCAATAACGAGTCCCAAGAAGCGGCGAGAGAAGCAGGATATAACCAAAGAGCCGACGAAGAGTAAACCCAAAGGCGCATCGAAGAAGAATCTGGAGGACTTCTTTGAAAAGCTTAAAATGTGTGTTCTTCTTATTTGTGTAGCTACGAGATGATGGTAGTCCTAGCTAACATCTATATAGCTCTTACGACGAGTCGGACTCAGAGGAACCGGCTAGGGGGTCAACTAAGGGACCTATGTTGGACCCTACAACACCCAGGAAAAAGATCACGGCATTCCCGGGTGAGATCCCACGAATACCCATGTCACCCTGGAAGCCAGAGAACAAAGAGTTCTGGGATCCCGAGGTGAACTTTGCGTGGATAGACAAGCACTCGCCTCCAAAGAAGAGCACAAAGAAGATACTGGACCTAGCCGCACCCGACAACAAAGAAGAGCTGAAGCGCAGGTACGGCACAAGCCCCGAGAAGAAGCAAGCGAAGAAGGCCTTCGACGCCGTCAAGGAGGACCTGGCGCGCGACTTTCTCGCGGAGCTCGACAGGGTCATCACCGATGGGAAGTTAGAGGAGTTGACGGAGACGACGGGCGGCCTGCGCATCGTGTGGTCGAACACGCTGCACACGACGGCGGGGCGCGCACACTGGAAATGCAAGACGACGACGACAACATCGAAACAGCCCTCAGCATCAACCACGAAAAGTGCTCCCAGTAGTAGCACCACCACAACAAAGACGCAGCACTACGCCTCCATCGAGCTCGCCACCAAGGTCCTCGCGAACGAATCCGACCTGCTGAACACCGTGGCCCACGAATTCTGCCATCTGGCCGTGTTCCTACTACACGGGAAGCCGAAGCTCGCGCATGGTGCAGAATTCAAAGCCTACGGGCAGCGCGTCATGCGCGCCTCTGCTTCCTCCTCAACCTCTACCTCTACCAGCCGTAAAGCCCGCGAGGATGATAGCGCGCTGCTGCGGCTGAAGACGCCGCGGGACCGCGGGGTCGAGATCAATGTTACCACGCGCCACAGCTACGAGATCGAGTACCGCTTCGTCTGGCGCTGCGCCGACTGCGGCGGCGAGGTGCACCGGCACTCGCGGAGCGTGGACCCGACGCGCCAGCGGTGCGGGCGGTGCAAGCGCGGTGTTCTCGTGCAGGTGAAGCCCGTGCCCCGAGGCGGGCCGAAGGGCGAAGCTGAAAGCGATAACAAAATTGTAGTAAGTGCGGGGGGTTCGATAGGAGGAGAAGCACAGAAGCCCGAGAAGAGGAAAAAGACGGCTTATCAAGAGTTCACGTCGCGCGAGATGAAGGCGCTGAGCGTGTCGCACAAGGGCCTTTCGTTCAAGGAGAAGATGGTCATGGTTTCGGCGCGGTGGAGCGAGCATCAGAAGGCGACCAAGTCGAAGACGGTAGCTGAAGGAACCGCTGTTGTGAGTGTTCGGGGTCTGACGGCTGCTGTTGAGGTGCTGGGGATCGATGACGATGACTCTGAGGAGAGCGCTGGAGGCGAGAAGAAGATTGCGCGTGACATTTTCGCGTAGATTGTTCAGTCCTGCGTACGGGGTTTTTAGTGAGCTTGTTTATCGAGCGATGCGCTTGTTGTCATAATACGAATTAATTCTTGTCGCATCGAAGCGAGAAGATCCTCGGTTTGATGTGCGTGTAGTATGTTATAAGGGGTGATGAAAAGTTCAAGTCTATGTCTGTAGGTCTTGCGAAGACATGCCGTAGCCCAGCTGCAACAAATGACAACATCCAAGCCAAAGGAGATCTAGATTGCTTTACAGGTGATAGACTTAAGAATCTAAGGAGATTTCTACTACGGAGTGAAAGGATTTACTCTCGGACAAGCTAGGTAAGATGACTATCACAAGACTATTCCATAGATGATGCCACCTGAGATAGTGAACAGAGACTGAGTAGATACGGAATGCTTCACGAGACCTGTAACAGGAAACCTCCCGTAGTGTTTGATTGCAGAGCTGATTCTAATCTTATTCCTTCGCCTTGTCGAAGTAATAGGGTCCTGAAGTGTCCTGAAGACCTTTGCATAGCTATCATTGATCAACTCTACCGATTTAATATCAGAATTGCAATCTATCAACTGAGAAATACTCAAGCTCCAAGATTAGTTTCTGTATCGTTTAAGCTAGAGACGAGTGCCATTTCATCCGACCCCTTTTCCCTTGTGCGTTACATAGTTCAGACATACAACTATTCGGGAGCACTGTCCAAGAATATATAGCTTGTATGGTGTTAGATCTCGGCATAGATGCCTCATATGTACTTTAAGTTAGAGAAAAAAGCCTAGGTTCAGTAAAGCGAAGTCGTAATGATAGCTGAGGATATCCTAATGAAACAAATATCCGATCTATTTCTGTCTTATCATCGCAACTGTCCAAGGAAATTCTTCTCGGCGTCTTTGTAGAAGACTCTGAACATTGAAATACCTAGTCGAAAGGGAAGTAAAAGGCATTTAACATTGATTGAGTATCCATTTATACCACTAGTTGTATTCGAGAGCGTGTATCATAAGACGGAAATCAGCCCTGGGACTTCGAAACCTCTTCCTCATATCTAACCTCCCGGAATAATCATAGGATGACTGTGACCATCTCTTACTCACTCCGGCGCGGAGTATCGTTCACAGTCCCTCCACGCATGCTACCTAGGCAGTCGAACCATAACGAACTACCAGGCTTAGTCCCTCAAATCCATACATCCGGGTTTTCATCTTCCCCTCGTAAGGCAAAGCCGAGTCGCTCATACTCGTAAAACCCACACAGCAAGGAAGGTATCCCCGTTATTTCTGCCATTTCAACTCTGTTCCTGCTCTGCACTTCCCCACTACACCTCCTTGAACAATCCCCAGTCCTTAACTCTGAATGATTCCCAGATCCGCGAGGCGTAGTCAACGGCGTCCCCAATCAGCTGCCCCTGTTTGCCGAGCTGCAGATCGACCTCCTCTTCGTCGTACTCGCCGCGGATATGGGGCACGTTAACGGTGATGAGGATGTCGGTGCGTTCGTGCTCGAGGCGCACGAGCGTCAGCACTATAGCCGTGAAGTCAGGCGCGGCCGCGCGCGCGCTGTCGGCCTCCTTCGGCGGCGGTACATTTGGCGAGAGCGTGGCGATGAGGGTGTAAGCCGGTATGTCGTCTCTAAGGGTTGTGAAAGCGCACGAGTTAGCAATCTGGGAAAATGGACAAATCCAATCTTTATTTCGATTCCACCTCGATCGCGATTAACCCGCGACCATGTCCATTCATCCCCGATGGAAAAGTAGCAGAGGTAACAAAAGTAAAAACATACTCAAGCTTTGAGAACTGCGTAGGCGTCGTGTTCCACACCTTGAGCCGCTCGACGTCGTCGCCGACAACCTCCTCCAGATGCGTCGTCAGCGCGCGGCCGTCGATCTCGGCGGAGCTGCCGCTGTCGCCCACGCGCTCGTTGATCTCGACGATGATGCTCGTGAAGCCGTCCTTGTCGATGTAGACTTCCTGGTTGTCGGGTACCTGGCGCAACTGGCTGACACGGCGCCCCACGTCAGTAACGAGTCTGTTGCGCGCATCTGAGATATTTTGTATATGTATAGATAGATATGCACGTATACAAGGCGAAGAGGGCGCAAATCAGATCGAGCTGGTTCTCAAGCGAGACGTACGTACCTCACATCGGCGAAGTTGGTCGGCAGCTCGCAAACCAGTGCCCCTCCAAATAGCGGGGTGCTCTTGTACGTCGTCATGTCGGTTGTGGTTCAAGATGGAAAATAGCTGGGTCGGACGACTACACTAGGTTTGCGGAGAGTATCGATCGGTATCGGGTGATCTTTGCGAAAATGATGAACTGATTTAGCATAAGTATAAGGTAGGATCCCAAGTCTATATAATATGCCTAGGCAGGATCGCGGTATGATACCGGTTGTTAGGTGCTTGGTCTAGATGCTCCAAATCTCATTGGCCATGGCGTTGTCAGCTCTATGGTGGGGTTGACTTGCGGCACCTTACAGGTATGATGTAACAGCGCTTTGGTCCTCACATGATATGTCCTACAAACATGTGGTGGCAATGAAAAGCACTGCCAGATATTTTTGAGTCTAATTGATACTTATACGAGGTAGTCAGTTAAGAGAATACCAAGTACTTAGAGGCACATAGTATAAATAGGCTGGCTACTTTACTGTGAAAGGGTAAAAAGCTCAATTAATTGACTGGTTCTTCTCGTCTTGCACCCTCCTCCCTCAAGAAATTTATAGAATTAATAAGAATTGATAAAGTCTGAACAAACGTGAAATGAATCGACATGAGAGCTTTGATGTTGGGTTGTGGAACCACACATGAGAGTGGAATGTCTCTTCATTAACAATTTATCAATTACACCATCTGGGACTGCCGTTTCTTCATCATCTCAAAATCCCCATTAGCCGACGATTTATAACATCGTATTCTCCTGATGACCAAAAACAGTACGGACGACTAATCATAACTCCTTGTAGTACCTTTCGAATATGCCCATGGCCCCTTTAAACTCCACAGCCATCTGATTTCCGACATGTGCACGAGAACAAGGTCTCCCCTAGTACGTAGTATGATGCCAAGCAATCGCAAAGAGCCACCACGGTGCCACCGTCAATGCACTTCCACCAACGCCTTGAAGCCACCCGTCAAGTTATCTCATCCCGTATAAATGCTCGCAGAATTCGTTCGTATTGCTAATGAAGATCAGCATAGGTAGATACACTAGCGACGGATGTCGATGCTTGCTCGCGACGATTCAAGAGACGGCCGAATCGAACTGCTGGAGCTTCGTCGTCTCCTGGCTCTTTGCTCGCTAGGATCTGATGGATTGAGACCAGTTGACTTGGCGAACAAGTTGAGGATATCAGTCAAGGTAACAACGCCTGTTAATCGGCCAGAGAGGCTGGAACCCGGTAGCGCTGAGGCCGGAACGGACTGGGAAGGGTAATGTGTCCCCGCGACAGCCGGCTGTGACGAAGGCGTTGAATTCGACACAAACACTGTCGGAGGGAGCGAAGGTGTGCTAGGAGTGGAGGGGGATGGCGAGGCAGACTCTACCACCCACATGCGATGCGAGTGAGTCGCTACAAGCTTAGCCACCGTGTGCGCCAACGTCGAGTACGGGTTCACGTAGAATACAGGGAACGAATCTTTTCCCTGTTCCACACCCCGCTCAGTTAAGATAACTGTAATGAAGTGCAAACAGGTGTTCTGGAACAGAGGGAGACTGGCAGCACTGACGAGCAGTCGGACATCAGCAGTTGATATATTGCCCACGACGTTCAAGCCGTTGTCGACAACGGCCACACTCGTTAAGCCTTCCTCGCTCATCAGAACAAGGGCATCCGCTAGAGGACTATCAGAGCTGTTATGTCCATAGATTAGCGCTGCGCAGATAATGGGCGTGGTGGGCATGAGTTATATACTTTACGGCTATGATTTGTTGGGACCCTATACCGAGCTCCCTCATCAGCTTTGGGTAGAGCTCATCGATTGCCCGGAAGTTGAGACCCTCGTTCCAGAAGAACTCCATGAGTTTTATTTGACTCAAGATGCCCACGACCTCTGCCTGAAAATTGGTGATAAAGATACGGTGGATGCCACTGCCAAATATCTCTATAGCTCTGGCCAAATCCTCGTCGCCCTGGAGCGTCACCAGGGTCTCCTTCCGACAGATGGGCTGGATGTCACGAAGCGGGATACTGTCACGGGCCTGTGCTCGCTTGGCAATGCCGTCGTACAACTCGACCAA
Organism: Xylaria arbuscula; assembly: GCA_022385695.1. Taxonomy (NCBI): domain Eukaryota; kingdom Fungi; phylum Ascomycota; class Sordariomycetes; order Xylariales; family Xylariaceae; genus Xylaria; species Xylaria arbuscula. The sequence continues at coordinate 363,814 of MU279364.1, read as the reverse complement.
GTCGCCAGGTGGGTGGCCCAGGCCAACAACGACCAGGATGTAAGCGTTCAGATCGGAATAATCGAAGGTGGAGATGGGTTTGGTGCTGGTCGCATTTTCGCGGATCAAGACCACGTTGCTCGAGGTATTTTTCACGAGTGCCTGTGGCAGTGTTAACCACGAACTGGACACGGGGATAGTCGCAGCCGACTGACCATTGAAGCGTCCTCGACGCTGGTGTCCATGTCAACCCATCGCACATCATCTTCCTGGATGAGCTCGCCAACGGCAATGTCCCTCCAATCCCTGCCGGCGAACCGGGGATTGTGATGTCTCGCGGCAGGCGGGTGGTTGAGCAGATCTTGGAGGGCAGACTGGGTGAAGGAGGGGTGCCGCTGGGAGCGGGGCGACGAGGGAAGGCCCCTCAGGCCCTCGACAAAGCTCGAGCGGTGGCCGTGGGCTGAGGCCACGCTGGACTTATGCAGGCTTGACGACGAGGGCGTTCGCTGAGGCGGTGTCGGCGCGGGGGATATGCTGGCCTCACTGCCGGCGTGCTCTCTCGGGTTCTGGTTGTTCCCCGGGTGGAACGTGTGGTGCTGCTCCATCCTGGGCGGCTCAGCAGGGCGGCGCGAGTAACAGAGGAGGACTGAATACAAAGGACGGTTTGTACACAAATCCGTGTCGTCAATGGTGTACTGATTGTTTCTCTGTGTGTTGGGCGTGTGTTATTTTGCGGCAGAGAGGAAGTTTAGGTTAGATCCGAGGTCGTACAGCTGACTACCTAATCTAGGCGATTCACCGGACGAGAAAAAGCTCCCGGATTAATCTACTTGTACGATTCTACATGTACCCCTCGATAATCCCGGTGAAGATCACTGGATACGGGATAGGGGAAGCTGAAGAAAGCAAAATAGGCAACGGGTTAAGAGATTACCTGTGTGCTTTACTCGATCTCGATTCTATTCTTACGTGTGCCAGCTGATCGTTATGGGTTTGTGTAAGAGAGAAGCTAGGCGCAGCTTTCCTGGGGCTGCGAGGATCATGGCGGGGTTCGAAGTGGGGCGTACCAAGGTAGTGCTGAGATCCAGAGAAGCTACAGGGCGGGATGACGACTGACAGTGGAAATAATGACAACCCTATGCATCGTTAGTCGCCCGCAGCAACAACATGTCAATTGAATCCAATGAAGAATGACCACAAAGAATAATTACGAGAAAACCAGAGTCTAATTGTTCAAGCTTTGGATGCGAGGAACTAATAAATTGATACCTATAGGTCATTCTTTCGCATGAGTGGGTGGTACCGAAGCTAAGCGTCGTTAGAGCTAGATATTTAGAATTGCCCTCAGATATAAGCGAGGAATCATTGTCGCCAACACTGAAATAAGTAGAGGTTAGGCATGATAAAGGTGTGAATGCCAAGGGAAACAGCAGCTTGAAGTCTTTTTTCTTCCTCGTCCAAACCACGTCAATTCATCTCACGTCTCAAGTCGTGATGAACCGAGTTAAAGTCATATTCGTTTGACAAGTGCCATCTCTTCTTAGCGGTGGACCACGGGTAATAACTTGCAGTAACATATTAATTAGTTCGCAAACCATCAGTGTACATAGTATGCCAGACAAAGAAGAGATAGTCGCGATAGTCATCTCACGTACGAAACACTATTTTATGAATGCACGCCGTCTAGACTCTGGTCTCTCGCTAGAGTATCCACACAAAAATTCCCCGAGACCGAACTATTCTCAGCCCCGAGACCGACGCCGGTTTCGGCCGACGATATTGCCAAATAGGAATCCGGCATGAGTTTAAGCACCGGGATGGTGAGATCTAATCTTATCTGATCTAACCTGACCACCATACAACATGCCTGTCTGCCCAGCCGGTGCTCCTTGGTATTTACCCCTGAACGAGAGTAGCTCCTATCTGGCAGGCTGCTACCAGTAAAGCCGGAGGGCTCGGACAGTATGCCCTGGACACTACGCATACCCACCCCCGTGGTCGGGCCGGGGTTCTTTGCATTACATATATAGAGGGCCATCATATCAGGTGTCACGTTGGGTTCCACGTTGTTCTAAATGAAATAGACTGACTTACGGTCAGTGTCAACATATGCTACTTGTCTAACCTCGGGAGACACCGGATCACCCACAGATTCGTTCTACGATGCTCAAGAAGGCCTGGCTCGTCACGAGAGCAGTGGGAAGCATTGGTTCCTTCATCGGCTATCTTCTCTCCCGTTCTGCGTGGCTGCGCATAAGACGCCTCCGCCATCGCTTCTCAGCCTCTCCTCCTCTCAAAGATGCCGAGCACGACTGGCGCAACATAGTTGTCGTGGGCGCGTCCATGGCCGGCTATCACGCTGCCAAAACAATCGCCGAAGCTCTTCTTCCGGGCTCGCCTTACCGGGTAGTCGTCATCGAGGCCCACGACCATTTCCACTTCACCTGGGTTCTGCCGCGATTCTGTGTGGTGGAAGGACACGAGCATAAAGCTTTCATCCCCTATGGACCTTATCTACGCCATATACCTGAAAGTGCACTGAGATGGGTCCAGGGGCGTGCTGTTCGTGTCACAAAAGACAACATCCAGCTTAGCAGCGGCGAAGAGATCCCTTACGAGTTTCTGGTTGTTGCAACTGGTGCAGGTGCCACGGATGCGTTGCCAAGCCGCGTGGGTTCCGATGACAAAACCGAAGGTATCACACAGTTGAAGGATATACAGACGAGGATCAAAGAGGCGACGGATCTAGTCGTCGTTGGCGGGGGCGCTGCTGGCGTGGAATTGGCGACTGACGCGAAGTCACTCTATCCCGAGAAGACTGTCGTCTTGATTCATTCGAGGGATAACGTTATGCATAGATTTGGACCGGAATTACAGAAAGCCGCGATGGAGGGCCTAAGAGACCTGGGGATAGAAGTCATCACTGGTGATAGGCTGATCAAAGAGGATAAAGAAAGTGGTGTCGTGATATTGAAGAGTGAAAAGCAAGTTAAATGCGATTTCCTTGTGAGTCTCGCCTTGTTTTGGACATCTACTAACGATCCTACCACATGATGAGTAGAATGTACTCGTAGCTGACGATTAACTAGGTCAACTGTGCGGGCCAGAAGCCTAACTCTGCGCTGATCACTGAGTTAAGCCCCAAGTCCGTGACGACTTCGGGTCATGTCCGTGTCAAACCCACAATGCAGATCGATGATGAATCACTGCCCAACGTCTATGTGTGCGGCGACGTCGCAGAAACGAGCACGCCAAATCCCAATTCTCGGACTGCCAGAGCTCAAGCTTCGGTCGCTGCCGATAACGTGATACTTGCTATCGATGGACACAAGCCTACAAACAAGTACAGACCACAATGGTTAGAAGGGTTGATCAAGCTGACTCTAGGACTGGTAAGTACTTCGTAATTCGTCAAAACCAAAGAGAAGTTGCTGATTCGATCTTATAGGACAAATCTGTTACGCATGTAGGGGACTTTAGCGGAACAGAACTGCTCTTCCCAGCAAAAGAAAAAGATCTAGCCCTGATGGCGGGAGGGGCGTGGAAGCACATGGGTGCTACCCCATTTCTGGATGATACTGAAATTCTCCAGAGATTTCTCCGCAAAGAGTAACGAAGCTCCTATTGTCCTAAGATTGTCAGATCAAGTCTGCGTTCTAACCATTGATATCTCAACTACGTACAACCACAGATAGATGCAGAAGAGTAAAATGACTCCCATCGTCGCTGGTATGAAGTATCTATAATATTTTCTGCTGTAAGTAGCATTGGTACAGGCGTCGTGTATATACATAGATAGTTGTTGTAATAGGATCTAAGGCGATTGAAGTTAAGAGTTGTCTTTACTGAAGCAACCTAGTTTCTTCTTAGAAATGAACATTTGCTTACTTGTGTCTCCTTATGATCTTGAACCAATCTGCTCTGCTATACATGAACGGCTCCCTAAATGAACGGACTGCCAACCCTCTTTCAAGTGTGATAATGTCAACCCTTTTTTAATACAATGTAGAAGCCAATCGCTTAATATTGCACATAGAAGCTAATGTGATAACCTTGTTCGTAGAAGTCTCTTTTCCAGCTGCGTAGTAACTAAGAAAATCTTGATTTACTCCGAACCCCTTCCTTTTGAAGCATGCACTGAAGGGCGTGTATGACCCCTCGGATCCAGGTAATGGCTACTTTTTTAAAAAAAAGTAAAGTTATAGTAAGAGGAAGGAGTTTATGGAAATCATCTGCCAAATACCATATATTCACGAACTCCCACCCTCTTTCTATTCGGAGTGAGTGTTCAATACACCATCAAGGGGTTGGAAAGAGGGCAGTTCCTGCGAGGTCCATCGTCTGATTCGACCCATCGTCGCCTATAAACCGGTCTTGGCTTTGAGACCCCTTTTGTCTAAACTCTAGCTTGCTATCTATTTGCCCCCTTTTCAGTCACCAATCGGATAAAATACAAGCTAAAGCAATAGGGTATAGAGTCACCCATAATTATAATCGAGCAATAAGATTACCGTTATGTAGCAGGGGCATATAGTGTTGCTAGACATTGGAACACTGACTGTATTGGTATAGATGTGCAGTCAATCTGGCTATATTCTACATCAACAGGACTGAGATTAACTCCCTTTCTCTTTTTGGGTGCCTATTCTTTTCAAGTTAAAGTGAAAACAGACTTGCCTAGAGGTAGTTGAGACACTTTAAATGTCCAACGAACAAGGCTGCATTTTGTGAGGGCTGGACCACATCCGAGCAGTCAATTGGATCATTGTCTTAACGTAAGAATCTCCTAGATGAATAGAAGAGGATGTGAGATCAAGTCTTCTGTATCTCATTGAATGTTGACATGTTGAAACGTTGAAACAATGGCCAGCCGTTCCTACTGTATAAGCCTTTCTTATAAGTATCAAGTGTACCAGGTATAGATTCTAGTTAAGGTAGTGAAGCTCTTGTTACTAAGTATCGACTGTCTAAGCGGCTGGCTTAGGTATCATATTAAAAGTAGCGCCACTATGCTTACAATGTATCGTGATCATGTTACCAGTGTCCTACAAATTTCTTTCTATTTGCCGGATACAATCCTAGGTAGAAGACGCGGCAGAGGTCGATAGATCGTATATATGTCTTACTAAAGACACCGACCTGATCAGTGATTATGACTATACAGCTCCTGAGGGACCATTGCTGCCACCTGTCCGGCTCACAGCTTCTCTTATGTATTTCTCATTCTTTGGGAGGAAAGACGAGCTACAGTAGACCTACCAATGGTAAGCCTTGAGAATGAGACTCAGGCTTAATGTAGAGCTGGCTCAATGGAAACTGTAAGTGATGAATATAAGCCAGCTTATCCCAGTTTAAGCTAAGTACTGCAAAGGGTGTCTACTGCGTAGTGTGGGTATGCCTCTACTGATAATAGTGCGCCCGCTAATACTCACTCACGATAAGGAGCTTCAATATTGCAGATTATAGGTATAGGAAAGGCAAATTTGAAGTGCCTATAGCATAATTCATTTCTAACCTACCTAGGTAATTAAACATAGCAGTTTAGAAAGCTTAAAAGTGCTGCAGTAAGCCAGGTACATGCAGATATGCCCACAGCACTCACAGTTGAGTATCCAGATATCATCTCAGCGGTACCCAACAATTCTACAAATGGCAGTACTAAAAGGGTACATACTTATGTATGGTACTGCACTAACCTAGACGAATTGGGCCTAGAGCCAAAGTTTAGTTCGCAGTACCCCTCCATGTGGATCAGTACACGGGGCACACAGCACATTCTCTGTTGCTGCTCAGCCTATCATCTGCGGTGCTAGTATCAGTTGGACTTAATTTTTTTTTGGTGCTGTCTCCCCTCCCCATCTCAAACCCCTCCAAGCTACCTGAGCGGGAATCGAGTGACGGCCTGATCATCCACCCTTACTTCTTTATTACCACTATCGTCAACATCAACATAGCAACAACATAAACACAACAACACGATAAACCGATCTCTTACACAAGAAACCAACCGTAACCATCCCACTCACACGTGCGGCTTCAGTATTTCTCGTGCGCATCACGTTGGCGCCTCTTGCTTGTCCTCCCCGAGCTGCCTGTCCCGAGGTTCCATATTTCTGCTTTTGTCCAGAACACACCTGTCGCTGCTGCAAGCCTACTAGTCGCGCGTTCTTAGCCCTGCGGGGCACACTGCGACTTATCACGACTGACCCTGCAAAACAATCCATCCTCCTCTCATCCTCTCCCACCCCAACACCCCTGTGGCCTCCGACGACACACCACGTCCTTCCCCCTCGACGACCGCTGTCACGACGGGTACACCAGTAGCGGACGACACAACCGCCCACCATGTCCGTGCTGCCGCCCGAGGTCAATGCCGAGCTGGCGCAGCTCCTCCAGGCCCTGCAGTCGCCTGACAACTCCATCCGCTCCCAGGCCGAAGACCACCTTCAGACCAACTGGACCGCCACGCGCCCTGAGATCCTGTTGATGGGCCTCGCCGAGCAGATCGCCGGTGCCCCCGAATCATCGGTAACTACCCTCTTCCCTCCCGAATGCTCTTCGTCGTCGGCCAACAGAAAGCGGCGCGTGTCGAACCTGAGCCCTGGACACGGAGTGACTGACCTGACTGGCTTGACTGACCTGAAACCTCCCTGCCCATTAGCTTCGCTCGTTCGCTGCCGTCATATTTCGTCGAATCGCCTCCAAGACGCGCAAGACTGACAAAGGCGACAATGCCGAGATTTTCATTTCCCTGCCGCCTGAGCAGGCCCAAGTCATCCGCCATAAAGTCCTCGAGAGTCTGGCCAATGAGTCCGACCGCCTAGTCAGGAATAAGATTGGAGATGCCGTGGCCGATGTTGCCCGCCAATATTCTGAAAATAGTCGGTTTACCCCTTCTCCTTTGGTCCCCTAGTTGATTATCCCGTACATGTTGCCTTCGCTTCTCGGCCTGGCGATCGAGACCTTCATCTAGTTCCTGTCTGCCTCCAATCTCCCCAAGGTGGTCGTTCCCACTCCCTGATGGGTATTCGTCTAACTCACAATACCCTGAAACGCTTCCGACCACCTCATAACTTTCCTTAGCAACGTCACGAGGCAGCCATATCACATTAAAGCGCCTGTCGTGTAGGCTCACTGTAGCCGGGTTGTCCACTCTTCCTTTGACAAGAAGACGATGTTGGGAGCGCTGTGGTTTAGCCGAGATAGTGACTAACTAAGTTGCAGATGACCAGTGGCCCGAGATTCTTGGGGTCCTGTCCAACCTGAGTACGGCGAACGATGTCGGTCAGCGCGAGACTGCTTACCGCGTTTTTGCGACGACACCAGGCATAATAGAAAGACAGCACGAGGGTGCAGTTATGGATGCCTTTGGCCGTGGATTCAAGGACAATTCTGTCGCCGTACAGCTAGCCTCCATGGAGGCTTTCGCTTCATTCTTTCGGAATTTAACCAAGAAGGCGCAGATAAAGTACTTCTCGCTTCTTCCCGATGTTCTGAATATCCTGCCCCCGATCAAAGATTCGCAAGACTCCGACGACCTCAGCAAAGCCCTCCTCGCCCTGATCGAGTTGGCAGAGACGTCGCCGAAAATGTTCAAGCCCTTGTTCCACAATCTAGTTGCGTTCAGCGTGGGTGTCATTCAAGAAAAAGAGCTATCCGATCTGTGCCGACAGAATGCTCTCGAGCTCATGGCTACCTTTGCCGACTACGCCCCGTCGATGTGCCGAAAGGACTCTTCCTATACGACTGACATGATCACCCAATGTCTTAGCTTGATGACCGATCTTGGAGAAGATGACGAGGATGCAGCTGAGTGGCTTTCGAATGACGATTTAGAATCCGAAGAAAGTGACTTGAACCATGTTGCTGGAGAGCAATGTATGGATCGGCTTGCTAATAAGCTTGGTGGAGAGACAATTCTCTTCCCCACATTCCACTGGCTCCCTAGGATGATGACCTCTATGGCTTGGAAGGACCGCCATGCCGCGCTAATGGCGATATCCGCCATTTCTGAAGGCTGCCGAGATTTAATGATCAAAGAACTGGACAAGGTTCTTGAGCTTGTTGTCCCGGCCCTGAAGGATTCTCACCCACGAGTGCGCTGGGCTGGATGCCAGGCGCTTGGTCAGATGAGTACTGACTTTGCTCCAACGATGCAGAAGCAGTATTACGATGCTATACTCACAGCTATTATTCCTGTTTTGAATTCGCCCGAGGGTCGTGTCAAAGCACATGCTGCTGCAGCTCTGGTTAACTTCTGTGAAGAGGCGGAGAAGAATATACTTGAGCCCTACCTCGACGATCTCCTTTCACACTTATTCCAGCTTCTACAAAATGACAAACGTTATGTTCAGGAACAAGCCCTCTCCACGATCGCGACCATTGCTGATGCCGCTGAAGCCGCATTCTCTAAGTATTATGACACTCTTATGCCGCTGCTTGTTAGCGTCTTACAACGTGAAAATGAGAAAGAGTTCAGATTGCTTCGTGCTAAAGCTATGGAATGCGCTACGCTGATAGCGCTGGCTGTTGGAAAGGAGCGCCTTGGAAATGACACAATGACACTCGTGGATCTCCTGGCAAACATTCAGCGCAACATCACCGACCCCGACGACCCTCAGGCGCAATACCTCATGCACTGCTGGGGTCGAATGTGCCGAGTGATGGGCACTGATTTCCTCCGTTTCTTGCCTGACGTGATGCCACCTCTAGTCGAGTTGGCGAGCGCCAAGGCGGATATCCAACTTCTGGACACCGATGACGAGATTGAGCAACTACAGCAGGAAGAGGGATGGGAGTTGGTTCCACTGAAGGGGAAGATGATCGGGATCCGGACTAGTACCATGGACGATAAGCACATGGCAATCGAACTACTTGTGGTGTATGCACAAACCCTGGAGGCGCAGTTCGCGCCTTATGTCGCAGATATAATGGAAAAGATTGCACTCCCAGGTCTTGCCTTCTTCTTCCACGATCCGGTTCGTTTCATTTCGGCCAAGCTGGTACCGCAACTCTTAAGCTCCTACAAAAAAGCCTATGGACCGGAGTCCAATGAACTTCGTGGATTGTGGGCTGGGACCGTAGACAAACTTCTTGAGGTTTTAACAGCAGAACCGGCTATTGATGCCCTTGCTGAAATGTATCAGTGCTTCTACGAGTCTGTTGAAGTTGTCGGCAAGAATTGTCTCACTCAGGAGCATATGGGCAAATTCATAGACGGCGTGTTATCCGCTATCGAAGACTACAAAGACCGGGTTGCACAGCGCGAAGAAGATCGAGCTGGTACTACTGCAGAGGACGCTGAGGACGAAGCCGAAGAGATTTTATTGGCTATTGAGGACGACCAGACTCTACTTGCCGATATGAACAAAGCCTTCCACTCCATTTTCAAGAACCACGGTGCTGCTTTCCTCCCGCCCTGGGAGCGCCTGATGACCATTTATGAGAGTTTCCTTTCCTCCCGCGACCCGACGCAACGTCAATGGGGACTTTGTATTATGGATGACGTTCTCGAGTATTGTGGACTAGAAAGCGTACGATACGCTCAGTCTATCAGCACGGCACTTCTCGAAGGCTGCAAGGACTCCTCTGCCGCAATTAGGCAAGCTGCGGCGTAAGTTTATGAAAGAATCCTCATCGCTATAACTCGCGACTAGTATGGTTACGGTTGCTGCTCTTGAGATCTCCACTGCCCAACATTTGACATCTGTAACAGTCACTGACAAATGTTTAGGTATGGGATTGGTGTAGCAGCACATCATGGTGGCGGACAGTGGTCTCAATTCCTGGCATCCTCATTACAGTATCTCTTCCAAGTTACGCAGGTACCCGACGCACGCGGCGAGGAGGCCGTTTACGCTACAGGTATGGATTTTATTAAGCTGCGGAACTTATACGCATGCGGCTCTCTTATTAGAGACATGGGAGACTGACTTGTCCTTAGAAAATGCTTGTGCGGCTATCGCCAAAATTCTTCACTTCAACAAGCAAAGCGTAGAAAATGCCCAGGCCGTGGCAAATCAATGGTAAATACCTCAACGCTGTACAGATCTATAATCTGCTAACCATGATGATCTAGGGTCAATACACTTCCCGTTACTAATGATGAAGAAGCGGCACCATACGCGTATGGTTATCTGGTGGAATTGATTGAAGAGTGAGTCAACTTTAATTCGTATACATTCAATTCATTCAGCTAGTCATTGTTAAATGGGTTGATAGTTAAGTGCTCTTTTCCATTATACTGACGATTTGCCAGGCAAAACCTGGCCGTTACAAGCCAAGTAGACAAAGTATTTGTGTACGTTGGGCAAACCTTGGAGGCAGAAATGCTGCATGGCCAGCTTGCTGTTCGCGTTGCTAGGGCAGTCCAAGGACTTCTTGTGGCAGCTAATGTCGATCCTATTCCTCTGCTACAACAACATTTTTCTCCCTCGGGACAAGAGATAATTCGGCGCCATTTCACCTAGGCGGAGAGAATCGCACAGACGATCTCAGTGATGGACTCATTCCATAGATATGTCCCCTCTTACATGCTCGATACATAGGTAATCAGCTTACATGCCTCGGTCGTCTGAGTGGAGCGGCTCCACGAATCAACGGCTAGGCTTTATTGATACCATACCATGTGAAGGCGCAGAGAATCTGCGCACACTTTGAAGGCGTCAGACCGGACATCACACCCACTATCTTTACTTGCTTGGATGCCGGGATGAGTTCTGCATATGCTTGGCGGCTGGCCATAGGGAAGATGACGGTATCGCAGAGCCCTCTCGGCGCTGTTCAACATTGTCGATACCTAAACAGCTTGCGAGTGATTATGTCTCGCGCTTGTATCTAGCTTCGAGGTCTTTCGGATAGACAGACATGTGCACACCAAGACGGAAAATTCCTTAAGGAATCTTGATGTTTTGATAGGCAGCACACCCCATATACCTACTATCTCTCTCTCGCTTTCTGGCTTACCATTGTGTGAGCATTCATGTAACGAAATACTGAACTTTGGCCTTTGCCTAGGTGTAAATCAGGATAGTAGAATAACACCTACAATCCAAAAGTCACACAGCAGACATGCAACCCAACCCTATACCAGATTTGTTCTATTTCTTATCTCCGGTGAGATTCCCAACTTCCCAATTTGGCAATATGCCTGACTATAATTGGGCGATCGCAAGATATTCTAGATAATGTAAACTACCGATGCTGAGGGTAGGCCTGAAAGATCCTGGGGCAGTATTCAACTGAGCGGAATCATATTTTATCTACTTTCCGTTAGATGATAGCCTTCGTTCGATACTATACTTTTTCAGCTTGTAAACTCCCCAGCTTCCCCTCGGCTTCGGTGAGATTTTTTGCCGAGGTTTCAAGGGCATGGTGCACGAGGTGGCCGTCACTGCTGAAGCTTCTGTCTTTGCCACCAAGCACAGACGCGACGTATTCCAAGTTGCCCTTCTCCCTGAAATAGCTGATATTCCCCGCGATCGCCTGTGCTATCTTCGCCGTGACGTCCATCCCATCCATGTATCACCCCAGTATTTAAGAGAGGTTATGGGCCAGCTCCTATTTGCCGTTGGGTGTTGCGGCTTCTATCGTTATCACTTCCTCGAGAAGCCCCAGGATCTCCCGTTTTGTTTACCCGATGTACTTCTCCTCGTTGAAGTCTTCTTTGCGCTGGAGCTCTTCGAGGTACGTTAGGCGATTCTTCAGATGCTTGACTGTGGGAGATGTTAATGTTCTCTATAATATAAGATGATAGTGATACCGGGTACCGGCGGCATGACGAACTGTCTTCTAGATTCACTCTGGCCTGCCGGGATGTTGTAGCGGGGCTCGATGGAGCCCCCCACGGCTTTCAAGCGGACGGCTCCTGGCTAGAGGATCGCATTCTTTTCCCAATATATTAGAATATACTCTGGGTGGTTATACATATCAGGCAATTATCGCGAGGTCAAGATACAAAGTACAGACCTTCATCTATTTAACATATGAATATTACACTAGTTGGCGATAAGGGGTGAACAGTGTAGCAGATGCACTGGGAACTAGTAGCAAATGGGATGCTAGGGGAAATAAGTTATGAGGCATCATGAGACGTAATTCTCAATTCAAATCTACTTATACTCTTAGCCAAGGACAGTACCTTGCGAGCAACACTGCCAGCTTCGAGTCCAGCTGAATGCTGGCCTTGTCCAGTGTATGATCCTACGTACACTAATGCCTTCCGCCGCTGCTATCCAAACGGCCCGTGGGTGGTCTACATAGCTTTAGAAATGATTACGCCTGTGTAAGTGTGGTCATTAACCTAAAGTACATGACTCATCTCAAGAGATTAAAAAAGACATCTAACCGCGAAACTGCCACTACACAGTCGAGAATAACCTGGATGGCATCAGGTACAGTACAAAATGGTTACATAGCTTTAAGTCATAACTTCCATATGAATTTAGCAATTAGGCCTGCGACTTTTAGAGAATTGGATGAATAAGTGTATAGAGAAGAAATCACCGACTCTTATCTTAATGCTACGTTTTCAGTGAAGTACATCGTTTACTCGAAAGGCAGCAGAAGTGATAGCAAAGTTCGAACTATTTATGAGTCGGTATACGAGGACAGAAAATTTGGCCCATGTTGCCCGATTCTTTCATTTCATTAACATAAAGAGGACGCACGAACGTAGCTCGTTTTTCCGATTTCACCAGTCTTCAGTTCAATAAATTTGTGTCAACATCTGTGAGCCCGACCTGAAATTAAACCAAAGGGGTATCAATAACCCATAATGTCTATTGTGTATACGAGATTCATTGATGCAAATGCGCGCTCCAGTATGTATATGCTTTCTTATTTGATAGGGCAGCTAAGACCAGAGGAACAAGATCAGATATGTGAGGAAAAGTAAACGAAATTCAAGGTAAAGAAGACCCGCCGAATTTATATTACAGTCTGAAACTGGAAAATATTTGGTTTACCGCTCTCTTTTGACATTTGTGACCCTTTCTGAGAATAATGTAAAAGACGAAATTCAACGTAGCTGGCATAGTATATTATTATAACCAAGAGCTAGTGATATTTGAATCATTACAAAAAAAAGAATGGAAGTGATAAAGATTGAAAATAGATTTATGCAAAATAACATATGAATGGGGCAGGGGCACACTTTGTTATAATATGATATGGACTAAGACGGTGAGGACCTATCAGGCGCAGTTCTATTCAACGTTGTATATAGCTCATAGCATGAATACATATATGTGCGTATTTAGTTATGCCTTAGAAACCCGCTTCGGAAACTATACATATATCCTTAAGCGGTCATGGCATTGCCCATATCTTGAACAGTATAATAGGCTATTTATAGGCAGTGACGGCGCTCTAAACAATATTCCTAACCCAACGCAACCTTATGATGCAATTAGTCCAGATTACCCGAATGCTTGTTTATATGGCACACCAATGATGAGATAGAGATGAATTGTTGCATATCTCACTTCGCACAAAGTTCCACTTGAACCTGGTTTGCGGTGTCGAGTATTGATTAATCCTAGTGATCATGCCGGCAAGAGGAAATACAATACGAACAACATTAACCGATGATGGGTACGTATAGTCTTATTAACGAATATCGTGATATTATTCTTGAACTGAAGAATGGTCACTATTGTGAGTGTTGTGATAATTTCGTCTTCGTCTCACGAAAAACGCCATCAACAGTAGAAGTCAAATAGGGGTGAATGTTACTCTTCAGCCTCCGACAGTCTAAACCAAAATGTACTGGACCTACTAGAAGTTCACAAGTCATGATTTAATTAAACATGCATCACATGCCACCCACACTTCTGAGTATACCACCGAGTGTATAGTGCATGCCTCTGATATCGACAAATCATCAAGGAGCGCGCGCTATATTCTCCATGGTCAAAGTGAGCACGATTCCATTGCGTGATAACAAAAGGGAACATATAGTTTCAAAATAATCGAAGTTTACGATCGATTGGTTCATAGGCAACGGATCGTTGGCACACATGGCGGCAAGGCCTACTCGTTGCATTTGTATATTAGCCGGAAGTATTTAACTGGAGTAATGCTTGGCTCACATCAGCGGAACCCGGGGTCCGTACCACCTCCTGCATGACAACCACTGGTTATTCTCTTCCGGTCTTTCCCTTTTCGAACTCCCTACGATATCGCTTTAGTTATAGTTACATGGCACCGCGCGCTCGGATGACCGGCCGCTGGTCATGGGCAACCTACTTGCAGCATGACGCTTCCCAGCCTTGCCTACCTTGGCATTCAGGAACTGGATGCTGGAGTCACGGCCCGTGTAACTCCAAGTACGGCGGGTCTCGGTCATGCCAATGGTGGAAGAACAGTCGTGGGCGAGGACGTCATTCGGAACGGAACGAGACGGAAGCGCGGCGCAAGGGGACTCGTTCTTATGCGGGTTTGCGAGTAGAAAAGCCTCGACGATCACCTGGGGTTTTCTACGTTGAGTCGACGACTTGGAAGTGTACCGCTATCTCCCTGCTTCGAAAACTCCAGCCTCCTTGACTCCGGATTGAGACGAATAAGTCACCATGAAGAGCTTCGCCAACCTCGCCGCTCTCTCGGCGCTGGCCATCAACACTGTCTCGGCCCACTACATCTTCCAACAGTTCACTGCCGGCTCCACGCAGTTTGACGTCTTCCAGTACAGTACGCTGCTCTGCGAAATCTATTTGACAACCTTTGGCTACAGCTCGAGCCGATGCGTGTACCAAGGCTAATACTGAGGTGCCCTAACAGTCCGAAAGAACAGCAACTACAACTCTCCCGTGACGGGTAAATAACGTGTCAACTCCACTACCATGGATGGCGTCTTTAACACCACTGCAGATTTGACTTCTGACGACCTCCGATGCAATGTGGGCGCTACCGGCACGGGTACCGACACAATCGCATTGACGGCTGGTGAATCCTTCACCTTCACTCTGGACGTCGTAAGTGAAGTACCGCTACTCCCGAGCAAATCGTAAAAAAAAGTTAACGCTCGACCAGGCCGTCTATCATCAAGGACCCATCTCTATGTAATATACCCCTTCTTCTCCTTTGCCAAGCTTTCACAGCTAATGTTTCGACTCAGCTACATGTCCAAGGCACCCGGCGCCGCCGCCGACTACGACGGAAGCGGAGAGTGGTTTAAGATTAAGGATTGGGGTATTTCTATCCTCTGAACCCATAACTTAGGGCCTATGCTGACGAATTATCAAGCTCCTACTTTCTCTGGTGGAAGCGCCACTTGGGACTTAGCACGTTAGTATATTTGTAACCTCTAGGCTATGAAGACGGTGCTGATTTGATCTTCAGAGTCATACACCTACCAGATCCCGACATGTATCGAGGATGGCGACTATCTGCTACGCATCCAGTCCCTTGCTATTCACAACCCCTGGCCCGCCGGAATCCCTCAGTTTGTGAGTCATTCCAAGACAGTTAGTTCAACATGGCCATTACTGACTTTTATCGTCGTAGTACTCCGAGTGCGGTGAGTTTACCCGAAATATGACCCTTTAACCCAGCGCTTTCCCTAAAAATAAATGTATGACTGACTTGAACTACTACAGCTCAAATTACGGTGACCGGCGGCTCCGGCACCGCCAACCCAACCAACGTCCTGATTCCGGGTGCCTTCAAGGAAACCGATCCCGGCTACACCGTCAACGTGAGTTGCTCCTCGCTTAACAGTAACATAGACTTGAATGTGCGGAAGCTTACATCAAGTCGCAGATCTACACCAACTTCAACAACTACACTGTTCCCGGTCCTGATCCTGTGAGTTTACCGCACTCTTGTCCGTGAGTGATATCTTGGAAATACTGATATTCTTTTAGTTGGTTTGCTAAGCAACTATGTCATGGGATTTCTATACGCGAGCATTCTGATGTATCTATTCGTTAGTCATTTGGCCAGTGTCTTCATTGGAAGCCCCGTCTTCTACGCATGGAGCTCCAAATGAACACGGGTATTTTATAAGGACAGTTCAACGTTGCGGTAGTGTTGTAGGGGGGAAAGTAGTATCATTTAGTGATCAACAGAGATCAAATTATCACTGAATTAGTTTACATTCATAGCAAGATAATTTGACTTGTATCTGCAAATCGCCCCTAGCTCCCATAGATGATGCATGAAAATGTTAAAATGCGGGCCTGATTACATCAATCCATGTAATATTAAAGAATAGAAGCCCAAATAAAGAAAATCACTTATACACCACACTGGCATGTCAAGTCTGGCACTCGCAAACGTTTAATGGAGTCATGAGTCATTCCTCGCCTCATAGTATAGCCACATTAATCTAGAATTATGTCCTCGCTGTATCATCTCTATATACAGATCCAAGCTCAACGGGCCGAGGACGACCCGCGAGTTCAGCAGGGTGGTTCGGATTAACCTCCACGAAACCCGATGGTACTGCACCGTGATGTCTCGCAAGTCCCCCGGTATTATTTTGACCCTGCGCAGCGCTGCCCGCCGCGAACGGCTTGAACTCAGACGGCACGAACTGAACCCCCTGAGGCGGTGATGCCTGCCGCCTCCGACGAGTTCGCCAAATACAGAACGCCGCAGTGGCGATGATTATCACGCCGAGGATTACGCCGATGGCTATCCCTGCCGTGGCGCCCGTCGAGAGTCCGGAGCTCTTGCTGCTATTCCCGGAGCTTGGGTCGTTGGGCTGGGATGTGGTGGATGGAGCGCTGCTGGTGCTGGTTGTGGAGCTGGGTGTTGATGATGTCTCTGGTAGGTCGGAGGCTTGGTAGACAACCTGCAGGAAGGGCGCACTCACGGAGAAGCTGTTGTATTGTGTCGAGTTCAATGTCCCGCCGACCGAGAAAGGGGTGTACGTCGGTCCGTCGGTGCCGCAGCTACCGACGAGGAATGATGTCGTTGGTTTGAATTGCACGCATGTCTGCTTTCCGTTCGGATCTTGTATTGGAGAAAAACCGCCTCTGTTTTGGGGGGTTGTTTGGTTAGTTGATATGACCTATGCTTTGTTTTATATTGACATAGTACTGTA
Source organism: Xylaria arbuscula (assembly GCA_022385695.1). Taxonomy (NCBI): domain Eukaryota; kingdom Fungi; phylum Ascomycota; class Sordariomycetes; order Xylariales; family Xylariaceae; genus Xylaria; species Xylaria arbuscula. The sequence continues at coordinate 346,788 of MU279364.1, read as the reverse complement.
TAGAACCGCTCTCCTATTTCCGCAGGCATGCCGGCGATAGTGGCTACAAGAGAGCTATGTCTATCTCTACTTCGCTGTTCCTTATCGTCTAGTCCCAATTACTCCAATTTTTCTCAGGAGATTCGAACATCGGTAGGTCTATGAGAATGATGTGTACTCACTTTGGACAGCACCCGATTGCTGTCTCACCCGCCGTCAACGGATATTGGAAATCGAAATCAGACGAGCCTCCACTGTATAAGAACGTTATTATAATCAGCAATCGTAGGAAAGCAATCGGAATGTTCATTCAGCGTAGACATCGAGCATATGCTAAACATCACGACTCGACGCTCCCGCCTGAGCAGACAAAGACAGGTAGGCTGGGAGTGTACATACTGTGTCGCGCCAGCGGCGGGTGTGAAGCCGCCGGGACAGACGATGCCAGGCGAGTAAATACCCCAGCCGAGGACCGCGCCGCTCGTCTTCGGCACATTGGTGGCCCGCGGCGGCCAGCAGTCAGTGTTATCGGTGACGACACCATCTATACATGTCTGCGCCGCCCACCCGACATCGCAATCGTCGCACTCCTGGATGACTTCGGTACATGTGTACGTGAATGTGTTGGTCGTCAACGGCCCTAGGTTGGTTCTTGTGATGTCTGATATTACCGGCGTCGCCATGCCCGTGAGGTGAGTGTATTAACGTGTAAATATAATAAATAGCCTGTATAAATAGATTCCGTAGCACAAAAAGAAAGACAACAAGAAAAGCGAAAGAAGTAAGCAAGACTCTATGAGTATGTGAGACACAGGCAAGAGAGAATATCTAAGAGGTTTTAGTTTTGATCCATATCCTCTTCATAATAATAGCCCAGCCCTTGCAAGGGTGTACTAAGACCAAGCATACACTACAGTACACTACTGCTGCCATTGGTCTCTGTAGAAATCCTGGCGCAGGCGCAGGGCGAAGTCCTACTCATGCAGGGGAGCTGGTTTCTTAGTCTCAATTGGTGCTACTCGTCTACATGTGGTAATTGTGCAACCGAAAGCTGATGAGGATGTCGCCCTAAACGAATCCTTCGCAAGGATGATGTGGGAGGATCATTTCCGGACCCTGGTTTGATCGGCCGTGGCTGCTCAACCCGTTTTATACGACTCGCAGAATGCAATTCTAAAACAAAACAGATTACATATAAAAGATGGCGAGGATCTGTTGCATTGGCACTTGTAACTTGTAGATGCCGGAGAGAGCATCGACGCCTACGCCCAGCCCAGAGCTGCAGCTAAGAGTACCGGTGTAGATGTTTCTCCACTAGGACTGCTGGCGGCGTTACTAGTACAGATGTAAGTGTCTATTTATACTTACTTAGTATATGTAGCCTACTTAGGCACACTCCAATAGGTATTCAAGATGGCCGCACTACCATCTTTAACAGCCGAGCCCACGCGCTATCCCGGGTGTTGCATAAGTCTATCGCAGCCTCTCCTGGCCAGTATCCAGACTCTCTTACCATCTATCTCCTCAACCAGCAGTCGTCCAGAGAAGAAGAGCGGCGCAGAACATGATTCGGTGCTACAGCCCTCACCAGCCCTCCTCCTCTCCATCGGAAGCGGCTCCGGCCTCCTGGAAGAGCTCTTGCACAACTACCTAAACCAAGACTCCCTGACCCGGAACTGGAGCGTCGAAGGCGTCGAGGTCAACAGGGCTGTCAACGCTCATCTGCCCGAAGACCGCATCAATCAAGTCGCGGGGACATGGGCTGTCCTCGCATCGCGCGCGCGTGACGCCGCGGCGCTCATGTTCGTGTATCCTCGTGAAGGCGCCTTAGTGCGGCGGTATATTGATATGTTTATGACGTCTTCGCCGGGTACTCGATATAGCGGGAGCATGAGTAGTGATGAGCAGGAGGGAGAGAGCGAATATGAGAGCGACAGCGAGCGAAAAGGTGAGGAGCCTCAGCACGTAAACGAGAGTGTGAATGACAGAGGCGAAAACAGCAATCGCGGACGTGTCCAGCTCGTTCTCTGGCTTGGTCCTAAGTGTGATTGGGAGGACACCGGTTTCGCATCGTTAGATGCGAGCGGAGAGTTTGAGGTTCTCGAGATGCGGGATGGTGTTGGGTTGGCTGAATATGAGATGCTTGCTGTCCTTCGACGAAAGACGGCCCTGCTAAGCTGAGGCTCTGATGACGTCTTTAGCCTCTGTATCCGTTTTCCCTCACTTGCAAGCGCAATATGAACGAAAATAGCAGGAGACGCCTACAGAAGCCTCCAGAAGCCTCCAGAAGCCTCCAGAAGCCACTGGCCGAAGATCGAAACTCACGAGGATTGAGACAATGTCAATCACGGAGAGGAGCCAGGGAAGGGACCCTTGTTGGAAATTATCTAGTATTGAAGTGTATGCATTCCCCGCTGCTCTAATGAGCGCTTATCTACCAAGAACCTATGCCGTTCTTTCGTCAGGTGCTTTCTCGCAATGCATTTTGCAATCAATCTATTCCAGCTGGTCGTTATCTTCATGACAAACAAACCTGAACGTGATACCGCCTATTAATTTCTGTGTTTCGTTACGTTACGGTACTCGTTGGTTGACCTATTATCATAATCCCTAGTATATCGATGAACATAAAATGAAAACCCGACAGCCTGAAACGCCTGTGCTTATATGCCTGGACAGTCTATACAGGAATGCCAAACCAAAGGTTGCCCGCGAGTTCGAACATTAAACAATTAGAAACTATATCGTGAGACAATTGGTGGGCTCCAATGCTGGGAGCTTCGCGAAAAGAAATGTAGGCAAGGTCAACCGAAACAGATATGCCTTACCCATCCGCAATATCGTCGATACTATGCGACTGTGCAACATCCTTCCTAGGGGCTGCCGGTGGCTGCTGTCCTGGTGGTGCCAGCCCCGAGGAGCCCGCTGGCATTGATGTTCGCCTCCATCTCCGCAAGCACACTCTTCTTGACTACGAGGTCAGGATCGATCTCGTCACCTCCAACGAAGGTCCAACTTTCTTCTTCCGACTCGTCACCGCCTACTGTCTCGTCAGGGCTGCCGGCTGTTGCGGCATTCTTCCCCGCCTTCGAAGCTATAAGGCTCTTTGCATATTCGAGGTCTCGGTACATGGACTGTATTGCCGTGTTGACTCCATCTTCCTGTGCTGGGTTAGATAGCGCTTACAAAAAATTTGGGATGTGGTGATACGAACTTTGCGGATGGTCTCGCCTAAAACTCTTGCCTTAACAATCATCCTGTCGCTATGAGTGGCCTCCCAAAGCGCCTTCGCAAAACTGTTGGCTCCCCATTTCTTCAGACATATACCGACGCCTAGGTCTTCGACCCGACCTCCAAAGAAGAATTGGTCGCCGAAGAAGGGTCGGATAATGGTAGGGATGCCTGCTCGCAGACTGGCACCTGTAGTCCCAGACCCTCCATGGTGAGCGGCGGCGTCGATCTGACGAAAGAGCCAATCGTGCGGCGCGCTCTTGATCTGGAAAATTTCTGGTGGTAGTGCATGTTCCGGTATGGAAGCCTGTGCTTTGTCCAGGCGGTCCGACCATCCCTTAGATAGGATACATCGCACGTCAGCTTTCAGGACGGCATCAATAACCTCTTGTGTCATTTTAGCTGGATCAGGTACCATGATGGATCCAAAACCGACATAAACGAGCCTTTTGCCATCCTTTCGAGCCTTTTCGATGAATTGTCTCAGATCGTCTGGTGGTGTCCAGTCCAGTCCCTCGTCCAAGAACCAATAGCCTGTTACGCGAATCCAGTCGCTGTAGTCTAGTGGAGGCGCGACCACGGCGGGCGAGAAATTGTAGAGAAATGGCACCTTGTTCGGCTGCAGCTTCTCTAAGTTGGTGTTGGGTAGGCCGAGCGTGTTATTTCGCCAACGGTTGATTTGGTGTGCTGTGGCCTTCCAGAACACGTTATCGAACATGACGTAAGTAACATAGTTATACGCACCGCCCATCTTGTATTCGGGCACAATGAACGCATGAGGATAGGCGCGGGTGCGTGTCCATGGCATGGTGAAAGCTCGGAAATACGGGATGTTCAGCGCTTCCGCGATATGAATACCTGCCATGGCACTGGGACTCTCGATCAGGAGATCAGAGCCCTGGCATGCAGTATACGCGGATGCCAACAACCCGTCAAGCCATCCACGGAAATTTGAGTTTGCTTCTCGCAGAAAGGCCCACGTGAAGGTGCCGTTCTCAATACAAATGCGCAAAAGTTCGCTGGGATCACCTGCAACCGGCGCAAACTCGATACCATGGCCTTCGATCCAATCCCGAAATTCAGAATGAGTGGCTATCCGAGGCTTATGGCCTTCGGCTAATAGACCTTTGCACAATGCAATATATGGCTGTACGTCACCCCTTGATCCAATGGTCAAGCAGGTAACTTTCAGAGACTCGGTTGGTTTGAAGTTGAGAAACGATGCTTTGGGATCGTCAAATAGTATGGTAGGGGAAGAGTCTGAGAGACCAGAAACTTCTTGAGGCATCTTGAGTTCATGTTCGTTTCCTTCCATCAAGCGCGCTTGATCGAGAGCGTCACGTTCTGCGAGTGCTTCGCCCCCCTCTTCTGTCGAATCTTCCTCGAGTTGCCCAGTCTCACGTAGATAGCGTGTTCTCTCGAGGCTTTGTAGCAAAGTCACAGCGCAGTCGTCTCTTACATCGACCTGACTGAACTCGAAGAACAGTTCTTCGTGCCCACGGATTACAACCACCAAACCGGAATATCCGAAGCGAAACCCCATTTCTTTATCAGCAGTTTCGATGTCCTTGAGTGGGAGGATAAGTTTCGTTCGTGTACCAGGCAACAGACTACGGAAGCAGAAATGCCGATCGCTGATATAGACCTTGCCGTAAAGTGGTAAAACGCGGATGAGGAAACCAAAGTATGTAGCTTGAAGCTTCTCAGTCTGTGGTAGAGCAAAGTGTGCGCGGAAGCGTTCCATCGCTGTAGCATGCTTCCCATCAGTGTTATCCTCATCGTCTGCCGCGTCATCGGCTCCAAGGCCCGGTGTTTCATAATAATGTTTCCTGCCACCTTTCCACATGCCTGAGACCTTTTCTACGTATCCCATTGACTCCGTCGCCAACAAGTTACTCATCCGGCGACTCGTCTGATTTAAGTAACTCGCAAAAATCCCGGCTCTCTGTAGAGGGTAGGTGCCCATCTTGGCAAGACTCTGGATCGTTGGCGTTGTCGCTCGGTCGGGTCCCTCTCCAGGAACAGGTTCATTGATATGGCCGGTTGTTATGACGTGGTGTAATTGCTGCGAGTTTTCGAGTGACGGCTCATCTGCTGACGGCTGAACTGCGCCAGCTCTAGAAGTTGAGTTGGAATGACGGACAATAGGCCGGTGAAATACCTCACTTCCCCTGAGGATCTGGCTGCCAGACGGGTCCTCGTTCGACGATGACACCAGGCCAGACATGCTGTGGTCCTCCAGAGACTGGACGTAGGAGTCGGATAATTCATGGTTTTCTTGCGATGCGGCGCTGTCATACTGACTCTTGCCAAGAGATTGGCGGCCACTGAAGCTCCACCGTGGGCGGTTGACATCTGTTGGATGGTCGAGATCTCGACTTTCACGCCGTCCAGACTCACGAAATGCTTCACGCGTTATGTCACTACTAAATCGTGGGCTTGAATCCCGTCGAGTCCTAGGTGACCGGGGGGACAAGGTTGCTTTGACATTTTCACGAATATTCGGAGATTTGTGTTCGCTAACCAAAGAATTTTGGTTTCTTGACGCTGAGCTGGACGTGATTCCAATCGCAGCCCGTTGGGCGGTGTCCTGGTCGCTTCCGCCCGTATGTCGGCGGGACGCATCCTCCACAAGTGTTTTAAGCACACTAATCGCTTCCTTGCCAAAACTGAAGAAGGAGAAAAAGTACTGCGGAAAATTAGCTGGAGATTCTGTTATTGCTTAGAATAGAAGACATGCCTCATCAATAGAGTAAGTTTCGTCGTTGTCGATGACGCGAACTTTGCAAGTATCGGCAAACTCGATCATCTGACTGTCATCGACATCTAAAATATTTTCAATAGGTATGGAAATCTTCACACTATCGCCTTCATTGTGTGATCGGAATATGACACGCTGGAGACTCTTAACCCATTCTTTGGCACTCGGTGCACTATCAGCTCTGAAATGATAAGTCCTGTGATGCGTAGCGACTGAGAAGTGAACTGCATCCTGGTCCTTGTCGGTGACATTTGCCGAGATCGCATATCGCAGATCGATCTGCCCATGGGGAAAGTAGAGATTGGATGCGTCGCGGTAGTATGCCAGCACATCACCTTTTAGTCGAAACCAGTACCGATTATACTTGGGGTTTCTCTTGCCGCTTTTAGCCAGATATCCCGACTTTGCAACTTCGCGCTGCCACCCATGTTAGCCAGCCGACGTGGTAACGTCAACCAGATCTATTGCTTACAGTCTTTCGAGGTAAGTATGCGTAAAAGCAAACGTGCCTTGAGGTGATGTACAAGTAGCCCTGTAACAACACACTTTGAAGCAGCCAGCAGGGATATTCTGATATAACGATTAGCGAAGGATCATCTTCATGAACAAGTATATCATACCTTCTACAACTTCCTCTGGCTCATCAAACTCGAATATTTCTTTTAATTTCCGAGCAAGGGCACTATGACCGGATCCGTCTCCCTCGCCTGGTTGGTCTCTCGACAAGCCCTCCAAATCAAAACTGGGCCGCGAAGACATCTCTGCTCTGGCCTCGAGCATACGGCTCATGACAGGAGCTGGCCGCTCTATACGATCCGTGACGGCGCATTCGATGGTAGGTGACTGAGGCTCGGCGGTGGGAGAAGTCGGCGTCCCACGATTAGTGGAGGTACTGGTGTCGGAGGGTTGAGAGGGCTTTAGATTTGACCGTCTGACTATAGTGTGTGTTGAGGCTCGAGGTAGCTGAGGTAATGATTGTAAAAGCTGCCCAGGTATTGCTCGTCTTTGCTTCTCGTCGGCGGTATCATTCTCTTTTCTGGATGAGCTCGGCTTGAGGATGGTGGTCTTGGCCACTTGCTCGCGCTGCTTCCCCTTTTCCTTCCCTTTCCCTTTCCCCTTGTCTCTTGTATCGTCGTTGCCGTCGTCATCGTCGTTGTCGTAGTCGTCGCTGGACTGGCCTTCGAAGCGGTCGTTAAAGTCTACGTTGGAGCCGGCGGCAGCGATAAGCCCGAATATCGACTGGTTCATGTTCATGAATATGCCGGCACCTTGGCTGGGCGGGAGAACATCTTCGTCTGCATCGTCACCCAAGTCTTTGAAGCGATCGGGCAAATCCATGGTCGGACGGCGGCGTTCCTTGTTCTTTTTAATCGTTTTCTTACTAACCCGCCGCCGCACCGGGACGTCCTCTGTGGCCTGGGAGGCCATGGTTTAGACTAGCCTGGGATGGCCGGGCGAAGCGTGCCGCATCAAAGTTTCTAGGGAGAGCTTGAAGAGTATATGGTTGGTTTTTGGGTTATCGTTGGCACGTTGGGACGGCGAGGTATAACGCTGTCTGAGCCGATATACGGAGGGGTGAAGCAGAGTTTACGGGACGCCGAGCACGCTGACAAGAAAGACAAGGTTTGCGTAGAAAGGCTAAACAGCCAATAGAAGCACAAAAGGCACCAGGAATCAGAGCACGGCGACGGGCGGTGGAAGCATCAGAGACGGAGGATGGGTGAAAGAACAACGCCCGGAAGTCTGTCTAAGCTAGGTAAACTTGGAAGTAGGCAATCGATCAGCATAGGTACAATGCAGTCGACCGAGCTTTGGGCGTGGGAATATCGAAAGACGGACTCGCTCGCTCGTGATTGGGTGATGTTATTGTGCTAGGCAGGGTCGTGATCCGCGGTCATCGGATTCGTAGACTGTGCTGTACCGTACCTACCTACATGTACGTGTACGCTACTGATTCAGCCCGATGCAGGCGGCTTTTTGGCTTGGATAGGTAGATAAGAGACATAGGGTAGAGTCCCTCGAATGGCCATGTCTGCCTGCTAGAGTTATTATCGATGCAGGCATGCAGCGACATGTAGGTCCAGTGCCTCCTAAAGTGGCTGCGGCATAATAAGCCCTCGGCTAAGGCTGGCGCTGACGTTCTAACATGTTGACGCAGAGGTGCAGAAGACCGGCAGGAAGGTACCTACCTACCTTCATGAAAAATGAGATAACAATACAATAGGTACGATGATCTCGGGGAACCTTTAAGCAGCCAGCGGTACAGTTCTTGTTGGCAATGGTTCATTGGCTAATTCACAGGGCACTGTACCTGAGAGATACAGCAATAGGCAGTATCGGGCTTGCGCAGGGGGGCCCACAAGCAGATCAGTCCACTAATCACAAGTTATCGATAGCGCTCACGTACCACAGCTTGGCCCTGCAGATGACGTTGAGTCACGTCGAGCATGACTCCCGACCAGTTTAAATGTCTGCTAAAACTAAAACTATACCGGGTATAGTATAAGTACCTACATGGCGCTCCGCCGTGCCGCTCGCGGAAGCAGATGCGCTAGGCTGACGATCCACTGAGGAACCCACTGGGGAGTCCACTAGAGCCCGCTGAGCAGCACGGACAGGCTCGACAGGCAACTGCAGTGTAGACGGGTTCTGGACGGGTAGTTCTGCTCCTGACTCTCCAGCCAAGCGAGAGTCATGTGTTGTGCTGGTCGTGAGGATCTAAACCCTCAGTCACCATCACCAGGCACTGACCTGGAAGTTTCACATGACTCTCCTAATCTCACCACATGTACCTACCTATCTCATGGATATCACGCAACATTACTGTAGAGGCTCATCATCTCATTATCAGATTCATTTGCGTCACTATCCCCAACCACCAATAACCACGAGTAACCACAGATAACCGCCCATATATCGAGGCAGTCTAAACCATGTACCTGGTAGATTTTTATCTAGAGATGCGCTCCGTAGAGACTTGCGCTTCCTTTCGGCTCAGCACAGTTACCTATATATCTACAGATCTACAGTAAGTACCTAATGTAAGGCGATTAACAAAACCTCACCTGGAGATCCAGTTAGAGTGCCGCTAAAAATAGGAGATACCTTACCTTGTACTTACCTAATTAGGTGACCACCACCTAAAGTCCGCCTGTGTGTGCAAGCCACACCAAGTTACCTATGGCAGGCGGGTGCGCGTATGGGAGGTACACGCACAGCCACTCTTGGTACACATCCAGTTAAAGACTCTTTGCAGTTACTTTGGACTCACTTATACGCAACATCATCATTCTGCAATAGGTCCGTCGTGCAGACAGCACACAACGCGAACTACACTCTTAAAGCCGCTGTTGTTTAATGGTAGGTTATCAGTCACCTCCTCTCGGCTTAAGTTGCCAAATGATGTTAACTTGCATTTTGTGAAGTTGCCAGCCCTGCTGCTATGACAGTCACTTGTTCTGGGACCGTGTCCTTGTTCCGAGTCGCACTTTGTGAGATAAGAGTGTCTGGATTTGTGGAACAGCTATGAGATGTTATCAGACCAATGAGGGTGAAAATCGGCAGGTGATTTGCATACACAAGCCTCAAACAGGTTGATGCTGGTGGGAGAAGAAATAAGAAGGAAAATATGGAAGAAAATATGGAGCGAATCCAGAACATGGATTTCCATCACCCATTTGTCCCCTACGATGTGCAACTGCAGTTCATGCAGACGGTTTACAATGTTCTTGAGCAAGGGAATGGCCAGATCGGCATCCTTGAAAGTCCCACAGGCACTGTACGGGGGGTTTTGCTCGACGTCCGACATGTAAATGCGCTGACTCTCACTAGGGGAAGTCACTGTCGCTTATCTGTGCCGCCTTAACTTGGCTCAGGAACCACAAGAGGAAAACCTATGAAATTTCCATCGACGCAGCTGCCAGCTCGTTCAAGGATGAGCCCAGTTGGGTTGTAGAACAGTTGCTCAAGAGGAAACGAGCCGAGATTGTTGACTTGTGGGAAGAGAGAGAAGCAAGTCTAAGAGAAATTCGAGCAAAGGAGGCCTTGATGGAGCAAAGGGAGAAGAAAAGAAGAAAACATGGCGAGATTAGTACCGGAAAGGAGGCCAAGGATTTTGATGGCACCGAAGAAGAATGGCTGCTTGACGAGCCAGATGATGAAGAGATGCCAAAGTTCTCTGATATGGGCAAGGAGGTACTCGGTGATAGCAATGACTGTGACCAGGTCAAGGTTTGCCTAAAAGGATTCTGTGGCTACATCTATTCGGTACTAACAAGCAGCAGATATTCTATACGTCAAGGACACACTCCCAGCTGACGCAATTCATATCAGAGTTGCGTCGACCAAAATTTCCATCTTCAGTCCCCGATGAATTTCTCAAGGGTAATGAAGATCATGAGATAGAAGGGGTGAAGCACGTGCCGCTATCTTCTCGCCAGCGGCTGTGCATTAACCCTTCTGTCGCGCGTCTTGGGTCGCTCTCGGCAATCAATGATCGCTGTTCCGAGCTCCAACAGCCAAAAACCAAAGACAAGTGTCAGTTCATCCCAAAAGCAGATAACCTCGGGCAAACTCACCAATTTCGCGACAATGTGCTCGCTACTCTGCCTGACATAGAGGATCTCCACAACCTCGGCAAGACTACGCATATATGTCCATACTACGCTTCAAGGACGGCAATTCCCGGAGCCGAAGTCATCACTCTCCCATATCCCCTGTTGCTTCAAAAATCTGCCAGGGATGCGCTCGGTATAAAGCTCGATGGTAACATCGTCATCATCGACGAAGCCCACAACATTATGGATGCCATCGCGAACGTCTATGCTTCCGAAATTCATCTGAAGGATCTCATCCGTGCAAGGCTATTGCTTGAAGTGTACGTCAAGAAATTTGGGAAGAAGCTCAAGGGCGAGAACAGGGTCATGGTTGGCCAGGTGGCTAGAGTGGTGGATGGTTTGCGTACATGGATGGAGAATGCTCTCGGTCTCAAGGTAACCAAAGGATCAACCGTGCCGGTTGTCGATGATCACTGACAGCTCATGATGTAGGCTGAACAAGGAATTGTTGACCCCAATGCGCTGCTCAAGCACAAAGGGATCGACCAGATTAACTTATTCAAGCTCATTGATTACGTTCAAGCGTCTAAACTAGCCTACAAGATTGAGGGTTACGCAGCGCACGTCGAAACTCAAGGAGCAACCAAGCCCGCTACTTCATTCTCATCAACACCTGTCTTGCACACGCTTTTGTCTTTCCTCGTGTCCTTAAGCAATCTGAGTTTCGAAGGGCGTATCTTTTACCACAAGGTAGCTGGGAAAGAACATGAAGACATCAAGTTATCTTATCTCCTACTCTCCCCAACGCACGCATTCTCCTCGATTGCATTGAAGGCTCGGGCGGTTATTCTCGCGGGTGGCACCATGTCGCCTTTCGAAGACTATACCGCTCACCTGTTCCCTGATCTGGCTATAGAGAAGATCATCACTCTTAGCTGCGGGCACGTAATTCCTGCTTCGAACCTTTGTGTCTGGACACTGTCATCTTGCCATCCGAAAAACAATGCCAATAGGATGGAGTTTGAATTTAGCTACCAGAAACGGGGGGACAAAACGATGATACGCGAACTCGGACTTGCCATCCTCAACATCTGTACAGCTGTCCCCGACGGTGTCGTTGTTTTCTTTCCGAGCTACGGATATCTCGATGAGGTAGTGGGTATCTGGAAAGAGACGGATGGTTCACAGCCTACGTCTATCTGGAGTAAATTATCAAATAAAAAGACCGTCTTCAGCGAGGCAAAGGGGGCCTCTAGTGATGATCTTCTTGAACAGTATAGTAAAGCCGTACTCGACGAGGAGCCACGAGCTGCCACGACGAGACCGGCCAAGAGAACATGTGGCGCCCTCCTTCTGAGCGTTGTTGGTGGTAAGATGAGCGAAGGCATCAACTTCTCAGACCGCCTCGGCCGTTGTGTCATTATTGTAGGGCTTCCGTACCCAAACATCAACTCGCCGGACTGGAAAGCGCGAATCGAATACATTGAATCGACTACTGTCAGGCAACTGACAGAATGCGAGGCACCCCGGTCACGGAATGAAGCCGTGGTGGCAGCGAAGCAGGCAGCTCGGGACTTCTATGAGAATGCCTGCATGCGCGCGGTGAACCAGAGCATCGGACGCGCAATCAGGCACCGTAACGACTACGCTGCAATCGTGCTGGTGGACCGACGGTTTGGGACGGACCGAATCAGGGGGAAGCTGCCCGGCTGGATCCAAAATGGGCTCATCAGCGGCAGTGAGGATGGAGGATTGGGACAGATGATGAGCAAGTTGAGTGGGTTCTTTAGAGGCAAGCAATAGATGAGGTTCAGAGAGACGATGTATTTGAACTTGATTCTCTTTGACTTCGATTGGACCACAGCTATAGCCATTTCTGCCATTACATGGTAATACCATCCATCGCTCCTCATGATGGTCGGGTATACATAGCTACCTAGGTAGGAAGTCTAGAGCCATGCTGTCGACGGGCCATTAATCAGCCGGACCTTTTCTTCTTCGTTTCTTCATCCTTTTTCTCTTATACCTTCTCCCATTCGATGCCCAGCTCTCTCAGTCTATCATCAGACAATGCAGTTTCCTAGTATAATAAACAAAGGTGAGTGTACGGGATTCTCCATTCGCGCAGGTGATGGGCTTTTTAATGTTTGCTGCGTACGCCACATGCAGTGGCACCAGGGAGCTGAGAATGGTGTGATGGATGATGCGGGAGGTGGCTTGAACTGCCCTGATGGCCAGCTATTTTAGCCACATCAATCCCTGCATCTCAAGCTCTTGGAGCTCGTTGCTCTCACCCCGCAAACGGACAAGGGCCACACTAGTGCAGCCTCCAGGTATTAAAGGAACTCCAATCCCCCAACCCATTGAGGCGCTTTGGTCGCAGAAGGCTTGAGGCAACACGAAGAAGCCCTTGGTCAAGCAAAGGAAAAGGCTACTACCTCTGCACCACCCATCTGCATCCGTACTGGCCTATTTCGTCTACCTGCCATATCTTATTTGTACATTCAGGTTACCTACGTTCATACATTGAATTACCTAGTACGGTTACCACGCCGTCTCCACAATCCTACATTTTCGACACAGGTACTTTTGGTACGGTACCTACCTCTCTATTACCTTCGTCTCCACTGTACCATTTGTATCACCATCAACCTCCGAATTACACCACAGGAGTTGTATTACAGCGCCGTACACCCATACATCCCAACGATACATATATCAATCTACCCATTGGTCTACCTAGATACCTAAGGTAGACCAAAAGTCAGCACAGAATCGACTGTCGTCATCATCTGGATCTACGAATCCCAGAGCACCTGAAGCATCCAGTTGTCGACTAGCCGGGCTTTCTCTCCTCACCAACTTCATAGTCTCATCTACCCTCTGACCCTAAGACCCCCTTTTCTCCTCTTGCTAGCAAAGAGGCCATCGATTGATACACTCGGCACTTCTTGGTTCAAGTCTTGGAGGCAAATGTAAGCAAGCGCCGTTTCCTTTCTTTATCGAGTTTGCTTTTTTTTCGTTAAGCAACAGTCTTTTTTTACACCCAAGCTGTTTCTGATATAGATTTCGCCATATATGTTTACTATCTATTAAAACCACTGCTTTCTATCATTCTGCTATTATCGTGCCCGACCTTCTCTTTCAATTCATCTCAATATCTTGTAACACTACTCTGAGGTCCGTACCTTGAGTAAGGTACATAAGGATACTTGAAGTTGCGTTACGGCCCACTCGAGCACACACTTAAGCAGGTACTTCTGACCTTGATACTGTACCTACCTAGCACAGGCTGCCGTACAGTACATCACAGCTACACTACACCGCGCTACATGTGTATGTACTTACACATCCCTCCTGCCCTGTCATAGATGCATAGCTACATCCTTCTTCCCCATCCGTCATCTTTTACGCCTAGCGTACAGAGGTAATTGAACCGCCAGCTGCCCGTTAGTTACGGTGAACGGCTTAGCTCACTGATGCAAAAGTGGGACTTGCCCGAACTATTTGCTCATAGATACCCAGCTCTTTTGCTAGCTCTCGATTGCTTTCGCAACTTGCCCATTTACCAACAGCAATAAACTCAAATACACAAACATCGCATTAGCTCAGCAATCCATACTCGTCGAGCCATCGCTTCAACGACCAGACGATTGAGTTCTAACACAGCCACAGTGTAATCCCTCGTCTCCATCGAAGCTGTGCTGAGCACCAAGCTTCGGTTCTGTCGCCCCTGAAGTCATCGGTCATTTTGCGACAAGACACGCTCTATGTGCCATGAGCACTATCGCGCATCTCACGCGCCACCTGCAATGGCAAAAACACTCAAGCTAGGACAGCGCCTCCGCTACCCAATCACGATCTCCAAAATATTCAAGAAGCCCGGCGACGGTGTCGTCAAGCAAGAGGCCATCCTGCAGTACACCTTTAAGTTCGAACGCACGATAGGCGACCCGGCCCTCAACGAAGAGCGCACCATCGTCGAGAATGGTATTGGGGATTGGGACAGCCCGACCGAGGGCAAGATCAAGAACTGGCGCGTCAAAGAGGGTGATGTCATAACAAAAGACCAAGACTTCGTTGTCGTCGACGAGACATGCAGCCACGAGATCCAATATGCCGGCCTTTGCGCCATCTGCGGCAAGGACATGAAACAGCAGGATTGGTCTACCGAGTCTCTCGACACAGAGCGTGCCACTGTCTCCATGGTCCACGACAATGTAGCTCTGACCGTGAGTCACGGCCAGGCTGAAAAGGCGGAGATGCAGCTCCAACGCCGGCTTCTCAAAGAACGCAAGCTCAGTCTCGTCGTCGATCTCGACCAGACCATCATCCATGCTTGCATCGAACCCACCATCGGAGAGTGGCAACAAGATCTTGCCAATCCCAACTACCAATCTGTAAAGGATGTGCGGAGTTTCCAGCTCGACGATGGCCCTCGCGGCTTGGCAAGCGGGTGCTGGTACTACATCAAGATGCGTCCTGGCCTATTAGAATTTCTAGAGAGGGTGGCCGAGATGTTTGAGCTTCATGTATATACCATGGGCACGCGGGCCTATGCTCTGAATATTGCCAAAATCGTCGACCCACTACAGAAATTGTTCGGCAACAGAGTCATCAGCCGCGATGAGAACGGCAGTATGACTGCCAAAAGCCTTCAACGTCTATTTCCCGTCAGCACGAACATGGTCGTTGTTATCGATGATCGCGCCGATGTGTGGCCGCATAACCGACCAAACCTCATCAAAGTGACACCGTACGATTTCTTCAAAGGCATCGGTGATATTAATTCTAGCTTTTTACCGAAGCGCGAAGACATCATCGCAGCAACACCAGTCCCAGACCCGCAGCCATCTACACCCAATGGTAATGCACCATCTGGAGTTTCGCCGGAGCGTGAAAAGGTGGTAGCCAAAACTGACGAGGAGAACGCTCTTTTGCAATTGCAAACTGAGGAACAGGAGCGGACACTGGAGAAGCAGCTCAAGGATCGACCGCTTCTACACTTGCAAGAAGAATTAGACCGGGAAGATGAGCAAGCTGAAAGACTATCCACTAAAGATGGTGATAGCGAGGACACCGATGCCAATGGGCATTCAGAAACACCAAGTCATTACCAGAGGCATAATATTCTCCGCGACGATGACCAGGAATTAATATTTCTCGAAAACCATTTAACCGAACTTCACCGGTCTTTCTATGAGCAGTATGACGCACGTGTTGCAAAGCGAGAGTCGGAAGACATTACTTCCAGTTTCGTTCCTGACGTTGGCCTTACGCTGAACTACCTAAAATCTCAGGTGCTCCGGGGTACAAGGATTGTGTTGTCCGGTCTTGTTCCCCTGGGCGTGGATGTGCGAAAATCCGAAATCGGAATGCATGCTCAAGACTTTGGCGCTGAGATCCGCACACGAGTCAGCTCAGATGTGACTCATCTCGTTATTAGTAGTTCACGCCCGAGAACACAGAAGGTTCGCCAGGCAGCTCGCATTCCTGCCATTAAGATAGTAAACCAGAATTGGTTGGCAGATTCATTAGCACAATGGCGGAAACTCGACGCTACTGCGTACTTGATCGACATTCATCCCTCGGATCGTAGTTCTCAGGGAATACAGAATCCCCCAGCCTCGCCGACAAGACCTAGAATCACCATCGTGCAGACCGGGCATCGAGACACGGGGAGAAGTCAAAACGATGAGGCCGAGGACGGCGATGCGGATGACTCGGCCGAGGAGGATGATGAGAACGACGGAGATGACGATGACTACATAGAAAGGTTTGACGTCATGCCGAGGGAGATGGAAGACGGCGAAGCTAGTCCAGTCGACGGCATAAACCAGACGGGTTGGGACGATGTGGACAAAGAACTTCAGGAATTCATGGGTTCCGACGCCGAAGCCGAATCTGACCTCGAGAGTACAATGACAGATCAGAGCAGGGATACGGATACAGACGAGCCCAAAAATAAGAAACGAAAGCTGGGAGAAGCGGACGAAGACGGTAGCTTCGATGGCGCTACTGGGAGCGTATTGTCGAAGAAACAACGCATCGCTAGAGCCCGAACCACTGCGTTACGCAATGTGAAGAACGTTGGAGATGACGACGCTGAAGGTAGCGGGCTGCCGACACCAATGGGGACAGGAGACGAGGGCGATGCAGTAGTAGAGGCTGCCGGCAATGGCGACGCCAACGCCAACGGCAACGGTGAGGGAGCCGAGGACGGCGATGATGAGGACTTTGCCGATCTCGAAGCTGAGCTGGAAGCTGAACTCGAGGCTGAGGGTCAAGGCTAGTAGGAACAGGCCTGCAGCACTACTTTGAGTCGTAAAAAGAAAACGACAAGAACGGAGGCAGGCGTACTACGGTCTTAGTCGGGCAGCGCTATTTCGGCATTTTCGGCGTTTAGACAGCAGGGTCGGCATTGGCATTGAGAGTAAGTTGGGCTCTGGCATGATTATTGCCCATTGCATAGCGATCACAACGGCTTCACGGGATATTGAAACAAGCTGTGTATTTGCAAGTTGGAGTCACAGATGCTCTGTTCCGCATGTGCATTAAGCTCTGCATTGTTGATACCAAGTCTCACTATGTAATTTTGAGAACAATAACTGAACTTCCACTATTGAGAATTACTAAGGACACTGTCTGCCTATCTGCTTGCTAAATGCCCTGGTTTTCACTGTATATTTAATGTTCGTTATCAACTTATATTGCACCGGATATTCTTTTCTCAAAAGCTCGTAGTCAGGAGTTCTCGGCTTGTTCCTGGGGGTTCACGTGATGCTGCTTACATAAAGCGGCCGGGCCCACACCAAGCTCTCCCAGCCAGTACCCAATTCCAGTCCGAAGTCATCAGCAATTGACCACTGTTGATTGCTCAATCCCGACCTCTTGCCTTCCACCGCGGCCAGCGCCCACGACGAGTCCTGGAGCGAAATCTTGCCGAGCCCGATACAGATCATCGGAATTCTACACCCGCCTGCGACACACAATCAATTGCCCGCCATGCCGCAGGATATGCCTCCGGTCGGGGGGTACGGCCCCGTCCAGTATAAGGTGAGCTATTGAGCGCATCCAGCTCTTTTTTCCTCTCTCTATGTTTTCCCCTCTCTTTCGCTACCAGTACTGCGACGGAAAGGAAATTGAAGCGGTTCCATTCATGGAAGGGGAGGAAGGAGCACGAGGAGCTAGAGCAAGAGGAGGAGGTCTGTGGCAGTCGAGTTATGGCGGGCGATGCAGGACGAGGGGCAAGACAAGCCACCTGGACAGCGAACGAGCCGAATGCGAAACGCAACGAATCACACGATTCTCGACGATAATCGAATGGCCTCGACTATAACATCTACACTTACGTCGCATCTGGGGAAAGGCACCGCGGTAGCGATCCGAATACTCATTCCACTTCGACTCGGGCATGAATAACTTTTGACCTGGAAAACGGACCGTCTTAGCTCACATTGCAATCGGTTGGATTTAAGTGCGAGAGGATATGGTGGAATTGCTGCGACAATGCAAGAGTTCAAGAATAATTGCTGATCAATTTGTGGTGCAGCGCAACCTCCCCGCGAGCGGCTTTCGTCCCGGCACATGGCTCGTTGCCATGGGTGTCGTCATGACATACGGTTTCTATAAGCTTGGACAGGGCATCAGGGAACAGAAGTACGTGACTTAATTGGTCAAAGAGCCCTTGTCTCATCCTGCCCCTCCCCCGACGCACTTAAGGATACAAGAAGAACGAAGTACTCATAAGGCTTGAAATGGCATGAGGCACTATCTGGAGCGGCGTGACTAACGAGGCATGACCATGTAGTGAACTCGCTCGCGAAAAGATGTGGTCCCGCATCCACCTGATCCCCCTCCTACAAGCCGAAGAGGACCGCGATCTCGTCCGGCGACATCTAGCTGATCAGGCGCGCGAGAAGGAGCTGCTTGGTGACAACTTTAAGGTTTATAACTCTGATAGGTACGGTCCTCCTTTTCCCCTTTCTTCTGTATCCACACGAGGCTATGCTAAGACCTCGTCATGCAGATATGTGCGGCCGACGTATGCAGTAACCCCCGCCAACACGACGAAATAAATTCTTACGGGATACGAATAAAAAAGTCGAGATATCATGAATAGCGGTAGGATCAGATCACACACATCAGCTATACTACGATAGGCTGAAAATATAGAGTGGAGATAGAGGATGCGTGGGTAAAGGGGTGGAGAGGAATGGAGTCAGAGATGTGGTATGGTGGTGGACATTGTACATATATCCATACCTACCAAGACGTGTGCAACAAGAGCAACGCTCCTGAATACGGAACACAAAAGATTATTGTGTCAATGGCATGATTATTCTGATTACTCGGCGTCTGTATACGAGGCTCTCGCATGCGCTAGTCCTTGTTTCCAAATCTCACCAGGGAAGTCAAAGTATCACTGGATTGCGGTGATGCGACCGATATTTCTCTATTACCTAAATATACCACCTAGGTATGTATGAACGGTTGCTTCCGCTCAGAAAAAGTGAATTTTAACACTGGGCTGTGCCAAGTATTGATAATAGTACAGCTGAATACTAAGCCGCAGCAGTATTAGTATGAGGACATGCCACGTGATTATTAATTTGTCCTACCTTGTGTAACACAGAACACAGCCTGGAAATGGCTAGAACCACGATGAATACCCTTCTATCTCCAGCCTCAGCTGGAGTCGTGCTCGTGGAGTGGTGGTGGCTTGAGCCCCTCGACTACCATTGGTATGCCTGGTGCGTAGGTACGCTCGTAAGATACTAGGTTTGTCAGAACAATCATGGGGATGGACATTCTAATGTCTCGCTAACCGAGGTCTAGGCGGTGCAAGGGCGAAGGGTATACGGTCAGGAACGAGGCTGGATATCCCGTCATCGTCACTACTCAGCATCGGAAGTCTTGGCTCCATGGAAGTCTCTCTAAGCCTTCTGCCACTTCGAAACTGTTCGGCAGGTACACCGCCAGCGAGGAGGTTATCGAGGTCTTTAAGCTTGAGATCAAAGGCAAGACTTCTGTTTCAAATCAGCGGTGATTGTCCCAGTATGGTCAGCTACCTAGCCGGAGGGTCAACTATCACATGTCTTTATTGCACCCCCAACAGCTTTCCGAAGTAGAAGGTGTGCTGAGAGCCATATAGATTAATAACTCTCAAAGCGACCTTGTGTACGCGTGGACACGACAGACCATGACGCAGCGCGCAAAACAACATCCAAGGTGTTGGCAGTGACGGTTAAGCTCGATGTGTTCGTCCATACAGGGCGACGCCACGGCTTTCAAGGAGTACATTTCTCGACAATCAGGGACTCAATACCGGAGCCCTGCAAGCCACATCGGCTACCCGCTGACGAACTTGCGCCACCACGTTACACCTTCCGGTTCGATGATTGGGACTTCATCGGCGGGTATGAACCATACGGGCAGGTCAGAATCGCGAGTATTCCTTTCACATACGACTTAAGCAATGGTCTTAGGAGCCGTGGTGTCGTGGCAACGGTCGTGCATCCGGAATATAACGGTAACGAAGGCCAGAGCCCACCTCACCTGTGATGAATATGGTCTCATCGATGGCGTAAGAACCCGGATCGCGGCATTGATTGGGTCGTAAGTAATTTCTCATACGTACAAACATACACACACACACGCACATACCCCAAGCTTACTCTATACATAGTAGGTAGTTCTGGTCGTGCAAAAGCGCGCAGCTAATGTAAGGTGAACAGACCGTTTGACCTTCCCAAATAGGCGATAAGGAGAACGAGTAAAGAAGGGAAGTAATGCATACTGACCTTGATGGTTTCGACTCTAGTGCAATTAGTCTGGACTCTGAACATCTTCACGAATTACTGCCACGTCGCTTATCGCGGCGCTTGATCTCGATCATGTTGCCAAGTCACCGGCGTTCATGCAGAACGGTTAGGCTCACGAACCAGAGGCATATGCCAAAGATGTCGCGAGTGCGGAGAAGCTGTGGAAGCTGAGCGAGAAGCTACACTAGTAAGGCACAAGAACCCAAGTCCTTAATTGATCTACAATGACCAATTATACTGCATAGTCTGGGGTTCATGTACTCATCCGATTCTAGCATGGAAACTGCCGTTTTCAGACAGCAAAACACCTTATACTGACACATATTGCTACGATCGTCTAATGTGCGCAGGGAAATCTCCGGAAATGTAAATCATCGACTGCCCCGGTAATGTGGATCTCTCCGGCATTTACTGGTTATGCTTGTTGTGAGTCCAATTCATTGTACACTACCTACTTGCTAAATAGTAGACTACATCTCACCCCGGTGAGTAAAAAGGGGGGTCTGAGGGGGAATAGACCAGAGGTTGTATCGGGGATACATACGTTGTGCTCATTGGTCACGCATGTGAAATGAAATTCATGCTCGATGCAGTCAGATATCGGACATCATCCTCTCCCCCGGTCTTTGATCGTGATATCGCCACCGCTAGCTTTGGAATTAGTAGTTTGCTGCCGTCATGAGATCAACATTGGTCGGCTACGATATTCACTCAGTAAGCTCTGATTCCAGCTGATTCTCACGATCCAAAGGTCATCGCGAAGCTTCCTGGCGTCCACCCAGTGTGTTGCTTCACCTGCCTTTTCCGGCACCACCTTTCCTACTCGGGCAAGTGATTGGACAAGCCTGGACCGTCGATACAACACAACAGGCTCCCAGCCGAGGCGAGATCGCTCAGAACGAGATTCCTCGCATTATTAGCATGGATGTTCGGCACCTGTTAACCTGAATGCTACATAGCCCGTTGCTGAGCCATTACCCAAAGAGAAGGTGGCAGCAACGAACAGGCGCCGGCGAGCCTCAATGCTAATGCATGAGCTGTGGGTAAAGCTATAACCATGCTAACCATGCTGAGCTGAAGATCCGCTACGTTCCGTAGACCCTGATCGCCTTGTCGCAGGCGATCAGCACGCTCGCATCTACTGGAAGTGCCAACGCCCAGTCCCGACTGTTCCCAAAGAGCTGTTAGATTGCTAGATGGCTTCTTGGCCGCTGGCCAAGAGAAATAAGGTCTGGGGAAGAAAGCTTGTTCATCGCTGCCAAGCGACGGTGTCGGTTCCTTGGTCATAACGAGCGCACATCAACAGATAGACATGATATGATACACTGAGGTCACAGTATCGCTGAGCGAAGCCTGAGCGTGTTTACCAAGGCAGAGAGTGTTTCAAAAGCCTCGCTGCGTGCGGGTCAAGGTCCCCCATCGCATACGACGTTAGATAAGCGCTCACGGCGAGATCCGCCTTCGCCCCATACACGCTACAAACATAACCCCTGCTCTGTCCCGAATGTCGACATCGCGCTGTCTGACTACCTACATCATTATCGTGTAGCGCGCCGTGTTCTGCCAGTTTCACTGATTTGGAAGGAATGGGACGAAGCCATGCCGAGTGTAGAAGGCCGAAGACAACACAACCACTCGCAACATCTGAACGTACGACCGTAGTGTAGACGTTAGCTAGGCACCGGCGGCTTCATTGGGTCTCGTCCGCCCGTGGTACCCTGGATAACAAGTTGCGAGAGATTGCGAGGGACCACGGCCTGCATTACAGAGAGAAGAGCTGTAAGCGGCACACAACAGCCCCTCGTTGACAGAGATGTCGTAACAGCCTGCCTCTCTTGGCATGCGACGTGCAGTAGCAGTCCTGTTTATCCGAGAACGCCCTTATCCGGCAGCTCACCTCGACGCTTGAGAGGACGTCGATCTCCTACCTCATCGAGCTCGTGATAAGTTGTAGCTATGAGTAATCCACGCGGGGTGGTCTACATAATATCTCACGAGCTACAACAATATATAAACCTCATGTCCGTCCCGATGGTCACGATGAAGATCTTCTCCCATCACTCACTCACCTTCCCCTCTACTCCTTCCTGATCATCCAACTACAAGATGGTTGCCTCTGCTTCCACCCTTGCGCTCTTCAGCGCCGTCCTTGGCGCCGTCTCGGCCGTGCCCCCTCCTCCGCCGGGCCGCTTTACCGTCAACCAGACTCACAATGCCAACTTCAAGCGACACGGTCCCGCTCAGGTCGCCAAGACGTACTTGAAGTATGGACGTCCCGTGCCTGCCGAGCTTGCCGCTTCCCTCGGCCTGGACAAGCGCAGCGAGGGCTCTGTCACTACCAACCCGGAGGAGTACGACTCTGAGTGGTTGACTCCCGTCCAAATCGGCACTCCTGCTCAGACCCTGAACCTCGACTTCGACTCTGGTTCATCTGATCTCTGGGTCTTCAGCACCGACACCAGCTCGCGCTACGTCAATGGCCAGACCCTGTACAGCCCTAGCAAGAGCAGCACTTCCGCCAAGCTCGCCAACGCCAAGTGGTCCATCTCGTACGGTGACGGCAGCTCCTCCAGCGGTATCGTCTACACCGATGTCGTCAAGATCGGCGGCCTTTCCGTCACCAAGCAGGCTGTTGAGTCTGCCCAGACCGTCTCGAGCTCTTTCACCTCTGAGAGCAACCTCGATGGCCTGCTCGGCCTTGCGTTCAGCAGCCTGAACACCGTCACCCCCACGCAGCAGAAGACGTGGTTCGACAACATCAAGAGCAGCCTCGACTCTCCCATCTTCGCCGTCGACTTCAAGGCTGGCGTCCGTAAGTGTTACCCCTGACGAAGATCTCCAGGAGAAATTCCACACTGCCCAGAATAAAAGTATACTAACGCCCCCTTTTTCTTCAGCCGGCACCTATGACTTCGGCTTCATTGACAGCTCCAAGTACACTGGCTCGGTCACCTACGCCTCCGTAAGCACCAGCCAGGGCTTCTGGGAGTTCACCTCGTCCGGCTACGCCGTCGGCAGCAGCACCTTCAAGTCGACCAGCATCGACGGCATCGCCGACACCGGCACAACCCTCCTCTACGTGCCCAGCAGCATCGTCAGCGCCTACTACGCCCAGGTCTCCGGCGCCAAGAACAACGCTGCCGCCGGCGGTTACGTCTTCCCCTGCAGCGCCACCCTGCCCAACTTCACCTTCGGCGTCGGCTCCGCCCGCATCGTCATCCCCGGCAAGTACATCAACTACGCCCCCTACTCCGGCACCACCTGCTTCGGCGGCATCCAGTCCAGCTCCGGCATCGGCATCAACATCTTCGGCGACGTCGCCCTCAAGTCCGCCTACGTCGTCTTCGACGCCTCCACTCCCCGCATTGGCTGGGCTAGCAAGAGCTTGTAAAGGAAAAGAATATATTGGGGTTGAGTGAATAGAAAAAAAAGGACTCGCTCTCTAGCTTGGATAGAATAAGCCATATTGGACTGTTTGGATCGTTTAGTCTGATAGCGTTCGAATACTTTTTTCGCCTCGAAATGAAATAAATACTATGATCCTCATGATACTGTGTCCTTGTAATAATTATAAGAAGCGCGTGTGATCGGTTTTATATATGAATTCAAAAAATTGCTAATGCATTTAGATTTACTGTCCATTTTCTGATTTGATAGGATTGATATTTGGGTGCATGAGAGCACGACGTATAATCAGAATGATATATTTTTTCCTTCTTTTTATCTCTGTTACGTCGAAAAGCTTAGTCATCTGAGACAAGGAGAGAGCAGAGTTTTAGAGTAGCTGGTTCACCTGGTGACAAATCGCAGCAACTGCCATCAAGGTACCACTTTGGAGGTTATTTCCCGGCGGCTGATTCCTCTTTGGTAACTTATTGGAAACTAAAAAGCTATATATATATGTAAAGGAAATAAAAGAGATTGATGCCAACCAGCAAGTAACGATCCACGATTAGAGTCTATCCTTTCTACTATAGTGGAACTTTCATTCTCGCCGCGCGGCAGTATAGATCTATTATACACTATTATAAACTTGTGACTCGTGCTCTATGGTGAATCTGATAGCCCGTCTCCTTCTTTTCCCAGACCGTCAATAATAGGTGAATTTAGTCAGAGGTAATTGTCATGTCATGTAACCAATCTTCGATCATGTGGTGTGATTCATGCCATAAATACGACTTTATGAATAAATGTCCTTTTTTTCCTCTGTTTCATCGGATACATTATTGTAAGTATTGACTCTCAGGAGAAAATATACCTCCGAATCTCGCGCTATAATTAAGCGACTGGCACATGTGCCAGTTCTTTGATTTGTCATTGTACAGCAAATATATAATATATGAGAATTCCGGGTACCTCGTCGATCTTACAGGAGTTAGGCTCTACTTGTTCGTAATTCCTACTCACCTGGAAGTGTCAGGTGCTAGGGTCAGCGGTGGTTAGAAGGATCTTAGAAAGTGGAGATAACTAGCATTTCGCTTTATACAATCACAACAACCTAGTATATTGTATAAGAGATTCGGTGCTTGCGAGAAAATACTCGGAACGGATGCAGAGGGTGCAGCAAGCTGTCTATGCGTTAGTAAAGGACTAGGTAGGTTTGTATAATATTCCCTAGAGACAATTATCAAAGGGGTGATAAATCCTGCGTAGCGATAAATTCCTTAAAACACAAGTAACTATGATTATTTTGAATATAGATATTAGATATATGTGATCGTTGGTTAAGAGAAGGCGACCGAGGTGGCTTATACTCAAGCACATCTCTAAATTTGTAATAACCGAGACTACATACCTACCTCCCTACATATGATAATCATGGAGTCCAAGGTGATTTTTTGCATGACATAGCATAATGTTAAACAACCAAAAAAATACCTACATACTAACAATAAATACCTAAACCTTTGAACTCTTTTATCTGTTCATGAGGTGTGTTTCATGTTACCTGTATCCCTAGGAGATTAATAAATCCAACCTTGCTGTTTTGCTCATTATAGTTAATATATATACCCCACTATTTGAGAAAGGTGCAACAATTCGGGAAGCCGCAACTCACTGCGTGGCTTCCCAGTGTAAGGGTTACAGCCTGGTAGCGGTTTCCTAGTGTAATGGTTATCACAGTGGATTCTGATTCCACTAATCTGGGTTCGATTCCCAGGGAGACCTTCAAGTACCCAATTCTTTTCCTTTTTAGATCTTCAAATGTCTTAGAACTCCTCTTTTTATCTCTTTTTTCCCCCCCCATCATTCTTTAGATCTTTATGTTCCTTGTCTAGCGTGGATATTCTTCAATATCCCGCAGGTACGTACGTATTTCCGGAATCTTTCCTATAAGACACTAAACTAAATGTGGATAGGCTCCTAGGCTCTTGAAGTTCCGAAGGGACACAGATATATATATGTAACTGCCATATGCCGCGAGCTATATACCTTAGGTACTACCTATATGAGCTTTTCCTTACCTATTGTTCACTAAATTTTTTTCTCTCTTGGCGTCTCAACTCCAATTCAATACCTTATAAAACCTCAACCCTCCGATAAACAGGGAGGTCTGTTGAGGACGCGAATGAAAAGGCTGAATTACCGAGCTTTGCGCCCCCATGCTGTTGCACTCGTACCTCGCGATCGATGCGCCCGTGTCTCCTAGGAAGGCAAAAGCGGCGTATAGCGAACATCAGCGAACGTAAATACCAGTAAACACTGCTCTGTTGGACTTGCGTACTGGTCTAGTTTCTTGCATGTGCTAAAGATCCCACGTCGGCCGAATGTCTCAATGATCGAGCTGGTGGAAGGTAAACTGCTTAACGTCACTGCAAATAAAGAACTAAGGCGAGATATGCGTGCTCAGAAGAAAAGCGCTTGTAGCCTTGCTCGCTGCGAAATGACAGGGTCCTGCGCAAATTATTTAATTTGATGAGAAGTCTGGACACATGGCACTGGAATTCGAATAACTACTAAAGTCAGTGAAGGGTTGAGTTGGTATAGAACAACAATGGTAGTCGGAGGGATGGCGCCTCATAGCCTACGAACAGCCCTGTCTCATCCTTTCTGCCGCATCTTGGCGCGCTCAGTCGACACGTAGTCTACGGGCTAGTTTCAGATGATATCGATGTGATTGGGCATATACCAACAGCGCAACAATGACCTCGTTTCGCGGAAACATGAGCCTAGAGCGACCTTCTCGAAGTCGTAATGTTCCCTCGAGCGAGCGATGCCTTAAACAGTCTTCAAATTCGCTAAATTATCCATCGGACTCATGAGTTCTAGATCTCTGGCAACAACAAGTCGTACCGCTACAACTTGTGTTGGACAGCAACCTCATTCGACATTTTTGGTTCCCTTGTGTATGGATGCCAATATCGCGAGTGTGTGATGACCCAAGCCAACCACGCCGTGTACGCAGATTCATTCGAAAAGGAGGTTATGGTTTCAAGAGGGAGGATCTCGGTATCGATACACGTCTATTGGACATCTATCTCCTGATACGAGAAAAGTCTATGGTATATGCTATATCGATATGCGTTGCATATTTCTCCCTTCTCCCTCGCGCCATCTCTAGTTATGGATGCTACACTTCCAATCTGTTGCTGATGTCATTTATTCCCTTATCATATAGAACTGCTATAATGTCAAGCTTTGCAGGTGAGACCTGTCTGAGAATAGGGTGGCTGCGTATCCCCTTAGTACGCAGAGCCAAGGGGCAAAGACCCCCAAATGTGTGAGACAAGGAGTACAGGGAGTATATCTGCGAGGAATTGTGGCATATGGAACAAGACATTGAACCTCTTCAACACTGAAACACGTTTATCTCTTCCTCAACTCTTGGAATGTATGACAGATACACCTGCCAAGGACGAAATTTACTGTCTCGGCATATCCCTCAATGTAGATATCGATCAACAAGAGTATTCACAGCACCGCTTTTCCCTTCGGTATGAGCTGCCACGTATAACTGATCTCTTGGCATACCATCATGTTCCCAAGAACTTGGCATCCTCGATGTCCAAGCATGACTATCGGTAAGTTTTCTTAATACTCAGTTAATAAGCCTCGTCGCCAAGAGGACCACCCACGATGCCTACACTTGACCTCAGTGAACTTAATATCGTAGCTGCTATCGTTGGTAAGCATGACACTTGGTGAACATCCAGTCTGGCAGGTGATCGTTGACATTCGATACAGGTTCCTTTATCATCATATATGGCTTGTTTGCTGTCAAGATCAAGACCGTATGGTGTCTGGGCGAGGCATGTAGGCAGTTTTGCACCTGAACGACCCGAGTTGAATTTCTGACAGTCATATAGTGCCAGCCTTGTTTATCGGCGTGCTCCTGGGTCCTGTGACGGCCAAATTCCTTGATCCCGAGAGATGGGGCTCAGCAGCACCAGGCCAGGAGCCTAGGATCACACTGGGTGTGATGAGGGTGATGATCGGGATTCAGTTGTAAGCTTGGTATTCCTTTTCTTACTACATTACAGCAGAGCCCACCTCTTAAGCCTTTCACCGACATCATTATTCTGGGATCATCATAGCTGATAAATATATGTGCTCAGGGTGATTGCCGGATATCAATTACCTGCAAAGTTTGTGCAATGGCGACGCAAAGAGATGGCCGTCTGCCTCATCCCCGTCATGACTCTCATGTGGTTGTTCACTTCCATCTGTATTTTCGCCACAATACCCAATCTGCCGCTTTTAGCTACCCTCGTCATCGGCGCCTGCGTAACGTCCACGGACCCGATTCTGTCACAGGCCGTAGCCAAAGGACCGTTTGCCGATAAATATGTGCCCCGGCATTTACGAGAAATTATTTCTGCTGAAGGGGGGGCCAACGATGGCTTTGCGTCCCCATTCCTCATGCTCTCGGTCAACCTTATGCGTCTGTCCAATGGCCGCCCGGAGACCCTAGTCGATCGGGATAGGGGTGTCGGACCGCATCCGGATGATATTGGCATCGCTATCGGGAATTGGGCCATAGAAACCCTTGTGTACCTTGTCTTGTTAGCCAGCGTATACGGCGCAGTAACGGGCTTCCTTGCCAGAATAGCTGTTCGCTTTTCCTTATCTCACAAATGGATAGACACGGAATGTTTTCTCCTATTCCCCACGGCTCTAGGTGTAAGTTATTCTCTTGAGAGACACTAATTATTCGTTTGCATATCTGTTAGCTAACGATTTCCAATCAGCTTTTCATCGTTGGGACTTGTGGCGCTATCGGGACCGGCGATCTCCTTGCCTGTTTCGTCGCCGGATGTGTCTTGAATTGGGACGGCCAATTCCTTGCCGAGGCCGAGCGACGACACGACGAAGTCAATTCTTGTATTGATGTGCTCTTAAATTTCGGAGGTTTTATGTACGTCGGCGCTGCATTGCCTTGGGAACAGTTTCATCAACCCGACACAACCGGGATTACGTTGCCGCGCTTAATCTGCCTTGGGATACTTGTTCTGCTTTTTCGGCGCATTCCAGCTCTGCTCATCACCTATAAAGCCATGCCGTCGGTGGTAAAAAACTGGAAAGAAGCTGTTTTCATGGGCTATTTCGGCCCGATTGGCGTCGGGGCAGTATGTTATCTCGAGCACACACGCATGCTGTTCAAGGGAGACAACCCCCGCGAGAAGGCGCTTGTGGACGCTCTCCATCCAGGTGCGTAAAAATGAACAATTTCTTCCTTCTTCTTAAGTACTGATCAATGCCTGCTAGTCGTCTATTTTCTCGTACTGGTGTCCATCGTAGTTCATGGTCTCTCGATTCCAGTACTGAGCGCTATCTACAAGTGGTATGGCGTGAGCACCATTACAGACGACTCGGTGAAGCTCCGAAGGAGCAGTATCTATGTCCCTACACCTGCCAATGCTTTAAAGGAAGACAGGGACACATTTATTGCCTATAATCGCTTCTTCCGCCCGCTGACTAGTATGAGCTTGCTCCCACTTGCTCATACCCGCAGTGTTGAAACCCAGAATGGTACACTCACGGACCTGAGTGAAGATATAAAGAAAAGCGAGATGGAGACTGTGTGATCGATATAAGACCAGGAAGTCTTTAGGGACACCATTTCCATATAAATGGCACGTATTGAGATACGATTCTAACGGCTGAATTTCAAAATAGACTATGAGATATATGACGCGATTACAAGGGATAAATATAATGGAGAAACTTAGTATAGTTGGGATAGTGGCAGTCGGGAAATCAGGGTATCCACGAAGGAACCGTATGGACCGGGCATATATAGTATTTATCTAAATGGCAGTCTGATAGTGTCTTAGTAACATTATTTCCAATACAACTGTAGAGCTTTTCCCCCTTTCCATTTCCTTATCTTGAGCTGAGTCGTCTTTATCATATTGCTTTTTCGGCTGTTTCTTTCTTCTGGTGTTTTGACCACCCCCCACCCCCTTTCAAGGAACTAGAGATGGTAGTGATAGATAGTTAATTATTCTGAGACAGAAATCAACTAGAGCAGTGGAGGGCAGTAACAGGGAACGAAATCTCCTTATAACGCTTATCTATACAGCCCTAAGATATGTTACCTGTAATATACTAGAGTTATACTTCCCACCACGCAGCCGCGTGGCAATACAGCCGGGTACCTACCTACCTGCCTGCCTATTGCATGCATGCGCCATGTGTCGGCCATGTGTCTTCAAGGTTGTTACCTTGTCCAGTTGTGCTGTACCCCTTTACCTACAAACAGTGCCTGTGGAAGGTACGAAGGACAGTGCCATAAGAACACCCCTCGCAGTGGATGCCTTATAACCTACTCCCTCACTTCTACCACTTCGCAGTACAACTTTGCTACAGATCAGTGCCCATCCATCGTTCATAAAATTGACAATATCTCCATGAAGCATCTGGGTGGGTTTGGTGCGTATACTCCGCTAGTCTATTCCAGAAGCGCCGCTAGAGCGAGCGAGTTTTCTGTCTGGCCGAGCCATGTCGCTCAGACGTCGTCTCATTGGCCTGGGATCGCGAGGTTTGTCGAATGCTTCGATCCGACACCGCCTGAAGTACCTTGTCGGCGCCGCCCTCGCTGCTCTGGTCGTCTACCTGGCTGTGCTCGACCGTCGGTGGGCGCATCCCAACCACGTCTTTGGCCCGCCAGCGCCACCGCCAAAGCATCCCATCCACCGGCTCACGCAAGACGCCCAGGGGCGCTTCAGACAGCTGCTCGGCAAGCGCGCTGTGTCGCTGCAGCACGCAGCGAGCCTTTACCGCGAGCGCCGGGGTCGTCACCCGCCACCCGGCTTCGACGTGTGGTTTGCGGCGGCACAGGTGAACGACTCCGTCATCATCGAGGACTTCTTCGACCGCATCTACCATGACATCAACCCCTTCTGGGCGATCGACCCTGCGCGCCTCCGCCGCATGACCAAAGATCAGGAGCACTACATCCGCGTGCGCGACGGGAAGGCATGGTTCGTCTCAGGCCATCTCGAGCTACGCCAGCCTTGGGTGCAGCGCTGGACCGAGTTGGTGGAAGAGATGATGCCTCATCTGCCCGATCTCGACATGGTCCTCAACACCATGGACGAGCCCCGCGTCCTGGTCCCCTGGGAGAACATCAACCAGTACGTCGCCGCTGAACAGCGTCAGCGCAACATCTTCCATCCTTCCGAAGCCGTCGTCGAGTATACCAAGTACCAGGACGAACCCAGGGAGAACGACGAGCCCGCGATCAAGATCGAATGGATTACCGACGAACTGCATCAGTACTGGGATCACTACCGTGTGACTTGTCCGCCAGACACCCCAGGTCACAGTGTGTCGAGCTTGGAGAAGCTCGACCGACCACCTCTATTTCCAACGCAGCCCCTGCCGTTCACTATGGATGGCTTCATCCAGAACTTCACCGCATCTACAGACCCTTGTCTGCAGCCACACCTTCGTGGTATGCACGGGACATTCATTGAAAGCGCCAGTATGTCGACGACACACTCCTTTGTCCCCATCTTTGGCGGGTGCAAGTTGCCTGGAAACAACGAGATCCTCATACCTGCTGGTATGACTCTCGACACCTATGATTTGTTCAGTGGAGGCGATACACATGGCGGCGACTGGGCGCAGAAAAACGATAGCCTGGTATGGCGAGGTACCGCGAGTGGCGGTCGGCACAAGGAAGACAACTGGTGGGGGTTCCAACGTCTTCGGTTCATCCAGATGATGAACGGCACGACTGTCTCGCTCCTGGAAGCTGGCGAAGATGCCGCCGCAACTTTCGACTTAGCGGAACTTGACCGACATCAGGTCCAAGCGCATAGAAATGGCAGCCTGGGCGAATGGATTTCGTCGTTTAGCGACGTCGCCTTTACAGCTTTTGAGTGTTTTCCTCGACAGAAGGACGGAAACTGCTCTTACCTGGACCCGTATATGAAGTTGCGGGACCCGATTCACATGAAGGATCAATACGATCACAAGTTCCTACCAGATATCGATGGGAATTCGTATAGCGGGAGGTTCCGGGCGTTCATGCGGAGCACGAGCCTCGTTCTCAAGTCGACCATCTATGCAGAATGGCACGACGACCGGTTAATCCCATGGGTCCACTTCGTACCTTTCGACAATACTTTCGTAGACATTTACGCCATTCTTGAGTATTATCTCAACGGGCATGATGAGGAGGCCCATATGATCGCTGAAGAGGGCCGGGATTGGGCCGAGAAGGTCATGGGGAGAGACGACATGCGCTTGTACGTTTGGAGATTGTTATTGGAATATGCGAGAGTTATGGATCCGTCCCGGGATAAGCTGGCGTTCGTCGAGGACTTGAAGAACTGAATATGACTTGCGCGGGCCAGGCACTACGAGCTTGGAAAGCGGGCCCTTGTTGTGAATTGCATCTTATAGCTTAGTGAGTCACGTTCGTTCCAGGGGTTTTCATAGTTCCAACTCCTTCGCTGACAACAAGTGTTCTTTGCAGATGTTTACTATTAGGAAGAGAAGAGCTAGCGACGGAAGGTTATCAAAACCAGATAACAAAACAGTTATTTCATAACTCGGAAAAATTGCGCTGCGCCGCACACTTGCTTCATTAGAATTAGCAAGTACGGTAGTGCTTACATGTGCACCGGCTCCGCGGGTCCGATAGGGTGCGACTTGACGCCGCCAAGATGTGGCATGAAATGAAATGGGAGCGCGCTACAATAGGGAGTTTAGGGGTATCAATGAGTCACGGTTACAAATAATGCTGTACTTATAACCATAACTATATGTACCAATATATTTATTATAAAATTCTAGTCCAAAGGCATCTGTGATTGAGCTATCTTAATAAAGAGATTGTTACGTGCCGCGAAGAGAGAAAACGGCTTGGTGGCTCTCATAAAACTTACCGCGTTTGCATCTCCGTATAATCCCTTTTAGTCTCATACGATGGCATCCGACTCTTCGTCAACGTACAAGATCCGGATGCACCAGCCTGGTGATAGTATGCCACCTCTTGAGTCGTTTCCTTCCTACTCGTCGAGGTAGCCGTCTCCTATTAGGGCAACGAACACGTCGGAGGAGCATTTTCACCCAGGAGTAATTGCTAACTCCAGCGCATTACACATATAGTGGGTTTGATCATCCACCAGCACGTCATTCTTGTAAGAAGGTAGAAGCTGTTCTCACCAACCATCACTATCAGCTAAGTTAGCATGCGACAATCAGTTCGGGCGGCAATTTGGCTGGGGCTCCAAGTTCGAAGCAGACGTCGCGCGCACGACGGCCGACTTCCTCGAGCACTTCGACCCCAGCCACGAGCGCGCGTTCATAGCCGAGTCCGCCGCCGAACCCGCCGCGTTCCTCGGCTCCGTCGCGGTCCTGAAGCACAGGACGGAGGCGGACACGGCGCAGCTGCGGTTCCTGCTCGTCGACCCCGCGGCGCGCGGCACGGGGCTTGGGGCTCGGCTGGTCGCGGAGTGCGTGCGGTTCGCGCGCGAGGACGGGTATGCGAAGATTGTGCTGTGGACTTTTAGCGCGCTCGAGGGCGCGCGGAGGCTGTATCTGCGCGCTGGGTTCCGGGTTGTTTCGACTGCGGAGGAACAGGACTGGTGGGGGGTTAGGATGAATTTTGAACTTTGGGAACTTGGGCTGTCTGGTGCGGATGAACAATCTATATCGGAGTGATGGCTTTTCTGTCATGGAATTTTTTTTTTTGACGGGTTGAGGAGACTTGAATTAAATTTAGGCTATTTTGTGTTGTGATAACCCGCGCTTAAACATGAAACTACCAATACCTTCATCAATTAATTTCCTTTGCTTTTAGTCATTTAAGACATGATAGCTGAATAAGCCTAAAGTTAAACAGATAAGAAGCTAGCTAGCCTATCCAACAATTGAAAGTGGACAGAACTACTTAAGATGATAAGGTTTCGAGTGCTAGTTCGAGGTTCGACTTGTTGAAGCGTATATCCCCTCTCGAGTACGAATGAGTGGCCGGCATGGCGGAGGTACTATTATATCCCGGGCCGGAGTTTTGGGCCCGGTTCAAAAATAAACCAAGCTGCATCAAAGCGGACTGAGCCGACCCAAGGAGACGCCAAGACCTTGTACTCATTGCGAATACACTATATAGGATCAAGGATTTCCTTGGAATTACATATGTTAGGATTATATGCAAGGGAGAACAGAGTATGATATAAGTATCTAAGTTATCTTGAACCTTTCTATAGACCAGGTATCTTGTAAGCAAGTTTTACGCGAACTTAGTTAGTATTTAGGTGTTTTTTCAAACCTTACACGAGCCACCAGATACATACTGAACACTAGATAAGAAGGCCCTTCAGCACCCGAGCCCATCATTCCTTTTATCCGTCGCCACGAAGTACTCTTGGTAGCAGGGGGGGTTTGTTGTTTGTCACTGTTTATTGGGGTTTCCAGTGATTATAGATTGGATTACGCACCAATACCGACTCGGAAATGGGGTTTTCGTGGGCTCTGGGATTGTCGTCGGAGGGAAGTCGCTCGACCTAAAATCACCGTGCGTCAGCCTAGGCTGACGTCTTGTGTGTGCTCACTTTCCGCGTCCTCGTGTCTCCTCGTTGCATCGGGTCAAGGCACAAGAAGTAAGCCAGGACCCTCAGCAAAGGAGGATTTTTTTATTGTCAAGTGTCCTTCTCCACAACTCATGGGGGTGTAAGAATAGGGAGAGATTGTTTTGACAGTTTTCTGGGAGCACACACCTTTAAATATCCCGATATCAACTCAGAAGTCGATTTGTGGGGTCGGGCAATGATGGCGGCTCCTCGAGGAGTTCCGAACCTGAGCCTGCAATGGGTGTTAGTGACGCACAGAGATGGGAGTGGAAGCAAAGATGCATCAGGGGGTATAATTGACCTTCGTAGGCTCAGCATGAAGCGGAGCAGTGGACAATGCTGAAGCTGAAGCTGTATTGCAAAGGCGATGATGATGGACTGGTTTCCATATGAACTGAGCCTTGAAGAGCAGGGGAAACGCCAGCGTTGAGGAAAGTCTCAAGTGAGACTTCATGGCATCGGACACAGATCCGAGTATTATAAAAGACTACCATGGCCATCTTCAACGGATGGAAGAGATAGCTGTCAAGGGATAGGAGATGAAAGCGAAAGATTGGAGATGAGAGAGAGTTAGATGAGAGCGAGATGAAAGTGTCGGGTTTGGAACAGATCCAGTTGTTTATGTCCATCCGGATAGAGTTCACAGCACGACTGAATATCAATTATCAGGAAACACCAGTCTACCCAGTGGGAAGCTGTGATATTTTTCACTCTCATTTTTGGAAGGATGGTTGTGCTTGTAACCGTTGTGATATCTACTTATGGGTGACTACACTCTGACTGACAAGAACAATCGGCCTATTAGGAAATGTTAAGACTGGTGACTCCTACTCTGGAAAGAACGACTTATTCTAAAGGGAGTCGTATTATTCATGTTGCTAGCCAACATGTAGCTGCGTCCTCTATTCAAGATTTCCCCCTCTCTAAAACTATCACGGCAGCTAACAACGTGAGAAGACTCGATAGTTCTTAAGACGATGCTTGATGAGGTTCGTGAGTTGAGTCAAGGAACCACACGCAAATGGGAAGTATTTCTTTAGAACGGCATTGCGATAGAACATTTTTAATTTACTTTCGAAGTGATGTGCAACGTCTCTGGCCTCTGTTACTATCAGCCTATTACGAACCTTGGAGCAGACGTTACATGACTGTCACAAGGCACAAAGAAACCCATGCATATAGTCAAATGAGTGCCTGCGAAGGGTTTAGAGACCTTCACGCAACAACAACTTGGAAGTGTCTTGAATTTGCTCAAGTACGAGGCTCCTGACGCTTATAATTAACTTTCGACACATGGGGTTACCTCTGTTGCTTCTAAATGTACATACTGCGCTACATTGGAACCAGAACTGCCCCTTATATAAGTTAGGCGCGATACGAAAAACAGTTAACAACCAAGCAGTTGCATTCTTCTGAGTATGGCCCTGAGGCTGCTACTTCAATGGCTTTCCTTGACGATCTGGAAATACATTCTCAAGGCAGCTACTTCTATCACATCGACTTGTAGTCTATGATATTTTGGCGTGTCATTTCACGATTCAAGAAGAGCTCATTGAATTAGATCGAACAATTGGATCGCAGCTTCTACCTGTTATTCTAATTGCGACTGTTCTGTCTTTTTTCCTTGCTATAGCTAAAATATAGCTATTTCTATCGATCGGTGAATCGGCAAGAGATGGCCAGCAGTCTCTCTTCGCACTTGTGAAGGTTTTGTGTGAGAATGTTGATTCACTGAGCAGGTAGAGTGCTATAGTATCTCAAACGCCTTCTACAGTAGCTTAACACGAAGCAAGTATACATCTTTGATCAATTATCCAGGCTGCGTGGAGCGGTGTTCACGTAATTGTCGCGATCTAGAAGGTCAGAGGTTTAACACTTACTTTTGATATCACTTTAACTACCGCCTTACTTTCGATATCTGAACGTGGGTACTGCGACTTTCACACCATAACAGTGAAAGCTTTTCTATATGTAATCAGATTACTATCCGATCATTACATAAGCGCTATATGTTTTGATAGCTAGGTCAACCATTAATCCATTTTCGAATCTCAGAGCTTGTAATTCTGCAGGCTTTCATAACAACTCTTCATCATTTTATGCACAATTGTATAATTAAGCACCATATCTATAAAAGTCCAGATATAGATGTTCATTCAGGGAGTGTGTTTTATGAAATTACCTTAAATCCTCGCATGACCGTTAATTTGGCTCGACTTCCTGTTTCGGGCTTGTCCAATGGACTGATAACGGCTAGTCAACCATGATCCCGGCCGGCCTCACCGACAGCGATCAGCGAGAACTATATTGGACGATCTTAAGCTTAAATGATCCTGTTTGCGCCCCAATAATAAAGCCGTCTAGAATCATTCCATTTCGCTTAATTTCTGGCAGCTAGGCATCCATGTCGAGTGAAGGTAATGTAGAATACACGTACATAGAAAACGTTGGGAACCGATCCGGGATGTGACCCCAGATCCTGGTCCCACAGGGCCGGGATTATTGGCCACTTCCCTGCTATGTTGATACTCCCTTTTAAGTAAGCTTTTCGTTTGTGTACATGTACGCGTGGTGCCCAGAGCAACAGCCGCGAGTTTTGAGAAATACACTATCTATGTCTTAAAACCAAGCGAGTTAGATACTTACTAGCTACAAAACGTGTAGGACGATTGAGCCCAATGCTAGGTGTTTGATCGGTAATGTCCGTTCTAAAGAGTACGTGAAGTAAGTATGTATGTCAGTATTATCTCTGTATTAAATTGCTTGGCTGCACAAGAATACCGGATTCTGCCATCGTGATCCTCGATGGCGGCATATAACATGATCTCCTCTTTTAAGAGGGTGGCGTTATGGCAGTTTGCGATGGAATAGGAAAGTCAGGAACTCAGATGATGGGAAATCCAAAGAAATACGGGCTTTGCCGTGTGGTTGTGTACCGATATTCGGGACTGTCTCCATATTTCAGGATACACCACTTCATGAAGAATGGCATGCGGTGTCATGCACAGCACGTTCAATGGGGTCGTTCCCAGTGACGATCCTACCGAGCACGCGTGTTAGGCCCGCATTTGACAGCTTGGCCGGTGCAACGTACGAGGCGCATGTCTGTATCCACAAACGGGAGTTTTGTCGGGTCTCGTTCCTTTTCTCCTAGTGTACACTGCTCCTCCTACTGTACACACGTGCATGTGATTCTTGGCCGTTCCAGAACCGCTCTTACCTTGAAATTTAAAGTTACAGGAACTTAGTACCTACATATAGGCAGGGGTCTTAAATAAGATGCGGTCGCCGTCTAGGCGCATGGACTGGGTCTATTGAGCGGATTCGGACCAGACACCCGGGCCAATATCGGAATCCGTGGAGGGAATCCCACCCCGAACAATTCGATCGTGATCCTGGATGCTTTTCCTATATGTGTTAGGACTATGCACCCGATTCAGGCTTTGCCGCAGGTGCAGGCACAACACAGGGCCCTGACGAGTCAGGGTAAACGTATTGATCGTTGTCTCTTGACCTGGAAAAGTACCATCTCCGTCACCGTAACTCGCGTTGAACCTGTCTGGATTATCTATCGAGGGCATTCGCTGAGTATGGTAGTAAAAGAAGGTGAGCCAAGCTATAATCTCCACATCTAAAACAACAAACAGGTCTGGTTCGTCATGGCTACCACTGCTGCACAATGAAATTTCGAAGAAAGTGTCGACAGTCATGTGATGCCCACGTGGTAGTCAGTAAGTACGATGTCATCATCAGAGCATCTGCCCCCTGGTTGTCAGACATGAAACCCATAAGTAGCGGCACTGGCAATAGCATTCCGTCTGACTTACACGTGTATGCCCTGTGACTTGGGAGATGGGTGGGTACAACGACCAAGTATGGATTGTGGGTGGGCTTTGCCATAATCAATACTCCCTTTATTCAATAGAAAGCGGTATAACGTTATGGCACTTTTTCAAAGTCTGAGAAAGAGAAGGAAAGCGGATGCCGGTATTGAAGAGTAGGGTTTAGGATATGAAGGTAATGAAAATTGTACGGAGTAGTTGAGATAGTTGCTATGACACTCTGAATAAATCTCAGTATCCGCTAGTTGTAGAATATGGACTCTACTCAGTATGTCCTCTACTAAAGTGGTTGACTTACACGTACACTTCTCCCTTGGCCCAACAAGTACCTTGTATACCACACGTACACACCTCATCAAAATGGGGCGGCGAGCGGGATGAATGGGCCGGGATCCTGGACGAAATAACGTCGGCCAAGGGTGGATCAAGGTGAGAATCGTAGTGGGACCTATATGATACTGGGCTGGGGTCTTCACCGTGATTACGGAATGGCGCGAGAAATTTTCAGGAGTTCGGGTGTATATCACCGTTGGTCGATAAGAGAAGCGGTAAGATGGCAAGGGGTTTCTGATTATTAAAGTGTCGACCACCCACCCGACAACTTGGAACCAAACTAGGACGGAAAAAACTCACCAACGTCAACCGTTGATGAACCTGACCTTCGACATGTCGCCGGGTCTGGTAGAGCAAGATGAAGGACTGGGGGATCCTGCCCTCGAGCCCGTGGCCATCTGCGGAATGGGTATGTCCTGTCTCAAACGTATCCTTGCTTCAAGGAAGTCCCAAGATGATACACTAGACTGACACTGAGACCACAGCCTGTCGACTACCTGGTGGCGTCGACTCCGACTCATCGTTCTGGAAGATGCTGGTGGAGAAGCGCTCTGGACAGACGCCGAGA
Organism: Xylaria arbuscula; assembly: GCA_022385695.1. NCBI lineage: Eukaryota > Fungi > Ascomycota > Sordariomycetes > Xylariales > Xylariaceae > Xylaria > Xylaria arbuscula. The sequence continues at coordinate 307,670 of MU279364.1, read as the reverse complement.
GTTCCCGAGTCTCGATTCAACATAGATGCCCACTATCACGAGAACCTGGCCCGTCCGGGATCCTTCAACGTCGAGGGCGGGTACTTTCTGGATGGCCGACCGGAAGACTTCGATCCCACTTTCTTCAACATAACACCGGTTGAAGCCCAATGGCTCGATCCGCAACAGAGAAAAATGCTGGAAGTGTCATACGAATGCCTAGTGTCAGCAGGTATTACGTTAGAGTCTATTGCGGGATCCAACACGGCGGTATTCGTGGGGTCTTTCACATCAGATTATCGTCAGTTGCTCACCCCATTTCATATAAATAATTTTCGCGGAAATAATCTGACTGGGTTTCCCCTGCGGCAGAACAAATGTCGACCCGTGACCCAGATTTTCGGCACAACTATGCGGCGACAGGGGTGGACCCTGGCATCATCAGCAATCGCATTGGTAACGTATTCAACTTGAATGGGCCGAGGTCAGTTTTTAATCCCGGCTCTCCACGCCATGCCCCTGGATTGCTCCGTTCACGCCCGGGCGAAGGGGTAAAAAAGCTGACAAGCGGCATCGTACGCTGACCAACTGGGATGCAGTTTTACAATTAACACCGCATGCTCCTCCTCCATATACGCCCTCCATAATGCATGCCACGCCCTCCGCAACCGGGACTGCGACGCTGCTATCGTCGGCGGCGTCAATCTGATTATCACGGTAGACCAACACATGAATACTGCCAAATTAGGCATCTTGTCTCCGACATCGACATGCCACACCTTTGATGCTTCGGCCGATGGCTACGGTAGAGCCGAGGGGGCCGGCGCTCTGTACGTGAAGCGTCTTTGTGACGCAATTCGGGATGGCGACCCGATTCGGGGAGTAGTCCGCGGGACCGCTGTTAACACGTAAGTGAATGGTACTCTCGTTCATGAACTTGCACAGGGGTTCAATCCCAATGTATGTGGTCAAGCTTGCTAACAGGACATTCCGATAGTAATGGGAAGGTGGAAGGAATGGGGATAACCCACCCCAGTATCAAAGGCCAAGAGCGAGTGGTGCGGATGGCATATCAGAAAGCCAATCTTGACCCCAATCTTACAGCGTATGCCGAACTCCACGGTACAGGCACGCCTGTTGGCGACCCAATCGAAGTTCAAGCAATAGCGCGGGCTCTGAATGATACAAGGCCTGGGGACAAGCCTCTCCTGGTTGGCGCGGGTAAAAACTTCCCATTCCTTAATACCTCAATTAATAAGACTAACGCACTGAGTAGTTAAACCGAACATTGGACATTCCGAAGCGGCGAGTGGCATCTTCGCTGTTATGAAAGCAGCATTAATGACAGAGTCATCAACGATCCCTGGAGTTGCATATCTTCAAAATTTGAACCCCGCAAGTAGGTTGTCTTCAACATTGTGCATTTCGAGTATTCCATACTGGTATGCTAGCGACTTGCTGACAAGCTCCGAATCTAGTCAAGGAAAAGGAGTGGAACGTAAAAGTGCACGCAGACACAGCACCGTGGCCGAGCGATTGCTCAATACGAAGAGCCAGTGTTTCGTCCTTTGGATATGGTGGTACTAACGGCCATGTCATCATCGAATCAGTCGATACTCTATACCCTTGGTATCAACATGCCAAGAAGAAGCGAGAGACGCATCACAATAGGTCGTCGAAAAACGCCTCTCTTTTATGTTTCTCCGCACACGATAAGCCAACTTTACTCCGCAACATTGCTGCTGTTGGGGCTGTGGCCGAGGAATATTTCCTTACAGACCTCGCATATACCCTGAATTTGCGCCGGACAAAATTCGCCCACCGGGCCTATGTTGTGGCACGAGAAGGTCGAGAGTCTGAAGCCTTTTCCCTGGCTGCTTCACAGACTGGTTCTGTCTCAAAACAACCGATATCCGTCGGATTTCTTTTCACTGGTCAAGGCGTAGGTACCAATAAACGGCCCCCGAGATTCCATTGTGGTTGAAAGCTCTGAAAATATTAATAATTCCGTTTCACAGGCACAATGGGCCGGCATGGGAAAGATAGCTCTTCAAGAGTTCCCGGTCATCCTGGATACGATACAACACCTGGACAGGATTTTGAGCAAGGTTCATCCGAGACCGTCTTTTAGTATGACTGAGATTCTGCTGCATAGTGACGAGGATAGTGCAACACGGATTCACGATGCTGATGTCGCCCAGCCACTTTGCACAGCCATCCAGATCGCACTTGTTGATCTTTTTGCACAGTGGAATATTACGCCGGAAGTGAGCATTGGGCATTCATCCGGCGAGATTGGAGCAGCATACGCTGCTGGACTCATCAGCGCGCCCGAGGCTATTCTGGCCGCATTCTGTCGAGGACGTGCTGTTGCTGCACACTCACCCTCAGGCTCTATGTTGGCCGTGGGTTTGGGAGCACACGAGGTCGAAAGATACTTGTCACACTTTGCCGCAGAAGACGTCTGTATCGCTTGCGAAAACTCACCTAACAGTGTAACATTGAGCGGAAAGGAAAAACCGATCTCGCAGATAAGAGAAAAGCTTACCTCTGAGAAAATCTTCGCGAGAGAGCTTCCTACAGGTCGAGCGTATCACTCTCCCCATATGGGGCCAGTAGGTATGGCCTACGAAGACATGCTAGCTAAGGCACTCAATGAGATTCCGGAGGACGACCTCTTGTGGCGTCGTCCACGGTCATGCATGATCTCTTCCGTAACTGGGCAAATCGTAGATGATTCGTCCGATTCTCTACAACCAGGTTATTGGAGCGCTAATCTTCGAAATAAGGTACTCTTTAACACAGCCGTTCAACAGTTAGGTACAGACATCGAATTCGAGAGCATAACGCATCTTATCGAAATAGGACCTCACTCAGCGCTGGCCGGTCCTTTCAAACAAATATGTCTTAATAATAAGGCTCTCGGAACTCGGGTTACCTACGTTGCATCATTGAAGCGTCGCGAAAACGATACAGATCGGCTGCTCGGCGTCGCGGGCTCCTTATTCGTAGCCGGATATCGCGTCGATTTAGAAGAAGTCAATATGTCGAATAATGGTGGGATATATAATGATGCCCGCAAACAGAAAACGAAGCATCTACTCGTCGATCTCCCGCCGTATCAGTGGAACTACGAGAAACGTTACTGGACTGAGCCGCGAGCCAGTGCTGAGCAACGAGCAAGAGTTTATCCTCGTCACGACCTTCTCGGCAGCCGAGTGTCAGGACTGTCGAAAAGGTCTGCTAGTTGGCGCAATATACTGCGACAGCGCGATGTACCATGGCTCAAGGATCATAATGTGAGTCTTCCCCTGTTCCCATGCTTGCCTACTTATCGTCGACGGTTCAAAAATAGATACTGACCACACATTTATAGCTCGGTGGTACAGCAATCTTCCCAGCAGCGGGCCATCTCTCATTAGCGATAGAAGCATTACAGCAGGTCTGCGAAACTTCTAGGAAACCATTTGCAGGCGTTAAGTTGCGGGATGTCGACATCAGGACAGCCCTTGTAATCCCTGACGATGACGAAGGCGTGGAAGTTATACTAAATTTACAGTCGCCTACCGAGTCAACATCGAATTGGTATAATTTTTCGGTCGAGTCTCCTGGAACGGACGGGGAATGGACGGTCCACTGTAACGGCAGGATTTCAGCCATTGGCGAGCCTGGGAACTTGCCGTCCAGTGGCAGAGTTCCTGTTGACGAGACCGCTCTAACACAGCGCGTTTCAGGGCAGAGGTGGTACAATGCTTTTCACCGAGTGGGATTCTACTATGGAAAGACGTTTCAACAATTGCGACATGCACGTACCGCCAGGACTCTTCACCATGCGACCGGTGACGTGACGGTACGAGAATGCTATCCCGAACAGATGCAAGGTGAATCGCGTTACCTAGTACACCCGACTAGTATCGACGCTTGTCTTCAACTGATCATTATCTCGATTAATGCTGGGAAACATAAAGAGATGCCATGGGGCGTTGTACCAACACGTCTAGAGGAGGTGACGCTGTTCCCGGCAAGAACGGGCCAAGAAAGTAGCATAGGTCATGCTGTCGCATGGACGGATGGCTTCGAGGGGCGTCGCTTCAATACCAACGTCCAGCTCAGCAGTGATGATAACAGGCTTCTTCTAGACATTAAGAACCTAACCTGTACGGCTTACGAAGCTGCACTCCCAGCCACATCTGAGGACGTTGACGCAAAGGGAGCAAAGGGACCGGAGCCTTTTTCTGTTCTGTCTTGGAAACCAGATGTTGAGACACTCTGTCATGATGACGTGAGAACACTATGGCCAAATATCTCGAGTGATATTGCGAAGGTTGGGCAGTGTGTTGATCTCATCGCTCATCGGGAAAAGCTATCTAATGCCATTATCGTTGCGCGCGGTTCCATTGCTACTACTCAAGCCCTCATTGATTCGGTGATAACTGTTATCCCCAGCGACGTGACCATCTCAGTCGGTGTTGCTATTGACGATGATGAAAAGGTGGCGCTCTTTGTCTCCGAGTTCGCACAACCACGCCTGCAAATAAGTGCCTGGGGCGCCGACCCTAAGAGTTGGCCAACATCTAGCACTGGACCTCACGACTTAGTTGTTGTGGATTCGCATGTCCAAGGCCAGGAGCCTTTGCACCATGATTCCATTCTGCAGCTTGTGCGCGACGCTGGGTGGCTGGTCTACCCCTCGTCTGAACTTCCTTCATCTTCAGGAGCAATGTTTTCATTGAACCTGGGCGAGTACACTCTACTCCGCAAGACTAATGTCGGTGCTCAGATCAATGCGGCACATCCCGACCCCGAAATCAAAGAGGAAATCACCGTTTTATCGGCATCACCAAATCGATGCTTGCGTAGTTTCGGAGATAGATTTCCCAAGCTACAATCCCGATTTATAATCAAGGAGAAAAATATATCCGAGTTCGCCCAAGAACGAACCCATCATGTGCTAATTGATGATATAAATGGCTCCGTATCTACCTCACTTGAAAGCGAGGCTCACTACGAGGCCATTAAGGAGCTGCTGACATCTGGGACGCCACTACTATGGCTTACTCGAGGAGTGAGACAAGGCATCTCCACAAAACACTCAGGGGTGACCGGTATAGCCGAGGGTCTGTTGCGCGTCATACGCTCCGAGCAAGCCGCTGCGAAGATCACGCTGCTAGACGTAGATAATGACGAAAAGCCAGACGATATATGCCGCGCCATTTTGCACACGCTTAGTTCTTCAGCTGCAAGGGATTCGGGATGCGATACGGAATTCTGGTTGCATCAGGGTGTGATGCTCATCTCACGAGTTCACACCTGCGATAGTCTGAATAGAGATCTGAGACAAACTCAGCCTCGGAGGATAGCACTGTCAGGCTCATTGAAACTGACAAATAGGACCGCCGATGGACAGTTTGTCTTCGAGTCCCAGGAACTGGGAGATCCAATTGCCTTAGATGACGACCAGGTCGAGATCCAAGTTCTGGCCTCGGGATGGCCGTCCTATTCTCCGGGTTCTCGCACAATTGTCGTTGGAGAGATTGTCAGGATAGGCGCGTCAGTGGGCCAAGACTGTATAGGCAAGCGTGCCATATCCTTTATATTCGACACACTGCAGACAGTATTCGCTACTTCGGCATACGCGATCATCGGTGACGGATGCGCACAGGCCTCATCAGAAGGTTTAGTCCATATAATGTCGTCACTGAGCCCGCTCGTAAACCTTTGCCTCACCAGCGCCAAGCTAGGAAAGGGAGACACGATCATCTCGCTTCCAGGTCCGGAACAAGATATTAAAACATTGGCGAGGTTATCAAAGATCATGGGTTGGCGATTGAGTGTCATTAGCGAGTCTGACATAGACTATGAGCGATATGCATCAGAATCCGTCTTAGACGCCAGCCAAATACTCCGTACTGGCGACGCCGCCGCCGTCAACGATTTTATACGCAGCCAGCAAGAATCGGCCCCATCTGGTGTTGTTACAATCCTCGCGCATGAATTTGACACGCATCTGGTACAGGAGGTATGGAGACACATTCCACCGTCGTGTCGCCTTCTCGTACTCCACGAAAAGCCTCTTGAGACTGTATTGGACCCTCTACCGTTCTCGCGCGGCGCAAGTTTCATCCCATCTTCGATGAGGTATTTGCGAGAATCCTCTGCTGCTACATCGAGCTTGCTGGCCACATCACTTAACCTCGTCGAAACACATCCTTTGCTTAGGCCTGACACGTCAAAAGACGCAGGGCACAGCGTTGATATTGAAGTCGCGCAGCAGGTTTCATCCAAGATACAGAGCAGAGACTTGGGCGACACCGACACAGTTGTAAAATATTGCCCACAGACAAGTCAAATATGGGTAAGGCTTTCCTGTATCTGTCCTTCGTTCGGTCAGTATATCTAACAATTTCCGATTGATTAGGTTGTTTCGAGATCCCAGCAATTAAGACTGCTCCCGGATGCTACGTATCTTCTCGTAGGCTGTTTGGGAGGTCTGGGCCGTAGCTTAACGAGGTGGATGATGGAGCGTGGCGCTAAACACTTCACCTTCATCTCACGTTCGGGCACCGATAAGCCTGAGGCAGCTCGCTTGGTCGCAGACATAGAACTCTCTGGTGCCTCTACACAAGTACTTCGCGCTGATGCGTCTAACGAAGAGGATGTTGCTAGAATCGTGTCTTCGCTGCAGGCAGAGAGGCCGATACGTGGGGTCGTTCATGCGGCAATGGTTCTGAAGGTAAGTTCCATCAGCCGCTTGATTTTTCCCTTTCTCTGAAAAAAATCCCCAATGACTGGAATTGTCGCATTACATGATTATGGTCGGATGTGAGCTGACAGTGCCGGAAATTGTTATAGGACGGCATGTTTGAGCAGATGACGCATTCATCGTTTGTCGACTGCATTAAGCCCAAAGCTTGTGGTGCACTTAGTTTGCACCGGGCACTTGAGCACGCCGGCATTGACCCGGACTTCTTCGTGATGACGAGCTCCATCTCGGCCCTGCTAGGCAACACTGGACAGGCCAACTACAGCGCGGCGAATAGCGCTTTAGACTCGCTTGCGCGACAACGGCGGGCTGCAGGCTTGGCTGCCACATCGCTCGTGCTCCCCATGGTCCTCGACGTTGGTGTCGTAGCAGATAATGATTCGATCGAAGTTTCACTCGTACGAAAGGGACTATACGGTATCGACGAGTACGAGATGCTGCGTGGTTTCGAAGCGGCCATGCGTATGTCCCGGCCTAGTGATGCAATGGATTCGGAGACGGCAGCAAGTGAAGTCGTAGACGATTCACAGATCATCATGGGTATGGAACCTCATGAGTTGGTAGCGTCAGCTGTGGACGAGGGCGCCACGGCATTCTGGCATGGTGATTCTCGTTTCTGCCACACACGAGCCGCGATGGAAAGGCTCCTCAATGGAAACGGAAGCAACAACAGCAGCAAAGACAGTGGCGAAACCAATACATTCGCCCGAACCGTCAAGGCTGCGGTCTCAGAGAGTCCAGAGGCGGTTGTGAAGGTCGTGTCAGAGCACATCGCGCGGCGAATGTCCAGCATTCTGATGATCCCCTTTGATACGTTTGAGCTTGAAGGCCGGGCGTCGATCGCAAGCTATGGCCTTGACAGTATGATCGGAGCAGAGTTGCGAACCTGGCTTTTCAAGGAGTTCGGCCTCGACTACCCTTTCCAAAAACTTCTGGCTTCCACCCTGACATTCAGGAAACTCGCGGACGCTGTAATCAACAAAATGGGCCTCCTGGTTACGGTTGAGTAACTAAGACCTCGTGCATGAAGCAAGGAGCGCGCAATGTTTTTTTTTTTCTTTCTTTTACGATTTCGCCGATGAGCTCACGAATTGGGTTGGTGCCTAGATACATGTAATGAAGCACTGTAATATAATAAGCCGGCAATGCTATGGAATCTGGGTCTGGGTCATCGTGAGGTCGGCGGAAGACTTGCGGGTTGGTTATAGATATAGAAGGGTTCGGATAGACTACATCTCGATTTATTAATAATAACAAATGATTTCAGATTTAGATTGAAATTCATCAAGGCTGTAGCAGCAATGCCAGTCAGTCTGGGTCGCCTTGGATTGTGTTGTAGATAAGTATGCTTAAAGAATGAAATGGCCCACTAGCTCTGACTACCATGTACCAGAATTGGGAGGGGGGAAATGTTGCACGTCCCCACTAGGTAGTACCAAGGCCTGAGTAGGTATTTACAGTGGGGTGTGCCTTGTGGGTTAGGTGACAAAGACCCTGTCGTCTGCGCCAGCAGCGCTACCACAAACCATACACGCCCCAATGCCCTCAACCAAACCATTCAACATCTCCAATCTTCAATTTTTCCAAGAAAACGCTACTTAGGCCCGTTGCTGAAACGCAGACAAGTGCTTCAATGACCATCAGGCAACGCCAGCAACTTTATGTCGCAATCATGAAGAGCATCTGGCGCCGGTCGGTTAATACGGGGGGTTTATCGTAGATCAATCTACCAGTATGGTCTGAATAGAGTTTGGCTTGCTCAATCCAAACAACCTATCAACAAAACGAGAGCCGAGCTGAGACATATGAACTACCGGTACCGCAGATTCGGGAGGCTTGCGATAGCTACGTCAGCGGCGTATGGGCGTATGGGTTAGCCCAATAGGTAAGGAGAACATCTTTCCAGCTGAGCCCACACTTTCCCAAGGTCATGCACGCCGTAACTAGATTCTCACAAGTCTACAGCCGCAGATAGCATCTACCTAGTTGTTTTATGAGACAGCATGACCATTGCCAAAATGCCATAAGTAGTGATGAAGGCGACGGTGCCAAGCTGCGTGCCTTGGCAGGCACCTGTCTATGAATTCCTCTTGCCTTGCGCATATGCACAATGTCTATAAAACAATTAGTCTTGGTTTATTGGCTGGCTTGTCTCGTTACAAGCAGCACTTCTGCCAACAAGCTCGGCCCGCCCCAGATCACTCCTACCCCTATCCTCCAAGCGCGCGGTGCGTTCCAGACCGCGGGATTCATAAGCGGCAACCCAGGTCCGTGGAATTACAACTACATTCAAGCAGCAGAGCATAGGAAACTAGACTAACAGTTACCACTGTTAGATTCGCCAATAACATGCCCCGGTACCTCGACGGTGAGCAAGGGGCCTCAATACGCATTCGGGTGCTGCGACAGCGTCGATTGCTGGAAACCCGCCTCCTGCCTGACTAACGGGCAACCGAGCTGCGGCCCCAACTGCGTGTACTCCCAGATCACAACGTGGTGAGAAATTTCACTCCAGCTAGTCAATAAAATTCGGTTATTGACAAGGATCTGATCTGTTGGTGCTCAGCACTGACGCGGCCTCACCCTCGTGTGCCGAATATATTCTCAAGACAGCTGCCGATGACGGAAACCCGCACACCAGCTTCTTATGCCTCCCAACAGCGACGAATATTCTCGTCTTGGTTGACTCGACTGGCGGCAGCAGTTCTGATTTCAGCACTGTAGACACTTCAGATACTTCTAAAGAGACCCCTGCCAGCACCGGGTCCTCGCCCGCGCAGACATCCAACTCTCCAGCCATGAATGGCGATAGCGATAGTAGTTTGACAACAGACCAGAAAATTGCCTTGGGAGTCGGCATTGGTGTCGGTGTACCAGCAGTGATTATAGCATTTCTGGCGTGGTGGTGGCCGCGTCAGAGCAGGTGGTAAGCAAGACCTGCAACACAGACCTCGAGGACGGCTGTGTTGTACTTTCAGCTGACATGCGTTAATGGGAATTATGTGGCTAATATGAAGGCCATATTTTACTTTGGTTTCGATATAAGTAAACTGATTTTAACATGAAGTATTGAGGTCGAGAAGAATGACGATAATAATGATGTACAGTTGGTGATCATGAGCGTGCTAACGTCGAGGTACATACTCTACGCCATATACCCTATGCGACGACGCTCGAATATGGCTTTTTCGTAGACTACGGATAAGAAGTAAAGGATTAAATCCCGGCTTGGTCGTTGTTTCACATTCAAATATAGGGGGGTATAACGGCGACAAATAGACCATTCCATAACCTACCTTGCAAATTGATTGCGGTAAGAAAATGTTACGCTGCTAAATTCCATGCTTGACGAAGCTTAAAAGTGTTCAGATTCGTTTACTAGTCAATTGTAGGGTGTAGAAGAGAAATATTACTCCAATGCGGAAGATTGAAGCTAATAATTTCAAGAGCGGAGGGAACAAATAAGACCCTGTAGAACCTAATCTGAGTTGTGAATAGATGTGGCGGATGTTAAGAAGAGAGAGGAAGGGGGGGAGAGGGGGGGAGAACCCAGTATTAGGTAGAATTATTGAAAAGAAGTAGTGTTTGACAAGACAGTATGAGGTCCATGTCTACTAATTGAACTAATTGTACGGGATGTATTGCTTTCTGACATATGATAGCATGACATGGAGGTTGCCATGTTGGCCAAGGCGCAAATGGTTTCGGAATACGTAAGGAAACTAGAACTAGCTGAACTCTTAAGAATATTAGGAGATGTGAAGTGTCAATTCCGACTTAAAATAGTGATCTAACTCGATCTATCATAAGTAGTTACATTCTGGATCGACCAACTTGCCAAATGTGTCATTTTATTTGTCTGTGAGTTCCATCCCCCACAGGTATTATGCCGAAGACAAGGCCATAACCTTGTCCACATGACCATCAATGTTAAATGTCAAGCAAATTGCTGTGCAAAGCAAGTGAGATATTCCAGCTGTTTTGTGTCCACCATATACTCTGCGTAACATTACTAGCGCCAAACCCCAACTAGGCTCATCAACTTTGACACAGCTCGTCGGCCGGTGATAGACCAACTGGGCTTCGTGATACCGTTGGGGATTCTAGAGCGACATATTCCGGATTCACAAGTGTCTTCAAACCAGCCGAAAACGAAATCGTCTGCCCACCAGACGGTAGGTTTTCCGTCGACTTGCGCCTTGATATTAATGGAAGTTACATCATCGAAGCCAGAGACGGGAACTGGGGTCAGTGCACAGTCCATCATCTCTCCACAAGCAGGAACGCTGATTGTCTGGGATAATTTTTCAACTGCGGCTTGTTTGAATTGATCGTATTTGAATCCCGTGAAGGTAAATGAACAGGGCACGTCCTTTGAATCGCAGCCCAAACTAACCCCAGTGAAGTTGAAAGAGAAGCAAGTCGCACGCTGTTGAGGTCCAACGCTGATATCAGCCGTGTCTGGGGCAATTCCCGGCTGGGAGGTGTTGGAAATGGATGAGGGGGTGAATTGAAGCATAAGATTTCCGGAAGAGGGCTTGAACCGGGCAGCGGGTGGCGGGAGAACTGTGAAGCCGCCGGAGTAGTAAAAACGATGGTATGGAGTGAATATCGGCATAGGCTTGGGATTATCACTGGGACCCGCAATCTGGGGAGGGAGGTCATCAAACTAGGTTGAGTCAGTTAGTGAACTTCCGATTGATTAATCATGAGGCTTGTAACTTACATTTTGAGTGAAAATGCCCTGATCAGTAGGTCCACCACAGTAAGGGGTTTCCCTAGGCGCGAGATTGGCCTCACTTAAGCGAGAAGAAAGAATCACTGTGGCCAAGGTCGATGGAACAGGAATGGCTGAGTTAGGTAGAGTATCGACTGTCGCAGGTGATCTCTTACCAACAGACGCAGAACCGAATTCATATCCACCGGGGGCAAGCGTGGGTGACAGGGAGTTAGTCGCGGTGCTCCCACCATTTTGAATACTAGCTTGTCCCGTCGGGCTAGCTCCAGCTGGTGTCGAGGATGCCACTTGATCACACCAGGAGAAGGTCATTGTCGAGATCACCATCGTAGTCATAGAAAGGCAACCTAGAGGAGTGTCGGAGTTAGAGCCGCCAGCAGACGGTGATGTGGCAGTTGCTTCACTAGGCGAAGTCAGTGCGGGCGAGACGGGCGCTGGAAAGCTAGGTGACAGTGGGATCGACGTTGATTCACTCTGTTTAGTGGTCGAATCGGTACAAGACGTAGTTTCGCTGGGATTGGAGCCTGCGGCGGGAGAACTTGTAGATTCGCTGACTGGTCCTTCTTGAGAAGCGGATGTGGAAAAGTTCCAACCACTGCTTGGTACAGATGAGAAAGGCCCACGTGAAGGACCGGTGGAAGCAGGCAATTGAGAACCAGATTCTGCAGAACCTTGAGTTGGCGAGGACGATGGTGCTGAAGTTGTACTAGGGCCAAGATTGGAATTTGCGGCGCTATTTCCTGATTCTTGAGAAGGAAACAGAGTTGTTTCGCTCACTATGGGTGCTCCGTAGCCACCACTTGGGCTGGGCTCAGTCTGAGCACCGGGGCCGCCTGACGTGGTGGGATTGTTCCAAGGCTCAGCTGGCCCACCGGTAGGACTGCCTTGCCCAGTCGAGGTAGGGTTCGATGCACTGTTTGGGTTTACTGAGTTGCCTTGGGTGGCTGAAGGAAATGGAGAGCCACCGTTGCCGCCGTTGCTCGGTTGAATTGGTATCTCAGACAAAGTCAAAGTGATTACTGGAAACGGTGAGCCCCCTGTATTGGGTACCGATGGCACACCTGAAGCTCCAGCGCCGCTGCTGGTACAAGGTGAAGTACTGGCTATAGGACCGCCCGGATTGCCAGATTCAGGCCATGGACTAATTGAAGGAGATCCTGATTGGCCACCTGGGCCACCGGCAGAGGAGGGAGACCAAGGTCCATTTGATGGAAAGCCAGATGGACCTTCACCATTTGGGTTGCCAGATGTCTGAAAAGGTCCTGTTGTTGGCGAACCTGATTGTCCTCCAGAGGGTTGAGAAGGGGACCAGGGTCCATTCGAAGAAGGACCTGTCTGCCCGCCCTGCCCGCCAGCAGATTGAGGGGACCAAGGACCCGATGATGGCTCTCCAGTTTGACCTCCCTGACCTCCGGGGATGCCTGAGGTTTGTGAAGGGGACCACGGTCCGCCACTTGGTGAGTTAGATCCGTTCTCATCGCAAGATGAAGTGCCTTGGTTGCCTGAGCCAGGAGCATTACTGTTGCTTGGTGATTCCCCCGTAGCTGTTATGGTAACTGTGTATGGCTCGCCTTCCAGCGAAAGTGTAGCAGTAAGAGTTTGAAGCGGTTGGCTCTGTCCAGATCCAGACCCGCCAGTTGTGCCGCCAGGGCTTCCAGCTGGAACGGTGACAGTGAGGGTCTGAAGGGGCTGGACTCCATTTGGTCCTTCCTCCCCAGGCACAGTCAGGGTGAGGGTTTGAAGTGGTTGACTCTCACTGAGTCCACCGCCATTTCCATTTCCAGATCCCGCTGGTACAGTTATGGTGATCGTCGGGAAAGGTTGGCTACCACCAGGTCCTCCCGTACCACCAGGTTGGACAGATCCACCATAGTTGGTAGGAGACTGGCCAGGTACGGTGACAGTAAGCGTTGGTGGCAGCTGGCTTTGGCCTTCGTCGCCGTTTGGACCAGTTGGTGATCCATTAGGAGATTGGCTTCCAGCTGTCCCGCCGCTGGGACCGTTTGACGATCCGTTTGGTACAGTGACCGTCAGTGTCTGAAGGGGGCTGTTCCCGCCAGAACCTCCAGTAGGTACGGTGACAGTGAGTGTTTGAAGCGGTCCGCTGCCATTTGGCCCACCGTTAGGTACAGTGACGGTAAGTGTCTGAAGGGGACCGTTTCCGCCTGCGCCGCCGTTGGGTACGGTGAGGGTCAATGTTTGAAGTGGCCCACTGCCGCTTCCACCACCACTAGACCCGGTAGGTGATCCGTTGGGGACGGTAACAGTAAGTGTCTGAAGTGGTCCATTTCCACCTGGGCCGCCGTTGGGCACGGTAACGGTAAGCGTCTGAAGAGGTCCGCTCCCACCAACACCAGTATTAGGTACAGTGACGGTAAATGTCTGAAGCGGTCCGCTTCCACCTGTGCCACCGTTGGGTACAGTGATAGTCAATGTCTGAAGAGGTCCACTGCCGCCTTCGCCACCATTAGGCCCAGTAGGTGATCCGTTGGGTACAGTGACGGTAAGAGTCTGAAGAGGTCCGCTTCCACCTGCACTATTAGGTACAGTGATAGTAAAGGTCTGAAGCGGCCCGTTTCCACCTTCACCACCATTAGGCCCAGTAGGTGATCCGTTGGGTACAGTGACGGTAAGTGTTTGAAGAGGCCCACTGCCGCCTTCACCACCACTAGGTACAGTGAGGGTGAGCGTCTGAAGAGGCCCAGTACCACCTGCGCCACCGTTGGGTACAGTGGTGGTAAGAGTCTGGAAAGTTCCAGAACCACCTTCACCACCAAGAGGTCCAGTAGGTAATCCATTAGGTGCAGTGACGGTGAGGGTCTGAGGTTGACTTCCACCAATTCCTCCATTTGGACCAGTTGACCATTCGTTAGAAGCTGTGACAGTGAGTGTTTGGAGAGGTCCACTCCCGCCTGCACCACCGTTGGGACTACTCGACGGTCCGCCAGGGAATGTGATCGTAATAGTCGGTAGAGGTTGATTACCCTCAGGCCCACTGCCTCCGTTGGGAGCTGTTTCTGTGTATTGACTCGATGGGGAGGTGACACCGAATGGGCCTAGAGGATTCTCGGTTTGAAATGGAGATGAGGAGACGCCACCCTGGCCACCAGGGCCATTGGGACCTTCCGGTGAGATTCCACCTGAAGATGTGGGGTTGGACGCACCATTGCCACCATTAGGAATAGTGACAGTAATAGTGGATGGTGATGTAGCTGTGGGGTAATTGCCCGTGTCATATGGAATGCCTGTTGGTTGGCCATTGCCCGAGCCGCCGTTCCCTGAGCCGCCATTACCTAAGCCACCGGATGGGATAGTTTCGGTATATGTAAAAAGCGGCTTAGGAGTAGGACTTGTACCGATATTAGGACTACCACCAGATCCACCCGGACCTCCTGGTGAGCCACCAGCCGGGATAGTCTCAGTGACTACAGGAGGTGTGGGATTTGTACCGGTATTGGGGTTGTTACCAGAGCCTCCAGAACCACCGCCAGGTGAGCCACCAGCCGGGATAGTCTCAGTGACTACAGGAGGTGTGGGATTTGTACCGGTATTGGGGTTACTACCAGATCCACCCGGACCTCCTGGTGAGCCACCAGCCGGAATTGTCTCCGTGATAGTCAGTGGTGTGGGGTTTGTACCAACATTGGGATTACCACCAGAGCCGCCGGAACCACCAGCTGGAACAGTCTCAGTGACTACAGGAGGTGTGGGATTTGTACCGGTATTGGGGTTGTTACCAGAGCCTCCAGAACCACCAGCTGGGATGGTCTCTGTAACTACAGGTGGTATGGGATTTGTACCGACATTGGGATTACCACCAGCGCCGCTGGAGCCACCAGCTGGAACAGTCTCAGTGATGATAGAAGGTGTGGGATTTGAGCCGACATTGGGGTTACTACCAGAGCCACCACTGCCCGGGCCGTTTGTTTGACCAGGAGCACCACCAGAGCCACCACTTCCTGGCCCGCCTGCAACTGGTTGGGTGACAGTGATTGTTTGTGGAAGACCGCCGTAGTTGGTATGGGAGGGACTAGAGCCCTCTGGGGAGACTATGGTGTAGGTTATGGTGCTTGGAGATGCTTGACCCGGGCCAGGAGGCAAAGTGAGAGTCAGATAATCAGTAGACCAGAAAGCAGGTCTAGTGGGTGAGACGCCGGCAGGAGACCAGGGGAAAGGACCAGTGCCAGATGGGAAATAAGACGTGACAGAAGGACCAGTGCCCGAGCCGCCTTGATTAGGGCCGCTTTGACCAGGACCACCAGAACCGGGAGGTACAGCAACCGTGACAGTGGAAATAACAGTTGAAATGGCCGTGGAGAAAACAGCGGGGGTGACAGTGATGAAGACAGTAGTAGTTGGCGGAACAGGACAAGTTCCGTGGCCAGATCCACTGCCAGGTCCATTGTTAGGAGGTGAACCAGTGCCAGTGCCGGAACCAGAGCCCGTGTCAGGACTAGATCCAGGACCAGATCCAGTGCCCGATCCAGTGCCAGGATTTGATCCGCTGTTGGGGTTACCACCACCTCCAGAGCTTCCAGGTCTACAGAGCGAGGTTGAGTTAGCCTTAGCTCAGTCAAAGAAATGCAGTTCGATTTGTCGAAAGACACAGTTTATATGGAACAGGAGAAGAGTAGCTGTACTTACGAATTACCATACTGCTGAGCCGAGGATAGTCCTGCGAAGCCAGCAGCCCCGAGGAGGCCCAGGAGGGCGTCAACACGCATGCTTGTTTGGCCGGCTTTTGCTGAAGGCCTAGCTAGATGGTGGATGACAGTCTGGATACGTGATTGAATGCTGGTGGATGTGATAGATGCTGTTATCGGAAGCTATAACGAATGACTGCCTATGGTTGATAGATGAGCGAGGAGTGAGGAGGAGGGATATGAGAGGAGAGAGAAATGGGAGGTGGGAAAGAAGAGTTGGAATGGGAGAGTTGAGGGGGAGACGGGAAAGAAATGAGTGGGAGGCCAGGCGAGGAAATTTCCCTCTTGCCCAGAAAGCAAATTGTGTGTGTCCTACACGCCGTGCCTTCCCAAGAAAGAAGTGAACGCGTCATATGTTGAAGGGAAAGGAAGGCACGTTGACACTTCGCGATCTCACTGGCTGTTCACTAGATTTCAAGCAGGCAAGTACGCCAACCATCTTGCTCAAACAACCTCTCTTAGCAGTGCACGAGCCACGGAGCCTGCAGGCCATGGAGCACCTTCTCCTCGAAGACAAGCAGCATTTGCAGGCTCATGCTGTTTCCATCTCTACCTACCTTACGGAAGGCAGGAGGCAGGCTGTGCGCGTGACAAGTAAGAGCATAATTGTGATCCAGCGTGGGCTGATATTTGACTTAAGAAGTTGGAACCTGGAAGGAGTCAGAATAAAACTAATACTTAGGTAGTAGTTGTAGGTGATGGAATTACCAATGATATGGCCCTATTTCCAGCACATCATATCACGCTTTGATGGGAATGCTAAAGATGTGTGTCTTGCAATCTAGGTGACGACATGCGCTGCCCGGGGATATCTGAGAGTCTGGATGAAGTTGTGATTCTTCATTATGTGCACCCAAACCCATACTGAGCTTGGATAATACCAAGCTACATCGCATGAAACGATTGTTGTAACGCCATCATCAAAAAAGTATGGTATAAGCAACGATTACTTCAAGCTCCTAGGAATGATATGGTGTGCATACATAACGATATGAACTGGTGTCAAATGAGTAGAGGTGCATATAAGTGAGGACGTGTGGGAGGCATAACCTACCGGCAGCGACGGGGGACATGACTCAACAAATTAGATACGGATGCCATAGATGCACCTAATGGAATAGGTATTTCTAAAAGCATCCCTTTCCTGACAGAAAATGTGTAATGAGATGATTGTGATTAGCTGGCAGTGGCGTAACAAATCTTCAGAGTCTTGGCCAGAGATGGGTCGAATACGACAAAATAGACAACGCCTACATCGCATTACTGGCTTTTTCAGACTGACGCATATGCATAATGTCGTCTGCAGGACGCGAGAACTGTGCGCGGCAGAAATGAAACGTAAAAGTGATTAGGACTTTCAATCAAGGGAAATAGATGCGATATATCTCGTTGGTGCTTTCAGATACTATCGATCTCGATTTCTCGATAACCTACAGCAGTACTTATACAGGATTGTCCACGTATGGTGGAGGCGGCTCGTCGGGTTCCTGCTCTGACCCTTCTCCTGGAGCTCCTCCGTGTGCTTCTGGTGGCGTGCGCATCTGCTGCTCCAGTTTCGCCGCCCACAATGCTGACCCTGCTGTCGAAGTCAAGAGGAAGAAGAAGGACAGTACAGGTATAATACCCAGTATCATAGCCACTGTTCCAAACCAGGTATAATCCCAACTCCTGTTTCGAATAGCAAGTTTGCGCTCCTTCTTGTTTAGTCCGCGCAGTTCGAACCACCGGTAATGCGCAAAAGTCCCGAGCCTCGCACCGGTGATGATAATGAAGGCCGGCGTGCCAACGTACGGAATCAAGTTGAGAGGCAGACAGATGATGAGCTCGACGATCTGAATTAGGCTCCATGGCTGGTAAACCGCCGCGCTAGTCGGCTTTCCAAGCTTCTTGATGGAATTCGGGGCATCGTGGAACAGGAGTCGGTGCGGCGCAACGAGCGCTTCAAGGCCTTCGTTGATGAGTGTTGCCTGTGTCGGGTTAGCAAGAGCTGGCAAGTTTCCAATTGCTACTGCGACGCGATATCTGCATCGTTTCGCATATAGTAGTAGCTCCAAGTCAGTAAACGGGGAGGCTCACATCAAATACATCCACGCGACACTCGTCAACGAAGAAGCCTTCGAAGAGGCCCTGGATGATGACCAGTCCCTCGCCCAGTACGAGCACTATCGCGTTAAGCCATGCAGCACGGCCGTGAAAAATAGCTAAGAAGGCGAATTGAGGTAGGAAAGCGAATGTAAAGAGTATCAAATAGACAAGAGTCGAGATGATGGAGAGAGGCAATAGTCGGCCGAGGAATAGAGGGTAGAAGGCTGGATGACGTAAGAAGTAGTATATGCCCCGAAGAGGATACGAGGCAGCGATTAGGGCTCGGGATACATAGTTGTAAGGACGCTCCAAGGAACGTATGGGTGGGGGAAGTCGAGTTTCTGAAGCCATATTGTTTGTCTTGTTCTGTTGACAATATTTACTTGTCTTGAATGAGGCTGATGAGAGAGAGCTCTAGTAGAAAGCTGGTGCCTGAATTACATAAGATACGGTAGTTCCCGTTACCCCATCATCACATGCACTGGAGGTACCAGTGTACCCGGAAACCTAGGTTTTCAATACATCAGGGAGGCAGTATACTCGTAGAAATTGACATCATTATATGCGTATGAATCCAGGCGCGATGTCAAAAGCTCATTATAAACAATTAGGTACCTACCTTCACAAGGGCTCAAGAAGTTGAGGGAGAATTGAGGCTTATCATATGAATTTATCGCCGTAAACTAAATCTCTATCGTAGAAACGGCCGGGGGTCTCTAGCGCTGCTGCAGCTACCTACAGTAGACGTTCCCCACAGGCGCTGTGGCAGTTTTGAGCAACATACGTCATTTCAATGTTCCTAGGTAGTGCAGGCTACGTACCTAGGTACCTTTGCAACAACGCAGGCATATCGCATACCGTATTGCACGAGTATTTGGTAATAAACTCACTGAAATTCGAGTTTTCATGAGAGAGAGAGAGCTGGTCAACATATCATGAGAAACTTAAGCGCGTTAATGCGACTAAGAAGCCCAGCTCTCTTGCTACCTATATAGCACTGAACTAGGGGGAGGGGTTTGGCTCTACACATGTCAGCCTACTCCATGAGGTATCAACAGCGCAGATACATATTTACTTGCTATCTCGTAAAATAACCAGTGAAGAGCTCCTGAGGCTTGTTTATTTCCTGCGATGATCTTCTTTGCAAGAAAGATTTGTGGTCATTTTGCTTCCGCTCTATTTTGCTTCCGCCCTAAGTCAGGAAACATTTGCGCAGTATCAATTAGATACTTACCTTAGCAGATCTTGGGTACCTATCATACAGCTGTGCCTGCCTGTTCGGGTACCTGTGGTGTGTGAAGAGTACTCATAGGCCCTGTTAGAATTGCACCTCACGCCCTTCGGGGTACAAATAATATCAAATTCCTTGGCATCATAGCTCAGTACCCATACCGATGGTATAGCGTTATCACATCCCCAGCCGTCAAAAACAACGTTTCAGCGATGCTTTCCATTGCTAACTCAAATATTGTCAAATCAATTATTACAACAAAATATCTCAATGGGCTAAGAAATATAGGCAACTGATGAGTGATGGCTGCACCCTGGGAGCACTAACACTACTCCACCTACCTGCCCCGGGATGACAGTAACATGAGCACCAGCCAGCTGTCATAGGCCAAGGCCTGGAGTTTACGTATTAGACAAAGGAAATAGGTACCGGTAGCACAGTCTTGGACACATGGAGATAATCACTTGATCCATAGTTGTCATTTTAGGTCAAATTGTGACTCTGTTCTGTTCTTCGTATCTCTAGCATGCACTGCTGCATACCAAATTCAGCTCGTTACTCCATCCTCGACATTTAATGGTTTCAATGCCATTTTGTGCGCATCTTTACCGCAATCCTACATCTTTCTAATCGACTGTGGATGGGAAAACACATCTTGAGGGTCAAGAAGTCCCTTTAGCTTCATAAGTCCTTCCAACTTCTTACCATAGTAGAGCTTGTGTGCCTCGTCCCTCTCCAGTGAGGGGTCAGCATAGTTGCTAGAGGCGCCATGTCTAGATCCCAGTGCCTTGCTCAGATTGTCCACAAACCGAATGCCCTCTTCCGGAAACTCCCCCTTGTCGACGGAGCCATAGTGTTGAAACACCCACATGGCATCCCGATGTCCATACGAATCTGGCGAAGTATTGGCCGTGATCTGGCTGTCAGCTCCGCCATACAGCTGGATGCCGATGAAGTAATCGATCGGGGTCGACTGGCCGTGAGCCAGGAGGTAACTGAAATAACATTCCAATTCATCACCAGACAGCCCAGAGTGAGACACCACGACGCTCTTGGCGAAGAACGTTGAATGCTCGTCATAGTCGAGGCCGATGTCGAGATCCATGTCACCAGCCAACTGCCGCAGCAACGTCAGCCAGTCGACCGGACGATAGTCAGCCCCACTACCTTCTTTCACGGGGCATCCTTGCATCAACGGCATGAGGACGCTATCATGAAACCCCAGAGTATTACCCCAGTATACCCCTTCGATGGTGAATCGATTATGACTGATGAAGATCACCAAGTTCAGGTGTTTATCGACCGTGGACGCATCATTGACGAAGCCTTGAATGTACTGGAAGGTCCTAACTGCGTTTTCAACAGTCTGCATCGCTTGAGGGATTTTGATAGACCACTTGATGATAGTCTTGGGCATCTCTTGTGTGCGAAGGTAGAAGTTGACAACAACTCCAAATGAGTCTGCAGCCCCGCGCATGGCCTTTGCTCTCACATGTTAGCCCGGGACCCTTTATTCCGCTATGAATTACTCGGTATGAAAGACATCTCACCACAAAAAGGTCTTGGTTCTCTGTTTCTGAAGCCTGGACAACCTGGCCATCTGCCATGACAACATCTAGACGGACGATCTGATCCATAGACAGGCCCCATGTTCGAGACATGAGACCAAAGCCGCCATGCGTGAAGTGCCCGCCGATGCTAACGGCCGGGCAGGTGCCGTGCGCAAGCGCTCTTCCGTCTCGATAGATTGCATGAGCCAAGTTTCCCAGTCTCACACCGCCGCCTACGCGGACAATGCCATCTTGTCCTAGACAAATATCTTGTAGTTTTCGTAGATCAACCACCACAGAGCCATCCACTCCGCCATTGCTATGCGACGCGTACGAGTGGCCGCCCGATCGAGCTTGCACTTTGAGGCCACGTGCAGCAGCCCAGCGAATAGCTTGTGAGACCTGATCAGCAGTGGCTGGAAGGATCACAATCTTTGGTGTGACTGGGATGCGGAGATTGTAAGTGGAACAATAGGATGCCCAGTCTGGGTCCAAAGGTGTCTTCACATGCACCCCCTGTAGTTCAGATGAGTTTGACAGAGATGGCTCGTCCATTTTCAGATAGGTAAGTCGTGTGAGTGGAACTTGTCTGGGTGCAATGAAACGTATTCTTGGCATTTACCTATCAGTATAATGCAGGAAGAAAGTTAGGTAAGTTTATCTCTTGATAAATAACCGATTGTACTAAGTTCGACGCGTCTCTGTGTTGCCGGTCAATATCAAAGGCAAACACGGAAACAGACGTGTACTACTCGCTATCGGTTGCTGTAGCATTCCTCCCAAACTAAGAAAGATACTTGTGAATACCTGGCTGGGTACCTATTCTACCATGGTGCAACCTCTAAAAGTGAAGTCACGCGCCTAATGATTTATACTAACTACTTAGATTGATTCCTAACTGTTTTGTGAAAAATTATGCTACAATAAAGAGACAGTAGAACAAGCTGCAAGAGCCAGTACCTATTGCAACACAGCAATATCCCTCGCGTTTAGGGGTTCATCATTAAGCATGAATACCTCATGCAGGGCAAACTGCGAACATAATGCCGACTAAACATTTTGGATACAGCACTGCACTTTTTGTTGACGGAGGACTGAGTTAATAAGTCACATCACATACGTACTTCAAAAGATTAAAGAGTATAATAGCACAGACATCCTGCTCATGTATATATATATAAGGTATTGACCACTTACTTACAAAGAGGTATTTAGGCTAAATTTAATTTCTTTGTCTACTTGGTGGATTGTCTAGCTAACAGACACTAAACAGTTTAACTTTATCTTATTTCATTTCTACTTTGTCTAATACTGCTATAGGATTGTAAGACATAAGATACCAAAAACTCCTAAGTAGTATTAGATACATGCCTACGAAGGTGTTTAGGAACTTTTGCGCAACAGCAAGTGTCTTTTGCCTCCCTAAAGTACAAATTTCCTGACACTCCGCAATATATTGACCATTCTACTACCACTTATCTTTCTCTCTTCTCCATTCTGGCAAAAGTCGAGTGGCTCGCCTCGTTCCATTTGTGAGCTATATCTGACCGGGCAGTCTACTCCAAGTGGTCAGAATATTACACAACTGCTCCGAGCCAAAACGTATCACCAAACAGCAGCATCCACTGCAAATAGGCATACTTGTATACACGCGGTGAATAGTTTCAGCTTTTTATTCTCTCATGTATGGCTATTAGTGGAACATCCGAAACCCAACTACGTAGTTGGATCGTAAACCCCATCCCAGGCAAAACTCGTGGTCTGCTTTGATTGCATTCGAACAGCAACATGTATTGTACAACGAAAAGATCAATCTGTTATTGCATATGCAAAGCACTATCCAATGAGCAGAGTCTATAGTTCACCCCTTTTTACCTTATATCGCATTGTAGGACCGAACGATTGGTCATGCCCATGTTGTAGGTATATTCGGTCTTTATGGGCTGCTATCATAGTGTTTTAAGGAGGTCTCGTGTTACACGCGAACAACACCCCAGAAGCGCTGGACGCAAGTCTCGGTAATATTAATAATATCTGGCTTAAGGCTACCTGGCCCTGGTGTGTCTAAGAAATACTGACAGACATCGAAAGTTAAACTACCAACAAGTTATGTACTACCTCAGAGATCCAGGGGACGTCCGGAAGTCTTCTAAATCGCCAGCAAGGGTGTAGCCGCTCCTTTTTGTCACAAGACACAAAGAAACACTGATTCATAGCTAGATAGTTGCCTACCAAGGTTTTGACACCTTCGTGTGACAATAAGTGTCTTTACCTACCCCAAAGTACGATCTTCAATTGAATCTATCGCTAAACCCTCATTCAAGCTGTTGTTATACATAGCCACTTTTGATACCTCATACACATGTTAGATGACATAATTACCTGTGCCGTGCTGGTGATCCGGCAGCATTTACTAGCTAACTACTCTATACCCTTTGCGTAGCAAGCGCATATCCTACCCACATTGAAGGTTCTGACAAACCGATTATGTAGCAATTGCAAAGCGTGCGGATTCGGTAGCGCCGAACCGAGCATCCTGGGAACTGCCGAAACGCATCCACGGAGTAAACAACCTGGCAATGGGTTTCCTTAACACATACAGAAAACAAAACAAGGCTAAAATAATTCTACGAAAAATATTTTTAATTTCTTTAATAGCTATAATTACTTTATAAACTCGATGAACTAGGTTGATACAGTTATTAAAGCTTTGATTGCTTTCAAGCTTCAGTACACTTTA
The DNA here is from genome assembly GCA_022385695.1 of Xylaria arbuscula. Classification (NCBI taxonomy): domain Eukaryota; kingdom Fungi; phylum Ascomycota; class Sordariomycetes; order Xylariales; family Xylariaceae; genus Xylaria; species Xylaria arbuscula. The sequence continues at coordinate 283,881 of MU279364.1, read as the reverse complement.
GCATATCAGATCGATCGGAAGTAACCATACCAAGCTTTAAAAAGCAGAAGCGAGGATCCAACCTCACCAGCTTCTTATATAGGAAATTTGGTAGTGGCAGGGTAATTGTATGAGGTTCATGGGTACTGATGGTACGACGTTACACTAGGATAAAGAAAAAGAGCCGGTGTCAGTTCCTAAATGGCGGGAAGCCAAGGCTTTACCCACAGCGAAGCCGGGTTATCCCACTTCACGAGCTGTCAATTTGTCAAACCGCTAATGCCCAGCACTAGAGTAGATTCGAACCCCTGCATCACTGGACATTTCAATTGCCTTTTTAAGACACTAAAGGATGAAATACACGGTATGCGCCTTGTAAAAGCATAAGGAGCATCCGTTGATTGAAGTACTATTTATAGAGGAAAGTGTATATAAAAGGGGCAATAGTATCGCTCACGATGAGATGGTTATATTCTATATACTCAAGACAGTTAAACTTAATCATCGCTGCCAATTCAATACAACTTCTAGTCGTCTTTCTCTAGCCTCATTGCCACCATGCGCTATTCTATGATCACACTCGGCTTAGCCGCCGCTGCCCAAGGCGCTGTGCTTCAGGCACGCGAAAGCGGATGCACCTTGAACCTTGAGCCCACCCTGAATCCACCAAGCGGTGCTGGCGAAGTCATCACTTATGGTGCGCAGCCCTTGCCGTTGTTACTCCTTGGGAGTTGGGGGAGCTAACTATGTCAGGTTCTGTCGGTCGATGGGCAGACGCAACCCATGGGACATCAACATCCGTAAAATATCCCGTTCTTGTTAGCATGATGATGAAAATATGTTGCTAACTATTGATTCTAGTCATGGGTCGACTACGCCGGTTCTCTCGCCGCGCCATACTCCTTCAAATATAAGGCCAACACTATCCCAGGCTACGAGACAAACGCTGCAATCAAAGCCGTCTTGAGTAAAGGATGGGTCGGTACATATTTGACGAGCGGAACCACAACTCCTGACTACGACGATTTCCTCATCACTAGCTACTCCTGCAACTAACTGCCTGTTGCCATCCTAAGCATTCGAGGAAGATGATGCACAACGCTCACACGACCAAAACCGCCACGTCTTGAACTAGGCCATTTATGAAGGGCCCGATAGGATATCATATCATATCCATGCACGTGCGGCGAGGTCAATAGCATAGCCTCGCTTATGCAGATCAATCTACCAATAAGATAAGGGAGATCAACATCTAGAAATGAAGAAAATAGAAGACTTAGCTGTTTGAGACTTCTCTATAGGATGCCTAGAGATTCCTCGACGAAGGAAGCAAAGAAACTGTCACATTCCTTGAAAACAAAGGACTTTTACGCATATAGTTACAGCCTAGATCACGAAGTAATCTACTCTCCTTCGTGCAACAACAAGAATGCATGAGTGTCCTCCTATATTATACCTTGAGATCCTGATAGAGACTAAAGACTTCGAGAGCCCCAGAGAATTATAAGCTGAAGAGTCCAATTTCCAAGCTGATCTTCACGCACACACACACGCGCGCGCATACACGCTAGGGTGCTGTAAATAGGAGTGTTAGTGACATTGTCATCGCAACGTTTGAGGCTATTCAGTTTCGCGTACTGAGATAAGTTAATAGCCGCGAATGTTAGGGAATTATTGACCAGTCGTCATATAACCTCGAAAATGCAAGGCGCGCCAGGGAAACTTCCGGGTGGTGAAGGACTTAGTCGCCCCTGTTAGGTTATTTCGTTGAATCGAGTCTATCTCCGAGCACCCAATCGAGCCCTTGTGATACCAGCCGCTACCTAGCCCTACTCCCAGATGCGCGATATCAGACGAGTCGAAGAGACTGTTAGGACGAAAGTCCGGTGGTATGCAGTTCAATGCTCAAGGGGTATCATCCTCAAGAGGAAATTGTTAGCAGTACACACCAGATTATTACAATATCAAATACTCTGTACGCCAGATTCTTCTGTGACTCACCGCTCATAACTTTTAGCCGGGCCGCGGTTCAAGGTGCGCTGTTTGGCGTATTAACTCTATTAAAACACCAAATTCGAAAGCAGAACGGTCAACGCCGCATGCAATATCGCCTGTATGACCACTTTTCGTTGCATTAGGTATCTAAATTCTGATATGGCAATGATCAATCAATGTGCCATCCGACCCATTGTTTGAGGAATCTGCCCCTCTACCACACGGTTAGTGCAGGATTTGCCTGTATACTATTAGACAATGCCACTGTTGAGTCCCTCTGAACTGAAGCTAACCGTTGCTGTCCGTTTCCCTGCCACGCCATGCGCCACAGTCGTCTGCTTCTCCGTATAGAGATACAAGTCTCAATAAGGTTATGCAAAATCTATATTATGGGCTAGAGCGAGGCTTATCAATGCACGATTCAACAATAATCTACAACCTAAGTAAGGTCAACAAGGTCTCTAGCCTTTCGGAAGCGTTCCCGAAAGCCCTTGGGTTCTTGTGGCTACATGTAGGTGCATCTCGTCGGTAGATTCCGAGGGCCCTCGATAGGCCTTGAATATACGAAGACTGAATAGCCTCAGAGGATGCGTCGACTATATCACGGGACTAGTGTTCAGGACGCCTCACGTGTATTATATACGTGCAAATTCAATGTGTGAAATCGTCGTACAAAGAAGAACTGGTATTTTATTCGTCCTGGGATTCAGAGAGATGAAAGCAGAAGAGTATATGATACAGTCTAGGCCAGTTTCGCAAACAAAATAACGGAATATGCCTTTTCAAAGATGGTCTCATAAGGACACTGCAGTGAGCTCAGTTTTCCATTAGGCTTATTAATATCATTTGACCGTGTAGGATTGAACAACATTATTATCTGCCATTTGACCTATGCGACATATACATTCGTAATGGAGAAGCAGCAATTAGAGTATACAGAAAGGTAAGGGAATATAGTTCAGGCAATGATACCCGAGGTAACTACGCAATCTGGAAAATCCATACGAATTACACTTTTAAATCGTGCATAGAGAAGTTTGCGTGCATTGATTGTATATATAGCCTCTGAGAGACCAACGAGTGCCCGGAAAGCTTCCGAATAGCCATACGGAAGCTTCCTACGGTAACTATTTTTAAATTGATATAGACTGACCAAGATACAACAATGCATGTGAACCACACGTATTTCTACGACTCTCGCGATAGTCATCACTCCTTGTTCCTTAAAGGGGGGTTCCTCATGAGGTAGGCTTAGGGAGGGAGACCATTCAATGAAGATCATGCGAATTACGTATGATATTAGTCAGTTAAGCGACTTCATCGCTATTGCGAGTGCATTCAAGTAAGCTATTAATAATCAAAATTACCTACTTAAACCAGTTGAATAAATTCTGGTAGTAGGAACATACTACGTAGAATTTATTCGTCACCAACCCGTTTACGGACTAAATGAGGTAAACAGCTTCAACGCTTCTCTACACTATTGGTTGTTGTGGCAAGTCAATTAGGATTCATTGCGTCTAATCCATCAGATAAGGCAGCGTATTCTCCTGTAGTTATTATGATGGCAAAGTCGGAAGCTTGAACAAGCTTTAGTGAGATATTTACCTTTTGAGAGCTTCCTGTCTCTTATCCCCAGTGCGTACCAAGTTTCCAGTATGCGGAATGCCCCTCAGTCAAGTCTGGGACCCAGCTATGTGGATCTGTAACCCTTGAAGTATTCACATAGCAGGTAATTATAAGGAGTCAAAAGCCATAGAGTGTAGGAAATTTAGTCAATTAGCCCTTAGCCATCCAATATCTAAAGAGGTGGAACTCCCCTGCCTATACACATACAAACGCCCCTTTATCTATTCAGGGATCTATATGTAATTATAGCCCCTGAGAATGAGGTCGTACGAGACTATCAATTGATTCATTTCCCGCCTCTCACGCGGTATTCGTCATGCCGGTCCAAATAAAGCTGCTTGTCTTGTTCAAAGAAGGTCGAGCAACTTCTCCGCGGCATAGGTGATGTTCGATGCCCACGACTTAGGAGTCGCCTGCCAATATAGTGTCAGCCAAGAAAAACCTAAATGCGACAAAATATCTTACTTGAATGTAAAGAACACCATTCTCAATGGCGACTTCGCAGTACGAGCTTTTCTGGAGCTTATCGACAATTCTGAGCACGACCTCTCCCTTATCAATAACATCATTAAAGCCCTCTTGCAAAAGCTCATCGTCCTCAAACTTTTGCCACTCGAGCTGGCTCACCAGACCACTGAAGTACGATGCGATCGAATAGCCGAAGTTGTCTTCCCAGTCTTTGCTCAGGTCCGTCTTCTTGACCTTGCTCTCCGCCAAGAGCTTGGCGAAGTTCTCATCGAAGTTCGGGTTGAACTTGATGTCGGGCTTGTTCACCAGCTCGGCGACACGGGCCCGGATCTCCTCGATCTTGGGGTCGTAGTTTAGGCGGATGCTCGTGCGGGCAGCGAAGCTTAAGGGTGCACCTTCCGGACCCGGCGCATCATTAAGCGCCTTCGTCAGAATACCGCGGTCCAGGCAGTACGGTATGTTCGAGCCGAGGCTTTTTGGGTTGAATAGAAGACGGAGCTTGCCCTCGACGATGTCACTGCCCGCACTGGAGAAGCGATTCTGCTCATCGACATCTAATGTCACGACATGGGCATGGGCGATTTCATTAAGCTCTTTCACGCCGTCCTCCTTGTAATAATTCTCGAATTCTTCCAACCGACGGTAGGCGCCGTCGAAGTAACTGGAGATAAGTTAATCTTTTTGTCACGTCCCTCATCACTTTCAACTAGAGGAGAGAGGAGAGAAACCCTTACTCGAAAAGGAGGTTACCGAGATTCTCCTTTGCATAACTCCTCTCTTCGGTGGCATAAGCATAGACCTGGTTGGGATTTACATCGATAGTCCACTCAGTGCCCAAGAGTTCAGTGTACTTCGCTTGAAGATCTCCCTTCTTAGCATCCCAATCATCCCTCACTAAATTCGTTAGAAGACGTGTCCCCATACAAACGTGACATTGCACTACTAACCGCTCTTTCGAAGAGCCAAAGGCAGTTTCTCGACTGGAGGGAGAGGCATGTTGGGAGTGAATGAATGAAAGTGAATCCTGAGGAAGATGGCGAGTGCGAGTCCAATTTGGGTTGTAGGGAGTGGGAAGTATGGATTGCACGACTAACTGGGATGTGATATGTCGTGGGTAACGAGGGATCGCATCAGGCTCAAGCAGCAGCTTATATACTGTTATGGTTACGTCTTTGTCTGTTAATTCCTTGTTGGCTATTCTGTCCATCTCCAAATCTCCATCTGCCTTCTGCGACCTAACGATGCATTAGCTACTCAGCTAATACCACCGCTAAGGCTAACGCCACCTCAGCCATTCCCAATTCGTTCAGGGTTTGAAACTATTCCAAAGTTACCCCTGATTCAAGTGTCAACCTTACTATCAGCCCTAGCGGTGTGAGTCTCACTATAATCCTTCGAGGTTCAGCCCTAGTGGTCTAATACTCTAGGGTGAATATGCCTTTTGTTCTAGTCAGACACTGACTACCTGGGGTTCTGGGGTCGCTTGGATAGAGTCCAATAGAGATCTCACGGATAACGGCTTTTCAACGAGTCATACTCATTCAATTGGGTCCGTAAGCAATTGTTCCAGAACAAAGAGCGATCTCGCTTAGCTTCACAGCTCCATATTGATATGGGACGAGTCCATGCTCCGAGATGTTAGGTTTGAGGACCGTAAGCTAGAGTTGAAACCCTAAAGCATGCATATCGCCATCAGTAGGCATTATTGTTACTAGTATTCTGGTATAGGTTACTTGGCAACCCCGCATTGATCGTCTTTTTTCCGAGCTGAAGTCTTGAAGTGAAAGCGGTTGGACGGCCAGAGACGGCTTCCCGCCGAGTCTCCGCACTTCCTACAGGTAAGCCGGACCCTTATTGTCGCCGAACCAAGATAAGCGACAGAGAATCGAAATCTTCAAACGAGAAGCGCTGCAAAAATATCGCGCCATTGGCCATCACACCGCCACTACCGGACCTTGGGCTGAGGCTTGGCAGGGCTAGTAGTGCTTCCCCCTGCATGATTTAGTACACGCTGTCTGTGGCGGAGGGCAAGCTGAAGAGCCTCGTAGAAAGCCTGATCTGTCACGTTGTCTATCATTATGTCTCAAATGGACAGTGAAAAGGCATCTTCTCCATGCCATTTCTAGTAGAAGTGGAAATTACCTGCCATAACTGTACTCCATAGGTTACGCATTCAAGATCCACCTGCCATGTCGAGACTGTAAGTCCTTATTCATTCACACTAAGCAATACACTTCCAATAACCGAATTAAAACTAAGAATGGGGCCTTCGCAGACCGATCAAGGTACAAGTTGGCATCCGCAACTCCTGGGACAACAAAGATGCGCCGGTGCAAAATGCTATTCAGAATCTGAAGAAGGTAGCAGGCGTACAGGTTTCTGTGGCCCCAGAATGGGCTCTCCTCATCACGGAATTGGGCACTTTCTTCCCTGACAAAGAAATATTAGTGAAGTCTGTTGCCGCAACTGTGGAAGCATGCCTTATAGCTCTAACTGCCCTCGCCGACGACGAGGCCAACTCAGAATGGGCGGACACGCTCTTGGAGAAGACTGAGAACCATATTCAACTCTTCGTCGAGGTACGCGGCCGTGCATCCCAGTCACCAAGACTGTCCACAATACTGACGTATTTATGGATATCTGTAGGTGTCCAAGGGCCGAGAAATCGGCATCACATGGGCGGATGGCCAAAAAGGTCTCGTGATATCTTTGCCGAGCGGTGAATTCCCACCACAATCCTACATGATATCATTCTTCGCTGGGGGGTTGCTCAAGGTCTTTGACGAGAAGGAAAAGCAAAAAGCATCATCAAAAGTTGAGCTTACAGCAGCAGACGACTGGGCAGATGTGGCACTTGACAACAAGACGGGCAACGTTGCTGTTGTTGAACTACCGGAGAGGCGTGCCACGACACAGCAGCAATCCCCTGCGTTCGATTTGATACCCGACGTCGACGTTATCCCGCGTCCAGAGGAGCTCCTCCTCAAGCCCCCATACCACCTCACAGTACGCGACTTCGGCTCAACAAGCACCGAGGTTCAATGCAGTCACAGTCCCACACTACAATTCCTGTCCGACTATTTGAAGAAGTGGACCAAAACGAACTACAACTACACGAATAAGGTCAGTCTCCGATTTCCAAAATGTGTATGAGTGCTATAGAGTTCAACGTGACTAACGACCCATACTTCCAAGCCTCCGCTTGCTGAAGTGAAACTGCATCAATCGGCGTTCGGTGTCGGCATTGCATACGATCGTCTAACCGTTGAGACGCCATACGCTACTGAACATGTCTCATCAACGACTATTATCGCCTTGGTAGAGGGTGTGTTAGGGTACAAGATCGTGTCAAACGATGGACCATACTGGTCCTTTAGAAGGGACGTCGAGTTCAGAAACAGCCGATATTAAGTCCAGACTCAAGTCCGGATTGACTGTGGTGGGGAAGGAGTTGTTAAGGAATGAACGGGAGATAATTTCATAAAATATAACAACAATGGTGTTAAATCAAAAAGTGTGACGGAACTATATAATGCCCAATTCTGAAGGAGCAGTGGCGAAAGGGTTAACTTTTAGTCTTGCATGAGACTAGGTCTATAGGTGAAGATGATATACATAATAAATGAGGGGGGTTGTTTCTGTAGCCTGAACCTATCCAATCCCCGCACCCTGGCTGTTATAGTAAAGCGTATATCTCGAGAGCTGAATGAATATCGATGATATTGTATTATGACCGACTAAATGAAATTGAAAATAGCAGGATCGAGTATAATACTCAATTCCCGCAAAGACATATTCCTAATATAACTTTAAATTTATTCCAAATGGTTAGTCACTAAATGCCACAGTACTATTTCAAGTTAGAGTTTAGGGCTTTGTATCATCACCGCGAACACACCTTATTGAGACGAACTCTAAGTCAATTTAACTAAACTACTCTTTTGTTGCCTATCTATCATAAGGCGCTTTCACCAGCTCTCTGAGCGACGCTGTGCTGACAGGGATGTCGGGATGCAAGTAGACCAGCTCTAGAGAAGATAGAGGCATGTATGCATATTGCCACCCTCTCCAAATACCTGAGCCTGGGATCTTATGAATGATAGGCGTGGTTTCTACTGCAAAGACTCGAATCTTTATCGACTTTCCCATATTAGTAACTACGGTTGACATCTGATAGTCGAAATTGTCTTCGGGAAAGTCTACCCCCAAGGCCTGCGCACCAATCCGCTGGGCACATTCGATAGCCGTTTCACCACTATTAAGATCACGGTGAGGAATACGGTATGTCGGGTTTCTCTCGTTTGGCTCCCATCGAACAAGTAATTGAGGTTCCTGCGAGCGAGATGGTCGGTAAATGATGAGACTGACGCTATCCACTCTTTCGGATGACATTTTCAAGAATCGCCGTTAGGCTCGGAAAGCAAGTAGCAAGATCTGAATGAATGCTGTTAGAGTTAGGGTACGGTTGGGATTCGAATGCTTAGAATGGTGAAATGGTGCCGTTGGAGGCGATTGTAGATATATATAGTACAAAGGAACAACTGTCTTGTTTTTTCCTTTTCATTATACAATCGTATTGTCTGAAAACAAAGAAAGTGATCTGCCCAATAAGGCTCCAATCAGTGGAATAGTTGAGATAGCACCCAAGTTGAATACAGACAGAGAGAGCGGCCAGGTGAAGACAGAGCTAAGAGAAAACAGAACTGTACGAAATTCAGGAAGGTGATTTATATCGGTTTTAAGTTGAGACATTATATTCGGCATTGTAAATATGTTCAGTCTCAACTTGTTGTAAATCGCTTCTAGAACTATAAAAGTGCCTTTGTCTTATCATTCCCGTGAGAATCTTCTAGCTCCACTGCAAGGGTGCCTTCTGCAATGTCTTCACCGTCTTGCGCATCTGTAATCCATTTGACCCTTCCTCCCCTGTTGGCCCTTATCTCTAACTCCATTTTCATTTGCTGTACCACGCAAACGACTTGTCCTGCTCGAACCTCATCCCCTTCATCTACTACGAGCTCGACCAGCTTACCAGGAAAAGGTACAACCAGATGAAGTGGATTATTGACATCTCCACGACGATGTTTCCCTGCCGCCATGATCGAAGCAGAAGAAGCATTACTCTTGGTCGCTTCAAGAGTAAAGGTCTGTGGTTGCTGAAAACGGGGATGTGAGTACTCGACGTCGACTTTGAATGATGAAGGGAACTCGTTGCGGATCACGCGTGTCAGCTTGACATGATGGGTTTCTTCAGTCACCACTTGGGAAACAGATACGAGCTTGAGGGTCCACGCGTCACCCTTGCGCAAAATTACTGCCGAGTTAGGATTGGCGCTCGGAGACGTCAAGGATTGTCCTTCATCTTTGTAGAACTGAAAGGCCATTTGCTGTTTGTGGGTGATACTGCGAGAAATTTCTAATCCCGAAGCAAGTAGAATGCTCATGTGATTTCCTAACCAAGCAGTGTCATAGAGTGAATGTGAAAAGTCCTCATGTGCCACTATAGCACGCAAAATGTCTAGGTTAGTATTAACTCCTTTGACCCAGGTATCCTCAAGTGCTCGTCTACACTTAGAGATAACCTCTTGTTGATCACTCCCTGTTTAGTGAGCAAACTATCAAAATCCGCTTCGACGATCAACCTTCTGCTGACAATTGAGATGGGTGTCGATTCTCACACCGTGGCCGGTAGGTAAGGTGAAACTGTCGACTTTGCCAATGCTCAACATCCAGTCTCTCTGAACATTTTCTGCTGTAAGTCTCAGCTGAATAGACCGTAGCTTTGGTACTTGCATGACTTCCGATGACACGTTTCGCAATCCAGTTTGTGCCAAGCTTGACCCTTGGGCAATTTCTAGCTGGATTTTGACTAGATCCACGAGTGTAATGCATTCCGTGACTGTATGTTCTACCTAAAGTCGTGGGTTTACTTCCAAAAAGGAAAACTCACCTCGATCCGGATTGGCAAGGAACTCGAAAGTGCCAAGAGAGAGATAGTCAATGTGTCGTGCCATCACCATAGCTGCTTGGATAATCTTTTCAACGAAGTCGCGGTCTCTGAAAGTGCTCGGTGCTTGTTCTACAATCTTCTGATGTCGCCGTTGGATGCTACACTCCCGCTCCCAGAGGTGGCGCACCTAGCCAGAGCCATCACCGATAATCTAGACTTCAATATGTCGGAAACCATCTACAGCAGCCCTTTCGACAAATATCTGACGCGAAGGGCTTTCAGAAATGGCTCGTTTTGTGGCGTTTTCGAGTTCAGATTCCTGGTGCACAAGTCGTATGCCTTTTCCCGCCTCCACTATCCACGGCCTTGAGCATGATTGGAAGACCAGTCTTGCGAGCGAAATCTCGGACATCCTCCACCCTCGCTGTCGGCCGATCCATTGCTTGGAGCGTAGGGACAGCGCATTGTTGGGCCAGCAACTTCGCAGCCAGTTTATCACCCGTCCTGCGGAGGATATCCCAACCTGGGTCAACCACAACAGTTCCGGCCTCAATCCACATGCGTTGCGCAAAATCAGTCGACTCGGATAGGAAGCTATATCCAGGGTGGACCGCGTCAATAGCATACTGTTTTATTATTTCTATAAGAGCCGAGATATCCAAGTAGATGGCAGCAGAAGGAATGGACAATACGTGAGCAGCGCCAATAACATGGCTGGTATCGTCGGGTGTTATGAGAGCAAACGTCTCAATAGAAAGCTCCCGTGCACAGTCAATAATCCGCTTCGCTATTTCGCCTCTATTTTTTTATTTAGCGGGTTATTCATTATCATGTGAATTTCCGAAATCTATCGCCTACCTATTTGCAATAAGCAGTCGTTTTATCGGCCTTCTTGGAGGACCACTGCTATGATGTGACACCATGGCCACCTAAATCTCCTGGCCGTGAACGGTGAGCGAACGATGGGCTACCTACCATGTAAGATAAAAGGACTAAAATAGCACGGCTTTTGCATTCGTCTCTCCCTGTTCTTCAGTTCGGGTTCTTGTACACGAAAAACGTATACTTATAGGTACTTGATGCTCTTCTGCGGGATCCGGTATTGACTTTGTTCCTTACAGGCATGTTGGAGGGCTTAATTACCTTGGGAGACGGATAGTGCGGGGGCAAAAGGCAAATCGCTGAGGCCTGCTCGTGAGAACAGCAAATGCGTTCGGTGTAGAGCAGATTATTGACCCGGCGAAACACGTTCGGTTGTTTGTAACTGGATAACTCACGTCTACGAAGAGCTGATGGGGGAAAGGCTGGTTAAGAGGAGGGCCGGCACTCTCCATGCGTCTTTTGCATAAGGAATTTTTACCGCACTCTTCACACGCCGTTATCGCTTACTTTCTATTTATAGCAGGCGTGTGTTATTAGGTATTGTCTAGTAGAGTCTGCGATCAGCCTTCGAATAACGCGTGTTTCTATATTCAAACGACTTGCGAGGTCTAGTGCTTCATCGTGAATAAGAATCTTGTGATTGATATTCAACTCTCTCGACATACCCCCGACCAAGACTCCCCCACTTAGACCTGACGTCCCCGGATTCCAGATACCCCACGCACATTCTACTTCACAATTGTCAAACACGTTCGTCTTGAGGTATTGAGACGAATGACAATCAGCGTAAGGAAATGATGAAGATAAAGAGCGACAATAACTACTCGGAAAGGTGATGGGTGACTTTCTGACAATTGTTCGGCGCTCATGCCGGCGGTGAACCCCGGAATGTACATCCAGTTCATACGCGGGGAACCCTGAACAATCGCCCGTATAAGCTTTCGGTACGCAAGCCGTTCCCCGCGTCCGGGTTTAAGGGTAGGGTAGGGTAGTATCTTACCAGTAATCTGATCAGCGAAGCTAGCGGGAACATGTCGTTCCCATTTGTGGACGTAATCTATCATGCAAGGTGATACGAGGCCGGTCGGGGCATGCGGCAGAAATGACCTCGACTATTTAAGTCCTCCAGCTTTACGTACCCTCTTATCTCACGCATGGGTTTATTTCAGTTTGACTTCGGACTATTCCATCCCCTCTTCCTGGGTTGAATAATGGAGGATGCAACGAAGCAGTATGTCGAGTCGAGTGAGGATGCGAACCACGTCGTCGACCCAGCTATTGGGGAACCCCCAACGCCCGAGGAGGAGAAATCCGTCATCAAGAAGTTAGATCGGCGGCTGATGCCCATAATTTTCGCCATTTACTCGTTGTCAGTCCTCGACCGGTCAAATCTAGGAAACGCCCACGTCGCCGGCCTCGACGAGAGCCTTGGGCTGAAGGGAGACCAGTATTCGACTCTGGGCACATTCTTCTACGTGACGTGTAAGTCTTTCTTTCCTCTCTGTTGCCCTTTGGGTATTCCCAGTTCTTTGCTAATTGACATCATAAGATATCATCTTCCAAAGCGCCGCAGCTGGGTGGAAGCACTTCCCGGCTCATATCTGGGTCACCTGCATCGTCATCTCGTTCGCTACGATATCGGCTTCCCAGGCCGCCACTCACAATTATGCTGGGTCCGTCTTCGAGAAATCCAGTCCTAAATACGTGAGCTCCGTCGGCTAACATGCGCGCGCAGCCTGCTGGTTCTCCGACTCCTTCTCGGCGCGACGGAGGCAATGTATGCCGGTGTCCCAGTGTACCTATCTTTCTTTTACCCGCGGGACAGAGTCGGCTTTCGCCAGGGTGTATTTTTATCTGGCTCGGCCTTGGCTAATGCCTATGGTGGAGCGCTCGGATACGCGATCACCCAGATCAAGAGCTATCTCGAGCCCTGGAGGATCCTGTTCCTTATCGAAGGTCTCCCAACGTTCATCGTGGCGGTTGTGGCGTGGTTCTGCTTTCCCGATGACATCGAGACCGCGAAATTCCTCACGGATCGCGAGAAACAAGTCACCAAGCATATGGTCAGTCGTGAGCAGACTGCCGATGTCGTGAATCACACAGGCCTCAGGCTTAAAGATTTCGCGGAGGCATTCAAAGACTATAGAAGTAAGTCTTGAGCGAAAGGCGTGTTTACTTGCGATCTTGGCTAAAGCTTCGTACCAGGCTATATCACCGGGGTGATGTACTTCGGGTGCAACGTCTCGTTTGCTTCTCTCCCTTTGTTTGTGCCGTCTATCATCGCCCAAATCGGTTCATTCTCGCGAATCCAAGCTAATGGGCTGTCCGCACCGCCATATCTCCTGACCTTTATTTTGATCATTGCATGTTCGTACATCTCCGACCGTGTAAGATTGCGGGGGCCTTTCGTCTGCTTCTTCGGCATTGTGTCGGCTATCGGGTTCCTATTGCTCGCCACCACGGAGGGTGCTGTGCCCAGATACCTCGGCGTTTACTTAGCGATCACGATATTCGTGTGCGTCGCGATCCTGATCCCTTGGGTATCAAATTCTCATAATACTGAGAGTAAGAGGGCGGGTGGGTTCGCTATCTTTTCTATATTAGGACAGGCTGGACCCTTGTTAGGCACAAACATATTTCCGTCTAGTGAGGCCCCCTATTACCGTAAGGGCTCTTGGATTTCCTTCTCGTTCTGTATACTGGTCGCTGTCACTTCGGCTGCTTTTAGTTTTCTACTTCATCGCGAAAATCGCAGGTTGGATGAGATACAGCGCGACGACGAGGACGGGCAAGTCAGTAGCGGTGGTTTCCGCTATGTAATATGAAAGTATGGAGTTTGATGATTTCAAGTCTCGATTGAATTGAGTTATAATGCCCTGATATAGGCATTTTATGACGACTTTGCCCCGTGATACGTATACAAGCTCGCCGAACTTGCCGTGCGGAATCGTCACAGACACGTATAATGTTATACAACAATAATATTAGAGAGTAAACTAATTAGTCCTAGATCATATCCTAGGTATGATATCTACCCTTTAAATCACCGCTGTGTAAGCTTGCAAGCCGCTCTGGCTTTCTAACCGAACATCAACGCCAGGGGCGATGAAAAAGATGAAGCCCTCGGAAAGTTCAAATTCTTGGCCATCAGCATGCAAGACACCTTTCCCGGATGTAACTATCAAAACACCCGGCCCATCACTCGCGGTGATCTCCTCATTTTCTCCCTGTCCTAGATCCGTTCTGAGCATGTCGAACTCGCTCATTGGCGGCTTGTACACCACTGTTTTACCATTCTTGCTCTTGTTGAACTTGGTACTTGCAAGTATGACATCATCTTTGCTATGCGCCTTGAATGTCAATGTGTTGGCGAATGTGTCAACATTATTGCGGTCGGCTGGGGGACAGAAGCCGACGTTGAGTACATTGTTAGAGCGCGCCACTGGTTTTGCAAAGTTAGCAACGGCATTATTGGTGCGGAGACAGGTGAGATACGATTGATGCGCGGGGTATAAAGAGAAGCGGATAGTTTACTTACTGCATTCAACAATATCACCCGAAAGATAGGCATGGATACCGTCAGCAGGGATGAAAATGGCATCTCCAGGTCCAAAAACCATATAATTCATACACAAGAGAGCGACAAGGCTCCCTGCATCTTCGGGACCATATTGGTCTTGTAGTCGTGGTAGGAGGTCCAGGATGTACGCCGCATCGCCAAATTCAGCTCTCGAGATCTTTGAAAGATTGGTTTGTATCGACTTCACAGTTTCGAGGTCGAGTTTCAGTATATCGCGTGTAACATTCCGTAACGTCTCGTTTGTCCACTTGTCTGTTCCCTCCAGGTCGAACCTTTTCAAGGGCCCTAGCTTAAATAGAGGCGCAACCTCATGCAACGGCTTGAATCCGGCGAAAACCTCGAACTTCGACAGCACGACGGCGATCTCTGGCTTGTGGTTCGCGTCGGTGAAGCTATCGGGGTCTTTCTCCCGCAGCTTCGCCGCAAGGTCTTTGTTTGGATGGATCTGCAGCGGCAGAGCCTTTGCGATGGATAGTATCTTGGGCAGGTAAGGCAATTGGCTGTCGAACTGAGTGATGACTTTCTTGCCGAGTAGTCGATCCCTGTCACGCTGTAGCACGTCGGCTAACAGCTCGCCCGAATCAAGTTTACGACCTGGGAAGTCTGGGTAGTCCCCAAACCACATTTCTGAGTAGTTCTTCTGCGGATCGATCTTGAAATCGGTTCCTGGCGTCTTCTCGCATAGTTTTGCGGCTAATGAGTCGGCTCCCTTCTTGCCCCAAGGGTACTCGTTACAGGTCCCAGCTAACTGGAACACAAGATCTGACGGCATTGTGGTGCTGGCACTTAATTGATACAATATGCTCAGATGGAATTCAAGCGGCAATCAGGAATATTCAGTACTTCTATTAATTAGTTTCTCAAGATTCTATCGCCTTTCTTTTAAACAAGAGCATTCTTTGAATATTGCTACAGTTCGGCTTTGATAGAGCTACGTCTTCCTGATCGATTAAATACGTCGTGATTCTACAGCTGTTTATTTTATTGGTGTTGATATCTGTTGCGGGTTAGAATCTCCGTTATATGATGCTTCTATGTCGTCATAGACGTTGGGGAGACGATTTGTGGAGCTGATGAACGTGGTCCTGATATTTCTCCCGCCTTACTAATATGTATGAATCATTCTTTCAAAAATGCTGCTCGTGTAATTTGTTTGGGGTCGTGTCACTTCATAGCGAAGACTTTATGACTGATGCCCAATTGTTGAAAATACTGTTTGCTCCCATAGGGTGGTGAATAGTGTTGCATCTGCAATATAAGAGATGAAGGATTCTAGTGTCGCCTAGGTACTGCCTAGGCTATGTCTACTAGAGGGCTACTAGCCGTGGACATTTTCTTTTAAGAGGATAATGATGCGAGATATTGCTATACTAGTACGCGATGAATTTCTAATGCTATTGCAGTACTGGGAATCAAGTTTTTTGTCTGGTTGGTATCTGGGTGGATTAGTCCGACCCGAAGCCATGGTTGATGATCTCGCGATCCACAGCGGGTAGTGGGGTACTTGTTGGAGCCAAGATCCAGTTCTTACGTATGTTATCCACTGATGCGAATCGTGTAAAGTGTAGAACTTGCGTGGCCCAGCAGAAGTCTAAGAGCGAAAATAGTGAAAACGGTAGCCTGGCAAACAGCTTTCATGTCGATCAAGGAGCCGGTCGTGTGGACCGATGCTATATAACTAGTAAAAAATGGCTTTCGCGTTCTCCTTTGACACCATGTTAAGCGATCGGCCCTGCGTTCAGCCTCCGACGTCATTTTCCCGGATCCTGGGAATGGAGCTGAAATGATGCAACAAGATGGCGTGGTTCGTGGACTATGTCAGTGATGCAGGCAGTCTAAGAAAGACTAGACCGTGTCCATAGAACAGTGGGATGTATATGCACATGATCCCCTGCCCAGAGAACATTTTCCTAATAATATCATACACTCGTTTGTCATTCTCGTTGTTCATTATACGATGTCAGCACCTAAAGAGACAAATAAGGCTTCAGACGGAACTGCCTTTTCGACAGTTGCCGATGTGCTCCCTATCCCCGCAACAACGGCGCCCGTGACTAATCCCAGGGAACACGAAAAGGCGAATAGTCTAAGAGAAGAGCCTACACTATCCCATTCCCTGGCCATGGGCGACCACGATGAGAAAGGCGTTGTTCAGCACCCTCGCGAGGATGAGGTAGCCGATCTAGGGTGGAATAAACAGAAGGAACATATTCCTTCGCCCTTGGTCGGCGGACTAGGCAACGAGGACCTCTGGCTTCTCATACGACGCTTCAATAAGGTAAGTCTCATCATTGAGGGCATACACATACGCATACCTAACGAGTCATAGCAAATGTACCATGTGAAGGAAGTGCCGCACTCGGTGCCCGGTGATTTAGACCTCAACGTCGCGGATGAGGAGGAGTTCTCGCCAGACAAGCTTCGAGCAAGCGTGGAAAGGTTTTACATGACGTACGTATTTCATTCTGAACCCAACCAACTTGGTCGCCGTTTCCAACGCGGCAATGTCGAGGAAGTTTCCTTGCTCACGCAAACACGGCGAAGACGAGAAGGTCTCATCTGACATAAGTTGCTAGAGTCGTTATTGGTTTACTAGCGACGGTCAAGCATGTCGCCAGACTTCGGTCGTGGCGCGAAACTCGGAGGACATCGTATTTCTGCTCAGTAGGCAATTCATACCCAAAATTCTTTGCTGGTCTGTATGCTGACGAGCCCATAGGCGTATTTCATTGCGTGGTTTTTCGACTGCATCACTCCGTTACTTTCCGTGACTTTGATCACCCTAATTGTCTATCCCCACTCCCGCGGCATTCTCTTCCCTCCGGCCCCTATATCTCTCGTCGATGCAAAATCTGGCGGCGTGCAGAAGCCCAAGGCAGGCGTTCTCGGTAGCCACGAGAGCGCCACCGGAGCCCCTGAAAACCACAAGGGTGAAGCTGTGGAGCAGTATGTCTTTTCTCTACCCTTCTTTTGAGTAATCTCACAGATGACTATGGGATAAAATACCCGCCGAGGTTTCTACTCACCACGATGATAAGCGCTGATACTGATTTCGTTCTTCAGGGAGGCCACCAACTTCTTTAACGGGTTCACGGCCGTGATCGTTACCAGTGCCACGGGCAAGCACCCACAGGCTAACCCACATTCAGGCGAGGGGAATTCGCCAGATGACCATGTTCCCGATCCAACAGGAATGGCCGTCAGGGCGGCCGAAGCTAAAGATGTGGCCGCCGGCGGGCACCAGGGCTCTAAACACGACAAGACCAAAGTTCCCGTGGAGAACGCCATTTGGAGCAAGATGCGCCCGATTATGCATGGAATCTCCGACGTTACCGATACCTGGGAACGTCTCAGTAACGCCTTGTCGCCCACGCCCCCCTTTCCCCAAGAAACGCCTCGCATCCGGCTCGCCAGCCTCATCGCACCGCTGCTGATCGTATCACTATTCACGACATCGTATCTGTTCGTCAAGGGGGCGACTTTCGGTGTGGGATTCGGATTCTTCGGAGACCCTGTCATCACGCGTGGTCTACGCTGGCTGAACCGGCAATATCCACACTGGCAGAAGATTTTGGAAATGCGGAACACGGTGCTTAAGGGCGTGCCGACAAATGCCCAGCTCACTCTCACCCTACTGCGTATCGGAGAGGCCAACAAGGCACCGTTGCCGCCTGCACCGCTAGTTCGCGCTCCGGCGCCCGATAAACCGGCCGAGGTGACCGATGCCGAGCTCAGAGCCACGGGGGCTGAACCACCCCTGAACGCGACGGATGAAGAACTCGAGGCCGCAATGCAGCATGATCCGCAAACTGCTCACGAAACAGCCGGCGCCGATATCGATGCCGCGAAGAGCGGCTCGCATAGCCGCACGGGTAGTAAGATCATCAGCGCCGTCAAGAGCGCCGTGAAGGGAACGGTGAAAGGCGCCATCGTCAGCGACGCGGCGCGCGCGAAAGTGGGCTCGCGCCCAGCGAAGAACAGACTCGGAGTCGTCCCCCCAGCCAAAGCAGATCTCTTGTCGGGGCCAGTAGATTTCAAGGCGCGGTACGACGGGAGAAAGGGGCGGATATACATCGCCACAAAATCCACCATCCCGGCCGTTGGTTTCAGCACGGACGTGACGACCGAGGTTTTCGGGGACGAGGAGAAGGCGGAGCTGCATCCGCGGTGGAGCATCGCGATCGGGGACATCAAAGAGCTGAAGAAGATCGGGGGCTATGGGTGGAAGGCGAAGCTCGTGGTTGGGTGGTCGCTGGGACGCGAGGTGCATGACGGGTTGGAGATCACGGATAGGCTGGGGAATGTCAGGCGGATCACGGCGTTGCCTTTGAGGGATGAGTTGTTTAATCGCTTGATTGCTATTGGGGGACAGAAATGGGAGGCTTGGTGAGATACTAATTCTACTGAATTTTCGCTACTACCTGGTTGTTTCTTCTGACGAGGTACCAGTGCCCGGGCGTGGCTTTAACTCCACCGAAGTTCAAGAAGCCTGCGTGGGCACGGTACTGGTGTATTCTTTTTCTTTTTTTTTCTTTTCTGGGTCGATGATGCTTGAATAAGTCGTGGGTATATGCTTTGGAGTTACTAGACTTCTGCTTGATTCTTGCTACTGATACCCCTTTTGCGCGGTTGGATGGCGACTATTAGGTTTCCTGGGTATTGGCGAGGCGGATTGGAGATCTTTATTTGTTTATTGTAGACTATGGTTTTGATTTTTTCCGCGTATCGATTCTAGAGCCTGACTGATAATTGACAAGGCGGCAAAATGTGCTGAAGCTAGGTTATGTGCCAGAATTTGAATCTTAGGTCGCGGTGCTGTTCTGACTGGGCATATGTCGCGACTTAATCTTACCGTAATCTGTTCAGGATGCAGTTTCAAGAACCAATAGTGAAGACTGGTGGCGCCTCATTGAATTGTGAAACATGCACTATCTATATGTATACTCACGAACCAGATAATAAACGCATATAAAGCTCCATCACTAGATGGGGATAGTACTGTTGAACGCGATACATGGCCCGTAAGACGAGGCCGTCAACGTGGCCGTTGAATTGGTAACCGCCGCGCCCAGCGCAGATGTACCACACTTAAGTCCAAGTACAAAACTCCCTATGTATAATTCCGAGTTAGTGCCTGCCAGAGTCATAAAGCTGAGTTGAAAATAAGACACAGAATCAGTTTGAATATGTTCTTACCTGCCATTGCATTTGCCAGGTAGGGATCAGTATGTGTGTGGTCGAGAGGGTAATGGGCGTTGACCGTGGTCGTCCCGAGATTCTTCATGACTTGAGCGGCGTATTCCCCGTGTGCTACGTGATACACACCGGCCGCCGTACCTCCGAGCTGACTAGCCGCGAGCCTTACATCGATCTCATTAGATCACTATTTGGCCCGGGAAATTTAACAGGCTAATTCGGCTTACCAGGCGTAATAATCGAATCGTGATGGACCCCAAGAACAGGTCCCTGTTTCGCAGATACTGCGCCAACATTTAAACGACTGGGAAAAACATTGATGGGATGAGGATATCACTTACTTGTTCGGTGTGGCTGAGCTAAGAATTACCTTTGCCCCTTTGGCGAGGAACAGCTTCGCCGCATTCTTGTAATAAGCCGGATACGTCAAGACGGTCTCAGCGACGCTGTTATAAGTCTTCGCAGCAGAACAAAGTCAGCCTGCTCATCCATCCATCATCCTCCCTCGTCACCCCCAAATCTCACGGGGTAAATAAAGTTTCCGCCAATCTCACCGTCTGACAGGTCTGGTCTCCGTCGCCGAAGCAGTCCGTCCGCCCGTTATCGGTAGGAGTCAAACTGCCGCCGTCATTGTGCCCAAACTCAACGACCACCCAGTCTCCCGATTGAACCACATCGGCAATGCCCTGGAAGCGCCCCTCTCGTGTGTAAGAACGCGCGGAGCGGCCTGCGATTGCCTTGTTGGATACCGTGTAACTCGACGGTAAGCTGTATTTGAGATATTCTCCCCATCCTTCTGTGCTGGAACCGCCTCCGCCTCTAGCCATTGTTGAATCCCCCGCCAGATAGACTGTGGCTGCCGTGGCGGAGCCGACTCCGAGGAATGACAGCAAGACTCTATATAGAGTAGAAGGCATGCTGGCGAGGGCAGACAAGATCTTGGGTGTTCTGAGTAGTTTTAGCCGCGGTATGACGACTAGGAGCTTCTTGGTTATCGGCCGTAGTTTTATGTACCTGAAGTATGAACTTGAGCGAGAGCTGAAACCAACTTTCGATGTTCTGGGCATGGTATATATATATAGCTATATTTCATTATGTGCATGATGAGGCGGTAGACATCCCTTGGCGCCATTGGGGCGCCTAGTCCGTGATTTGCGGATTTGGTTGCCCTCAAATCAGTCTTGGCTACATATGATAACTCGGGACTTCGCGATGACATGTCCCGTTTTCCCGGTGGGGTTCATGATCAAGACTGGAATTGCTGCATTATTAGGCTGGCGAGACATTATCTGGATGAGCTGTGGCTCTTGGCGTCTCAATGGAGGTAGTTGTTCCGCTAGAAAATGGTAAGTGAGGCAACAGGCAACCGATGTTGAGACGACAATTACGCATCCATTTACATATCTGGCCACGCATTACTAAACAATAGCAAGTCAGAGATTGAACGGATGAATTGACGTATCATCGCTATGCTACCTATTTGGTTGCTTCTGGGCCAACTTGCTAGTTCAGCGGCCTTCCTGAGCTAAAGGTACACATTACCTGAAGAAATGACGCCTAATATTATTTTACATTGTAAAGAGACTGTTAGGGAATATATTCGACAAAATTTTTTTTCATGAAAGGATAGTCTAATGGAGTGGCAAAATCGTTTCGAGTTAGCAACGCTGATTCTAATGTATCATGCCTGTGGCAACCGGTGGGCTGTAGCTTGGAGTAATTTCGCTCAATGCTTGCTCGACGATACATCAGATTGGCGATAGAATATAGAGTTATCTAACCAAGATAAATCAGGCCCGGCGGGTTATTCACTGCCCTTAGCCTGTTGCCTCTGCGAACCCAAGGTCATCCTGTCTCTCCTGCACTGACAAGGTTACCGCTCTATGCCAGTGTCGGATGCGCTCGCGCTGCGACTTCTCATATTCAGGCATTAGCATTAGCGCCCTCCCTAATCCGCTGCGGCTCTTCACGTCGGCTAGGCCAGACATAGCTGTATCAACCTGGTGTAGGATGCTCGTAGTCTGCTGGTCAAAATAGAGACCACAGTGTCGCATCTCTTCCAATAGGTCAAGCATACCCGATAAGTCACCATGACGGGTCCAGTATATGGCAAGAAGCTCATTAAAGAAAGGAGTAGAGACGCCTAGAATGTAGGACTCGAGGCCCAGGTCTTTGATGCGTGGCAAGATGGAGAATACCAGGGGAGAGGGTGCCGAGAAGGCAGTGTCAAGCCGTCGGAGCGCAAGTAGGAGATAGGCCGGGTAGAGAGGGCCGTGAACGTAGAGGCTATCCTTTGGCGAGTCGTCAGCTGCGATTTTGGGCCTGCGGCCGCGTTTTTTGGGCTTCGACGAAGCCTGTGCATCGCCCAATTCAGCCGCATCCTTGGCGATGCCTAGACGGGCAGGCATAGTAAAGACCTCCTTTTCCAGAATATCCCAAAGCTCGAAATCAGAGGCGGCAGACGTAATCAAACCTTCGATGCGAGTCCGCTCGGGTTGTCTCTTGGCCTCGAGTTCGAGAGTACGAGGAAAGGTGTGGGCCGGGGCTTTCCAGTCGTCCTCAACGTCGTCTGTCTCCTGGGAATTGGCATCGTGAGAGCGCTTTGCTTGCAGGGCCTGGTTCTTGATGGTGTTGAGAACCTTGTCAGTAGCGCCTCGGAGCGGTGGGGGAAAACGCAGGAGAGCCTTGGTGCGATCGCGGGCGGCGCCAGCAAGAAGGCCCGGTGCTACGACAGTGGCCGGGACGGCTTGGCCGGCGTCATAGGCAGCTTCTTGCATGATGAGCCGGACCGAACGATTGGGCGTCGAGTTGGGTGGGGGCGCCTCGTCATCCTGCACAGCAGGCTTTAGGCCGCGGGCTTCGATATCGGCGAAGATGCGCTCGAAGATCTGGCGTTCGGAAGGGGTGATGGTGCCCCTGTTTGCGACTTCGTCAGCCGCGGTAGTTGCCGCGTCTTCGTTTGTAGGCTTGATCTCATAGTCGAAGGGAATCGTCGTTTCGTTTGGGCGTCGGGCAGTCGCATGTAGAGACCGCACAAGTCTGGTCGATGCGCGATGTGTTGTGGGTCTGCAAAGAAGGGTCCTCGTTTGATAGAGGAACGGCATCAGGGTGAAGGAGGACATTGTGGTGGGATGCTGGACTGGACACGGCTTCGAACATTCACATCTATCGAATGGTAGGCATGAGGTCGCGAAGACGGTGGCAATCCAAAGGGAAGATGACTATTATACAAATTCAAAACAAATATGATCGCGGAAGTGCGGGATATGATATTTTAATGAAGCAGCTAAAAAATATTTGTTGAAGCTCTAATCTGAAGGCCAATATAAAACACATGCTGGATACAATGTCTAACTTTTCTGCAAGATTTAGACAGAGACTGGCAGGCTTAAACTAGATCTAACTTAAGTAGGCCTAGCAAGGTACCCGAGTATCCTTCCTACAGGGGCCAGGTAGTGGCTGCCTGCCAATTCGTCGGTAACTAACCTTATTCAACTAGGCAGGTACCAGACGCGAAAAGGCATGACCTCGCGTTAATTGATTTTGGCCGTCGCGAATCGCCCTCGTCATCACCCTCTGTTCCTCTTCCTACCTAGATATTGACAGTACCAGCATCGGCCTTCAACAGTACCACATCAATTCACTCGGTTTCTGTTCATCTCGGTGTCAACACTCAACCCCTATTCCAATCCGTACATAACCTGCATATCCGCTCTTTCTTTCACTAATCAACTGGCCACGCCGCTCTCCCTGCTAAAGAGCTGGCATGCGCCTGCGCCCATATCTTGACCTTCACCCGTCGCCGCCACTATTTCTTCCATCCAATCTCATACCTCAACTTCCAAGCTCCAATTCATTGTCATAGCACTCTGTCAAATTGAACTGGACCGTGTAGTCTTCTATTCTTGCCTGACACTGTACTATCACATCTACACAAATTTCCCACAATGCCACCCGGGAAGCTAAGTGCCTTCGAGGCACGGAGGCGCGAGAATGTTGCGAATAATGCACGACTTTTGAAGGACACCGCCGAACTCAGCGCCAAGATGAAGAAAGCTGCCGCGCCACCTCCTAGGGCGGTTGCTCCGCGCAAACGGAAGGCCGCCGAGCCTGCCGTCCGCACTCGTGTGATGCCTGTTCGACAGAGCGCTCGGCTGGCCGGTGCTAATTCTGAGTCTAAAGACACTCTAGTAAAGCTGGAGGACATACCAGTCGAACTGAAAGATAGAGAGCCCAAGCGAGTCCGTACAAACGGGGATCTTCAGCTCTCTAACTTGCAAGTGGAGGGAAAGAGGTGGTCAAACACGGACGCTCTTGCCAGCTTCGTGCAGGGAGCGCAGCCCGGCGTTCGGACTTTTACTGATGAAGATATTAAAGAGACCACCGATGAAAAGTTGAAGTCGCTGCGGCAAGACTTAAATGATCTCGCATTATACGGCGGTTGGCAGCCAAATGGTGAGCCTGCTGCAGCAGTCACTTTGTCTAATGCAGTCTTACTGATGTACCTATGCAGACATAAAAATCACACCGGAGAGGGTATACGCTCTCACATTTCATCCTATGGTTGATAAGCCCATCGTACTCGCAGGAGATAAGAAAGGCACTTTGGGGTTCTTCGACGGCTCCCAAGAGACACCTAACTATCCCGAGGACGATGACGAAGACTTTGACGTCCCCTTACCCAAAATTGGTGCTTTTGAGGTCCATAATCGTACAATTACCTCTATCAAAGTCCCTATGTTCGACCAGAACTCCGTCATTACAAGTTCTTATGATAGCTCAATACGATGTCTAGACCTTGTGACCCAGGTTAGCACGCAACTGTGGGCTCCAGAAGCAGACGAAGATGAGCTCGGAATTTCGTGCATCGATATCTCACCTGAAGCGAAAGACACAATCATTTTTTCAACACTGGAAGGGTCGTTGGGCCGAATCGACAGACGAACGAAGGAGAAGACCGAGATCTGGAGTTTGACAGATAATAAGATTGGTGGCTTCTCCTTAAATCCGGCACTCCCTCACCTCGTTGCTACTGCCTCCCTAGATAGGACGCTGAAGATTTGGGATCTACGTATGATCAAAGGAAAGGGAGACCTACGTCACCCATCACTTCTAGGAGAGCATCTGTCGCGACTATCCGTTTCGCACGCATCATGGAGTCGCGGCGGCCACATCGCCACGTCATCCTACGACGACACAGTAAAAGTCTACGACTTCTCCGAAGCGGCGGCGAAGTGGAAGCCCGGACATGACATCCAGGACAAGCAGATGCAACCCGCGGTCAAGATCCCGCATAACAATCAGACGGGCCGCTGGGTTACCATCCTGAAGCCCCAGTGGCAAACGAACCCAGCTGACGGCGTCCACAAGTTCGTCATCGCGAACATGAACCGCTTCATCGACGTTTATGACGCCGCTGGCACGCAGCTTGCGCAGCTCGACGGCGAGGGCATCACAGCCGTACCGGCTGTCGCTGAGTTTCATCCTGTGAACAATTGGGTTGCGGGCGGCACTAGTAGCGGGAAGCTATGTTTATGGCAGTGATGAGAAG
Organism: Xylaria arbuscula; assembly: GCA_022385695.1. Lineage (NCBI taxonomy): Eukaryota > Fungi > Ascomycota > Sordariomycetes > Xylariales > Xylariaceae > Xylaria > Xylaria arbuscula. The sequence continues at coordinate 258,651 of MU279364.1, read as the reverse complement.
TCAGGTGATACCAATGTCCAAATGCATGGATGATGAGGATTGCGTAATTAATGTGCACGGCTTGAACACACATTCAAACTGTGAATCCTTGGAGGATCTGATTGAATATTCGTACATACCCGTCTAGGTGTGCTGGGTTACCCAGATGGCCGTTTAGGCCTATGTGTTTGATGGTGAGAGGCTAGTTTATGAATTGATATATCTCTCTGGGGATACATACATAGGTTTGTTAGGTCTCGTCCGGTGGGCGTTGATAATATAATGCCTACTTGTTGGTAGACCTCTCAGCGGCCTTTGTCTTGCAGCTGATGAGCGCGAGACATGCTGTATGATAAAAATGACAAGTTATTGGCCTTCTGGATATCTGTTTCGGTGATGGTTAATTAGGTCTGATGCAGACATCCGTCTGCGTCTTCAACTGCCAATACATATGAATCGCGAGAACGCAGGCGACCCAAACTCATGAGAAGCCATTAGTGTTAATTTTATTCTTATTTTAAAGAGTTATCATAACCGCTTCTATGACGGCAAATGCTAATCCGTCGAATGAATAATATTACAGGCATGGGTATCTTACAGACGACCTTCTCCGCTATCAACCTGAATACAGGAGATATACAGAATATAAATATAGCATTACAACGGGCTTCTTGTTCTCTATCAGGGTCATAATATCATGACCTCCTCGGCGTCCATCTCAGGCTCCGGCTCGGCCTCGACCTCGACCTGCAAGAAAGGGTGGCGCAACGCCTCCGTGGCACTGATCCTCCTCGTAGGATCGAGGTCCATGCACCGCTTTAGGAACTCGATAGCCTCTTTCTCCTCGGGCGTCAGGGTATTCGCGGTGCCATCCTTGCCGCCGTCGCTCCGGCATGTGCTCCACAGCATGATCTTCTCGAGCGAGAAGCCCTGGCTGCTGATGGTGGGGATGGTGGTGTCGAACATGCAGCCGTGCAGCTGCCCGGCCATCTTCATCTGCTTGTTGCCGAAAATAGTGGCGATCTCGATCATGGCCTCGATGTCGTCAGCGCTGTTGAAGAAGGGAAAACGCCTGCAGAGAATCGTGAGCAGGATGACGCCCGCAGACCAGATGTCGATCTTGGTTGTCTGCTCCGTGCATTTGAATAAAACTTCTGGAGCCCGGAAGCCGCGTGTGCCTGCCCTGTTGGCCCGGCGGGATGGGCGTGTGTCTACTTTCGGATATCCCACCTGTGCCCCGGTCTGTATCGAGGTGAAAGCCACTGACTGTTGTAAGCGCTGCTTGCGAACTTGGCGGTCTTCGTGGCAGAGGCATGGCTTGGTATCGGTACCTTCCCGCTCAGCTAATCCGAAATCGACTAATACACCGCGCTTCTTGTCTGGGTCATAGAGAAAGTTTGTTGGTTTTATATCACGATGGACAATTCCCTTTACGTGTACGGCCGCAAGGGCTGTGAACAAAGATCTCAGGTAGACACGTGTGTCATAAATATTCATCTTGGGATAGTATTTCCGGAAGTCTTGATGTCGGAAGTAAGGCAGAATGATAAGGACTTGGTCTGATTCGCGGAATGCAGTAATTAAAGGGCACACGGACGGCGAGTCCCGCAAGTCATGGAGAAGGTCGAGCTCGTTGAGGATACGGGCGGGCGAGGATGTAACGTAGATCTTCTTGATGGCCACAAACTTGGGCTTCCGGCGAAGACGGTGAGACGTGTGGCTCGCATGGGAAGCGGAGGATTTGAGAGGCGGCGGCGTCCACCGGCCATCGTCGGCGTCGATATCCCAGTGGTTGACATAGTCGTTGTAGCGTATATCCTCGGCCTTGTAGACGGTTGAGAATGTACCTATGCAAGGAGAGGCACCGTCAGTCACAAGACTCGTAGCCAGCAGTATGGAAAGGCCATGTAGGCGCTGCACAGGGTTAGGTACCTTCACCAATGCGCTTAATCAATCGGTAATCGTCCTTGAAATGCGCAAAGGTCTGCTGGAGCTTCTCCATGTCCTGCTGGACCGTCATATCTATCGATTCGTCGTCGTCGGACGACTCTGATGCCTCGTCATCATGGCCGTTTTGGTCGTCGTCGTTTTCTTCATCTTCTATTTCTCTGTCTATCTCTTCGTCGTCAGGATCGTGTCCGTGTTCGTCATAGTCGTCTTCGGCACGCTGGGTCTGCGATTGTGACTCTGTTTGCGACCGAGCTTGGTCGCCATCTTCTCGCTCCTGCTCTTCCGACCAGTGACCTACGCCGACGTCGTCCTCATGTATATGGAAATGCTGTTTTTCTGTTGTCTGGCCATGTTGCTCTCGAGCATCATGCGAGGCAGCACGGGCGAACATGATTGTTCGGTGGTGTCGAGAACAAAATGCCGAGTGCTTTTCCCCCTTGGCTACCGGCTCCCTCCCTTCCCGTCCTTCCCAACGTACCGATTAAAACGCAATTCGAGGTGTTTGTCTAGGATTCAATAGCGAAATGGTGTTGTGATTGGAATGGTACGGGAACAGTATCAGAAGAGAAATGCGACGAGGCGAGGGCGCAGCTGGAGAAAGACACCTTCGGAGAAGAGGTTGGATGTCCAAACAAAAACCAATTCATGTAGCTAGAAAGATAGAAGAAAAAAACTCCAGGCTGATGCGTTATTGCTCGAAATACGTCAAACTCATTATCGTCTGATTATATTAGATTTATTAAGGGTAGGAGCACTGTACAAATGGTGAGATAATCCAAAAGCACTTACCTACAATATCTAGGGTCAGTCATTTGCTTGACGCGTCTTGTTAGTGGTGGGAGGGAAAGAGCAGTCTACAGTATGTATACCGTCCAACTAACAAAATGCTCTGCCTGCACATATTTTTATCATATACACACTGTGCCACCCTCATTCCGACCTTCCGGGGATTTTTGCTAATCTTCTGGCGGGGAAGTGGGGCAGTAAATTTGGAGACAGCGCGTCGCAAAGGGAAAAAGCCAATCTAAACAAAAACAAACCGTTGCCGAGGGGGCTGCTCACCCCGCTGTCTGTCAACCACTATTTTGATGATTGGTCAGGTTTGCGATTCACCATCGCCATTTCGGTGTCGCATCAACACCATAATTATCCAACCTGGCATATAGCGACTTTCCATTCTTGCTTGCTCGTTTTTAATTTTCCTCGTATTGTTTATCGAATTTGTCCAGGCTTGACAAACCAGATCCTTGGAAATTCTATACTGCAAGCGCTGTATAGGTACCTGGGATTAGGCTATTCCATCTGCAGTACAAGTCCAGTGACTGGTAGCTGTTTACTTGGATCGGTGCCATCTGTAAACATACGTGCCTGACTTTGGCTTAAACCTCAATTCTCCTTGCAGCTGTGCGCCCTCACGTTTTGCGACAGTCACATTTCACTGCACTGGAGTGGGAGACAGGCGACACACCTCCCTCGGCCGCCATGGAGTCGATCAACTTCGACATCAACGATGCGCTCAAGCACTATATGAGCGACCCCGCCTCGATCGCGACGCCCGAGGCGGACGGCGCCTTGCTCGACTGCGAGTCGGACCCGGAGTCGCTGTCCAACGTCGCTCTCATCAACCCCGTCCTCAATCCCATCATCGATGCCGTCGCCGACAACCCCGATGCCATAACGCGCAGTGCCTACTTTGACTCGCTGCAGTTCCTTCTTAAGTGCGCACCCACTTCCCTTCACCCGCTTACTCAAGAATCGCAGGCGCCGCGGTCTTCTGAATCCGCCGCCGCTGCTGCTGCTGCCACCACTCAGACGATACAAGAACCTATTTCTAAGTTGTTCGTGCAATCCAGATACACCCAGTTCCTGCCCACACATGCCCTCAGCAAGATCTTTGATCTGGTCATGAGCGGCCTGGCCGCCGAGGCCGACGCCATTGCCCACGATCTCGACAACCCCGACGACGAACAGGAGGTCCTCGCCCACCACAAGTCGCTGCTCGAGATCTATGGCTTCCTCATCCAGTGGACCATGGCTTGTGTCGAGACCAAGGCTGCCGAGAAGTCATCAGCTGCCCCCGTGTCCCGTGCCAGAGGTAAGGGCGCTAAGTCAAAGGCCGCAGCCAGCCGGCAGGGCGAGGATCATTGGGACAGCGCTGCTCAGCTCCAGTCGGCCCTAGATGTAATGTCCAAGGTAATGAAGTTGAAACTGGGCAAACTCTTTCTGACTACGAGCGAACGCGATACCTTCATTGGCCTCCTCACCCGCCCCGTGTATATGTTACTCGAGAGCGAGCAGAGAGTCAAAAATACAGCGATCAGGATGCATGCCTTCAAAGTCCTCTGCATTGCGGTTAAGCACCACGGTCATGGCTACGGTAGGTCGGCGACAGTGGATCGGAACGACATTTCTCGTGGGAATCGCTAACACCGACACAGCCGCCCAGATCTCGATTGTTCAAAACTTGACGTACTTCGAGCATCTCTCTGAGCCGATGGCTGAGTTCCTCCATATTCTGTCAGAGCAATACGACTATCCACAGCTCGCCGAGGAAATCTTAAGGGAAATTGGAAACAAAGAATTTAACTCAAATGATACCAAGGGGCCAAAGTCAGTATCGACGTTTATCGCCAAGCTCTCCGAGCTTGTGCCGCGACTCGTGATCAAGCAAATGACCATGCTTGCCAAGCAGCTGGACAGCGAGGTAAGTAATACAGGACTGCGACCACTTGTTCAATCGACTAACTAGCTTTCTAGTCGCACACACTCCGGAGCTCACTGATTGAGGTCTGTGGCAACATGATAACCCATCTTAGTAAGGAAGAAGAAAGAAGTGACAACCACAAGTCTCAGCTCAATGCCTTTTTCGACGTGCTTGAGGAGCGTTTCTTGGATATCAACCCCTACTGTCGATGTCGAGTGATGCAAGTTTACATCAGGCTGTGTGATCTACAGCAAAAGTTCCCCAAGCGGAGACAAAAGGCGGCCGAGCTCGCTTGCCGGAGCTTAGAAGACAAGAGCAGCCATGTCAGAAGGAATGCGGTCAAATTACTGGGCACTCTGATCAAAACTCACCCTTTCACTGTCTTACACGGTGCACAGCTTTCAAGAAAAGATTGGCAGGAACGCTTAGACAAGGTTGATGCCGAGCTCAACGCATTGCAGCCTCCAGCAGGCGAGCCTGGTTTGGGTGAAGACAAGGGTGATTCGACTGCTCTTGTAGACGAGCCAACTCAGATAATGGAGTCACCACAAAAACCTGCAGAGATGACTGAAGAAGAGAAAGCAGCGGCTGTCCAGAAGGCGCAACAAGATGCGGCGACATCAGAGGCAATTGAGAAGCTAACTCTCACGAAGCGGTATTACACGGACGCTCTCAAATTCATCGAGGTCTTGCATCAGGCTACGGGCGTTGTTGTGCAACTCCTCGGTTCGAAAAACAAATCCGAAGTCATCGAAGCCATGGACTATCTTGAAATCGGCAATGCATACAACATTGAAGACAATATGGTTGGTATCCGACGAATGATGCGCCTGATCTGGACCAAGGGTAATAGTGATGAGGGAAAAGGTGTCCAGACTCATCTGATTGACTGTTACAAACGCCTGTTCTTCGAGGCGCCAGATCACTTCAGTCCCAACGATGCCGCCATATACATCGCAAGAAATATGATCAGTCTCACATCGGGCACCACGCCAGCTGAGCTAACGAGTTTGGAGCAACTGCTCGCCACCATGATGAAACAGGGCATGATCTCAGATCGTGTCGTTACCAAACTATGGGGCGTGTACGGATTTCAAAAGCGAGAGATTTCACGATCTCAAAGAAGAGGTGCCATCATTGTATTAGGTATGCTTGCAACCGCGTCTCCAGAGATCGTCGTGGGGGAGATGGAGACCATGCTGCGATTTGGTCTGGGATCGCATGGCCGATCTGATCTTCAACTCGCCAAATACACATGTATTGCGCTGCGGAGATTAAACCCGACGGGCCGGCAGGCAAAGGACTCATCGGTCACTTTCAGTCGACTTCCAAATGAACATGCTGTACTGGCTAAACTCGCTGCCATTACCGAAGTACCGAGTGAGAGCAAGGAGTGGTTTGGCGTGGCTGAGCAAGCCATTAACGCCATTTACGCACTCGCAAAGCATCCCGATATTTTGTGTACCGAAATTATTCGGCGACGAACCAAGGTTGTTTTCGCTGCCCAGCAAAAATCCCCGCCGGCGTCGCGGCCGGGGTCGCGAGATGATGCTACGATGACAGCAATGGGTGCCAACGGCATGACACAGAATTTCAACACTATGTCCCTTGACGCACCTACGCAGACGATCAATCAACCGGCACCCGAGCCGCCAGCGGAGCCCCAGGAAAAGGCAGCCATCGCCCTCTCCCAGCTGCTGTTCGTCGTCGGGCACGTAGCAATTAAGCAGATTGTACATTTAGAGCTCTGCGAACTTGACTTCAAGCGAAGAAAGCAAGAGAAAGAAAAGGAGTCGTCCAAACCCGATGAGTCGCGAGCCTCTACGGGGCGGAAGAGAAAGAGCGTCGCACCTTCGCAGGCGCCGGAAGAAGCAGGTGACGAACTTGACTTGATAGGCGGAACGACGGAGGATGACTTCACTGAGGCCATGGCTCATATTCGTGAGCGTGAGCTTTTGTTTGGTCCCCAGTCCCTTCTATCTAACTATGGACCTATGGTAGCCGAGATTTGCTCCCGGAGCGATATTTACAAAGACAAGAGCCTTCAGGCGGCCGCCACCTTGTGCCTTGCCAAGTTGATGTGCGTCAGCAGTGAATACTGCGAGGCGCATTTACCGTTGCTCATAACGATCATGGAGAGATCACCTAACCCCACGGTTAGATCTAATGTCGTGATTGCCCTCGGCGATATGGCGGTATGCTTCAATCATCTCATCGACGAGAACACAGACTTCCTGTACCGCCGTCTTGCCGATAGCGACCTCTCCGTTAAGCGGACATGTCTCATGACACTCACCTTCCTCATCCTAGCTGGTCAGGTCAAGGTCAAGGGTCAGCTAGGCGAGATGGCCAAGTGTCTTGAAGATGAAGACAAGCGCATTGCCGATCTTGCTCGCATGTTCTTCAGCGAGCTCAGCACCAAAGACAACGCTGTGTACAATCACTTTGTCGATATGTTCAGTCTTCTTTCGGCAGGTCAAATGAATGAAGAGCCGTTCCGTAGAATCATCAAATTCTTGCTCGGTTTTGTCGAAAAGGTAGGTTCATATCTCTGCCGTGCTCAGGGTCACAACTAACATAAGATGAACAGGACAAGCATGCCAGGCAGCTGGCCGACAAATTGGCAGCTCGTCTCCCTCGATGCGAGACAGAGCGGCAGTGGAATGATGTCGCCTTTGCGTTGGGCTTGTTGCAGCACAAGAATGAGGATATCACCAAGGTGGTGAGCGAAGGTTACAAAGTGGTACAAACAGCAGCCTAATGGCGATGACGCATATTTCTCTACCAATGGAACATAATGAGGTGAACGAAGACTGTGATACCAGGTTGATGGGGAGCATGGCGTTGGGATTCTGTGCGTCAGATTCATGGAGGGATGTTTCTGTTTTTCTAAGATGTGTATAAGCGTAGAGTATGTCAATAAAACGAACTGCTTTGCGGACTGGAATGCTTACTACTTTGATTTGATTTCGGAACGAATGGATACGCAAGGCACAACGGGATTCTGATGCATCGACTGATTGCTTTTTTTATGAATAGAGCGATCACCATGCTGTATATACCATGCAACCCCCACATCAAAGCTCACTACCTACAGTAAGTCTGCTAGATAGAGATCCCGCTTATCTATCTTCCTCCACACCCAGGTCCAAGTGCTATCTAGACCCGTCATCGGAGGATCGACGCAGAGGCAGAGATCACATGCAATCGACGTTACATGGTAGTTGTAGATAGGCGCATGGAGAGACCGCCGACGACGGCATCATGGCAGATAGCCGTGAATATGGACAAGACCAAGATGTGGTTTCTCGGCTCTCTACCGATAGCATGACGCATCTCTTGTCTAGCGCCGGCACTTCATCTACTCCTCCGCCTTGTTTTCTGGATGCAGCGATGGATCGCGACGGCGAAGATGAAGAGGCGGGACAGCGACACGGTATAGCCAACGACATCGACGGCGCCAAACTCGTCCGCCGCATCGACGCCCATATCTTACCCCTGCTCTTCCTCACATACGCGTTCAACTTCATGGACAAAACCATCCTGTCCTCAGCCGCCGTCTTCGGCCTGCGCGACGACAATCATTTGGAGGGGAGCCAGTACGCCTGGGTGTCGAGCGGGTTCTACGTCGGCTATCTGGTCGCGACGTACCCGGCCACCCTCCTCGTCGCCCGGCTCCCGGTTGCCCGCTATCTGGGCGGCAACACGCTTTTCTGGGGCGCCGTGGTCGCACTCACCGCGGCGTCGCGCAGCTTCGGCGCACTCTTCGTCCTGCGGTTTCTGCTGGGCGTTGCTGAGGCTTCAGTCTCGCCCGCGCTCGTCTTTATTACGAGCACATGGTACACGCGCGACGAGATCCCGTCCCGTACGGGGGTCTGGTTCGCGGGGAACTCGGCCGGCGGCATCGTGTCGTCACTTCTAGCCTACGGCCTCGGGCACGTGCGCGAGACTGATACCGTCGGGCCGTGGCGATGGATGTTCATCGTGCTGGGCCTGTCGACGTTCCTCCTCGGCACACTGCTGCTTCTATTCCTGCCCAATTCGATCGCGACCGCGAGATTCCTGGGCCCGGAGGAGAGGAAATGGGCCGCTGACCGAGTTGTCGTCGCTGGACTTGGGTCGACGGCCAAGACGACCTGGCAGTGGTCCCAGACGCGCGAGTGTCTCGTCGATCCCAAGACGTGGCTCATCTGGTCCCTGGCCCTGCTCTGTCAGATCCCTAATGGTGGTACACAGAACTTTGCTAATATCGTCATTACGTCGTTTGGCTTTTCCTCGTTGCAGTCTACGCTGATTAATATCCCGTACTCGGTCCTTAGCATTGCTGCTATTGCTGGGACGGGGTGGGTTGCTGGACGGTTGTGAGTAGTATTCTTCTTTTCAAAATCCCAGTACCCCTTTTCGGACCTTCAACGTTCTACTTTTTCCCCGCTTTCTCTGCCCTTTGTAAGCCTGCTAGATCTGACATCGTACACACAAGCCGCTCCATGAACTGCATCTTAATCGCCCTAGTCGTGGTGCCCCCCATCATCGGCTCCGCGCTCATATCCCACCGCGCCGCGATCCCGCACGGCGTGTCTCTCTTCGGCTACTTCCTCCTCGCCCCGGGGCCCGCAGTACTCCCTCTCCTCCTATCCCTCGTGCAGTCCAATTTCCGCGGCGTCACCAAGAAAATGACCATGACGGCACTGCTGTTCATAGCCTATTGCGCGGGCAATATTGCCGGTCCTCAGCTCTTCATCGCGGCCGAGGCGCCGACGTACGATACCGCCTTCCGCGCTATCTTGGTTTGCTACTCGCTTGTTGTTGGCTTTTCTTTGGCGTTGAGAACGTACTTGGGCGTCGTCAATCGGCTGAGGCAGAAGAGGGAGGGGGTCGAGGGGAGTGCTGGGGTTTCGGGTGCGGTTGGTGATAGTGGTAAGATTGTTGATGTTCGTTCTGGACGCTCTGCTAGTGACACTGTTGGGGGATTGAGGCTACGGCCTGGTGGCTATGAGGATGTCACTGATTGGAATACTCTTGGATTTAGATATAGACTCTAGATTCATCATGTTAGCTCAACTAGACCTATTTTTACTGCAGCGCCTCACTGTCGACTAACTGAATTTGAGAAAGTGTACAGTTGGTCCATCTATCTACGATATACTTTTTAATGATGTCCAAACGATCTACCCTCTTACATAGCCTCAATTCAAATTTGCGGATATTTTTAATGATGGCTCTTGGACACAGCTACAGGCAAAGTGTGACAGATTAGGATATATATCATTCTACATTATGACGTATATTTCGAAGCTTGACCACTATTGATACAATACAAGTACCTAACTACTATGGTAGAATCAAGGGGGTTTATTTCAAGTATGGTTATTTCAGGTATAGTAAGAGAGTCTACACTTAAACCGTATCAATTGGAACGTCTCGTATCTCCTGCACTGTTCTGTGGCAGATAGCTTGTAATGATCATAACCTTGATCGTGATGGAACATATTCGTTTGATAGCTATCTCTCTATATTTACATAATCTCTCGTTTCTATGAGTATAACATCATGATGGACCATATCAGAAAGTGTGCTAGCTTGCAGCATACTCTTTTCAGGGTCATTAGACTTAGTCTAGAATGCTCGATCATGACACAATATCAGGATGGATATTGATAATCCCAGGCACTCATGCAAGATACTTCTAGCGCCAAGACGTGTCATTTCGTCAATTTTCTCAGGTCTCTTGGCCGTATAAGCCTAATATCAATGCAACACATAGCAAGTATAGCTTCATCTAGACCACGCCGTCGTGGCCGCTTGTAAGTATACTAGTTAGTTCAGTCTCGGGATCTGAGCAGATTATACTTTGATATGGATGCTAGACACCTCTTCAGCAATTTATGAGTTTACGTAGGATCGTGTTCGAGACTGTCGCGAAAAAGAATAATTGTTATCACGGATACCCAGGATGTCGGGCTAAGGTACCAGTAGCAACAAAATTGATCACCATTCAGAATTCAATAAATTTTAATTGAGAAAATTTCAATTGGCCCTCTATTCATAGTATATGTCGTAAGACCTACGAATAAGGCACTTGGTGCCGTTTACCCTCACTTTCAACACACATCTAATATACGGCTAAATGGACGACAGGTTCACACGACGTCACGTCCCACAGAGCGCAACAGCCATCACAACCGCAATATTAGCCCTCCACCCCAGGAGACCATCTAGTTGGTAGCTCTGACCGCTCCGTGCTCCCCAGAATGGCCTCTGGCTCCCACGGAGCGGCCGCGACAACAGGCACGCACTGCAACTCTGCGGACCTGCCAAGTAATAGCCGTAACTCTTCCCTTCTCCCTTATGGGTCAGCTGTCGATGAATTTCTCGTTTTGACGTGATGTTCTGGCCTTCTTCCGTACTCTTAAGGCCTCACGATAAGCGGATTGTATTTAATTTTCGGCGTCCTACCTAGATTTCCTGCGAATGCCAACCCCCGACCTCCTTTGCTGCCTCAGCAGGTTTTTCTTGCGACAATATTTATGTTCTGTATGTCTCTGATATTCACGGTAAGTATCTCCTCATTGTATTACATTTACTGACGTCATATACGCGAAGCAGGTTGAATCTATCGTTGGAGCGCTTCCACTCGTCCCTACACTGCGTCTCACTGTACAATATCGGGGTGTCGTAGTTCGATCTTCAAGATGCGCTGGAGTAATGGTTTTGCCTGCGTGGCGGCACTGTTGGGGTCTGGTATGCACCATTTCTAAAAGACTATGAGACTATATCTAGGTTGTTGCTGATTTTGTATACACCTTCCAAAGGCCTCGCTGCAGATACAACTGTAGTCAAGGACAGTGAGACTGGTTTCACGTTTTCGCAATTCCAAGCCGAGTACGCAATCGGTCAGGATATTACATTTCGCGTCGCCGTCCCTTCTCCAGCCCCGGCTAATTACGATCTCGTTTTCCAAATCGTCGCCCCTGTCGCGGTCGGTTGGACCGGTCTTGCCTGGGGTGGATCGATGATCAACGATCCCTTGACTATCGGCTGGGCATTCGGGAGTACACCCGTAGTATCCGTTCGACGCACCACGTCAGTTTACTATGAGAAGAAGCAAAAAGCTTCGGGCGCATTGAGGACATGAAGCTGATGGAGTTGTAGCGTACGGACACAGCCGCAGCTCTACACAGGAGCGACGGCAACGCTCCTGAAGACTGGGACCCATATCAACGGAACCCATTGGCAGATCACGGCCAAATGCGGCGGCTGTAGCTATTTCACTACCACCGGTACCACTACGAAGAGTCTGAACGCGAACGGGACTAACCGCCTTGCTTTCGCCTATTCCAAGACCAAACCTCCTAGCGCGTCGGCTGGGACTTCGCTTACCGTTCACGATGTGTTCAGTTATTGGGACCACGACTTCTCAACAGCCGGAAACGCTGACTTTGCGACATTGGTCCAGAAGGACACCTGATGGATGAGAAGGAAGATGGAGCTGATGGGGTTAGGAGAAAATTGGTCACATTAGCGAGCGAGATGACAAGCAATAGAATTGGCGTAACAACCTTTTGTTACATGTTATTCAAGGATTGATGTCTCAAATAACCCTGCTAACTCATACATATAACTATCTGATACCTAGTCCGGACCACGGGGCTTTAGGAGTTGTGTAAGGTATTTTTCAAACGAGTATGATAAAATAAGCCATTAGCCAGTGTCAATTGAATTGATTCTTGTATACTAAAGATGTCCTCTAATACGTGTAGTTATAGCAACGCAATTGTATGAACGGCCAAAACACGAGCAAATCTCACAGTCGTAAGGCCAGTTGACAGAAACTGTCCTCATATCACACTTAAATGCCTGCATCTCAAGATAAAAAGAAAGAAAAAAGATATTTCTTACGCGCAGAAGCAGGATGGGAAGATTCTCCAATTAGAGGAAGACAACATCTAAGTATATTTGGTTTCAATATGTGAGGTAGGTAATCAAAATGTGATTCAATCTGATTATCGAATGGCTAGTAAATCGGAAAACAACGAAGCGTACACCCACTCAACGAAACTCAAGCGTAGCCAAAAACTGGTCCTCCTTATCCGCATCAAATTTGCGAGCTTGTGTGAAGCCTTTGAATTGGTCCCTAGTCTGCCTTGACAGCCATCTCACCCATGGGGAGTGCTTTCAGCCCTACAAGTCCAGAATGTCAGCTTTTTCTGAACAACGAAGGAGTTACCAAAGTTAAGATGATGATGTTTAAACTTACAGCCATCGACCTCCTCGGGAGCCTGCTGCTTCACGGTGCAAGCGCTGTAGACGGAGTCTGTTTGCGCGGTGATTCCGGCCTTGGAGCAGTCGGTGTTGAGGTTGCAGCTGTTATCCATGGCCTTCTGGAGCGTGTCGTTCTCCCATCCGAAAAGGTAGTCTCCGTGCGCTGCTGCACCCCTATTTTATGTGAAAAAAAAACCATTAGTCATTATTCATTCATCTAGATTTGTTCTGTCGCGTTGCAAGAGAGGATCTCCTTACCCAATGTTCATGCTGTATATGTAAGGGTTCGATCCGTCAGTGGGGAAGTCGGAAGAGTCGGCGAACTCGTGCGTATCCCACATAAGCTCGTACATGATCTGAGGAAGCTTGACGGGATGAGTCGAGGGGCAAGAACCGCCGCCCGTGGCTCCAGATCCCGAACTGTAGGCAACGTGGCTCTGGTGGTCTGGACTGTCGAGGTTCTTTCCATCCCAGCATCTATACGCGTAGGTGATCAGCTTGGATTCTACGATGATGATTCAATCTCCATATGTTCATTGTTCATTCTCTTTCCTTGGTTTTACGTGCAAGATTTCAAAGGATGCCGGGACTTACGTGGGGAAGATGATAGTCTGTCGAATCATCTTGCAAGACTTCGATGAGGGAATATCAACGGTGTCGGACCCAGTGCAGGGAGCACCTCCCACAAATGGGCTGTCAGTATAAGAAGTCCAGCAGCGATGGCAGATGTTGGCCTTCGGTGTCTTGTTGGGGTCTGTGTTGGCAGCGTTACCTGCCAACATGCGGAAGCCCTGGCAATCAAGTCAGTCCAGCAATCTATCACGGAAGTGAGCCACCTCATACCTTCTTGAAGGCCGTAACCTTTCCACTGGGGATATAATAAACATCCAGACCACCCTTGTTGACCAGCTTTCCTTGTGGTCCGCCGTTGCCGATCTGGGGCACACGTTTGTATGTGCCGTTCTTTGCCTTATAGAACATCACGGCTGTCCAGTAGTTGGATTTGTCTTGCTTGAACGTGCACGAAGTGCACGTAGAGGAGGCTAAGTCATGGGTAGTAGGGTCCATGGAGATGTTGAACGAATTTCCACCGACAATCTGGTGCAAATGAGGCGTGTACGTCATGCCCGGGTTTACCAGGGGGTCGACACGGTCCACGACTAATTGGGAGCACGCGAATCGCAGCATGTTAAACTGTGCTGCGGCATTCTGCGCCAACAGTGCCGCGGCAGCGAGGGCTGTCAGCTGCATCGTGAAACGTTTTTCCTCGGCTGGTCTTAAACGGATGATAGTGGATCGATGGATGGACTGAAACACTTGACGCTTTGTTGTTTCTACAAGCTAAGACGTTGCGGAGAAAAGAAAAGATGGGTAGGGGAGTTCAAGTAGAAAAACCTGGGGAAGCCCTTATGTTGTGCCATCCTTATGCATCGTGACAGCCACGCGCCGCGAAGCAAGCCTGAACTGCCGAACCTACAAAATTAGGTCGAATATTTAGATTGGGCGTCCTCTGTCGACGTATTGATTGATTTGATTGCCCCTTTTAGATGGGCCAGTCATTATTCCGGGCGCTCATTGATCGGCTGAGCTGCCTGACCACCTTCTGGCTGTATCACGTTTAACCGGCTATTAAACCTTCCAATGACACTCCCCAAGTAAACACGCCAAGCCACAGGAACTTCTCTATCCCTTGTCCGGAAATATGGACGGTAGCCTGTCACTAATATGCGTGACATGTCTAGGATCGCCACCATGTCGTCCGCACTGCGAAGGGAAGGTAACCTTCTAGGGTATAGATCGAGGGGTCGACTTGTCATTCAGGAGTCTTTAATATGTGCTAGATAAGCCTCGCGAGTGCTACATTATTATTTATCTTCTGAAAATAGAGCATTTGCTAGCCTTATGAACATCATTCGTGCCGGTAATAGATCAGCGCCTCGCTCATCAGAGTGGGTGTTTTGAAGATTTTGACAGATGACAATATAAGAAACAACTCCCGAGATGTTGACGAGGTTTACAAGCCGCCCGGCGGAAAACTCGGCGGTTTTTACTGGTACGGGTTGTAACAAGGCTCTCTCCTACTGGAGCTGCGGCAAGACACGCAGACTGTAATATTGTATATATGAAGCATTTAGGTGACACCAGAGACGTGCGGGAATTGTCCGCTCGGGATAATCTATCTTCCCGAATTAATATTATACTGACGATCTCAGACCTCGGCCTTTATGGACTGATAGAAGCGTTCACGCAGCCTGGATTCATGAAATCACGGATTTTGTTTCCCTTAGCATGAATATACACAATAACAAAACCTCATTAGAGCTGCAGCCTGTCACATGTTGATCAAAGATATAATTATAGATAGTGTGAAGAAAAATGGACCTTGAACGTGTAGAGTGTGCAGCCCGGCGTTTGGTCTACGCGAGTTGATTACAGGTTATCAATGTATATTCAAGTATACGTCATGACGCATCGTAAATGGACCTCCACCGACGCAGTCGATTCTTGGGTTTCCGTGTCTTTCTCTTTTTTCGAACAATGATATACTGCCGAGTGAGTAACTACATGTTTGAGAAAGAAATGACGCAGGGCGGAATGGCAGCATCTTCGGCACTTGGTTGATCGAGAGTTGTAGTGCTATCGTCGAGCCAAAACCAAATGGTAGTGCCTTGGGACTAGGATTCCCCCCTTTTCATTGAAAAAAGAAAATCACGCGTGCACAACCTAGATACTTTCCTCTACCAATGCTCTCGTTATTAGGGTGAATGCGCCGAAATATATGGTTATTTCAAATTCGTAAAGCGCCTAAGCATATGGAGATAAAGGTGATAGCTAAGGAGATCTTGTGGAATCTGAGAACTTGGTAATCAAGCTATTGCTGGAGGTAATTATATAGCGTATCGAATTAGATGCCTTCGGACTATAAGCTCTACCTAGTACTTTGAGCCCTTAATTCGTGACCGTTGAATTAGCGCATGCCTAGCAATATTACAGCAAAGTCTGTGCCATTATTATGATGACAGGACTCGACGGTGACTGTGGTAAATATGACCCGAGGAGAGATATAATAAAAGGATCGGCAAATATTTTCAAAAGAATAGAAGAATCAAAGAAAAGAGCTTTGCGTCTGAGTGGAAAGGGACTCATATGGCCCGTTTAGACTCCGCGTTATTCATTCCTATACTCTCGTCTAACAGCTAACATGAACATGATACTGAGTACTGTGACGATGGAGAGCTTTTCATGATATTAAAGTCACGGCCTACTGATTCTGACAATAAATTAAAAGTATACCGGTTTGAACGGATTGGCATCAAATTCAATGATAGGTATGATGTTGAAGAGTCATGGTAAAATAAATTGCACTACCCCTTTCTTTCACACACACCACATGTAACATATTCAGCCCTTCTTGGTAGTGAAACAATTGTGTTTACTGAGATGCGCAAGACACTCAGAAGCGAGTTATGAATGTTTTGTATGTAGAGCTTGGGCTAAAGTAGTAGTTAGCCATGTCATGAAGGGGTCAACCATAGGTAGGGGTTACATAACTTCTTGTTGCCCGAGGAGCTACAAAACCTCTGGTGACTACTGCTAGGCTATATACACACTACTCCTTTGTTCTATATCCTGACAGGCCAAGGCTTATGGGAGCCCGGTTCGATCCATTATTTGAATTTGCGTTCAGTCGCAATGAAATCCATCCAAGCTAAAGGTACTCGACCTTTAAATAGCTAACTTATAAAGTAAAGCTTTTGACTATTGCTATAAACTGTGATAAAGATGAGCCTTAGCACTAGAAGCTTACCAAGAGTCTTAAAGTAAACAACCAGAAAGATTGCGAATAAGATTAACGAAGACTATTAAGAATTAACATCAGCTGAGAATGATGAGGTAAAGGACAACACGGAGGTTGAGGCTTGGGGGCTGCCCACCCATAGTTCCTAAAATGTTCAACGCGTAAATGTCACGATCCTTAAAGACATATGACTTTTATGTGTAATAGTTATATCCTAGAATACGAAGAAGTTTAGGCTTCGTGCGACGACAAGAATCTATGTCACCCCTATAATAAGGCTAATACTGATAGTAAGTGTCACATTTCGCGTATGCCGAGAAAGAAGCCAAGCTATTCAATCTAGCCTGTGTCTTCCAGCGGTGGCTTTTCTACTAGATGCTAGCAGAGTGACGTCCACCGCGACGTCTGTGAGGGTGTGAGTCACTTGTAGTGTACTGTTGTTTTGATCACTCTGCGCTGTCTCTATTCTATGTTTTTATTGTTTTATGTGCTGATGACTTGTCTAGACCACTTCTGCTATTCTTGGTGACGCCCCCGACCTCATGGCGATCGTGTGCTACACCACCGGTTTCTAGGGGTTTACTAATTCTGAGGCTGATGATTTCAAGTGTTTTCTACCGCATCTAAGAGTTATTCCAGGAGACTCGTCGTGAGGCCGCCGGTCTTATTATTGACTTAGTTAAGTAATTTGAGAAAGTTGAGAAGAAATGCCAAAAGTCCTACAGTTGAGATTTTATACCAAAGGCAAGAAAAAGGAGACCGGACTAATCAAGATCCTAAATGGCAGAGCCTCAGAGGTGCCATTCCTATCCGGATATCGTCCCATAAGAATCATGGGTTTTGGCAGCTGGTAAAATTATATCCGAGTATACCTGATGGTTATACACAGTTATTAGCAGTGAATTAAGCTATAGTTAATCTGTGGTTAACCAGTAATTTGGAGTTCCGAAATGCTCAAGTTAGCGTTTTTCGCCTTTTGACCTTAGAAGATGTCAGGAACCTCACACTTTGGGATAGGTAAAGATACTCGTTGTTGCACGAAGGTCCCAAAACCTTCGTAGGCAACTATCTAACTATATACAAATGTCAGAAGATTTATTGAAAATTGGTCAATTGTTATTAAATGTAACAAGTTTTGCTACAATATCTCCAAGTGCTAGGACACTTTACTTAGCCCAGCAGACTCAGCAATGATTGGTGGTTATTGTAATTCTAAGAATATCCTTATAAGACACCGCACCCACCGATACGGCATCCGAACTTGCTCAGATCCGGACGTATTACTATGCTAAGACCCTTCGAAGTTGGAGCTGATGACGTCCCGGGTTGTATTCTCGGGGTATTTCCCCGCCGAGGTTGATAGATCGTGTCTAGGAACCGAAAACCCCCATGCGCCCTTCTTATGGAGTCGCAATACTACGTCGAAGAACGGTTGATCTTTTTCGGTGTAATAGATGCGGGGATAGGGTCTTAAATTCGTCGTCGTACTAGGGAATGGTAATGACTCGATGTATTTAGTCTGTATTGACAATTTCAGATAATATCGAGCGAGTTATAATCGATCATGACTTCGTACAAACTGTTATCATCAATATTCTTCCTTTTGGTGTTTTCGCCTGTCCCTGCTGCTCGTGCTGGGGTATGTATTGGTCTCATGAATCACTTCGCATGCTCAATTCTTCGCCGTGTTCAGACTCAATGTGAAATCGGAGCTAATATTAATAACTAAGTAGTCAATACCGCTCAACATATCTTCGTCTTTTAACAATAAAGCATTTGGGACATATCCCGGGGAGGTCTCATTCGACACACTTGGGCAATCATATCCCCCACCCGACTCCGGAAACACACCATACTACACGTCCCGCACGACAGGCATCGTATACTCGTTCCCAGGTTACACGGGTAAAGAGGAGCCGGATAACGCGATATGCGCAGGCCAGACCATCGAGATCGCCTCCGATGCCGCACAAAGAGCCTTTTCCGTCTCGTTCCTCGTCTCCGGGGACAAGGAGTTCGCCACGGTCTCAGGGAACGTCACCTTCGCGTACACCGACAATTCGACCTCGAGTTATGAGCTGCGCTCCCTTGATTGGTTCAGCTGGCTCACGCTGAACAGAGGCGAGATCATCTTCCCATTCCGCTTTACAAATGAAGGCATCAATTGGAACGCGAGCCACGTCTTTGAGCGCACTGCGCCTTTGCTCCCGGGGAAGACGCTGCGTTCTGTTACTCTGCCCGATGTGTCGGGTGACGATGGCGGTGGTCGGATGCACGTGTTTGCTGTCTCGCTTTGGGAAGAGAGTACGCTGGTCGCTGTCCAGGCTGTACGGCCTACGCAGAAGTGGTTTGGAGTCGGGGAGCAGATCGTCGAGGTCACGCTTAATAATGTCGGGGCGGAATGTGTTGCTGGATCTGGGATTACGGTCACGCTTGTTGGGGAGGGCTTTGCCACTACGAAGCTGGGAAAAATGAAGAGGCTTTGTTCTGGTGATCAGAAGATTGTCAAGCTTGGTGTGACGGGATCCCCAGATGTGCCCGTAAATGTCTCTGTGGTTATTGACAGTCGTAACGGCCAGCAGACGGCTGAATTCTCTGATGTCGAGATCGGCTTGACGGATTGGACGCCCGAACTTGACAACCTCGCCCGTCACGAGGCGCCTGAATGGTTCGACGGTGCCAAATTCGGTATGTTCGTCCACTGGGGCGTATACGCTGTAACTGGCTGGGGAAACTCGACGCCGTATGAAAGATACGCGGAGTGGTTCTGGTAAGTCTGATCACCCACTGCACTGTTCTCTGTGGTATTTGTGACATCTTAAGCGCATGGTCTAATTATAGAACACCGTACAGGTGGTATTCTACGCATCACCCACAAGCAGATTCCGCTGACTTCTACGACTACCGACTGCGCACCTATGGATCGGAGTGGGCATACGACGACACGTTCCCGAACTTCACAGCATCCAATTTCGATCCAAAGGGTTGGGTCGATTTGTTCGCGGATGCCGGAGCGCAGTATTTCGTCATCACGTCGAAGCACCATGATGGGTTCGCCATATTCGACACAGGATCGACGACAAACCGATCCTCGACGCACTACGGCCCCAAACGCGATCTATTGCGGGAAATTTTCGACGCCGCCGCCACATATCAGCCATCTCTTCGTCGAGGAACTTATTTCTCGCTACCGGAATGGTATAACCCCGACTTCGGCCCGTACGGGTTCGACCAGTTTCTAGCCAGCGAGGTGCCGTCGACGAACTCGTGGCCGGGTGTCCTGGCACACAACCCCTACACGAACGCCACCGAGCCGTACACGGGACATGTGCCCGTAGATGACTTCATCTCCGATGTTATGCTACCGCAAATGAAGATTCTAGCGACAGACTACGAGACCGACATCATGTGGTGCGACATAGGCGCGGCAAACACGACGGCGGTTTTTGCAGCAGAGTGGTGGAACACCACGCGCGCTGCGAATCGGCAGGTGGCGATTAACTCGCGGTGCGGCGTCGCACAGGCGGCGGACTTCGACACGCCCGAGTACGCGACCTTCTCCTCGGCGCAGGCGCGTAAATGGGAGAGTAACATGGGTATGGATCCGTATAGTTACGGCTATAACGCCGCGACACCCGACAACGCATACATGAATGCCAGCAAGCTCATCCGTACGCTGGTCGACGTGGTGTCGAAGAATGGGAATCTGTTGCTTGATGTTGGGCCCCGTGCCGACGGGACTATTGTGCAACCAGAAGTTGATAGTCTGCGGGAAGCGGGAGGTTGGATTCGGTCACATGGAGAGGCGCTTTTTAACACGACGTACTGGTTCGTACAGACCGAGGTGATAGGAGACGGGCTCAACGTGCGTTTCACGCAGACGGATGATGCATTTTATCTGCTATTTTTGGACAGACCTGTTGTTGAAAATGGCATTGTCAGAGTGCCGGCGGCGTTGCCAATACTGAAGGGCGACGAGGTGAGTTTATTGACTGTACAGGGAGGCGAGGATTTGGTGTGGAATCTGAGTGATGGCGAATATCAGAAATTGTTGAATATCGAGGTCGAGGACGCATTGCTGGATAAAGATGAGTTTTGTTGGGTATTCAAGATTAAGTATGTGTAAAATCTATGAAGATTTAGTATATCCTGCCAAACTCTGGGTATCAAACGTCTCCGTACGCCTGCGCTCCAAGTTTATTTAATCACCAATTACATAGTCACCCCTCTAGCCATGCCTTGCAGAGTGTCAGGTGGGCTGCGTCCATTTCTATATTGCCAGAGCCTACTGAGGTGTCTCACCTTGACCGTTCCATCAAAGAGATCTTGGCCATCACTGTCAACACTTATCCCACGTAGGCTTCCATGAAAGCTTCCATAAAACGTCCCGTGAACTGCTACCCCCGATGGAATTGCACTGTCAGGGTCTCCAGCAAGCTTGATCATAGCTAGGCTATTTTCCAAGCCTTCGCGCGCATTCTCCTTCTCGGTTCCCCCCTTAGCGATTTCAACGGCACTATCCATGAAGTCATTGCGGTCTGCGCAACCCGTGAACTCCCCTTCCTTGTTTCGCGCCAAGGGAAACATCCCATTTAGGTAATGTTGGCAGAACTGATGCCCGCCGCGAGAAGAGACGCGGCTAAAGACGCGGCCGATGAAGCGCGGCATTTCCGGCGATGCTCGTTCATTGGTGACAAAATGCAATAATCCCCAGATAGCCACGAAATCCGTCGTGTGGGCGTAGTGTTCTACATGCCCGATGACCCTGTCAGATGTCGGCGTCGTGTACGTTCGCCGCGGTGGGGTTCTCCTGCCATTGGTGACGGCAACTAGGGCTTGCGGGTGATCCGTGTTCTCCGGAGGCAGATCCGAAGCACTCGATATTTGCGTTCGTAATGATGGTGTCCTCATTTGGACGGGAGAGTCAGTGATCGGAACATCGGCGATTACCCCGGGTTCCAGGATTCTCGTGTTCGGGTGCTTTTTCTCTTCCTCCTGGGATTGAATATGACGGTGTGGATTGTTGAAGTGGTTGGCTGCATTGCCAAAGGTGTAAACCTCAAGTTTTGCGAGTAAGTCCTGAGGCAACTCTTGGAGCAACCAGTCTAAGACGAGTCCTCCCTCAACACCGCCTTGAGAGTGGAGAATAAAGACTACTTTGGAATACTGAGGGTTATAAAGTTTCTCCTTGAGAATCTTATAGGCTAACCGAACATCGCTGGTAGCATAGCCAAAGTTACGCTGAATGAGGCACTCCAGCACATCGAAGATTATACCTGTAGTACGGTTGTGTATACCTAGAATAGGCCGTTTAAACGTGAGAGCTAGGCGATTAATGTTACTCTTCAACCATGCCTCACTAAAGCATGTCAGTGACAATGTTTAAGCTGATCAGCTCATCATAAGCGGAGATGGTGACGTACCCTACAGCTACACCATTCAAGAAAACCCACTGCTCGTGCTGATGTTCTACCAGAGCCGGAGCATATTTGGGATCTGACTCATAGATGATGGTGTTCCCGTTTAAGCACCGGGAAAGCAAGCTGTTAATAAGGAAGAAAAGAGCTAGTGCAGCGATAAATAGATAGACCGGGAGCAAAAAGGCCAGAGGCAACGAGATAAGGAAGAGCAGCTGTAGAATGAAGAGAACAACGTGGATGAATATGCACCACAAGTTATCGGCAGTAAAGGACAGCTCGTCGAAGTGGCCGCCGTCGCACGGCCTCACGGGCCACACTATCCAGGGAAGTGCCCAGGCGAAAGTGAAGAAGTACTTGATGTCGTAGGCGACGAGTTTCCAGGGCAGGTCGGTGTAGCTGTAGTTGATGACAGACTGGCCGCCGACCTGGGAGCCGAAGAACTCGGTCCGGTTACCGTCACCGTTGCCGACATGCGTGCCGGTCTTTTTATCGGGCATCACGACACGGCAGGGTTGACAGAATAACAAAGCTAGAAAGAAAGAGAGTGAAAGGGGAAACGAAAATGTCACGATGCTGCTCCGTAAAGCTGTTTATAGTCAACTACCCTAGATTAGTTAGATTAGTGACTCCATCGTGCTGGGATTTGTCTGCCTGCCTTGGCATCCTGTCAGCTTTGAGTCTTTCTGTTTTTGGAATCTTATACCAGCATGTTGTATCTACACTAGGCCCCCTTTGCGGTGCTCACATGGCAGTGCCACGAATAGCCACTGAAGATGGTGACAACATTAGCATTCTGTTGGCTGAAATGCGTTCAGCTGACCGGTTATCATTAGACCTACGGAGCCCATGTGCTAGGTGTCTAAGTAATTGGATGGGTACCGTAAAAGGTAAATAGATGTGATCCCGGGTAAGATGTGCCGATAATACGCCACGATTGTGGCTTAGTAAATTGTGACTACCCTACAGCCAAGGCAACTGTCTCGCTGTAGGTAGGTACCTCCCTATATCCACCTACTGTAGGCACTTTAGGCACCTAACGTTGTTACACCTAGGCGCCATCCCGGTTCCTTAGGTTCGCTCTCTAGGTGCCTCGGTAGGATCTAGTTTAAGATCCCACCGCATTCTAACAACAGCATTTGAACTGGGCGAATTCTTGTTGTTTTCTACCAGTGTAAAGAAATAACTCTCAAGCTTATTGGAGATATCTACATCAGTGACACGCAGATATGGAGGAGCCACAAATCACGAATCCCGGAACGTCGGTCACAGCGGCCAAGGCCGTCTTTATCATGGCCGATTATGGCCACGATCCAACCGGTACGCACATCCACTCACGGTCGCATTCTGCCATCATCGTCGTCATCGCCGAGGGATCGCAAGAGCTAATGTACCATTGAATTAATTGCAGAGACTGCTGTGCCCTGGGCTGCTTTTAAGGCCGCTGGATATGAAATCAGCTTTGCGACCGAAAACGGCAAAGTTCCACAATGCGACAAGAAGATGGCTGAGGGTATCACTCAGAAACTGCTAGTATGTCATGTTGTCCGGGGGTGCTCATCTGCATGGTAGTAACCGCAAAGGCAGGGTGCAACCAAACAGGTTGTCGCTACGTACAAGAAAATGCAGCAAAGCGAAGAGCTGCTCCATCCTCTCTCGTGGTCTGCCCCCGATTTCTCTCTGGATCCCTTCGACTTGGTCGTCTTACCTGGAGGCCACGATAAGGCTGTCAGACAGGTCATTGAGTCGCCCATTGTCCACCGGCTCATGCTCGATTTCTTCCCCCAGACGAAGAAACCCGGCCGCAAGGTTGTCGGTGCCGTCTGCCATGGTGTCATGGTTCTATCCGAATCCAGGGATGCGAATGGCCGCAGTGTCATTCATGATTGTATAACCACAGCACTACCCACTCGCTTCGAGCAGACTGCTTATTGGGGGACACGTGCTATTCTCGGCGATTATTATAAGACATTCGGCCACGGTAGCGAGAATGTACAGGAATCGGTAAGTTGCCCGAGGTATTCCGTTTGTCGTTGTGACTATGTTTAACAGCATCGGTCGTGCGTGATAGGTAACCAAGGCCCTCGCAAGCCCGGCCCAATTCAAGTCGACCCTAAATCCTGGCCCGTACGTATGAATCCGTAAATCAACAAGCTTTTACCAATCGCGTCGAATGACTGTGCTGATACGATATAATAGTTTCGTTGTTGAGGATGAGAATTATAACTACATCAGTGCCCGATACCCTGCTGACGCAGAATTATTCGCCGAAGAAATTATCAAGCTGTTTGAAAGCTTCCACAAGATCGTTTGATGTCATGGACTATGAAAAGCGGGCAACTGGAGGGCTTGTGCAAAACCATGATATTACGATATTCACGAGTATATGAGATACCAATTTTTTATTATCCGACCATTCTCCCTACTACATCGGGAGGCAACTAATAGTCCAAAATAAATTGAATCGCTTGATCAACACTCCCGGCAATAAATGAAGGCATGTGCATCTCGTCGAGTCGATCAATCCAACCCCGTCCCGGCCGATCAATAAAGACAGTCTTGAGCCCGGCCGCCTTAGCGCCAACGACGTCGAATGGGTTCGCACTTATAACCCAAACGTCCTCCGGGTGTCCTTTCTTGCCGCTTTGCTCTACTACATGTGCGTATGTCCTCGGATCCGGTTTGAAACATTTCAAACTATCAACCGTGATGAGTTGCCGGAATACAGCAGCATGAGGTCCCAGCTCGGGCGAGGTCCGGACGGAATTCCCGACCATATCGTCGGTCCCATTCGAGAATATGTACGCATCTACCGTACCCCTATTCTGCTGTAGTAATTGCATCGCCGTTGGTATCTCAGGAAAGACATGCAGCGCGTCATATGCAGTCATAAGCTTCTCAGCATCGTATGTAGCGAGAGGCAGACCATGTTCGGCAACTGCGTGGGCAAGAGCACTGCGGGTGATCTCGCTAAATGTTCTATACTTCCCTGGGATCCTCATCAGACTGACTACTTCTCATACGTTATGATAATCAGAGGAAACTCCATGACCAACCCATGCTGTTGATTCTCCATGTGTATTCAAGTTGATATCGTCGCCACACCGCCGCCACGGACTTCGCTCTGTCCTCTCCGTAAAGCTTGGCTAGCTCATCGGCTATAGATTCAGTGGACAACAATGTCCCGTATAGATCGAAAGCGATGACCTTCTTCGTGGGCTCCATAGTTGTGTCTCGATACTATAGTCTACCGGTAGTGTAAAGCGGCTGAGCGACCCGCTCCAAAAGCGTCATAGTCGGAGTAACGAACCTGAAAAAAGAAAAAAGAAGATGGTTGTCAACGAGATGAAATGAGCTGTTTCCTAATGTCGGATTACAGACAAGATGGGGGTGATGACATTATCTCGTGTTACTTACGCTGTTTTTAGGGCATCATTACAACCTTCAACTACCCCTCAAAGGGTATATTGAGCGACTATTCCGCGGCATCTCTTCCGGGGACTGCGGGGTAGCTATTTGCCTCTTTTGGAAAGGCGATCGCCCATCCAATCAACTATGACTTGCTAATACTACGTGCAATAGCTTCACTTTCTTGCCACACCCATGTATCCAACAGTGCTGAGTGGACATGGAGGTTCTCTCTAGTGAAGGATTATATTCTAAATATCAAGTTCTAAATTACGGTAAGTGATCGTGGGTGAAGATCACGAGGGAAGATCACGAGGGAAGATCACGAGGGAAGATCACGAGGGAAGATAAGTTGAATTACGCACTGATTGTATTTCTCAGTATAGTGAGGTTCGCTTGAAATCGAGACACGACGTCACCACGTGAATTTCAGACTTACACTTGCTTACATACTTCCCGAGTCTTACTAAATAACAATCCGGACATTTCATGATGTCAACATCTATACCGGAGGATCAGCAACGAAATTACGAATTGTTCAGGGATTGTCTCGCCACTGCACTCCTCGAGAAGATTTCCGAGCCGCAGACTAAACCTCGTCGTCGAAACAAACCCAAGTCTAAAAAGAAGACCGCAACCTCAACACCACCATCTCAGCCTAATCCTCCTTCAAAGGGCGAAGGCGACGAGGTCGGCAATCAGCATGTAGATCCCGCAAGCGAAACTACAGGGTTAAACGGAGATTCACAAAACGACGATGCAAGCGAGAATGCTGTCCCCAGTGACGACCTCGCCGACTTCACAGAATACATCGCAACCGAAACATTCGCCTGCCTACCAGCAGAACTCAAAACCATCGACTACCACGACTGGATCGCCTCACCCGCACTCCAAGAGCAATACGTCCTGCCCCTAACAGGCGCAGACATCAGCACGCGTCTCCCGAACCTAGACCAAGGCATCGCAGACTCGCTATCAGCCTACGGCATAACGCACGAGCAGAAGCAAGGCATAGAGGAGTTCCTAGCACCAGTGCTAACAGCCTTCATAACTCTCCTTTCCACAGCCCCGCCGCCGCCGTCCTCGACGCGCGCCGAGGCCTGCGAGATCTGTGGCCGCGACTGGATTAATTTATCCTATCACCATCTCATTCCGCGCTTCGTCCATGTCAAAGCTGTCCGTCGCGGCTGGCATCGCGAGTGCGATCTGCAGAACGTCGCGTGGCTCTGCGGCGCTTGCCACCGCTTCGTGCATCGCTTTGCGGCGCATGAGCTCGCGCGTAAGTTTTACACGGTTGATTTACTCCTTGCTGAGGACGAGGTCAGGAGGTGGGTTGAGTGGGTTGGTCGGTTGAGGTGGAAGGGACGGTAGGGGCTTGGGGGGAGTTTTTTTGCGTGTACTACGTATTTATTTGACATCATGAGCTCATAAAGAGAGTAATTCTTCAATAAGGGCTTGATACATTAGATGCATTAGGGTGTGAAACATGTCACATAGGACTCCCAATATGAAGACGGCAGAATCGGTTTACGTCTCGGCATTACTTCCTTGCGTTACAAGAGCGGAGGGTTATTATCTATGTACCAATCATTGATATCCCCTCATTCCAAAATACATTGTGTCCTCCAACTTTGGCGGCTCTCGGCTCGCCCTTAAGAACAACAACGTACGACACTCTGTGCAACACTATTGCGCATCTTATCCTGCCTGATTAGACTCCTCGCCTACTGGGATGCGTTTTCCTGTTTCAAACACTCTTCAAGTAGACCTTGTTGTCCATCGGCCGAAGCCGATTCAACTCGTCCGCCTGGCAACTGGGTAGGTTCCTGGGGTGGCAGGATCGCTGCGGCGCGATACGGCTCGAATTGCGGCTGCTGGTATAGGGGCCCGGGCATTGCCGCACCCGGGAATTGGGTGAAGTGGCCCCAGTTGAAATTGGCAGCATTGCCCGCGGCAATGGGGGCAGTGTGCGCGAGGTCGGGCATGTAGCCCGGTACGACTGCTTGCTGGTATGGATGATATGGATGATATGCAGGCGCCTGCAGAGGCATTTGCCAAGGCATTGCATACGGCGTTGGCGAGGGAGTAGTATACGGCGTTTGCCACGGTGTTGGCCAAGCCATTGGCTGGGGAATCATTCGAGGATCGTACGGGCCCCAGGGCTGGACTTGATATTGACTCTGAGGCACGAACCCGTATGGCTGCATGAACTGAGGCTCGTTGGCAACGGCGCGAACCCTGGGGCGGCCTTGGTTGGCGCCAGCAACATTGTTGGAAGGCTGACTGATGGCCCCTGCGACGACGTTGTGGTGGAGGGTCATGTGCTTGCGGTAATCATAAAAACGTCGAAAGCCCTTCTTGACCCGGACGCACTGAGGTTCCCGGCACCAGAAATGCTTCTTGCCGGCACCGTGGATAAGTCTGGTGTGTCGAACCAGCGCGTCTCGCCGCGACAGGTATTTGCCGCATACATCGCACCGGTAGTTGCCAGATCTTGGCCATGGGACACTAGAAAGTCTTAATATCTGCAGTATTCGTGGATTGAAGGGAAGGCTTACTCGTCGCCGTTAGGATCCTCCTGGGGAGCTTGGGGAGCTATAGGAGCATCCACGGTCGAGATGGAACTCGTATCAGAACTCTGCGCCGCGGTAAGTTGAGGCACATTAACCAGATGGATATAATGTTTGAAAGGGTACGAACCATCTTGAGTTGAACTTAAGACATCGAGTGTGAGGTATGGGTAATGTTGTGCTGAGGCGGATACCTATTGGCCGGACTGATTCGAAAGTGAAGAGGTATTCCGCGAGAATCCATCTACGGAAGTTGGTGAAGAGAGGTTGAGAGCTAAGTATTATATAGACTTTGAGCTGCCAGCAGCCAAGCGCGTAAACAAATAATGGCTGTCAGGAGAGTTGAGTGAATATGTCGCGACGGGAGTACCTAGGTTACTGATGCCTGAAATAAACAAACTTGTTAGGTAAGTCGGCCCTTCTGAAGATTACCTACCTTCAACTAAGGTAGTTACACAATAGGCCTTATGACTCTTCGCAATGGTAACATTCATTGACTGCCCTCGATTGTACGTCATCAGCAAACCGACAACAATGTACTCCCATTGTACTTACAAAGGTGAATATACGAGTTTGTACATACAATGACTAATACTGATGGGTGCTAGGGGGTATGAGTCGGGAAATTCCTAAGTACAGTGAATTGAGGTAAAGGGGAATTAAAATAAATAGTTGAAGATAGAATTAGGAAGAAACATTGCAATTCTGTTTATCCTGACGCGTCCTCAATGTCCGCATGGCCACCTGCAAGGAGAGATATCCTGCTATAAGCCGCGTACTTTAAGGCCGTCAAGATCATATTCTTATTATTTGCTGTATGTTGATGATGTTTCCTGCTAGCCAACAGGCGCGCAATGCACAGGGTTTCTTATAACTGCCTAAGGTATATCTTCAGCTCCTTTCTCCGAAACTCAAGGGATATAACCATGTTTCGACAGCAAGTACTACAGCAAACATTTTTTATTTAATCAAAGGGAAACACAATAGTGAATTACATCTTTCTTCATATGAACAAAAAATTTAATTTGATAAGATACTTTAGTGAATGTTACTTTTGATACGGCGATTGGTAGCATGCAAATGATGGCATTGTGCCTTTCATGTAGTGTCGCTGATGGTGCATCCCAGCATAGCGATATTGAAGGCACATAATCGCAAGTTATAAACTATAGACTTCATTGGTTAGTTAAATGGGTTATCTTGTGCTGTGATTGCGCATTTTCCATGCGCATCAATCAGATAAGCTGTTATGGGGGTTGGTCCTTAGAGTGAAGCCAAGTCACCGGAGGGTAGCAACTAGGTTGTAGTATGGCGTAAAGGCTCAATATCATTGATTCCCGATCTTTTTGTCTCTCTTACAGAGAGGAGAGTCGATGCTTTATATAGACACAATACGAGTTATCCTCACTTTCTAGGATCATTCTAGCCTTCTGTAATCCTAATACCTGACATAAGTAACTTTTCATGACACAAGCGCTTAACAGGGTAATAGGTCAAGACCATACGATTAGCAACATCCATTCAGCAAACTTGGTTTCGGGGTAGAGCCAAACGAAACCATGTCGCATCAGACGTAAAGTAGGCTTCAAAACTGGCATTCTTTTGAAATATATAGCCATCCATTGGGCTTTAAGCCAGTTACATCACATATTCTGCATGTCCAGTGCCTCGTGCAGGCTAACTCTATAGCACCATCCCAAGAGAAATCGGGTTCACTAAATTTTGTGTAACTGTTTCGAATTGTTGTTGATGCACAAGGTAGATGAGACTTAACGTCATAATAATAACATCGAAGTAGCCATATAAATATACCCAGGTTAACCCCCTGCCCGATTCGGTGTGTCCATACAGATGACTATATCCAAATCAATCCCTCTTCATAGCATAACTCCCTGTCCTACAAATAGTGTGTCATCACATTTTACCCTAGTCACCCAGTTTCCTCCTCCTGAACTGTACTTCCGGGCCACGCCGCAACGAAACATAGGCGTCGATTAAATGAACATGGTTGGGATTAGTTTTCCCCCACCCCAACTCTGGGCTACCGCCTCCCAATGTTGACCCAGGGACTCTTCGCACGTCTAGTTGATACAGAGTCCGGGCTATCGTAATCTGCATCTCTGCCATGGCCAGATTCTGCCCAACGCAGTTGCCTGGCCCGCTAAGAAATGGGTGATAACCAGATTTGGCTCTCGCGAGAGACTCCTTAGTTACACCAGCTGCTTTGTCGACAATCCATCGTTCAGGGCGGAATGTTTCGGCATCTCCATAAACTTCCGTGTTGTGAGAATTGGTCCATGGC
Organism: Xylaria arbuscula; assembly: GCA_022385695.1. Taxonomy (NCBI): domain Eukaryota; kingdom Fungi; phylum Ascomycota; class Sordariomycetes; order Xylariales; family Xylariaceae; genus Xylaria; species Xylaria arbuscula. The sequence goes on along the minus strand of MU279364.1, from coordinate 228,260 downwards.
GCGGCCCCAACAATTGACCCTGCTGGATAAAACTCCCCTTTGATTTGGATACCACCTGCAAGCACCTCACGCGGCAGCTCGGACAGCCCCGAGGGAGTAAGTCGTATACCTTCGTCTATGCAAGCCCGCAGGTATGTGCAAGATTGGAGTCTTTGTCCGTACACAATATCATCCAGTGATTTAAAGGTCGTTCGTATCTCCTTTACAAGCTTTTGGCATCGTAGCGGGTCGCCAGTGAGATAAAAGAAGATGCCGGACAGGCTGATAGCGGTAGTATCCGAACCGGCAATGATGAGTAAGTTTGATTCAGCGCGAAGATCATTTTCATCAAAGACGGGAGCTCCGGTCTTAGGATCTCGAGCTTCGGCTAAGAAATAAAAAATGTCTTGGCGCCGGTCCTCTTCGGGCTTGTTCTCTTGCTTTTTCTGTAAACCAATTCGGTTGGTGACACTATCACGGACGAACTGATTATACTGCCGGGCGGCGGGCGGGGCGACGATATCTAGAAGTCGATCAAGGCCATGGGGCTTGAGCCACAGTAGAAATTCGAGGAACGGCACCCGGGACATCTTGTAGGGTTGTTAGAATGTGTAATTGGGATGACGGGATGGAAAGGAGCAAAGGCACAATTGAAGTGAGAGTGTAGAGCTTACTAGGTAATAAAATCGCATGTATTCTGAGATACTGTGTGGAATATATTTGAGAGGGTTGTCTCCAGGCTCCTTGATATCGAAAGATGTGCCAAAGCTAAGGTCCGCCATAATATCGAAGATGAGGCTGTCCACACTTTCCGAAAAGTCCATAGGTTGTGACCATTCGTTAGCATTCTGTATTGCCTCTGTGATGATCTGAATCCAGCGGTCCACATGGTTGACAACGAAGACTGAAGCTGCACGGATAGATCTCTCAGTGAAACACAGGTTCAGATGTCTACGTCTCCTTGCATGAGCGGCAACGTCAATACACGTCAGAGTAGTAATATCGTGTGCGTTTCTTTTGAAAGCTTCATAGAAACGACCCCTGCGCACATTCGCTTTCATATTATATATAGCGGCATACGCTTGTGGATCGCAGAACACTACCGTACTAGGCTCGATACGGACTCTGTAACCGTAAGTCTGGAACTGTTTCTGGAGCCAGATATGGCGGTCTCCCCGATACGCATAGTACCATGAGGGGATGCCACTAAGGCGTCCCCAGAAAGGTCCCGGGACATTGGCTAATGGATGAAAAAATAAGTTGTATAAGCCTTTCGCGATAATCTGAAAAGTGAAGGTTAGATACTGCGCTGGCGCTGATTCATGATTCATGTCATCGCAGAGAGATAAGAGATTCACGAACCGCAAGGGGCGCAAGTAAGAAGAGGACAACTGGGCCCGACATGATATAACGTCAGCAGTATATACAAGTGAGTGAGGATCTGAAGGCCAACCTTAGAAGGAGGCGAACAGTCAGTTTTATATATCAGTGAACAAGCTCTCTCCAGCTGTCTCGGAAGGAGGCTTAGCGTGTGCCTCATAGCAGCTGAGAGCCGGCATCTTGGGCTGAAAACTGGCAGGGGGCGGGGCAACCAACAACATCTCTCGGCACATCGCTTGAGACATTTCGTTCTAGATCATGCAACCTCCCACCTCCATCTTGACTTGCATCCGGCGAGGAATATATGTAAATACGTCGCACGTGCAATAGGACGGATTATCCGAGAAAGTGGGGATAAACCCACTCCGACGCTACACTATCAACGACTATGAAGCTTGATTTATTAGTGTAGGTCCCTGCATTTGCGACCAACTAACGGTATCTCGTCAGCAGAACCCGTTTAAGAATCGATTCAGACACGAACACAAATATGTGTATCAATCATCTGAGTGGCAATATCCTTCTTCATGTTATTGTTAATGTTGCCCTTCTGGACCTCCCTTATTTTTTTTATAGAATGGTGGACATATAAATGCTTGTGGTATTACCAACACATGGAAGCTAGACTTACAAACTCAATAAAGAGGCGCCGACGCCACGCGCACCACGCCAAGACGCTGCAAAGCAATAAGCACCAACATCAGCGGCTGTAACAGTGCAGCATGTCAGTAGCCAGACTGCCAACTGCTCAACCAATAAAGATCGAACCCTACAATTGACCTGATTACCGGAATCTTAGATATTTATCGCAAAAACTCCCTGACAGTGCTCAGTCGTGATGAGAATGCTAAGTGAGACTAAATGTGAAAATGAATGTTGGTAGGCGTAGGTTATGAATGTCCTTGTCATACTCAACAGCCTTTGCCAAGCGCAGCATCTTTCCGCACATTTACATGAAAGACTACAGATACTGGTAGCGAAAGTCTCAAATCAAAGGGAGTCACAGTGAAGCCCTAATGAGCCATGGATGAGAAGAATAAAGAATAAACTGGCTCCTTATAGTGAAAAAAGGAGAGTCTGGTGATTTAATCTCACTTGATAGAATAAAAAAAAGCAAAGTAGAAACTGGAAGAAATCGTATAGGGGTTACATGAATACTTGTTGTCGCACGGAGAAGGCTAAACTTCTTCGTGATCTAGGCTGCAACTATATACACTTTAGGTCCTTTGTCTCTTAACATCGTGACAATGTACTAACTCTTGAAGATGGTCTACATGATAAGTAAAACGCATGGGCCACGGGCCATGGCCTCACGGGCCACCCCGCCACGCGATTTTTACGCGACACCGCGTATATAATCTCAGCGCAATAACGCAGTCATCTTTAATTTTCTTTTTTTTTAGTCATAATTAATCGAGTTGCCTTTTTTTGCTGAATTTTATGATATCTTTACTTTTTAACGAAGCCTGTTATTGGGGCGCGGTTTGCAATGTTAAGCTTGGCATGGGTGTCCGGCCAGCGGCCCGTAAGTGGGCTGTTTCCAGAACCACCTTATAACGCCGCCTTGATGGTATTCCAACCAAAAAAGAAACTAATCAAAACCTTTAAACCTTGTTACCTTATTTAAAGGGTTAATTAGCGTATTGGGCGGTTGGCCAGGCTAGGCTAAGCTATACGCCTTTGTTAGTAAAGTTTAAAAGTATTGCTAATGCTATGCTTAGTTTAACAAAAAAGTTAAAAAAAAGTTAGTTATGTGTAATATTATAGCTTTTTTAAGCAAAACTTAACTGTAAAAACTGCTAAGTTATATATAATTAGCTATTTAAAAGTTAATAGCATAACAGTAAAAAATATTAACTTATTTTTTAATTAATTTAAAGTTTTATAAATTGTTTATATATTTATTAAACATTAATATAACATTAATAAAATAAAAGTTAGCTAAAAAATTAGCAATAATTATTAAATTATTTGCGAGGTTGCTATATAGTTAGCTTTTAAAAAAAATATTAAAAAAAGCGAGTGAATTATTGTACTAAAGTGTATCTCGGCTAATGGTTATGCCTTTTTGCCGCTTGTTATTTTAAAAGGCAAAAATGTTTAATATTAATGGTTTTTTTGCCGCAATTTTGGCTTATAAAATAACTAGCTATTTAAAGCTTTGCTAAAAAAATAAACTAGCAATAAAATTGCTTTAAATTAGCTTAAAGGCGTGTTTATTTTTTATGTTTAAAGGCAGCATAACAATAAATAAGTGGTGTTAATTTGCAATAGCTATAACTTTTACACAAATAACACCTTTTTAGCGACCTGTTTGTTTAACAAAATCTAGCTAATTTTTTATAAGCTTTATTGCAGTTATATTGTTTAGGCGTTAAATATAAGAGTTTTTAAGCCTTTAAAAAAACGGCTTTGCAAATATTTACATAAAAGCCTTTGTATAAAGTTAAAATACCTCCTTTAAAAAAAGATTTTATTAAGGCTTTACAATTAGCAAAATTTAAAGTTTTAGTGCTTAAGATAATAAAAAAGGCTTGGGCAACAGCTGGGATTTTTTTGCGTGATTAATTAAAGCTGTTATTTTTAAAATATGTAATATTAGAGAAAAAGGGTATTGTTAGGGCTAAGCCCGCAGGACCGCTAGCGAATAAAAGGCCTAAAACACCAGATTTCTTAGTATTTAATCCTAAATATTATATGGAGACACCTTTAACTGGCCAAGATCTTTGGCGAAGTTGCCAGAAATTTGCAGCCGATTACCCCGCTTTTCATATGCCGGCGCAAAGGTTGGTGACCCGGAAGGCTGCGAAGGCTTTTGACCAATAAGCTGAAAAGATTGCGTTTTTTGAAGCGAAAGTCAAGACCCTTTAAGCCAGGCTGAAGAAGTCGATCAAAAAGAAGCGGAAGAAGGTCAAGCCGGCGCTGGGACGCAGGTTTACTATAATAGCAGACGTACGCCGGGTCAAAAGAAGGTTGAGGCATAGGGCTATTTATAAGGACGAGGCAAGCGATTGCGAGGTGCCTGGGACTATAAAAAGCCTTACAAAGGCTATTGCAGAAAATAAGTCGGAAGTAAAAGACTGTATTGAGGTTAAAAACACTTGAAAAAGCAGTTGCAATAGTTTTTTTGTTTAAAAAAAGGCTTTAATTGAAAGGTGGTGGTAGGCGGGGCAGGTGGCCCGTGACATCATGGCCCGTGGCCCCTGCGTTTTACTTAAATTAAAAGTGCCTCAAGTTGACTTTTACCTCAACGTCTCTGAAAAGAAGGCTCCAGAGGATGGCTGGGAGTGAAAAGAATCCTTGAAATGATGTCACAAGTAACAACCCCTAGCGCACCCAGAGCCCATGCCTAATCATCTTGTACCTTATAGCTATCATCCGAAGGCCATTGCACTACTCGGCCAACTGCGAATTCGCCTTAAGGATCGATAGTTCAGAAACATTCTCCTCTGAAAACACCTGAGTATGCTCTAATGGCATCCTATTTCTAGCATTTTGAATACTCGGGAAACTAGTGCAAGCTAATGAAAAATATCTCGACAGGTTTTTTTCCAGCGAGGATCTGGACAACGGGTCGAGATTCTTAGACTTTACCGCTAATCCATCCACTGGGTACTATCAACCTAAACACACATTGATAGGGAGCTTCGATCTCGTTGCCATCGACAGTAAGCGCCTGACTTTCATCTATTACATTAGTGGGAAAAGAAGTAATGAAATGACGAGTCGGAAAATTCTGGGAGCTTCGAAATTGAGGAGACCATATTTGCGATAAACCGGCCAAAAAAAAAAACGATGAAGTGAAAATACGGCTTATTAACTATGGGGGCTATTTCAGGATGATGATCAAATCCGGAAATCTTACATGTGGTGGACTCTTATATGTATATATAAAGATTGTGACTAATCGTACTTATAATATCACCAATTCGAGAGTCCTCCAGGTGCCTTTTCAAACTTGAACTCATGCGTACCAATTGTATCATCTAAAAAGGTAAGTGAGGTGTGGTTGTAAAGCTTTGGGTTGCATTAGGCCTCGGCGCGGAAGCGAAATCTGATATTATAACACGCCAATAATCATAGAGCTGGGTCTCGTTCGACAATACTCTTGGGATGTATGCAACAACTACCTAACTAGTTAGGCCGGATCTTTTATTTCTTCCGAGGTTTATACTTTTCTTAACGAGATGAATGGATTAAGCTCTTGTAATACGTCTACTCGGTTTCTTTAACTGTAAGTACATAACTTGATTATGCTAGGAGGTGATCGAAGAATGGGTATACTCTAGTACAACAGGTTAAAGTTAAAACTTACTTCTTTATTCAAACACCTCGAAACTCTAAGCGCCGAGTTGACCCCTCTAATAACCCCCTTAGTTGTGCTGACTTAGTGAGAACTCTGGCACTCCCCAGGAAAAAGAGACAATTCATTGATGGGGATGTAGTATACGTAATGACTATGATCTAAAGCAGTTGCACAAAACCTATGTGTGCGTAATCTGATCCCTTACATCTAATTAGCTTGAAATACTTATCAATCCAACCTTTATTCATAGTAATGGATAACGAAGTCCCCGCGCCCAACTCGGCCAATTCGGATCTGACGAACGCGTGGCAAGCTGAATCAGAGCGGGTTATGTCAAAAAGCATTCCGGAAAGCCGACCTGTGTTAATGGGTGATGACGATGTATCTAATCGTCTATCCAGGGCTGATGATTCGGCAATGGAAAGAGAAACTGTCTGATCAAGACTAGATAGGAGATAATCCACCTTTGTCCTAGGCTGACGGCGCCGCCGTTGGCCGAATAGCTTGCCTCGTAGACCGAAAATCACTAAATCTAGGACCAAGTGGACCACGACACGCGGCACCGCGTAACTTTTACCCTCACTAGGCCAATTCATTCATTCCATCAATTGAATAGCGCCTACGCTTTAACGCGCAGAGGATCCGTTCGGTCAGCAATTATGGTTCGTTGGTGTGCAGTAAGATGAGGTTGCTACGTACCAGAAAATAGTTAATCATCGTAGTCTAAATTGAAGATAGAACGACTTTCTGAAATTGCAACATTTCTTCAAACGATGTTGTCATCTCAAGCATTGTGAGGCTAACAATAATAGCCAACGTTGATAATATGCATGGCTTCTATTCAAGACACACGGCAGTGCTTGCCAACTTGTTCTCTCTTAACACACTCTTAACCGTCCTAACTCTTTCACTTCAAGTCCACGCTGATGCTCCCTACCACACAAACCTTACATCATACCAAGAAGGTGATCTAGGCCAAAAGCCAGCGCAGACATTCTTCTCATCGCCCATTAAGGCCCCCATATATCAGGTGAACAAGCTAGACGCGGGCAGGATAGATGATACGCGCTTCATCTTCTTAACGGGAGAATATGGCGGGTATGGACCGAGTATTGTCTCTTCTAAAGACCTCAGTCTCGTCTACGCGGACCATGCGTACAACTTTGCGCAGGCGGCGCGACCGGGCACGCTCTACGGCGAGCCGGTGCTCGTCGTGTACGCCGGGGACGCCGTGCGCATCTTTAACCGTCACTACGAGCTGCTGTACGCCGTCCAGCCGCAGGGGAATCTAAAGGGGGACATAGCGGACTCGCAGTACGTCCGCTGATCCCAGCCATCCCCCTTTTATAGTAATCGCTGACTCTAGTGCGTAAAAAGCGAGGCACACCTCACGGCCGACAACACAGTCGCGCTAGTCGTCGCAAAAAAGCAAAAGGCGAATCTGCAAGCCATCGGTCAAGGTACAGAGAGCGTGACCAACATCCTCATACAAGAGGTTGAGCCAAAGAGCAACGCCGCTCTCTTCCAGTTCGACCTGATGAGCTACTTCAATGTCGAAGACTCGTTCTGGCCGTACAACGGCGCCGGTCCGTACGACTTCAACAACGCACATGACCTATGGCACGTGAACTCAGTCGAGAAGACGGCCGCGGGCGACTTTCTCGTCAGCAGCCGCCATCTGCACTCCGTGTTCCTCCTCGACGGCGTCACGGCGCAGGTGAAGTGGGTGCTCGGCGGGAAGAGGAGTAATTTCACCGACGTCTCGAGGAATGCCTCGGCCGTCTTCCACTGGCAGCACGATGCGCGCTTCACGGCTGAGAATCGCATCACGCTGTTCGATAATCAGGCTGTGTTTAATGGGTTCTGTACCGGCGAGGAGCAGGAGTGGGGTTGCTCGCGCGGGCTCGAGATCGAGTTCGATACTGAGTCTTGGACGTATTGGGTCGTGAATGAGTGGTATCATCCCCAGGGTCTCGTCAGTGCTTCCCGAGGCGGCGTCAATCGCACACCGAAAGGCAATACGCTTGTTGCCTGGGGCCAGAACCCTATGTATACGGAGTACGGGCCCGATGGTGAACTTGTCATGGACGTGCAGCGTGGCCAGGTTCTCGCTCTGGATCATGGGATCGGTCCCGTTATTGCCTATCGTGCTTGGAAGGCGGATTGGATTGGCCTGCCAAAGTGGCCGCCTTCTATTGCAGCCAATACCACGATGAATGGAACGACTGTTTATGTATCATGGAATGGTGCTACCGAAGTGGAAAACTACGTGTTGGTGAGTTCGTCCTCCGATCAATCCCTGGCCCTAACAGGGGCTTGTGGTGTTTACCTTCGTTGGTATTCGCTAACTTCCATTTATAGTTCACGTCCAATAATATCACCGGATTGAATGGCGCGGGCGCCCTTACTGCTGTATCGAAGAGAAAGGGCTTTGAAACGTCGTTCCATGTGAATGAACGTAGGAGGTTTGCTCGGATCGCCGCACTTCATCTCAACGGAACGATCCTGGGCTATACAATGGTCATGGACATAGTGAGGAATAAGGCCATCGACCCCGGATATCCTGTCGACGAGGTAATTGCCTTGAAGAAGGTATATCGCATCCATATATTTGATATTTCAGTTTGGTCATACGCGGCCGTCTTTCTTGTCGTTGGATTCACCGCGTAAGTTCGCTCTCCCGCTCTGTCTAATCTCTTCTGAAATATTGGATTGCTACTATCATCGTTTGCGGATAACTGACTTCTGTCTAGATTGTTAGCAATTTTGATAATACGGAGTGCTCGTGGCGGCGTTCGATGGGGCTATGCTGGAATAGCTGGCTATAAGAGAAGGACGAACAGTCTAGTTTCTTACTTGTTCAGTACAGTTAGGCAAAGGAATAATAAAAACGACGATATACGTCTTGGAGTAAAGGAGGAGGAAGAAAGTCTTATTGGTGAGCGGGGGATAAAAGAGTAGAAGCCTGGGATGGCGAGAGTGGCATATCGAGATGAGAAAGCCATACCATAGCGACTATCATTTTCTTTGTTATAATTGGTTTCGTAATGAAAAAAATCAGCGATATATGCGAATACAGAGTGACGTCCAGAGATGGTTCGGAAATCTAAATTTAATGAACTGCTTTAACTCGTTTATCAGGCTCGTGTGATAATGGCAAAGTCATTGCTCACAATGGAGACGTGTCCATTCTCCTTGTATGATTTGTGACCTGATGTCAACTGAGCATATATTTAGTCAAATCGCACAGGCTGATAATGAAATAAATTACATACTATAAGTATCACAGTTGACCTGCTCTTTATGTTATAGAAATGTCACAAAACGCGGCGGCAACACTACAACGAGCATAATTACTAGTATGGTGTGGGGCAATATGTACAACTAGAGCTCGGAGAACGAGGTCAATCGGATCAATGAGTAAAAAACTAGTGGATGGAAAACAGAATGACCTCTTACTCATAGTCAGCTTTAAATCGCAACATAAATACTCATATCAGCGGGAGTCACAAATGAGCCATAAAGATGACAGAAACCATCGGAATTGAGCTACATGGACTTACCTACTCTTCGCGCAGGCATCATTACCAGATGTAGAGTTTATTCGATTATTGCGGGGTTAAGCTGTGATCTATTCACCACCTGCGAGGCGCTGTCGCGCTCCCTGACGTGAATGTGCGAGTTGTTATGGCCGCTTTAGCCCTCTCTTTCTCTAGCTTGGCCAAGCCCGTCCTGTCTGTTAAGGGAGTAGCGTCGATGATATTATCAAACGCATCATTGCCGTCAAGATCCGAATAGTTATCGTTATCAGAGTCTGGTTGCATATCTAAATCGACTTCGTATTTCTGTGGTTGAGGTGGGGGAATGGCCTGCGGCTTGGGCTTCTTATCAATGTCTTCGGGATCGGCGAAAGGCTTTGATGCTAGGATTTTGCGTCTAATCTCCTCCATCTCGGCCTCATCATCTTCATCATCGGTTATGTCGAAGGGGTCCTTCTTCTTTTGTGTTGCTTTCGAGTCTCCTGCAATTCTACCTGGTTTGGGCCATTGCTCTGGTTTTTTGCCAAGGTAGATACCGTCTATACTTTCATCATCGCTGTCGCCACCGTCCCCTTCCTTGCCGCTACCATCATCGTCATCATCCGAGTCCGAGTCCGAGTCTACTATTGCCCTGCGATTGACATTTCCTCCTTTCCATAGATCGTCGTCGTCGTCATTCTCCCGACTTTCGGCATGCTCTCGCTCCAGACGTTCCAGCCACTCCTTCTCCGTGGTCTTTATGGCATCCTCGTCTTCGCAGGCAGCATACTTCTTAAGTAGCTTTGAGTTTATGGCCAGGAAAGACTCGCCGTAGTTGAAGGGGCGAAGAACCTGCTCAGCCCAGTCCGGGTGGCCGCATATGTAGAAGGACGCGGCTAGGGCCTCGACGCAGTTCAACCGATAGGGTTTGCCGTAGTTGACGGTGTTCGCGGCGACGAGGTAGGGTAGCAGACGTTCACACTTGCCGCCGACCTTGTTCCACTGCACCTCCTGCGTCCGCGCCCAGGAGCACTCGACCACAGCGGCGCCATACTGGTCCATGAGCTCGCGGTCGGCCGGGGACAAGGTGTGCTTGCCGTTGGGTGTGATGATGACGCCGTTGTGGCGCTGGCCGAGATGCAGGTCGCGCATGAGCCCGAGTCGGATGAGCTTCTTGCCGGAACACCGCTTCGGGTCGCAATGGTTTAGATCCCAACAGGCGGCCTTGAAGGGAGGTTGGGCATCATCGATCTGGTCGCCATCGTCGCCATGCCGCACTGGCCGAGGCCGTCCGCGCAGGGCATTTTTCCCTCCGCGGAAATTGTCTTTCTTGTGGCGCACCATTACTTGATAGGTGTATCTTCAGAGGGAGGGTGATGGGAATGGAGGAGCGAGTAGATTATTTGGTGAGTAGAGCAAAAGCTTTCTGGATGTAAAACTCAGGTTCGGCTTAGTGTTGGAGAGAAATGCATATAGAATGATGATGATGGAATTTAGAGGGGCGTAGATCCCTGACTCGGTGATTTTGAATCTTGGCGGGGTCAAACTCCAGGTATATAATGCACCTAGCCAGCAATTGAGCTACGCTGACATAACTGTAATATAGTTGTCTTTTACTCTTACTACATCTGGATTAGTAAAATTGTAGCTTACTTGCCTTAGATAGGTATGTAGAGAGACCCTGAATACGTACTGGTAGAGAATATAGGTAGGTAGAGGTTACTAAATTGTTAAATACGTAAATACCTATAAATGAGATGCTATATATGATGAGGGATATTATTAGATCGTGTTGTTACAATATAGATGCTCAAGCATGAGATTTATAGTACCTAATCTATATACAAAATCACTTATTCTCAAGGTGAGATTTATACATGTATGTATGGGAGGCACATAAAGAATTGCAGTGAGGGCAATTGCTATCTAAAATAGGTTTAGTGTATTTTCTAGCAACCAGGCGCCAGTCCGCCACTTTGCGGTATCGTTACCCGAGAGGCTCCATTTCTCAATCCTACAAGAGCGGGATGGGGGATGAGGCCTTGATCAATCCCGTCGAGTCGAGCTGACACTATCTATCCCACTATCGCCTTGCGATCCTACGCGGACTCTGGCTATCTACCTAGGTAGACTATTTACCGACAGGCTCCAGCAACAGGTACAGGCTACAGCACACCATCAGCCAAGCTATTAGCCCGACCCACGATTATCACCACATAACATAGCATTGCGGCTAGGCGGGTTTTCTCATCGTACCTATCACCGTCATCCGTGGGCCCAGAAGAAAGAGACACCTGTTCGTCGTTATGACAGGGGCATAAGGCACCGACGTACGGATCGAACGACAGACATGAGGAGCTAGCGTCTCGTCGTCAAACGAAGTAGAATAATAGTGTACTGGCATCAACTGACAATTGTTCGATTTCGATTTTAAACTGCCTGCCTCCTTCTCTCGCCCCTTATCTGTACAGCTGAGACTCAGCCTTTAAAAAAGATTTTTGCCACAACACCGAGGGTAGTACGGGATAGTACAGCAAAGAGGGAGAGAACACGAAGCGACACGACAGCCCCGACAGCCCTGACAGCAACCTGACGACGACATGGAGGCCGCGTCGGCTCGAGCGGCGGCTCGGGACCGCTGGGGCGAGTTGAGCTACCCGCGCCCGTCGCAGCTCCAACGCTTCATCGCCAGTGCCTGCAGCCCGGACAACTTTGAGCCCAACCTGGCCCTTAACCTCGAGATCGCCGACCTAGTTAACAGTAAGAAGGGCTCGGCCCCGCGCGAGGCTGCCGTCACCACCGTCGGCTACATCAATTCCCGCAACCCCAACGTCGGCCTGCTCGCCCTCGGTCTGCTCGACATCTGCGTCAAGAACTGCGGCTACCCCTTCCACCTCCAGATTGCCGCCAAGGAGTTCCTCAATGAGCTCGTACGCCGCTTCCCTGAGCGCCCGCCCCTGCGCTACACCCGGATCCAGTCTAAGATACTCGAGGCCATCGAGGAGTGGCGCAGCACCATATGCGAGACCAGTCGCTACAAGGAAGACCTGGGCTTCATCCGCGACATGCATCGCCTGTTGAGCTACAAGGGCTACCATTTCCCCGAGGTGCGGAGGGATGACGTGGCTGTCTTGAACCCGAGCGATGTAAGTACATACAAAGAATCCATGTGCATGCATATATGTGTGTATGTACGCCACTAACATATCCCCCAGAATCTAAAATCGGCCGAGGAGATGGAAGAGGAGGAACGTGAGGCGCAGTCCGCTAAGCTTCAAGAACTGATTCGACGAGGTGCTCCCGAGGACTTGCAAGAGGCCAACCGGCTGATGAAGATCATGGCCGGCTACGATACGAGGTCCAAGACGGACTACCGCGCCAAGGCTGCCGAAGAAGTCGGCAAGATCCAAGCTAAGGCCCGTCTACTGGAAGAACGACTGGCTGCTTTCCAGCCCGGTGACACCATGACCGATGGTGACGTGTTCGAGGACCTGGCTGCATCACTGCAGAGCGCACAGCCCAAGATCCAAAAGATGTGTGAAGAGGAGTCAGACGACCACGAGGCCGTAGCCAAGCTGTTTGAAATCAACGACAGCATACACCGGACCGTCGAGAGGTGGAAGTTGCTCAAGAAGGGCGATATCGAAGGCGCCGAAAAGTTAGCGCAAGGAGCCCCTATACCGACACCTTCAGCTTCGTCCGGCAAAGCTAAAGCCTCGGCGGTGAATGAGCTGTCGTTAATCGATTTCGATGGCGACGCAGCGACGAATGGCGCCGGTGCCGAAGCACAATCGTCTTCTCAACCAGGAGGGTTAGAGAATGATCTGCTGGGCTTGTCCCTAGGTGACAGTACCGGTAACTATGGACAGGGTGGTGGCATTTCTCTTGGTTTTGGTGCCAACCAAAGTCCGTTAACCCCGATCCTGACCCTGATCAAACCTCTTAACAATGAAGCACTTTGCTAACTTTACTGTAGATATACCTGGTCCAGCACTTCTCTCATCCCTAACGCAGAACAGCACTGCCAAAGGCCCATCCCCAACTCCTACACCGCCTCCATTCTCTCCGTATTCAGGATTCGCTTCGAAGCCATCGGCATCACAGTCTACAACGCCACAACCCCCTGTGGGTCAATATTCTGCGTTCTCGCAACCTCCCCAGAAAACGAATGATCCTTTCGCGTCTCTTAGCTCGCCTCAGTTCTCATCCAAACCCGCTACACCTCAACCATCAGCGGCACCTGCTGCACCCAATGATGATGACGAATGGTCGTTTTCTTCCGCTCTCCCGCCAGAGGTATCTACTCCACGTGATCACCAGGCCGTGGTGAGCGATAAGCTTCTCCATATCAATATGAAAGCTGTCAGGGCACCACAAGCACCAAACGCGCTATCGTTATTATTTTCCTTTTCCAATCATTCGCCGCAGCAAATTAGCGATCTGCACTTTCAATTGGCGGTGACAAAGGTAAGAACCCCATTTCATACTCACGAATGTTTCATCCTATACTGACTAATTCACGACAGGGTTACGAGCTTAAACTCCAACCACAAACAGGGCGTGAATTGCGACCCAACCAGGAAAACGGCGTGACACAGGTCATCCAGGTGTGGCATGCCGGCGAGCCGGCCAGGAAAGTCGACAGCGCGCGGTTACGGTGGCGCGTCAGTTATAAATGGGGTGCGGAGAACAAGGCCGAGACGGGCGAGATTCCCGAATTTATCATTGCGTAGTAGAAAGTTATTTATAATTGGTCGATTATGTATGTGGTTGACTGGTGAGGTTGGTTGGTTTACTAACCACCTACCTACATACCTACCTAGGTATCTTATCTGAAAATACAGAACGATGCAGAAAGAAACGAGGGTTGTTCTTGTGAAGTGTTGAATCCGAATCCGAATCCGCATCGTCGTTGTTACTTTGATTTGATGCCTAAGAGAGAGCGCGCTTAATCGCTGTGTTTATTTGTGTTTTGTTTTCGACTTGTTGATGTGAGTTAGATCTAAGTTTGAACAGGTAAGTTGAACTTGACTTAAATCAGCTAAGGCAGTTCGACTCAGCTCAATCAACTCAATTCGACTTCACTCAACTTAACTAGAGATTGTCATAAGGAAAAGGAAGGTAATTTCATCTCTCTCATAAACTTGGACAAACAAGTGGGCATCCAGTGAGTAGATAGTTATATCGGGAACAAATCTGCTCCGTTTGCATGCTGGGTATGGATATGGGTATATCCCTACATACAAACCACTCGGTAGATATCCCAAGGCTACCTACAGCAGCCCGAGGGATGAGGATTACATAGGTGAGTGACCAGGTATCTATGCAGTCGGTTTCGATATCCGCCATACGCGCCGTGCACGGTTCTGGGTCGCTTTGCCAGGCATGGAGAGGTAGAGAGTATCACTTATAGAGACATAGCCATTCATACTTGACTTAGGTATGTTAGTAGGTATTTGTGAAGGTATGTAGTAGATAGATAAGTACATCGGTGAGTAGGAAGTAAGTAGGGGGGGTTGGTTGTGTACTAAAGCTATATACATGATAATACAATACATATACACATACAGCTGCCAATGAAAACAGCTTCAGTCATGCGCTCGCCACCTCCTTTTCCCCGCGCGCCATCTGCTCAGCTGTATCTTTCTATATGCTTTAGTGCCACCCTCAAGAAGGACGTGTATCTCGTGTCGTCTTCATGTATACATACGCCCCAGATGCACCCATGCCAGATTTCTATGTCCACCCGGATCGTACAGGTAATACAGATATCATCAATCTTACACATGCCACTTGGCATTTCCACTCCCTTCTTTTTTATATACCGATGATCATTACCCATTCCTTTTGTTAGAGTGGACGAATGCCCAATAATACGGAGTCAATAGCAGTTACCTACCAGGCAGATAGTGAGCCTATAGATAACACCCCAAAATCACACTCAACCAGGCCATTACAGGCTTCGCTTGGTGCGAATTTCTTCGTAAGCTTGGATCTGGTCGCCGACTTCGATGTCCTGGTACTCTTCGAAGCCCATGCCGCACTCGGCGCCTTTGCGCATTTCCATAACATCTTTCTTGACGTGCTTCAGGGTTTCGAGTTTGCCTATTTGGAAAAAAGTCAGTTTGATAGTTTCCAGGGAACGGGACACGGCGGCGGAATGTCAAGACGTAATAAGAATGCTGGAGGATTAGGAAGTAGGAGTACGAGATTGTGAAATGAACTAGGGATATATCATAAAACTTACCCTCGAAAACAACCTCTCCACTCCGCAGGACACGGTAAAGATTATTCTTGCCGACGACTCCGTTACGCACACGACAGCCAGCAATATTCTTGTAGACGCGTCCCCGCAGGTTGATTGGGAAAACTTGTAAGATCTCGGCCTCACCGAGTACACGTGTGCTCACATCGGGCGCAAGATACTCGCTCAAGTTCGCCTTGACGTCATCCACGAGATGATAGATGATGGTGTGATCAAGTATACGAACGCCCTGCTCTTCCGCCATTCGTCGGACGTGTCCAGGTGTTGTCGTGGAGAAGTTGATGAGCACCGATTTTGACGTCGCTGCATGGTCAACGTCGAACTCGCTGATAGGTCCCGTCGCGGAGCGTAGTACTCGCGGCCGCACCTCGTTGCTGCCAATCTCTTGGATCGCGGCGCAAACGGCTTCCACGGACCCGTGGACGTCACATTTGACGACGAAGTTGACCATCCTCGTCCCATTCTCCTCGTCTGGAAGAGATTCTTGTACGTCTGTGCTATCTTGATCAGCTGCCTTCTCGCGTGCACGCTTTTCTTGGAGAGCCCTGCGCGCTTCATTGATGACTTCATATTCAGCAGCGTCCTTCTCTCGTTCGCGGAGCCCTTCACGGTAAGACACGGCTGTCTTAGCCTTATCTTCGTCTGGGGATTGGATGACTTGGTCTCCCGCTGCAGGAAGATCTTTCCAGCCGAGAACTTCCACGGGAGTCCCGGGTGGCGCTTCGGTAATATCGTCGCCGGCTTCGTTGCGGAGTTGTCGAATTTTTGCCCAAGTAAGGCCTGCTGCGATATAATCACCAGGCCGCAGGGTACCGCGCTTAACAAGCACAGTAGCAACTTTGCCCGTAGTTTTAAGACTACTTTCTAAAACCCATCCCTCAGCAGCACCATCGGGTTCCGCTCGGTGGTCCAGAATTTCAGAAAGGGTAAGGATATTCTCTTCCAAATCGTCTATACCCTGGCCTGTCTTACCACTTACGCAGACTACTTGAACGTCGCCGCCGAAATCTTCAATCTCGACCCCCGCTTTGGCTAGATCATGCTTAACGGCATCAACTCGAGCTCCATCTTTGTCAATTTTGTTAATTGCCACAATAATGGGTACTTTGGCGGCGCGGGCATGCTTTAAAGCCTCAAGAGTTTGGGGTTTGACACTATCGTCTGCGGCGACGACCAAAACAACGATATCAGTGACGTTGGCTCCTCGTTGCCTCATGGTTAGGAACGCTGCGTGTCCAGGAGTATCAAGGAAGGTTATGGGTTTGCCGGATGACAGCTTCACGGAGAAAGCACCAATGTGCTGTGTGATGCCGCCATGCTCTTGCGCCGCAACTGAGGATTCGCGTAGATAATCAAGTATTGTTGTCTTGCCATGATCGACGTGACCCATAATTGTCACGACAGGTGGTCGCGAGGGAAGAACTGAGGGGTCTTGTGGAGGAGGTCGTGGTTTAAGATCCTGACTGTCGCCGGCATCGACTGTTGGCTCATATCCATACTCTTGTGCTACTAACGCCGCCGTCTCACCAGCCATGAGACTGTCCAATGTCACTCCTTCGAATCCAAGCTCGCCAAGTTGAACGAGAAAATCATCAGGTTTAATCTTCAGGGCATTGGCAAATGCCGTGATACTGATCAGTTCTGGCAAGATAATAGGAATGGGTTCAGTCCGTTCCGCTTCACGCTGGGCCTTGCGCAGTTCTTTCTGTCGACGCTTTTCTTGATATTGATCGTAAGCATCTGCACCATCATCATCCTCAAACCGAGACGCATGTTTTGTCCGACGCCCGCCGCGATTTTTATCGGGCCGTTTCTCTCTCTCAAAGGGATCCCGCCGCCTATCTTTCTCACGATCCTGATCACCGTGCCGTTGCGGCACCTGGGATATTGAGTTATCCTGGTTTTCAGCAGTCCTCGCAGGAGTGCTGTCTGGCCCAGCGTTCTGGAGGTTGTTTAGGATCGGTTTGCTCGGGGATTTCCGGGCTAATTGGCCCCATTCTTGAGACATGTCACCACCGCCTGAGCCACCCTTGATAGAAGCTTTCATCTTTGCATCGCGCAGGCCAGCATTTTCCAAAGCATCAAAGCCACCGGGCGGAGCTGCTACAGTATTCAGGTTTGGCGATGCGGAATTCGCTGCAGAGTTGCCGAATTTCAAGAAAGAGGAGGACTTGGTGTTTCCCCGGCTGTCGTCCGTAGGTTGGGACGGCTTGTATTTTGTTATCAAACGGTCGTGGGAGCCATCGCGCCAAAAAGCCCCTGATCCCGTCATGCTCGATAGGCGCGAGGGAACGATGTCATTATTTTGGCCGATGCTAAGTCGTTGTCTGGAAGGTGGCGGTGGATCTAAATTTCGAAGCCGGTGGTCCACAGGAAGATTCCGCTGAAACCCAGTGCCTATGGGAGTATTCCGCTGAAAATCGGAGCTTA
The DNA here is from genome assembly GCA_022385695.1 of Xylaria arbuscula. NCBI lineage: Eukaryota > Fungi > Ascomycota > Sordariomycetes > Xylariales > Xylariaceae > Xylaria > Xylaria arbuscula. The sequence goes on along the minus strand of MU279364.1, from coordinate 210,382 downwards.
TGGGAACATCCCGCCGAGGTTCAGAGCTTACGGGGACATTCCGTTGAGGCTCAGAGCCAACATTAACATCAATCCTGTTTAAGATACCAGGTTTTATAGGAGAGGGCTGGGAAATGCGATGTTTTGGGCCGAGTGTGACCCCGATCGGAGCCACGGATCCAACGCCACGAGGGGAGAGGCTGGGTAGAGAGTTCCGTATTCGCACCCGGCTGCTGGCGTCGCCGTTCCTCTGGGGGGTCGTTGCCTGCTGGTTCGGATGTCCAGGCGCTAGCGCTTCCCTCTGGGCGATGAGATTTTTTCGCGCCTTCGCTTCATGGGGATTCAGATAATCACCTATGGATGTTCTCTGTTTTCTGAAGTTGAGGAACAATTTTCGATCAGGTTGCTGGGCGGAAGGAGCGTCGGCGTTCGGTATCGGCGCTTGAGGAGGATTGGCTAGCTGAGACGAGCTACCTGACTGCTGGAGCGTCGGGTTGGTTGTCGTTGAAAACCGCCGGGTGTGAGATGGTGATGTGTTCGAGGGGCCGTCGGCGACCGAAGAGAAGGGGGGTGGTGGTCGCGTATGGCCCGGGGCATGGTTTCTTGCACATTGTGCTGTGTCTGAGAGGAGGCGGCTTTGCGGCAGCCGAGGTGTTCGTGGAAGGGATAGACGATGCTGGCACAATGCGCAGATAGAGATGTCCTTTCCCGCCCTGCCTCTCAGCATGCTGAAGTAGTGATTTCTAGGCGACGATGTGACATCTGAGGGTTGGTGGGCTGGCGATAGCGCGGCAAGGTCTCGAACTCGAAATGACACAAGTGGTGGGTGTGGTGGTAGTGGTGGTTACAGCGATTGCTGTTGTAGCTATGCCTATAATAGCGAACAGATTATGTAAAGATGATTAAATGTCTAATCTAAAAATACATAATATAGCTCTAGGTGAATTAAGAAGAGGTAGGTAAATGTCGTCAAGAAGATTAATCATAGGTCGTGTTGCCCTTGAGAGCTGATAATGTATGCGATAAGAAAAATAATTTATCTAGATCGAAAAGTACCTAGTGTACCTTCCACAGAAGCTAAGGTAGCGCGGGTATCCATACTTAAGGCCGCCTATTGACCCCATACATGTACACACCTCTCCGAGCTATTCCCCGGCCTTAAAAACGATAGGAATCATGAATTCCAAACTGGTAGAAGTTAATAAATAAATCGTACTCTAAATGTACCCGGTTGCATCGCATAGTGGTCTATAATAAAAGAGAATATGCTCCATAGATCTCATGATTTGAGCTCATTCCCCACTCTCTAAATCCCGTATTATTATTATTCCTTTATATGTAAACCTACTTTCACAAGTTTACATTCGCTGGGCATTCTATTCGCCATTAACTACATCTCGGGATAGCTACAATCGGCCATGTGATTTCTCAGGAGTAAATAGGTACCGGTACTCGGTAAGCCACCAAGCTCCGTGTTCGAGTAGTGCTTCAGATATTACTCGCGTCCTGGCAGACAATCTGGCATATGTCCTGCGTAGGTATGATATAAACGAGAGATTGATCTCAATTACAATGTCCCGATGCCGTAATCTTTTGTCGTAGTGATATATGCCATCAATCACTGAATACCCAAGTCCGAGTCGGTGCCGACACTCTGCTTCCAAAAATCGTCAAAAGCAATACCTTCCTTTTGGAACAGTTCCCTAATTTCCTTGGCGGCCCGTTCCTGTCTCTCAGGGCCGAAGCCTCCGGGCTGCGATGATTCATACTGCACGATCTCGATCCAGCGGTAGAACAGGTCCTCCTTTCCTAGGTTGGCGAGAGCGTCCCGAAAGGCAAATACCTGCCTACGACGGTCGTCTTCTTGCGCTGCTGCCTCGGCCTTGAGGTCCGCGCACAACCACCCCCAGTCTTCTTGGTATAACAGGATGACGAGCGTAAAGGCTTCGATGGCTGCCATCTTCTCGTCTACCATCTTGGTCGCGTCAATCATCGCACCCCAGTCGAGGTCCCAGTCGCCATCCATGAGTACGTAGCCGGTCTTTTCGCCCAGCACCATCGGGGCCGTGGCCATGTTCACGCGGGCCAGGAAGAAGCTGCGCGCTGCGCTTGTGCCATCTTCGCCGTCATTGACCACGTCGCCCATATTCTCGCTCCACTTTCGGCTACGGCGGACCACGACCTCACGGTCGCGGAAGCCGACTGCCCGACGCCAGGCCACCGGGTTGCCATGTTGCTGTCCGAAGCAAAACTCAATCGGCCACGGCCACAAGAACATGGTGAGCACAGTGTCCAGCATGAAGGTAAGTGCACGTCGGCCAACTTCGGGAATGATCTCCTCCCACGTCATCTCGTCGACAAACATGGTCGTCTCATTCCAGTGCCCCATCGCAGAGGTCACCAGGCTCAGATAGTAAGGTGAGATGTAGTACACTCGCCAGGCGAAAAGGGTGACGATGGCGAGATTCATGAGTATGGGCACCAAGAAGACCTTGCGCTTGAAATCCCGGGGCTTGTTGTCGATGTGCATGATGTACACGCGCTTCTCATCGAACGTGTCGATGATGGGCTGCAGCACCTCGGGCGGACGCTTGTAGGGAGCAGGGGGCCCTCCATCTTTGCGATTTGCAGGTGTTGATTTGGCCGCTTTTCGTTGTCGCACCATGGCCGATGGTGAGTGCGCGTGCTCGTCGAAAATGAAGAGCCTGCAAGTACACGTTCGCCCAGGCCTGTTCGTCAAAATGTAAGCTCCCTGACACTTACCTACCGGCCTCTAATAATATTACGGCACTTCCGGTATATCAGAAAGTACCAACATCCTGGTACCTGGGCACCTGTGAGTTGTGGTCCAATAATGGATCGGCCAGCTGCAACGGACCGCAACACTTGCCCAGCTTTTATCCCCCTGCCAATGAGTTTGGACAAGAAGCTGTATTACATCAATTCATTAAACTTATTATTAACTGCCTCAAGATCGACACCTGCGAGCACAGCATGCAAGTACAGCATGCGTCTCAATGTACTCACAACCCTAAGATCTAGGCAAAGAATCATCTAGATAGGTAAGGACTCATTTTAATCGCGTGAAAAAGAAATGTATTGATTCGAACGAGACAAGTCGGGAGAACCTCCTCTACTACCTTGCAACTGAGATGAAATGCTGCGCTGGTAAATGCTTCCCAGGTCTGCTCTAGATTACCACGCAATTTGCAAGCGTTATATCCCGAAAACCCTTCATTTCTTCCCCTTCTTCACCGGCTTTCCGAGAGCCGCCTCACGTTTCTTAGCCTCCTTGACCTCTCTCTCCAGTCGTCGCTCATTCTCCTGCTCATCCCTTTCCTCTTTCTCGGCCTAAAATACCCCAGCATGTTAGCGATCATTTCATTTTTCATGAGTTTCGGCACGGAATCATGCGAAACAGTTCGGACCTGGGAGATTACATACCTGTTTCCGAGCAGCGTCCGCCTCTCGCTTCTCGCGGATCAGCCGTAGGCGAGCCATGTCAGCCTTGGCCTCATCCGTCTTGCCCTCGGCGTGCAGCTTGCGGTACCGCTCGGCGGCTTGTTGTTTCTCGAGAGCCTCGCGCTCCCTTCGGCTCATTGTCGATTTGTTTACCGACAGCTTGCTCACTCCCTCGGTGGCAGCCTCAACGCCCGGTGCCGGGGCTTTTGTTTGTTGCCGAGCAGCTTTGGAATGGTTGGGATTGGCTGGCATGTCGTCGTCCTCCTCTTCCTCTTCGGAGTCGCTAGGAAGATCGCCAACCTGGACTTGGCCCTTCTGTCTCTTCGCTATAGCGGCATCTTTCTGGGCCTTCTTGGCGGCCTTGCGCTCTTCACGGCTCTGCTCTTCTTGCGCTTGAGAAGGACCGGCGTCTGAATCGTCATCAGAATCATCGTCGGAGTCTTCTTCCGAGTCTTCTTCGCTATCGTCGTCGTCGCCGCTCTCTTTCTTCTGAGCATTCTCGCTCCACATGCTGACCTCGTTTCCCTCGGCGTCGAGTGGTCGGAGATCACGGGAGAAATGCTTTCCACCTTTTGTTTTCATGTTAGCCACCATTTGCGACTCAAAATTTAAGCAACTACAGGAATGGGAAACAAACCTCCTCTGGTGAATTTCTTAAATTTGCCCCCGCGACCGCGCGAGCCGGCGCCCGGTGCTGCTGATCCTCCTCGAGGCGGCATAGCGGTAATAAATAGTGATTTGGAAGGTATGTGCTAGAGCGCAGAACTCTTTCGGGGGGTGAGTAGATAGGCAGCACACGTGCGGCGACAGAAAAGTTGTTGATGAGAGCTGGTGGTAGGGTGGACTGTGTGTTTGGTGAAGCAATAAAGCAATAAAATTGGATCGGGATAGTTCTTTCCGATATCACTTTAGTTCTTTCAAGTATAGTGGAAAAGCACAAGTCGTAGCGACTGTGGTTGTTATTGGTGTAGCGGTTTGTGGATATTCAGGTAATGCTTGTGTGGGCGAAGTTTGTAGGTTCAAACGAAAATAAATAAGGCCGGTATTTATAGGAAAATATCCTCCTGCAGTGTTTGTTTACAGACTGCGGGCTGAGTGAGTCAGAAAATATATTAGGAAGAAAGTTTGATGAAGAGTTTATTAGTCGCGTTGAACAAAATCCCTACCCACTGTCCAGTGCCTACCCCCCAATAATTCTTGAAGATGGCGGGGTAATCAACCTCGATTGCCTTTTGCAGGGACTGGATTGGCTGATATTCGTTAGCGGCCAATCAACGTTAGCCGCTTCTGACCTCATAGAGGATACATAGGTAAGTACTTTTAGATAAGGCAAGCTAACTCAGCCCTGGCTTAGCTCTAAAGCCGTTGCCAAGCCAATTGTCCTAGCCACAGATGTGATGTGGCTATGCTTATCTAAGTGCAGCCACAATTACCTAGATCTGTGTTAGGCCGTCATTAGGTACCCACAAAATGCAGCCTCTTTTATTGATTAGCCGCATCTCAAATCATTCTCCCTCTCTTCTTCTCTTTTCCTTCCTCATCATAAAACAAGAACAATCCTTCATATTCACTCTGGCTTTTGCTCTTCTCAATGGCAGGTCTTGGAGGGGAAATTGGAGGAGAGAGGAATTCATTTTATATTCGATCACTTACCCTCTGGCCCGTTGCAGCTTGCTGCCGTTGGGTACCGGAGAAATTTTCGCATCGATACATTGCTACCTACCCATCGTTTCCGCCATAGTCGCTGTAGTATCATACAGCTCGTAGGACAGATCATACCATTTACCGTAACACTACCTACACTGGTATGCGCCAGAACTTGATTGCCCTGTACCCTTAGTCATGAGTGATATTCACTCGTACTAGGTACAGGGCGTTGTATAACGTATACTCACATCACGCACAATGGTCCCTCTTTGTCTGCTGCCTGAAATAACTGGGCAGATTGAAAATTAACCCGAGTCACGCATCGCCTTCAAGTCTTTTCCACATTTTCTACTTGAAATTACCCAGTGTTACATGGGATCACTCACCTTCTCATTGTTGTTATAGGCGAGAATGTGCGGTGTACCTTGTGCACAGAAGAATATCTCGGTAGGCAAAAGACATCTGCTGTTGTGCAAAGGTTGCTAGAACATCTGCGTGAGTCTCATTAACCACAAACGAGGATCCCTTGGCAACCTTGTGACGCTGTGATCAGGCGCAATAGAGTACCTAGTTCAAGAGTGTCTGACTCCTCTGGCCAACGTAGCCGCTCCTTATCGCTGGCGGTTCTGGCGGCCATGTCATACAACGGAAGCCGCTGTTTGCTGATCAGACAGTCAGCAATAGTACACGTCCCAGGGTTGATTAGTCGCTGGCTCGAGATTGTGCCTCGTTCCCATTGCCGTCTCTTAGCCGGTTCCGCATTCGCATGACGGCGTGGCGTACCCTGGGACGCGCCGCTGGCCCAAAAGGCTGAGATCAATGATGTTTCGTACCACAAAAGGCCCTATAGCACTCGATGCCTTGTTCCCTATTGTAGCTTGACCTCAGCTATCAGATCTGAACCTGCTGCAGCCTTTGGTCTAAACCCACCTAAGCATTCGTCTACAAAAGCTGCCCCGGGGCTCTCCTTTCCGGCCGGCCATTTACCCACACCTGTTCTCCGTTGTCGACCCGCACCAGCTTCGCTGCTACTTTGCGCCTTGTTTGCGCCTTGTGCTAGCACTGCTGCGCCGCAGGACCCAGCGACGTTGTCCCGCGTTGTACGAACTATATCCGGACAATACGATATAACTCTGGGCGACCCTCAAAGGCGGTCGCCTGGCCGCTGAAGTAGAGGTCCAGTGCCGGGATTCCCTCTCCCCCCTTCCTGCTTCGAGTCTCCGCAGCACCCGTATTGCGAGTCCTTAACACAATAAGCTGCTATGTGATCATAGCTATAGCAGTTGAAGCACTGCTTCACAATAACATCTGGGGGGTAGGTTTCGCAATTGGACAACTGCGCCTCCCATCTCCCATGGCAAATCGACCTTACAAAGGCGGCAAGTCGGTTTCGCTGAGTACAGGTGAAGTAGTAGCGCAGCGTGTTTTACCTGGGGTTCTTAGGGAGTAAACGGCGGCACATGGAATCATCGCCGGAGGCATCCTTCAATGCTATCGCTAAAGCGTGATCATTGTGTATCCTGCGTAGACGCCCTACCAGTAACCCCTTTGCGATAATTGTTGTATCGAACCGGGACTGTTCTGTCGCTAAGCAGTTGCTAACTGTTGTTGCTGCAGCGGCTGTCTGGGCCCACGTTATCCCTCTTGGCCATCCCCTAGAGATTCGGGCCCTTTACTACTACTCCCCCATCTTTACCAACTGGAATATCGGTTCCAGCTCTTCATTGGTCATCTCACCCACAGCTATGAGCTCATGGTTCGAGGGCGCCTCGGGGACGCCATGGGTGCTCTTTGTGGTATTCTCGCTGGTGGACTCTGCGACGCGTCATACCATCGCCGCAGAAGGGTACAACTCGCTGATTTTGGTGATCCTATTTATCAGACTGTGCTGCTCTAGATTCCTAAGTTGCGGGCAAATCTAGTATATCTTAACAGATATAAGGGGTATAATCCTAGGCTAGAATATAATACAAGTTTCAAGGGCAGTTCACGCGTTTATGGAGACGTGGCTTACGCGTTGGTAGATATACGTGTGACACGACTGTGTGACTTGAGTTGCGTTTTTATGGACAGGGATAACGCGAACCTGCGCACTAATCCGTTTGCTGACCATTCTAAGTATCACGCAAGCCACTATCCGTCTGCATCCCTAGCTGTCTTACTGTCAGCATCCCTACCTGGTTGCCTTCTTTCTTGCCTAGTTCCACTGCGTGATCAAACATGGTTTCATCAGCCAAACCGGAGGCCACTACTTGTACAGACCGGGACCATCACGCTTCCGCCCTACACTACCTGGATCGATGTGTGGAGGTATGCGAACGATTAGCATCCCTTGAAAGAGCTTCTATCGTCCAAGATGGGCCAATGAATGTTCTGCTAGCAACGCAGATTCAAGCTTTGAGAACTCAAGTCTACTCCCTTAGATTCGAGGCCACCAATTTTGATCTGGACACGGTAGGAAAACACCTGCTGGCCACAAAGGTATTGATCTTTGACACATTAGCCTTGCTTGATTTCTACCGTAATGAGGAACATCACGGTCACGATGGTGCCCTGAACTCGCTATTTGCACTTCGACACCTTCTCAACCGCAACAAGGACTTTGGCGAAGCGGACGTACCATCTCATGATGACGAGAAATATATACGCATGGGTAAAGAGCTCTGCACAATCGTGGGCAGCTTGACTCAGGAGCCTATTAACTTGACAGGAGAAACTTTTGAGAAGCACAAGTATGGTTTTATTACCAACAAATCAGAATCATCTAACTGATGAGTAACCAAGGTCCACAATCGAGGCTTTCGTGAATCGTACCAACGAACAGTTTCGCCCACGTTATATACACAAGTACAAATCGGCAGCCGATGTGCCCTTCGTTAAAGATACGACGGGCCCTGCCTACTCTGGCAGTTTTGGTGTCGTCCAGAAAGCCACCCATAAACGGACTCAAGAGCTTCTGGCAATAAAGACATTCTCCAATATCTTTTCAAAGAAGGAGAGGGCACCGATACTGAGAGAGATTGGGTTACTAGAAGTTTGCTCTCACAGGAACATCGTTCGCTATGTCGAAGCATTCGCCATGGACGACGACGAACATACCGTATACTTGGTAATGGCACCTTGGGCGCCGTACACATTGACAAGGTTCCTGCGCACCCCCGACCGGACCCGAAAGCAGCAGTGTCCTTGGTTCGAACTGAGCTCTCCGGGATCACACCGCTGTGTCTATCGAATCCTGTACGAACTTTCCGATGCACTCGAGTACCTCCACAGTCATTCAATCAAGCATAAGGACCTAAAACCCGACAACATTCTTCTCTATCACGAAGAAAGCAATCTCGTCACGCCAGTCATCACTGATGTTGGTGTCAGTAAGATATTCAGGCAGGGAGCCGCAACAAAGTATACCGACAGCACGTGGGAATATCTTGCTCCAGAACAACATGCAGAGAAGGAGAGCACTCCTAGATCTGACATTTGGCAGCTTGGGTGCTGCTTTGCCGAGCTTCTCGCTGTGGCGGTCGCAGGCACATCGGGGTATGAAAAGCTTCATGACAGTTTCAACCGAGACGATGAAGACTGTTCATGCTCAATTGCACACGAGCACACTCAATTTATGGAAACCTTGACCACAATCATTATGAAGCGTAGCAACGCTGCACAGACGAGGGCATTCGGAGTCACCTCTGCTATGCTGGAATTGGAACCATCTTCTAGAATAGAAATTGGGCAGGCCAAGTTGACCCTTTCGTGCTTGCCCGGCTTGCCCAATTCCAGAGCCTGATGTACATACATTTGAGCGAACCTAGTGCGGACTAGAAAGGCGAAAAACGGTATGGTTGAGCAGATAATGAATGAACCAGAGTGGTCGTCTTGGTAAGGTTCTTATGTACATTGGTAAATTGGCACACTTTTTTGAGGATCCAACAATAGGGCATTTGAAGTCGGTTGTATGGGTCTATTTACTACGCTCGGGATTCTTATTCTCCAATTTATGAATCCCCGTGTCTCACCCGCAGCTTGGGTATGTCATGATCGTATCCTCGAACTGGATATTGCTGGGTAGACATGAAATGTTTCTATGTCGAAACTACCAACGGCGGACTTAGCCGATGGGACTTGGGACGCCTCGACTGACTTGAAACTTAAATTTCATATTACTGCTAAGCACTGTAAGCAGCCTCTACGCATGTCACCCCAAACGTAATGATTGTATGGTACTCAGTATATTAGGTGTATTGCATAATTCTCTAATTAATCTATTCATTCTAATATATATCTTCAAGTGCACCAATCCACTGTCCAACCGCCATCTCCAATACAAGAATGTCTTAGTTGCGAGTTGAAGATAATGGTGGATAGATGCCAGACAGCTCCGGACCTTCAATTCTCGGTGTTTCATATAATAAAGTAAGCTCAATGAGGGAAAATGGGCTAACCATTAGCACCCTCCCGAGGGAGAGGAACCTAATAAAGCCTCTCCCATTTCATACACAGCGCGGCGATTAGCATAACACCCCCGGCAATCGGTACAAGTGTGAAGGTCAGCTGTAATGAGTTGGTGATAGCCGAAACAGCGGCAGCCCGCAGATTCTCGTCTAGCTGAGAGAAGACGGTACTTTGCGCACCAGCTAGTACGGCCGTGATGTCCGCATCGGAAAACCCATGTCCCGCGAGCGCCCTCAAAAGATTTCTAGTGGCAACGGAGTGGAAGATCTGACCGGATATACCAAGTGAGATAACTTGGCCACCGATCTCTCCCACGTTTTGCAGGCTGAGCGCGGGTCCCGCATTAGCTGGGGCTGTGGTTAAAGGAGCGATAGAGTAACTCTTCTGCATCGACAGCCCACAGCCAAAAGCGACCACAACTGTCAGTCCGTATATAACGCTTGTCTGAGTGTGGGGACCGAGATAAACGACCAACAAGCTACCGCCAACAATCAAAAACAAGGAGGATACGAGGAACAGGAGTAGATAGAGTTTGACACGGCCAACGTAATGCCCTGAGACCACACTCGTCGTTGCAGTCACCGCAACGAAAGGCAGAAGCCGGATAGCGGCGGTCAAGCTGCTGTCGTTCTCGACAAATTCAAAGTAGAGGGGAATGTAAAATATGCACACGAAGAGGACCGTGATAAAAGCCGAAGTACCGATGTATAGCAACACTTGGGTACGCTCCCCCAGAAGGTGGACTGGAAACGCACGCTTGGCCGGAGTAGTAAAAAGAGCGAAGTACTGCTGAATAGCGTACAATACTATCACAACGCCAAATACCACGAACGTTGCGATGGTACGGCCGTCTTTCCACGGCCATTGTCCGCCTGCCATTGTAAGTGCCAAGAGGAATGAAACCCATACCCCTGAACCGAGGACGAACCCGACAATATCAACGTCGACAAGGCGTCTTCGAATGCTAACACCCGGCATGGGGCAGATCGACGGGAGACTGAAGATATAAAATGGTGCCGAAACTGCGCCCACGACGAGGTTGAAATAGAACGCCCAGCGCCAGGTGGCTGAAGAAACAGCGAAGGCGCCGCCGATGATAGGTCCCAGCACCGCCCCTACTCCCCAGAAGAAGCCGACTAATGTGGTATATAGACCACGTTCATCTGGGACAGTCAAGGCCGTCAAGTAGTTCAGAGAGCCAAGGTAAATGCCGGTACCTCCAGCTCCGGCAATGACTCGGCCGACAATCAAAGCAGCTATATTGGGGGCAGCACCACAGAGTGCCGAACCGATGTCGAATAGCGCCACGGTTATGACGAACATCCATTTCATGTCGAAGGCATTGTATAGGTAACCCATTAGAAATATCACTGATACTGAGCCTAGTGGGAACCCTGACCCGATCCAAGCCAACTCGTCAATGTGACCGAAAGACTTAATCACGTCACCCTGAACTGCTGCTGTGATTGTCGTGTCGAGGCCGTATAGAAAGCAGGTGATGTATAGAGAGGCGCAGATGCAGAACCAACGAATCCCATGGATTTCACGCTGCTTGATTTCTGATGTCTCGCTGCTGTTCTCCATGGTGGAATCGGCCTTCTCAGGATCGCGAGTAATCTCGCTTGGCCTTTCTATTGTGTTCGATATTTCGTGTTGCTGCATGATCTCTGAAGGTCGATTGGGGGTTGTCTCGGGCATCTGGTCTTCTGACACCAAGTTAGTTGCGTAACTGGGAAGTAGTTACTTTTGACATACCCAAAGAAAGAGGAAAGAGTCGTAAAGTTTGATGCGAATAACCTTTGTCTATTGATGTCTTCTTTTCTATTTGGTTTTGATCGTGTGGATGTCTAGTTATTTAGCCGTAACGAAGGACGAAGGTTTATATAAAGACAGGAAGATGGCTTCTATGATAGAAGTTCTATCAGATTGATTTTTAATTATATAGAATGGATGCATTTGTAAAATGGATAGACATTTTCCCTATTATAAATGTTATCAGGTCTTTCGACTTCTCCGCGTAGGCTTCTGCATCTTTTGGGTTCTGAATAATCAGCTCCTAGGTAGACCAGACTTTTCCTCGCAGACATTTTCGTGTAATACACGATGGCTGCTTTTGGAAATACCTGCCCTACTGGTTTGGTTATCAACTCCACTCGCACCATTTTCAATCAACCCTATTGGCCACTTCAAGGCGATTTGCGTAGGATGCGGGGCATTTCTGTATGTCAGCAAAGGTTCCGCGGAAGTTGAATAAGATTGAAGAGGGCTAAAGAATTGACGGGGGCGCTGGGCAACTTCGGAAAGACGCAATATTTCCCCTCGAGGGCTTCCGTTGAAAAACCCAACCTATTCTTCTTCCGTGGAAGCTCCAGCTGCATGAACAAGCACGCAAACTAGTTCCGACATTAACCCCCTGGAATCACCATGGAAAAACCCGCCCGAAAGGTCTCTAGCCTCTGAAACCTGCTACAGAGTAAAAATATGTCAAAGTACATCTCCAGTTGCTAACAAGATTCGTTAATAGGCCTGTGATCTCTGCTATCGTAGGAGATTTAAATGCGACGGGCAGAAGCCACGGTGCTCTCACTGTGTCATTTATGACTCGGAATGCACTCACAAGACCGCTGCCCGGAAGGCGGCGCCAAAGAAGCGAGCTTCCAACACCCGGGAATCTGCGCTCGAGTCTCGAATAAGGACACTGGAAGCTCAACTATTTACGACTTTGGAGAGGCTTGAGGGGATAGAAAAGTCTCGTCCCTCCGAACCGTCTTCCGGTGTATCGAGTTTGACTTTTATGAGCGCGGAAGAAAGAATCCCGCTCAGCACCCCCAACTCTGACCACAATGTCATGCCTTTAGACTCACTACATGATATTCTCCCAGTGATTGAGTGGTATCTTGCCACATCCAATTCTCTAATCCCCCTCTTTGATCCAGCCAGTCTCTTGACATCGGTCAACGATTGGTATTACAAACCGCATACAAGAGACCCTACTGTCTGGGCAATGATAAAGTGAGTAATGTCTTAACTGATTTCTTCGAAGTTGCGAAATCATTGTGCAGGAAGAACATATACTGTTGATAGTTCTGGGCTCGTCAACATTACGTGACCCCAGAGGCGCTCTACACGCACAAATCAAGTCTAATTATCGTTATAGTGTGGTACTAGCTCTTGCGCATCACAATGGCTACTCGGGCAAAAAACACCACTCCATCAATGATACCACGTACATCAAAAACGCCCAATCGGTTTTGACAGATGCTATAGCCAATAACACAACTCTCATGCATGTCCAGGTGCTTATTGGGCTTGCTATGCTGTTTCGAACCGCCAATGAACCAACTCCTGCTGTCGTTCTGATTGCGACAGCCGTACGTTTGACTCACAAGCTTGGGTTGGACAGAAAGTGTACCCAACAATACGATTCTGCCATGCGTGTGCAGCGAGACCGAGTTTTCTGGATTGCCTACATTCTGGATAGATCAATTAGCTCCCAGACCAAGATCAGCCCAGTTCAACTTGACAGCGATATTCAAATAGATCTTCCACCACTTCAGCCTGTGGGAGATGACCTGGGTGGCTTCGTAGTCACAGACGATCGATATTCGAAGTTCAACTTTCTTCGCGCTAGTGTACAAATGGCGAGAATCCAAGGGTTGGTCTACAAGTTCGTCTATTCAGGGTCAGCGCAAAGCCTCAACACTACCGAACGGGCTCGCAACATTTTACATATCCACCGTGAACTTGATCTTTGGACTACGCAAATACCGCTCGATTTCCATCCCACAGCCCTGATACAATCAGAAGACATCGAGCTTTCAAGGCAATTCTGCATGCTCTATTCTGCGCGGCTTTCTTGTCGGGCCATCATCAGCTATGGCAGCTTGCGTGACAGTTTTCACTATTCAAAGTGGGTGGAAAGTCTGCAAGGCTATGCCGAGAAAGTTGCTGGTGGTGAGGTTGTTACAAGCATAACAGATCAACGAGGCTGGGGGGCCTTGGTAGATGAGTCACGGGATTACCTAAAGCTCTTCATGAAATTCCGGTCAAAAGACGCCATCCTTACTATGTGAGTGACTTGTAGAATTAGAGGAAAGCACCGATGATTATGCTGACTGCTCCTCATGAATAGGACAAGTTTGTGTGCACATACCACGAGTCTAGTTTGCTTGATAGCACAGAATATGGCGAACGCTCATCGTGGAATACCTATGTCTGACGACATCCTGATCAGCACAGCTCTGGTGCCTCTTGGTGATATTGTAAGCCACACAGGGAGTTATAAACAATTCTACGAAGCGCTTCAGAAGCTAAGGACCTTTTCACAATCAATGACGCAGCCTCAAAGCCTTCAATCCAGCGAGTTTTCGAGCGAACCGGCTTGGATGATTACCCCTGAGACTTTGGACTCTGAGATATTGCATTACCTTTTCACAATTCCAGACGGGCATTCTCGGTGGAATATGCAAGACCCTCCCATATGAGAGAATGCAACAACTCACTAGCGATAGGGATAGCACATCAGAATGAATACTATGATAAAAAGCTCTATCTATTTACTCTGGGACACCTGCAACTGATATGTAGCCTGCTGGTTCCGAAAAATGCCGTCTCTACCCCATCGCCCTGATAAATTACAATCGGGTTGTAAGTTTTGGGGCTAGAGCTTGCTTTACACTACTTCAGCTCGGTCAATATAGTAGACATTAACTGTATAGAAATTCGAACTGTTTTTACCTTTTTTTCCCCCGGGATGATGTTAGGGGCTGATTGACCAACCTTCCCCCTATCTGGCTGTTGACCCCTTAAAACTACTTGCTATAGATATTTAAATCTTATATTCAACATAAGACACCTATATCTAACAATATAACAATAGAAACAGATATTTCAATGATGACATAACAATGATACAAAGACCTAAAAAGATGTGATAGATGCTCTTGTTTACCGCTGAACATATGGGGCAATTAAGGGGCTGGATTGCTCAAGAGTACATAAATCTATTATGCACATGTTTGTCTGCTATTGACTCATCGGTTACCGAGACCTAGCGTATCAGATTCCGACACATAGCGACGACAATCCATAGAAGGGCCGTAGTCGACGCGAAAAAGAGCAAGCTAATGATGCTTTGCTGTCTAGCTTCCATCTTCCGAATAACGCTTATCCGCTCGTGTGTAAATTGGATACGAGTGTAGAGCGGAGCCCAACCGAGGAACGGCACCCACCGACTGAGCAAGATATCGCCGGCCTTCCGGGCTCGCGCCAGTCTGGAGCGTAGGCCGTGGCGGAGCTCATAGTAATGCTCGTTCGCCATGTCCACCATTTCGCTCACATCTCTCACCCGATGCGCCGTGTAGGCAGCAATGGTCCCCTTGAGGCAGAACTCCGACGCACCGGTAGCGGCCCCAGCTGGGTCCCGAAAGCCCTCGAAGAATATTCGGACGTCCTCGAGTCCGGTGATCATACCCATGGCGTGAAATGGGGTCATCGAATGCGCGCTGTCACCTAGAAGGAGAACCTCGTCTCCGTAGCCGAACTTGTTGAGCTTGATGGATCTGAGCGGGATCTTCTGGTGCGCCAGGAATTGCGCCGTGGCCTGCTTTGCTGAGATCAACTGCGGCACGATGCCCGGAAATTGCTTGTTGAGGAACCCGACAAACTCTTCGGGGTGCGCCTCGTAGTACCGCACCTGCTCGGTTCGACAGACCATGCCTGCTCTGAAGGACCCGTTCTGCCAGATTTGTTAGACCACGATGACCATATGGGTGAATTCACATTTCTTGCTAATGTCCACTTACCAAATCTGGTTGCGCCACCACCATGTTGTCATCGGCCGGCCAGAGGTGCAGACATGTTGGGTCCATGCGGTAGTTGTGGTTTTCGTCTTCTGAGAAAATCAGGTCGCACCAGAGAGAGTTGGCGTAGACTTGGGAGAAGTCTATCTCGGTCACACGCATGAGATGTTGTCTGACGGTCGAGTAGGTCCCATCGGCACCAATCAAGAAGTCGTATTTGACCGTCTTGAACCGTAGCGTATCCACGGGCTTCCGGCCTGGCGCACCCAGAACTGTTGTTCCCAACTGCCCGACGGGCTGAGTGTCACCAGAAGATTCGTTGCCACTCATACCGCCCCGTTCAAGGTTGTACGACGTGTCTTTCCATATGACGGCTTCAACCGCGATGGTTTTGTTATCAAAGTCGATATTGGTCAATTTATGGTTGAACATGAGCTTAGCAGTTGGCTCCTTTTCTAGCGCCAATAGACAGTGCTTGGTGACTGTCTCTCGTTGGATTGTATACAGACACTTCACGGTTGTTAGCATTGCCGATTTTTTATAATAGACGACAGTCTGTGCGAAATTACTTGTCCTTGGGCCCCGTATGGCATTGTAATCTCCTTTAGATTGCCCATTTTGTCAGTGGTGTGTATCATGCGGACGGCGGTGGGTTTTGAATCTCGCAGAATGCCTTCAAGCAAACCAGGAACTTTGGCCGCCTGTATGGCACGTATTCCTCGTTCGGACAATGCCAAGGGAATCACAGCGAAGTCTGGTCGCAGGGTCGGATCCCCATGATTAGGATCTGTTAAAGTCAGTCTTGCCATGAATGTCGTGTTGAATTCACATGGATATCGCACCATCTCGAAGCTCGTAGAGCTCCACCTCAAACCCTCGACGGGCCGCATAGAGTGCAGACAAGGCGCCGACGGGACCGCCACCAATCACAACAACTTTCTGTCTTGTTACCATCTCGACCAGTTATGTCGTAATCGATTTCATATAAAGGGGACCGTGTGAAGGCAGATTACGTAAAGAAATATAGTAAGCCCTGTGGTGTCTGACGGAACTTTCTTCATAGCGACACTGGGAGAGGACAGGAATTAAATATTCCAGATTCAACCCACGAAAGAGTCAAAACTCGCTTTGCGGAAGTCATAGAATACCCTGCCTGCCTATTTACATGAAGAATCCTTTAGGCAGGCTGGAACTGCTAGTAGGTAGTAGAAAGTTACTGACGAAAGGTTACTATTACGACCTCGTAGGACTAAAGTCACATATCCCGTGACCATATATGTAAGCAAGCTAACAGCTCAGAAAGGAAATATCCTGCGACAAGTGTAGATGCTATACGATAATTTGTTGTTGGCCGAGTCTGTGCCGCTGTTGTGCAGTTCTTTTATTGTTGGGATCTACTAGAAGACATCGTGAGCCAAGCGTGCGTTGTATGCACAGATACTGGTATACTATCAATGATCGAGCACATATGCTTTTCACACTGGTACTTTCCACTTCACACCAGGAAGGAAAGCCGTAGAGTGTGTAATACTGCTGCTAAGAGGGTAAAGTTTTGGCCGTTCATGATCGTAAGACGACGAAAGATGACGACTATACCTTTACGTTGTTTGTATACTACCCATAGAAAGGATTCTATTTTACGTCAAATGGGACGTGGTATCTCATGTGATTATATCAGGCGGTCAAGCCAGAAACTCAGGGGGCCAAATCCTACAGCGATACTATTGGATATGCGTTGATTACGAGGCGGATAGGATTCCCAGCGGCAAGAAGACCTAAATGTATAAAAATAGGATACAGTATTGCGGCTGAAACGAACGACCGAAAGGCCGATCTTGCCTGCATCGACATCAGACGTCATAGTTTCTTCTCTAAACGGGGTGCCTACCATCTTCCGAGATAGCATCTTGAACGAAGTTCGTCCATTAAATTTCACACTTGGTACTCTAAAGTTTCATGGGTTGCTGCTAAATACACAACATTTTCTCAATGCATCTGTCCCAGGACCATACATTTAGTGCTGGGTCACCACCAACACGGCTGCAAGACTTTGAGGACGAGCCCAAAGCCCAGCCAAGCGTCACCGACGACCCCGGAGCGATTCCGTCCGTCGTTCCAATCCCCTCCCTCAAGAGTCCCACAGAGGAGTCTGTGGAAAAGGCTTCGGTGCCACCACAACAGCGAAATGTGTCCAAGGCTGCCGGCGTGACCGTTATCGCGACCTTAGCGGGCGTCAGTTTCCTGAACACGATGGGGTCCGGGATCCTCATCGCGGCGCTGCCCACCATGGCCCGGGACGTCGGCCTGGCCCAGGAGCTCATGCTCTGGCCGGCGTCAGTCTACGCGCTCGCGGCTGGCGCCCTCCTCCTCATCTTTGGCGCCGCCGCCGACGTCGTGGGTGCCAAGCTGATGTGGGTCACCGGGAGCTTCCTCTTCATCGTATTCACTCTCGCCATCGGCTTCGCCAAGACGGGAATACAGCTCATTCTGTTCCGTACGTTCCAGGGCGTCGCCATCGCCATGTGTCTGCCTACCGCCGTCAGCCTAATTACCAACACGTTTCCCAGGGGAACTTGGCGCAATACGGCATTCGCCATGAACGGTATGGGCCAGCCTCTAGGCTACTCTCTTGGGCTGGTTCTGGGCGGTGTCTTTACTAGCACCATCGGCTGGCGGTGGGCGTATTACCTGATGGCCATCATCAACTTTTTTCTTTCCGTCGCCTCGATATGGTCGCTGCCATCCGTGCAGCATCCATCAGAGAAGCGATGGACAGTCCGGCTGGCTCAAGATATTGACTGGGTTGGCGCTATCATTATGAGCGTTGGACTAGCTCTTCTATTTTATGTCTTGGCTGCTGTGTCTACTTCGTACATAAGTCTCGGCTACGCTCAGAACATTGCTCTACTGGTCATCTCCCTGGTCCTAATCGTATCTTTTCCGCTTTGGATGCAATGGCAAACCAAGCATAATCGGCCGGCACTCATCCCTAACCAACTTTGGCGAAATGCTTCTTTCACAACAATCTGTGCCTCCGTTTTCCTCTGCTGGGCGTCTTTGAACGCAATCGAATACTATATAACACTTTAGTAAGCATATCAGTAATTGTTGCAGGCAGTTTTACCAAACAATGGTAGTTACGGTATCAACAAGGAGAGAGGGATGTTTAGAGAGGGATGTTTAAGAAAATGATACTAACGTTGTATGTAGTTTCCAGGAAGTCGAGGGTATCTCAGCTTTACAGAGCTCTCTGCGCTTCTTACCACATCCCATCGCTGGAACAGCAACCAACATCACGACGGCCTTTCTCATCTCCAGAGTCAATGTCCGCACGCTGGCCGTAGTCTCAGGCGTTATTACCGTGATCGCCCCCATCCTTATGGCCACCGTTCGTATAGGCGAGCTTTACTGGACTGCACCTTTCTTCGCTCTATTACTATCTCCCCTGAATCCTGATGTCCTTTTCACCGTATCAAACCTGGTCATTTCTGACGCATTCGCGCCCGAGGTGCAGTCATTGGCGGGAGGAGTGTTCAACGAAGTCGCACAGTTTGGGAACGCCGTCGGTTTGGCAGTCACTGCGGCCATTGCCTCGTCCGTGACGGATCATTCAAAAGAGACCGATCAAATTGTTGCTTTGATGGATGGCTACCGGGCTGCTTTCTGGACTATATTCGCGGCAACGGCTCTCGTGGTCGTTATCGCTTTCGTCGGGCTGAGAACAAGTGGGTTGGTTGGGAAGAAAGACGACTAGATAATTATTATATATACACAGTGGCCACGATATCCTCTCTAGGTGTCCATATGTGATCACGGCTCCTGACAGCTTGTTGTTAGAGCTGTTTTAACATGAACCGGATGAACTAACTTGGCATTGACAATAGGGGAGTAAGCCGCTCACTTCATCTCAACAATTTTACTCTTGTACCCTTATCAAAATATACTATTTGATGTAACTAATCATCGTAGTCCTCAAATCAAACGAAGGACAACAAAAGGCCAAGACTATGTAAACTAGCGCCGTCTATTATGATGTAATGAATCCCAATTCGTATCCTACTCATAGAATATATCCCCTATTAACCCCCTATTTCCTGGCAGATAGGCTTGTTACATAGAAACCCGGCACTCTAGTTTGGCCGCTCAGTCTCTTCACTTGCATACATCACCACAGGGCCTTGAAGAGCGCTCAGCGGGCCATCAAGTTCGCATATTGTTGGCGTGAACTTGCCCATTTGGAGACAGCTCAGATATGCGCTTGGATCGCTCGGTACACCGGGGTCAACAGTAAGATAGTGTGTAGCATCGAGTCCAGCACTAAGGGAGACATCAGCAACCAGTCAGTGGATGAGATAGCATAGATGCTAGGCTAAATATCTGGCTATACTTACCCGTCGGCCGTCAGCGTTTGGTAGAACTCAACGCGATAGTTGTTGTAGTTGCTCCAACCATTTGTTGGGAGGCGCCACTGCACTGATGGATCTTCGCATGTGGTCCAATCCGTCGGACCCACGCCATCACTAGCAGGCCAAGCGTAGCTGCAAGTCGTGGTAAGGTTTGAGCCGTTGGTGGACGATGGGTCGGGGTAGGTGATTGTTACGCCGAGAGAAGAATTAATAGGACCGGTACCATAAACCCCGGCTGTTGGGAATGTGCCGTGTAACTCAGTAAGATCAAACTCATGGAGTACCTGGCGTCCATGGGGTAGCGCGAAAGAGAGAGGAAGAAGGGAGACCAAAGAAGTCAAGTGATTGATGGAGCGCATTTTGATAAGGATGTATAAGGTCAAGTGTAGAAAGATGATGCAGATGGTTTGACTTTGGGTTTGGAGACAAGATTCAACAAGTAAGGCAGACCGTAAACATAGAGGAACGGACGAAATATGAATAGTATTTATATATGTCGTGGAAATTTGTAAGTAATCAACCCATAGGCGCACGAAGAGCACCACTGGAGCTTACTTCCCTGCCGGACCGAATCAACGCTCGCCACTCGAAAATGCATCACGTATTTAGCTTTTACGGAGCTGAACTTTGTGAACTTGCTAACGAATAGAAGTAACGGCTGTACGGATAAGCCGGCTGGCACCGATTCGATCGGGAAACGAAAGGTTCGTTTTTTCTTTTACAGGATGCGGTGTGAATATCTCGTATCATTGCTGACTGAAGGCAAAATAACGCGATTACTCCCGTGAGAGCTGTTGCTGAACTCGTATCCGGTCCAAGTCACCAGTTGTTTATGATCCCAGGGTTCAGCTTCAGCCACTTTCAATCTGACAGCTGCGTCATAGATAAGCAGACCAGGCTTACGCTGAGTGGCGAGCGACAGTGTATAACAATACGAATTATATCTGATATGGGTTTCGGTACTTAGCAGTGTTAATGTGAATACTCAGCAATATCACTTAGCGTGTCTATTTTTGTCTGCGCCACAGCTTCGGGTTCTTTGTCCTAGATTGCATCTAATTCTAATGTGGTTATTATGATGATAGGACTACGTCCTTAGATCTCCGGTCCATGCTTCAACTAAACCTTTCTACAGAATATGTTAGTTGTCGTTATGACTAATCGCATATGACATAAGCGAAACAATTTAAAAGCAGACCAGTTTTACTCGCTGCGCATACCCACGTCTGTGCTAGAGCAAACAACTAGGACTCACTACATATTCAATTCATAGATGCATACATAACATGACGTTGAGAGATTATAGGAACAAGAATTCAAAGTTCTCATGACGGAAAAGAGGCATCATCGATAACGTAAATTGCTGTGTATAACTTTATCAGTACCCCATTTCTCGCTCTCGTTAAGCCTCATGCTCTCCCGCAAGAAACGCGAATTGAGGAGTAGGACTCGGTGAATATGCTTGAATTCCAGGTGACATGCAGGGTTTCCAGCGGGTATGGTGACTCAGAAACTCGTGGTCTGTAGGCGAAAGTTCTAAGTCCATATGTACGCAGCTACCTAGATCTACGGGGTTAGTGAGGCTAGTAAGGCTGGTAATATATCTCAGCTCACAGTGAAAGCTGAAGAGCTAATCATCCAGAGGCTGATATACTCGATTAGCAATCAGAACCCAGTCCTATCTTATGTTGTCTAATACGACAACATAAGGGGTAGTACCGCCGATGCAGCTGCACCTGCAGCTTAGTTGTCTAGCTCCAAGTAAGTACGTCGCTTAGGTATCAAGTATGGCCGAAGGTGCCGTTGGTCTTTTTCTTCTGAATACTGAATATAATTGAAGTGCGTAAATAGTAAATATGTTAGGGGTTAATTGATACTCTTGATAAACTTCTTTTAATATGCTTTATTTTATTTCACTTAGATTACACAATATTATAGCAAATATAGTATAATATTCGTGTGAATTAGCTTTTGTATTATGGACTCTGTAGGGACTCTACAGCGAATCGAACTACTGCTGATACGCTATATAAATAGCGCACGGATGAATCACCCGGAGTCGCGTTCAGGGCAGCTATTATCGTATAATATCAACTTCGCTAATTAAAAGAAGTGTAGCAATACAATGAGGTACCTCTGGAATTCAAATTGTCTTTCTCCAAAAGTTGCTCTCCAGCTCTAGGAGATGTGCACATGTTCATCAGTAGCTATGCCGTCTTTGCTTATCAATCGGTCGGCACCGTTTGACAGTTGAGACTCGATACATACATACATTTGTAACAATACAGCAAATCTAAATCAATTCCAGCACGTAAGAAAAGAATAGAACTCTTGGTGTTTTTCTATACAATGAACACTGGAGGAAAAAAAGGCCCTTAATGTCAGTTCAAAGAGGGAATGTTCTATGAGAAAGGAAAACCCGATTTGGCTATCCTTTAAGCGTGGCATCCTTCCAACTTGCTCACTACCTCCTTCTCGAAGGCTGCCGACAATCTAGCGTGATAGCTTTGCCCGCCTGTTGATGATGTTTCTACGACATTAAAGTCATTATCTAAGCATCGCTTTGTCGCCCGCCAGTATATCTCACCCATACTCGATAGCAATCGATCGCAGTACACCCCCGTAATAAGTTTGTGGAACTCATCGTCTGACACGTATCGCTCTCTGTCTCGAATAAAGGTCAAAGATCGCCAAAGACCAATTTGCAAGAGGACTAGACCAAACGAATAGATATCATATTCAAGTCTGAACCGAGGAATACACTCGTCGCCCTCGGCAAGTAGGTCCGGGTGGCTTGACAGCTTGGACATCACTTGTTTGAACTTATATTCCCTTGTCGGGATGCTTTGAGAAGATTCCCCTGGGGCGTCGGGGCGTGACAAGTTCCAACCAAGGAGATACAGGTCTGGCAATTTCAATGGGGTTTGAATCTGATCGTGAGGCAGCCTATTTGGCATTGAGAACTCGGGTAATCGGTGCTTATTATCGACAGGGTCATTAGATTTCGCTGTGCCGTTTGAATTTTCAAGCTTTCTGGGTTGGCTATTGTCGAAGAAGATGATATTATCGCATCTGATAGACTTGTGCAACCACCCAACTAATTGTAAGTTATGGACGGCTATACTGAGAGCCCGAGCCAAAACAAATCTCTGGCCGACAGGATATGGAGTTGAGTCAATCAAGTCGAGAAGAGTCTTTTCTTGAATTGGACCTTGAAGGGCGCTTGGGATCTGGAAGACTAATCCGATTCGGTCATTCTTGGAATCAATCACTACGCCCCGAGATGGCAGTGTATTGAATTTACGAAACATGTTTGAATCGTTGAGCAATTGGAGGATATTACCGCGACGGTATATGTGATCTAGGTTGATATTTGTTCTACAATGTGTCCACTCGATGATTACTGGTCGACCTGTAAGGGATGAAACGGAACGAGGAGGTCCTAAAGACAGTGGTCCTCCAGAGAAGGCAGTGATTTCGAAAACACCCGGACGCGTAAGAAATGCGTTGGGAGTTTTGTCGCCTGCGTTGGTAGATGGCTCGTAACTCTCCTTGTCCTCGATTATCTTTTCTGTTTGGACTTCTTCTTTGATTCTCGCTAATCTCTCAACCTCAGTGAAATTAGGGAGCCCATTTTTAACACTTAGGGTTTCTAGTTGATTGTTCTGAAGAAGATCCGCTTGCACGCGACGATGGATTGTAGCTCTTGAGCTTTCGGAAAGAAATGTGTTCAAGCAGTTATTGACTGCTGTAATATCGTCAAGCATTGATGTGAAACTCTTTTTATCCAGCGCCAGCCACTTTGCTCCTAGGTAGACACTAGACGCTCTTGAGCGAAGACTTGGCGAACTTTCGGATACCCCTATGGTCGTCTTCTCGTGTGACTTCCGGATGTTCTTGTTTCTAGAATGAAACACTCTTGTAAAGAACCGCTCGCGTTTTACTGATGGCTTCTGGGTCATCGACAAGAGCTTACGATCGTCATCCTCAATAGGAGAAAGCTTCCCTCGAGCTTTCTTGAAGATGTGCTCCATGTCTTTTATTGCATTGACAATGAGGGCTGCCACATTTTCATTATCAAATCGCACTAGATTTTGAAGCTTTTCCTGTAGCGCTTCAAGGTCCCCCGCCTCGGTGGTAGTGATAACCTGTATGTCGAAAAGCTCACACCACTCTCTGAATCTCATAGCCTCTGTCTCTAGTCGCAGCTTTAACACTCGGTGAGCCTCGGGAGTATTTTGCTGGAAATCTTGGAAAGCCGATAAACAGGCTTTCGTCGTTCCGAGAAATTGCAGAGCTGCCGCAGCTATGCCGATGGCTTCAGCCATTGCAGTGGAGTGTCTATTGAGCGGTAATAACTTAGTTTATTTTGAATCTCTTGGTCATATGATGGTAAGAGGAGATGAACGGCATAAATCACAAAACCTCTACAGAAGATGGGTTCTGTATCGTAACTATAACCATCCTTGTTGCCTTGAGAATATGGGCAGTGCATGGGCTTGTGTCAGGCGTTCTATCAACCCCTGCATTTGTTGTAGACTGATAGAGCCAGCGCGAGTCTGCCTTGGGTTGACATTGGCCCAGAGGCAACTTATAGGGCAACTTGTGGTTGCATCTAGACTGTCAGCCTGCATATGGACCACAAGGTGGTCAGCCCAAATCAACTCCTGTAAGCGCCTACTAAAACAAGCCTCGAATTTACCACACACTTTATTGGCTGTTTACGGGTGCGCGATCTACGTAGGATCGCTAGCTGAACAATCAACAAGTTGACCGAAGCCACAGCGGTACCGAAGTCAAGGCGATAGCGTCCAAACTAATAGCGCCCCAAAATTAATGTTCATACATAGGAAGCTTGCTCTACCCCTTTCCTCGGCTACGCTCAATATTTTGAGAGATTTTACTTTTCTGAATTGCAGGTTTAATGTGATCTAGAAGATCTCCCCTTTATTCGCCCTTATTCGTCGACTTATCTTCTTTGGCATATTACTATACTCGGTTGGCTTCTTCTATTGCAAAGATGAAGCCAAAATCACCTCAAGATACCCTTGCGCATGCGGGCAGGAGTGCATTGGATACCTTTGAGCGTCGCCCATTTGAATTCAGCATGCACGACAGCTTAAACATGTCAAGACAGCGGAAAAATATGACCCGAACTCGCACAAACATTCATAGCACAAGCACATCGTCGAGCCGTGATCATTTAGATTTTCTTGATTTAGTGTCGCTAATCTGTGACATTTATCAGACAAGCTTGTTGGAGCTCATACCTATGCAACAGTTCCATCCTGCATGGGAAAATGAGGAAGACATGGGAAATTCGTGCATAGTCACAAGTCGATCAATCTCTTCTTCTACGCCATCGGGAACTATTCGCGGCGAGACAAGAACAGAAGGGTCAAAAGTTATTGTCAAAAGGACAAAAAAGGGAATCTGGCAGCTCCAGCAGTACGCTGCTATTCATGACCTGGTAACTGAGCTCCGGGTACGATCACATGCACCACTGAGAAACAACCCTTATATTGTCAATCTCAAAGGCATTGCGTGGGACTTCGAAAATGATGACGAAGAAAAACCGAAACCGCTACTTGTCGAAGAATTTGCTCCGCACAGATCTTTAGAAACTTTCTGGGAGAGGAATAATCTAAGAAGAATGCCCTTTCGAATCAAGGCAAGCTTATGTAAGGATATTGCTCAGGGCATCAAAGCATTGCACTCGTGTGGTATAGTCCACGGTGATGTAAAACCCGGTAATATCCTGGTGTTTCCATTCAGGTCCATTCGCCGCCCATTTATGGCCAAACTGACGGACTTTGGCCATTCGGTTTGCGAATTCGAAGCTCTAGAATGCTTACCAGCCTGGACTCCACATTGGTGTGCTCCTGAAGCTAACCAAGAAGCGTCAGGTATGGCGCCTATGACATTTAGGGATATGATGGCTACAGATGTCTACTCTTATGGTCTCGTCGCTACGTCAATCATGATCGGTACATCCATCTTCTCCAAAGACTTCCTTGGGTCTGGCGATACAGGCAGTCCAGCTGATATCAATGCACCTAACTATCTAATCAATCGAGTGATGGAACTTGTAATACACGAGGATAGGGTCCAGCTCGATTCGGACTTTGACCTTCTCGTGATTCACACTCTTCTCAACTCCACTTTACAGATAGTTCCATCACAGAGAAAATCCATCTCCGACTGCATAGATATATTTTCGAGGTAATTGAGTCATATCAGTACCCTGTGCACTATTTATCGTCGTGGGATGCTGACCTAAATTGTAGATACGAAGAAACCATCTACAACTCTAACCAGCAGTCACAGTCTCTCTCAGAATACGTCCCTCCATACGAGGTTATTCGGCCTGTGATAGCCAGACAGCCTGTACGTTTAGGTTCTGTAGAGAGTATGCTTCTCTCAGTTTTTGTTGCTAATGTAATTCATTTAATGAGCATATAGCCAATCATTGGTTATAGATCATTAGCGAAATGTAGCTTTCTAGTGAAGCGCAAAATTGTTGAACAACTAGAGAAATCTGCAATGGAGACGTCATCCCAACGCCGGGCTGCGTGCGCATGGGAACTCTGTATTTGCTACTTTTCCGGCTTTGGTGTCGAAAAAGACTGGGCACGCGCCCGTCATTGGCTAACAGAGGCTGCGGTAGAAGGCGTGAGGATAGCCCAGGCGTTTTATGTTCGACTTAACAGCGCGATGGCCTTTTCACCCATAGAATCACTTACGATGTCACCAAAAGTATCATCAAACGGACAGAACCAGATAATGGATGCCAATGCGCTCCTGTCGGAATGGCTGGAGTATGCTGTATCCGTAGGCTGCCTAGACGTCCTACCAGATCTCCAAGAACTCGATAAGAACATAGGGGCTTCGTTCCATATCGAAGCTACTGAAACTTTTCGGAAAGATATGGCTGCAACAATCCGACTGTCTAAAGAGCTGTCCGATGGTTCTAAATCGAAATCGCACGAGCCCAATTTGGACTCTCCCCTACAAGTTTTGCGGGCCTCGGTACAAGGGGATCTCGATTTTGTTCAAACCGCTTTACAGTCAAACCCTGGATCTCGAGATTGCTTCGATTCAGATGGCAACACACCTCTGCTCTTAGCTGCCAAGTACGGCAATTTTAGTACAGTCAGTTTTCTGCTACACCACGCAAGCACAAATGTTGGTGCTTTCAACAATGCTCAGCAGAATGTACTACATTTCTTACCTATTTTCAAAGACCAAGAAGTCGAAACTCTTGTTCGAACCGCAGTTAGAAAAGGTGCCGATATAACCCAAGAGGGGCTACCTATCGTATACTCAACCGAGATTTCATCGTTTACCTTGTCTGTGCGGTGCTGTCCCTTGTTGAACACTATCATCCGCGGGTCTTTAACCCTATTGGAACACTTTTTGGAAGCGTGCCACGACGAAGAGAATAAGTACTCTTGCAAAATATGCGAAAATGGTTCTCGATATCGGAAGATCGTTGCCGTCGCATTTGCCCTACATTGTCACGGCGCGATCACACTATTACACAAGCATCTCGACCGGTTCAATCACGGCCAAGGAAAAGACCTGACCAATATCGAGATTTGGCACCAAGAGCAACTGGTTCCACTATACAAGGTTCCTCTGGATGGGTTTTCCCTGCGCGGAATGGATTTACCAGAACCTTTCCTCAGAGCAATATATCATCAGGAAAGACATAAGGACGCTCTGCATGAAACACTCGACTACCTTCTTCCTAGAGCATGCGCGACGGATGGCAGGATAAGAGCATACGAGATGATCCTTGATAGCGTTGACCATGATGCAACAGATGCTCTTTCGTACCTCCTCTCCCGAGAATTCCCAAATGGCGGTCTTTTATTTTTTGCGCATGATACAATTGGTGACTTTTACAACAACCCCGTCTTTGCTAGCATTAGACTCGGATTTCGACACGTCTTTAGCTTGCTAGCCAGGATTGATGGCCAAAACATCACCGAAGTCTCAACAAAGGCTCGCTGTGCAAGGTCGTGTTGTGAACGTCGAAAACCACCTCACCGGCACAGGCTAAACATGGCCCAGCTGTGCTTATCTGCCGCTGTGACTGCTTCTCACTGCGATCCGTTCTTCGTGTAAGGTACCCTTCTACCTTTTCGTTTTCATTTGTTTGGAAGTACCTTTGCGCCTCTCGTGATTAGTCGAGTAATATTTGAGATATGTATCTTACACTTACACCACGACTTACAGGGATTTCATACTCACAAATTGCTCGGAATCTTTGCTCATAGCGCAACCTGCAATCCTCGACGAGACGCTGACTGGTCAGCCACCTGCATTCATGGCACAAGCGATATCAACGAATGCATTGAAGTCAGCCCTGTCGATCGCGAAGAAATTTCCGGCTGTTCTCAAACAGAAAGTGCCCCAGATTCTCCCCGATTATCGACTTAAATCGTCTGAGAGTTATACATCCATTGCCGACAGTATTGTACTAAATGAGGATTGCATCACGCCCTCGATGTTCATGAAACTGCCTGACTATATATTTCTTTCTGGATCTAGCGGAAACTGTCAAATTCTTCAGACAATAAGAATACAAGAGCAACGGCGGATCAAAGAAAGTAGGTCCCAGCAACGGCCAAACGGCTCTGACGATTTCGAAATGGAAGACCTGGAATCAAATCAGCAGGATTGGGATTGGCGCAACCATTTGATTTCAGCAGGTGAACTCCATTGGCTTCTTGTAGGCCTCATTGCGGACAAGAGGAAAGATCGTGTTGCCCTTTGGAGCCTCGTAAAACACCAATTTGGACTACCGAAACATAAAAAAATGATGTGCGACGCGTATTACCTAAAACTAGCCATCATGTACTCTAACCATGAAGCATTTGAAGAACTACTCGATATGCGCGAAACGGATCTTTCTCCGCTTACGAAATGGTCACTTCTGCTCTTGGCTGTACTTACGCGAGAGCTGCAAGCAGTATACCCGTTGGGAGTCAACAACCATCAATGGACAATGCTGACGAACAGCAAAATAACAGCAGAGCAGAAATCACTCCCTAAAAAGATGGTCTCGATTCTTGAAGCTCGAGGATTTAAACCGTCAGACATTATAACATTCCACCGCTTAGCCGCCGCTATAATCTTCACGTTTGTTACTTTCCTTCTCTTGCTGGCTGGCGCAGCTGCTTCCAGCAAGGCGCACAAACAGTATGATGCTCCGTTCGGAAAACTCTATCCCTTTGGCTGGGCATTAGGGACCCTTTTTAATTTCATTTTTGTCTTCGCTTTCACGCCATCCCTGCCGTTCCGGACGCCGTGGGCGTGTTTCGGACCGAGAACCTTCTCGGGACGGGTTGTAGTAGATGGATGGCTCCCGCTTCTCTTGTTTTGCGTTGGTATCGCCGTGGAATTTGTCGTCGTACCATCCGTTTACGTTCACTCTCCCCCGGTGACACCATTTCTTATCGTTGTCAACCTGATTCCTTTCGTGCTTACTCTGGCCCTATGCGTAGTTGGTGGATTGGGGATGGTTGTCGAACGAGGCGCTGAGAAGATTGAAGAAGAGCTAAGATATTTGTAAACTGAAAAGAGATGTATACTAAGATGACGATATTAATCAATTGAATAATATAATATTCTATGTGCCTGGTTTAGTAGCAGCTATGTCGAGAAAGTAGTTGGAGTATTGTGATGTAAAACTCACGAACTACTCTAATCAAGTTAGTAGAAGAGCTATTAGCAGAGAATCATGCTTCCAACCGTTGGGCTAGCCGGTGTATTGTAAGTTATAAACACCGAAAGGATTGAGGCACGGGTGTCGCATGTGCTGGGTGTTATATGCAGTCCCATCTAATGAGTAGGAGTGGCTCAAATCTTTCGGGGCGAATTGTCTCGCTGGCGTCACAACCCAAAACCATATTCATAATGCTCGAATCTGAAGACGGAGAAAGCTTGTTAGTCAACCCTATGACAATTTGGGAGGAGAAATATCTCCGCCTCGCTTCCCCTCCCCTTGCCTTTTCCCTTCATCATGAATTTAGAAAAGGAATTGATGTATTTCAAAAGTAGCTTCTTATACAATGTATCGTGAAACGTGTAATCGTAAATGAAGCATAGGCAATCGCCAGTTGAGAACACAGTCCGACGCGGTTCTCTTTAGCAGCCTGTAGCGATAAAGGTCTTTCGATAGCGATGGAGCAGGCGGCTCATCATTGGTATCCAGCTCAACATTGTCATTCCCCGAGTGAGTTCTAGCTCGCCTATCAGAAGTATTACTCTCCTCTTCATCCATCAAGCTGCCATGACTAAGTCCAATGACACCATCATGTTCTCGCAACCGTTCGAACCGCGTCTTACCAGTCTCCTGCAGAGCCGGCAGCTCCGCACCCGCAGCCGAGAGCTGCGCCCCGATCGTCGCGACGACGAGGGCATCTAGACGGTCAGTGAAAGTGGGCGTGCGACGGATATACAGCATGAGCGCGATAATGGCGAGTGTTTCCACGCCGATGAAAACCGAGATGACGATCTCGGCTGCAAGCGAGATCCTGGGCTTGTGCACGGTTGATCCCGGCGCGGTGTAAAGGGTG
The DNA here is from genome assembly GCA_022385695.1 of Xylaria arbuscula. Lineage (NCBI taxonomy): Eukaryota > Fungi > Ascomycota > Sordariomycetes > Xylariales > Xylariaceae > Xylaria > Xylaria arbuscula. The sequence continues at coordinate 180,052 of MU279364.1, read as the reverse complement.
CCGGGGCCGAAGAAACCGGGAACAAATACTGCGGATCTCGTGAGCGTTGCCTCGTTGGCTATTAGTGCGGCCGACGCGAGTGTTCGGTTGACGCGCGAAGTCTCGCCGAAGAAACTGAACCAGACGTAGGTTTCGTCCTTAATTTGACGTAGTGGGCCGGTGTTCGAGCCGTGAGCAATCGTACAGTTTATCTGGCCGTTGGAGAACCCCAAATCTGGTGTCACGGGGTCTTCGTCGTCCCAGTTCAAGAAGGGGATGCCTCCGGTACACATGTCTCTGTATATGGCGTTCAAAGTGGATGGGTCGGTCGTGTTGGTGATGTTCTGCAATGGTAAGATCCAGCTTTCATTCCCAAGCATTGAAATCATAGCCGTTGTCAGGGGTCCTGGTGTGATCCAATCCTTGTTCCCATACGGATAATTGCTCTAGTAGTCCCAGGTAAGATAAGGGAAAATATCTCTATTTGTTTTTGTGTTAGCAGTTGTGTGCAAGTTTCTGGATGGGGAAAAAGACTTACTCGGATTCGTCCACATCGTTTGTATATACTCCTCGTTTTTTTGCACTGACCCGGGTCTCGAGCAAAGGACCGAAGGTGAGGTTATTATGAAAATTCGGGAGCTCGAAATATCTACGGATCGTACTTGCTGAGCAGTGTGTAGTAAACGACTCTCCAAAGTAATATGGCCCTTCAGGCACGAAGAAGTCGACGAACATCTCTTCAGAAATGTTCTGTCGATTACGATTATCAGACCAGCCAGTGGAATTGGTGTTTCCCGGAACACACCAACGCAGAGAAACGGCAGGTGAGCCGAAAGTCGGATCGTTTTCATCATCGCGGCTCGGCAATGATAGATTGCCGGAAAATGGCCTGAGTCCAGGACAAGAGTCGGGAAAGCTAGCTCTTGGAACCGCCTCGCAGCTGACCGATTTATTAAGGCGCATGACATGATACCGCAGTGCGCCGGTGTGGGTGCCAGATGGGAACGCTGTGACGAAGGGAAGTGATCCGTCGTACTAGATTCGCGGATTGGCACCGAGGCTGGACTCAGCGGGCATCCTCGCAGTCACCTCCTTTGTCACCAGACCAAGAGGTACGTTATTCATGCGGTTAGGAGTAGAATCTACACCAAGAATGCTGAAGCGCTCCGGATCGTCGTTACTAGTCCACACATAACCAGGTACGTCGGCGTCAGTCGCTACTTGCAACTCTTCCGAAGTGACAAGAGCCGACTGTAGAACTAGTTGAATGAATCCTAATACCTCTTTATTAGTCAACCAATCTTCGGACACGGTTAGAACTCTCAATGCTTACCTATGGCAACTAGTGCAACGACCCCGTAAGTGTATGCAGTCCTTGGTGCACCGATATCACGGCGTGATGGCAGCCTTGACCACGGGGCATCGGCCAAGTACAGCATTTGAGATGCATTTCACCGCTGGTTAGGATGTCGCCGCTGGATGATGACGACGGCTGCATGGCTGAGTATCGTGGATAACACGGGGAACGTCAACGCAGCAGCGACAATGAAGAGGACTTTAGAAGCTCTGTAAATCTGCTGTGACGTGCGTACTGCGTCTTTACTTACTTTGCTGCTCACATCTTGCCACGAGTAGGCCTGGAATTTGCCCCCTATCGGTCTAACGTTGAGTACGCCGACAAAGACCCATGGTGTTACCAAGAAAAATAGGAAGATGAAGGAAAGTAAACAGGTCGACCTATGCTTGCGCACAAACTTTCGAGAGGGCTCAGAAGGTTTGACGGGTGTGGATGGGTAAGTCGATGGAGAATGTTGAGTTGAAGCCAATGGAAATAGTAGGGGTTGCGAGCCCCTTTGCGGCCAAACGTAACCAACGCACGCTATCTACACTTCCCAGATGATTTGATACACAAGGAACTCCGGAACTCTTATACTCATACCCAAGGATACGAACCCAACGAACTTAATAAATTAGGGGATCCATGAATACCTGGCAAGCATTATCCAGAAATAATTGACATCTGCTCGTTGGTTACCGAGCCACGAACATACATGGCCTGAAGCAGGGGAGAGCGCATATCCCCTCAAGTTAATAATAGTAAAGGAATACCTGTTATACGTCTCTTCTTAATACAAATGCAGGACACCTTCGAAAGGGTTACTGAGGCTGGATATGGTGCAGCCAACATCTCCTGGATCTCCAGGTGAGGCGTAGCAATGGTGTTGGTTATAGTGCATCCTTGTTGGCAGGTTGATGTCATAGAAGCAATGGCCGCCTCAGTAGTTGATACACGAAACAAATGCGCAAGATGTGTTAGCACCCTTGAGTACATCTAACAAATGTAGTGTTTTCATGTTGACGACTTGATTGATTAGACTTATAGAAAACACATTTGGAGCCTAATTGTGAGCATTAAGTTGAAGTACAGTTCGAGTTTTTAACATTAGTCATATCATAGTTACAGATAAGTAATGGGTCGAGCCCATCTCACTCTCAATCTCATGTAACAAGACCCAAATGTCTTTAAGACCGCACTGTCCCGGCACGAGTTACTGTGCGTGCGCCTGTTATAAATACTTTAGGTTTGCTCGCCGGCCAACTCTATAGATGAAGCATGATAAAATATCTATCCTAATCCCCATACGATGCAACCTATGGTTCACGCACCATACATGATTTTCCCACAAAACGCAATGCTAACAAGACAGAAGAAAAGGTAGAGGCTTGCAGCCAGATTTCAAAAGCTGACCGCCATGTGATATGAGTACAATGAGTACAATGTTTTCGTCATGGGATGTAGTACAATGATCGATAATAATATGGAAAAAATCATACCAGCCTGGGCAGAGCTGTGCTCTAATGTGTGTGGTATGCATGATGATGTTTATGTGGTTAGATGAAGGGTTCGTGAAAATATTATTCAACCCTCTTTTTCCTTGCTTCCTCGGCGGTATTTATCGAGCTTTTCTCCCAAGTATCGGAAGCCGCGGGAGAATCCGGCCGTCACAAAGCTTTTCACGCTCTGAGTGGTGCTCGGCCATGATACCGTTTTTTTTATAACGCCGCGAATAATGTCTCTAACTTCTTCGGGCGGTTGTTGTACAATGCGCTGCTCGAAGATGCCACCCTGTTGTCGTTTGAAAGATCCTGTATTTTCGTTTGTGCTTTCCTCCATCATCTTGTTGAATTCGAGCTGCGGGATCTGAAATTTCTTCTGGTACTCAAAATAAAGCTTTGACCGGAAGGCCTTAGGTAACCGACGGACCATATTGCCTCTCTTCACGGGATCCATATCCTGCTCAAGCTTCAATACCGCATCTGTATTGGTTACCCAATCGGCATTTTTACAAGAGGGATCGTTGAATATGACATTGGGTAGCGATTCAACTAGGGGCGCATAAAGTCGACGGAAGTTCAACATATTGTGGGTCACAATGTTTGAAACCTTCTTCGGGTTTTCTGTCGGCAAAGCCATGCGCGGATCACCAAGGTAACTTATACTAGCGATAGTAGTGTATAACTCTTGCTCGTTGAAGGTCGGCGGCAACAGGAGTAGAGCGGTTCTTAACGCCGATAGAAGATTGATTTGATTCGAAAGGCGAACGCGCGGATCATCCCGCAGGATCTTGACAGGCTTGTGCAGACGACCAGCAAGATACAAGGTGTCCCACTCGCTCAGATCCCGGCACAACGTGTCGAGGTTGACGACGCCATATTTGATCTGAATGCCTTCAACAGTGACGTAGGGGTTGAAATACACGCCAGCACCCCATTTATCTTGAATGTGCGACACAGCGCCAGAACCCAGTGACCCAAGGGCAGAGTAGTGGTCGCGATGCTGTGTGAGATTGAGAGAATGCCAGTGCTGGGTATATGACACGCCGAATATGAAGTCAATCATCTTTGGTGAGCCATTCTGGGCCTTTTGCACCGCCACAGGGGCCTTGGGATGGACGGCCTTGATTTCTGCCTCGCTCGCAGATCCGCCGGTCGACTGCGGGAACACACCAGACCCATACGCGAAAGCGTAGCGGATAGGGGCCCGAAATTTCCATAGCAGCTGACGAAGAGCTTCCTTGAACTCACGATCGATGATCATGTGTTGATTGACGCCGAAGTTCTCGTAGGGCAGTTCTGTGAACTTCTCAATGTCGAAATTTGGCTTTTCTTCCCAGTCGTAGGCGGTGTGATCTGTGGCCGATGACGACGAGCTGGAAGAGCTGCTCGGCGTTTGCGAACGAGGCTCGTCTGGCGACTGGGCAGTAGCTGATGCAGAATCCGATTCCGACTCCTTCCGGTGAGCAGCGCCAGCACCGGTGCTCGAGGAATCATGCGACGGCGTTGAAGCGAATGTTCGGACCGAGACTGCGAACACAGGGAGACGTTTCGTCGTGCTCAGCCTGGGAGTGGTAGCCCAGGAGGGAGGAGACCTGGCATGGTATAGCCTCGCATGGCGTATGCGACTGGCGCCAGCAGCATACGACGCAATACCAGCACCGGGCTGGGCCGTAGGAATTGGTCGGAGAGCCATGTCGAGCCGGTTTCGCAGTTTGCAGCGGATCGAAAGAGTCGAGGTGGTTTGCGATTGTGTTGGCAGGCGTGCGCGTTGTAGAAAGACGCAGCAAGTGCCGCGATGCTGTTACCGTGATCGGAGAGCCATAGAAACGTTCCGCTTGGAAGAAGAGAACGGGGAGACGAGTTTGACGTGCGCGCCGAGCGACGGCGGTTTGATCGGGGTAGTGGTTGCGGTTCGGAGTTTTAGACGGAGCTCACCCAAAGCGAAGCAGCTGACGGCGACGTAGTTGCAGCGAGGGAGTCCAGGGATCCTCAAGTCAACTAACCAACCAGCTACGGCCGTTCAGGGTGGAGGCTTCCCAGGGAGTTACAGCCAGTAAGTCTTGAGTAGGACACTACGGCTAGCTGTATCGGGAAATTCATGACATATGCTTTAAGCTGTGACGGCCTTTCATTGGCCAAACTTGTCAACGGCAGTGACGCAATAAGCCTATCGATGCTCAGTACACTAGGCACCTCCCTTGTTGGTGCCTGGCGTGCCTGTGAAACATGGCATATAGGTCGTGATGTAAATCAATTTACAAGCAAATGGGGCATTGACTAAATGGGAATAACGTATGTTAAGAGTGTTTAGAATTGGTCAGCCTAGCTAAAATGGACGTATGTGCATGATGCATTTCTGAAAGAATGTAAGGTTACCGGTAGTGAGTTAAGAGTATGACCAATCAAACGAGCGTATTCGAACCAGACAACCATTTTAGGCTAGATGGAATAACGAACCAGAGAGCCCCAGTAAAGACAAGCTGCAAACAACCAAAACAAACCCTAACCTAGGCTCCTTGGCAAAGATGTAGGAAGCTGCAACTTCTTTGTAATAACTCAACAAGCGTCTACTTATCCAGTCTAATAGCCGTATGACGTGAATTGGCGAACATAATAGCCCATAGGAGAAGCTTCAGCTCGATGTCAAGTCGCCTGCGGAAGAGCGGTGGTAGTGGGAGCAACACGCTGCCGCAGGCCTCTTTAAGAGGGTCGCGGGTAAGTAAATAAATAAATAAAGAAACAGCCCCAATAGATCAACTCCTCACCATGGTCCAGATCGCGTCGTTCCGCGCCTCGCACAACACCCAGCCGAGCTACGACTTCCTCACCGGCGCCGAAAATGCAGCGTCGCGACAGAGCCACGAGCCCGGCGACGAATCCGTGCGGGCCTCGTCGCGCGAGAGTTCGAAGGAAAACCTTGCGCCGCCCGACGCAGAGGAGTACGAGACGCAGCGCAAGCGCATCGAGGAGCTGAAGGCCGAGCTCGCCACCATGCGCTACCGCATCGAGACGACGGAGCAGGAGAGGGAGATGCTGGTGCTGCAGCACGAGAACGAGATCCGCGACGTCCAGCGCAAAGCCGAGGAGGACTTCAACCAGAAGCAGCAAGCCGAGGGCGAGAAGAGCAGGGCACAGCGCCAGTACGAGTCGATGCAGGAAGAGCTACAGACCGTCAAAGAGTCCTCGGCCAACGATGCCGCCGAGCTGGAACGGAGGTTGCGCGAGACACAGGACGAAGCGCGGTTGCTTAAGGAACAGCTGGAGGATCTGTCTGTCGCCAGAGAGGAGGGAGAGCGGACGAACCAGAGGCGAGCTAATGAGGTGGAAGCACAGCTATCAGATTTACGGCAAACCATTGAGGAGCTGGAACACGACGCCCAGACGCGTGAATCATTACTCGGTGCTGAACAACAGAAATTATCTGAGAAGGATAGGCTTGTGGGCAACCTAGAGGCGGAGATAATACGCCTGAAAGCGCAGACAGGCGATGCAGAGACCATTGCGATTATTCGTCGCGAGCTCAGTGACCAGGTGCAGCACATACGCTCACTCGAAGCCAAGACATCTAAACAACACACCGAACTGGTACATCTTCGCCAGGTCCACAAGGCCGTCGAAATCGTCGAGGAAGAAAAGCGTTCGCTGCAACGGAGAGTGGACGCCGCTGAAGCGCTGGAAGCAGAGCTCAACGAGCTTCATATCCAGAAGCAAAGGCTCGAGAACGAGCGGTTGGCTTGGACGGCTTTTCTACAAAACGCTAGCACGGAAGAAGGTATCATGGAATTCGACTCTCCTGAGGCAGTTGCCCGTGCTCTCGTGGAAGAACGGTATAACTCGGCCTCTCTCGTAGAGAAGCTGGGTGAAATGCAACCTCAGATCGCTGAGCGTGATGAGATCATCAAATCATTAGAGTCGGATAAGAAGAACCTAGCAGCACAACTTGAGAAATCAAGAACAACTGCCGCTCCTATAAATGCCAGCAAATCGCAGGCTCGGCTGGAGAGGCAACGCGCGCTAGCTACTAAGGAAATCGAATATCTACGGGCTCAGCTGAAGACATTCGATGCCGAGGACGAAACTTTCGACACCGGCAACTTTGACCAGCAGAAGGTTGACCGCGTCTCCGAGCTCGAAAACCTCGTCGACACGTACAAGGAAGAGGTCCAAAACCTGCACAAGGAGCTATCCGCGGCCGAGTCCTCGGCCGGAGCCGTGGAACCCGCAACCGGGTCAAAGCGGAGCCACACCGACGAGTCGGAGAACGAGCAACTGGGCGAGCTGAACCGGAAACGCCGCAAACTGGCAGACGAGCTCTCGAAACTGCAAACAGCACACCAAATCCTGCTAAAAGAGAACGAAGTGGTGAACTCGAGACTCGCAGCAGCTGAATCAGCGAACAAGACCCGAGTCTTGTCGCTCCGCTCCAACCCCACGTCGGACTTCGAAGCCATCAAGACAGCCACGCTGGCAGCCCTCAAGCTCGAGAACCAAGAACTCCTCGCGCAGCTATCAAAGGAAGCGCGCCGTAACCCCAAAACGGCCCTGATCCCCGCGTCGCAACTCGCCGCGGCCCGTCGCGAGATAGAAGAGGCACAGCGCGAGACTGCATCAGCACAGAAGACGACGCGGCGCCTGAAGGAGGTCTGGGCGGCCAAGTCGCAGGAGTTCAAGGAGGCGATATTCAGCACGCTGGGGTGGACGGTGACGTTCATCCCGAACGGCAAGATGCGCGTCGAGTCCCTGTACTACCCCAGCGTGACGGACGAGCACGAGAACAGCATCGTCTTCGACGGCGAGCGCGGCACCATGAAGGTCAGCGGCGGGCCCCAGAGCGAGTTCGCCCGCCGCATCGCGGACCAGATCCAGTTCTGGGTCCGCGACAAGGGGTGCATACCCGGCTTCCTCGCCGCGCTCACGCTCGAGTTTTACGAGGAGGAACACTCGCGCGCTGCTAATGGGGAGAACTGAGCAGACCTGACTACGCCAGATTAGATGGACGCACTCTGTCCTCTGTCTTTTTGCTGATGTGTCTGTATGTATGGATCCGTGTCTCGATCTTGGTTTGCTTCGGCTGTGATGGGATGGCGATTTACGCACCTGGCTATGAATGGCGTTCAGATGGCAGCGGGCTCACAATACTATACCTTTTCTGCTGTTGTTTCTCGTCAAATGCGTGACCATGGACATGGACATAAATACTCACGATAAGTGATACCTACGCAACTTAGCTAATAAAGAAGTAGAAGTTGATGTCATAACACCCACTTATAGAGAACATATTATACCGTTTTTACTATTTCTATTCATATCCCCTACTTTCCCTGTAGATGGATGTCACTATTATACACCCCCGATAAAAACCAGCAAATACAACCAGTTCATGTATGTAGGATCGGGTATGGGGTAGAGAGCACGCATATCGACGATCCCAAGCCCATTACAGCTAGCCAAAGGCGACGTTTCACCAGCAAGGTTTCAAGGTCCAAAATATGTCAGTACCTGCCTATTCAACGTCGAACTTGTGTTCTCAAATATGCGAATGCCAGTGAATCAATCAAGCCATACCTAGAATTCATCCCTTAGGAGCGGCTGGCGATATATAAAAGTATAATCAAATTATCAAAGCGACTATGTACGATGATGAGTTTTTCTTCGCATTTATGGCAAAAAATAAAATTTTAAGATGGTAAAAAGAAATAAGACAGAAAAAGGGAAGGAGATGATGAATCGGTCTTGAAGAGAGCCGATAACGAGTGCGTCGTAATCAAACATGAAATAAATAACAAAATGAAAAAAAAACTATTTCTCTTCCCAAACAAATGCTTTAAAAGAATACCGGATATCGAGTACACTCTGCCTTCCTTGCAAAAACGATCCCCCTTCTTCCCGTCTTACCTATTTGTAGAAGTCATTAGGGGTTGGTCTTGCTTCATATCTCCCACTCAGCAACTTCCGCACCGCAGGAACATCAACCCACTTCCCTTCCGCAGCTGACGATGCCGCGTCGGCAAAGGGGTCGTCGTCGGAAATTTCGACTTCCTTGTTCTTGCCTTCTTCGAGTCTAGAAAGCGATATCGCTTGGCTGGTCTCAGCATCCACGAGAGGGTTGAACTCCCACCGGGCCTCGATATTGCCCGGTTTCGGCTCGGCGCCTTGTTCTCCTACAACTCTGCATACGATCTTCTGCCAGTCTGTGCTTGAAGATAGCGCCACGTCGCCGAGACGCCAGTATATTAGATGCTTGTCTTTCAGATGAGTACCGGAAGGTTTGGTTTGAACACCTGAGGCTTTGCCTTCGTATGTGGCGAAGATGACGAGATTGTGAAGGTGTATGGGAGACTCGTTCGTCGCAAAGGCGAAAGACGGGTTAAGCTTGTATTGTAATAGTAGGCCAAGTTTGTCGCCTTGGGGTTTCCACGTAGGATGGAGCAGGATCGGAATGTGTTCGCTTGAGGGAACATCTGTCTCGAAATGGAGCTTGTATGAAAACCCAATGTGAGTACTCCGGAGATGGGAGGTGTCCATCGTGAACTGATCAGGATGATCAGGGCTGTTAGAGACAAAAATTCGATTAGGCCCGATGGAGTCGAGGAGAGAGAAATTATTAATTCGGACGGTTACGTGTGCTTTGAAAAAGTTAATGATTGGATGGCACACAGTTCATCATCGTACTTACAAGGCGGGTTTGGATCATCTCCAGGGTTAAATGACAATGCAATTTCACCGTTGACTTTCGCAGTTTTGACAGCGCCATCCTCGAAGGTGGCCGATACAGTTTCTATGAGAGACGAATTCAGCCCTGATTGATGCATTTCGGGGTGTTTTGCTTGCACAACGCTGCTCAGCGAGTTGCCGGATCGAATGGACTGAGTGTCGGATGTTCCTGCGACACTTGCTTCGGAAGCTAAAGTTGATAGACCTGTAGGTCTAGAGAACATAGTTGGGATAGGCGGCATCGCTGTAGAGCTGGGGGCATTCTCGGAGACGGGACCCGGTACATATATAGTGTTGCGTACATCTCTGCGGCCCCTAACAGTACCCATTCTCCGGGCTGGGGCTCCCATTGCCGATAGACTGTTTGCGACGTTCGACAGGGCTACCTTCTTAGCTTCCTCATCTTCTTCAGCGACTGGTTCCTTTTGAATATTTAGCTTGAATGCATGCTCTGTCTCTTGAGCAGCTGCCTCTCTTTCGGCTTGTGATATGGGATCATGTGAATAACTCGGTACGCTAAACCCTTCCGCATCTTTCTCTGGCTCTTGCTGAGACGGGGGAGGCCCTGGTGGAGGTGGCACATCTAACGCGTCCAACGTACTACCTGCTCCATTAACTTGAGAGGTGGTGGTTGTACCCGTTGTCGGTCGCACTGCGTCGGTCGAGCTGACCCTTCCAATGCCGTTGGGCCCATCGTGACTAACTTTTTCCCTTGAAGCTTCGGAAGTACGGAAAGGCTCGCTTGTTGTGGTGTCGGGATCTTCTGCCAATGAACCAAGTCGATTGGTCGAATCACCTAGGTTACTGGAGGAAGCTCTCGGGGAGAGGCCATGGCTGCTCTTGGTATTTCTCCCAAAGGGACTTTTCCCGGGAGCTAGTTGGCCGAAGCCCCCATGAATGCTCTGGCGCCGTCGTCCAAGCATCGTTCCAATGCGGCTGCGCAATTTATTTTCAGGTGGTCCTTCCTTCGATCCTGAATAATCGCTCCTGTCATCCTCGGTTGGCACACTGATGCCTGATGGTGTTGCGCCAGGCGTGCTTGGACCACCAGCGCTGCTTGATTGTCGCGCAGTTGTTGCTCGCTTCTCTAACTTCGGTCGCCCCGTGGCCACTTTCGAAGCAAATTGCTGGATCTCGTTTGCGGTACTATAGTCGAGGAGACTGTTCAACACACTTTCGGCATCCGTCTGCAGCTTCTGGGCTTGTTCCCCTTCGAAGGTGCCATACTGGGTCAGGCAGTCGCGCAATTGGTTCATTCGACTCTCATCAACAGCCTGGAGACTTTCGAAGACGAAGGGGGCCTGTGATTTCCACTGGCTGGTTGCGGACTCGAGCTTACTCGCAGCCAAATCCACCTTCTGAGCACTGGCTTTCCCACCCTTCTTGGTCAGCTTGTCCGACTTTTCTTGTGCCTCCTCCAGCTCCCTAGCCACTTTTTGAAGGTTTCCTTGTATTGTTTGGATATTTTGCATTTCCTTCTTGACTTCGAACATCCGCAAGGGGGTCTCGACTTCTTTCTCGATGTGTGTAGCGAATGTATGGTGGGATGTCGCGACAAACTCTACAGACTGAAGAATCTTGTCCCATTGGACCTGAAAACTCCTGGAATGTCGTCAGCACAGTTACATGCAACCCAAGCCTCGCTCTTCATGAGGCCGATTGACTTACCCGAGCTCCGATTGTGCATTCGGGACACGGAATTGAGTCAGTCTGCGTAGTCCTTGGGCATATTGTTCCTCGACCCTCCGGCGTTCCTGGCCACAGGTCAGCTTTCATCACATCGTCTCTCGGTGGTGGTGATCAAGGTTTCGGGCTCGTACCTGCAGCCAGTCGGCGATTTCATTGTTGACCTTGGTTATGCGCTTGACTCGGTCGGTGAGAACAGCTACGGCTTGGCCGGGCTGGAGGGAATCCTACATCAAGGCCGAGTCAGCGATGCGCCTACAATGCTACGCCATCGGGACAGGCTACCAGCAGAGCGGGATACTCGGCCCTCGAAAGAGCGTCCATGGCAGGCAGGTTTAAGTGCAATCACGCAGGCGTCGACGTCGCGAATACGAAGGAGGGGTGGGATATAGACATGCATATAGAGTAAGTATATATAAGGCGTAGGGCGAGACAGACAAGCGCATCCAACGAAGCAATCAATGAATAAGGGAGAATAATTGGACGGACTAAATGATGTGTTTGTACATGAGCATCGACGGGCTAGAGATACATGATTTCAGGATCGTGGCACCCGAAAACGCTGCGAGCTCGATGGCTGGGATCATGTAGGTTGGTAGTGCAAGATTCGGGCTGGGGGATTGATGTATGAGGTCAAGTTTCCGACTGCCCAGCCAACCATCACTGCGGCTGCCGGGCTCTAGCTCTAGGTACAAGCTTACCTACCTTAGGTAGGTTAGGGTGTTCTAAATGCTTAGTGGGTTTTCCTATTGGAGCTTAGCACAGCACTACAAGCTCCAGACTTACCCACTTGCTCAGGCGAGCTATGGCCAGTACTGTGTACTGCCGTGAAGTTACGAAGCAGCTGCCAACGGCTATGTGAGAAGACGACCAGCCCGGTACGGAATAGGTCGGTTTTCCTTTGTAAGTCCTCCTGCCAGTCACAACCACATGGGTATGTACAAAAGATGCCCTCAGTTTTTAAAAGCGAGGTATTATTTGTAATTGTATTCGACGGGCAAGCTCATTCTCTGCACACAGAGCTAATTGCTACTTATTTTGTTCTAAATGACACTACACAACCAGATATTGTTTTATTTCACAGCTTTATTGCTTACTGGCGACCTGGCGGCATAGGCCCACCTGCATACGGTGCCAGGACGGCCGCGGGCGAGAGGTTAGGAGCTTTGGCGGGTTTTAAGATAACAGTTGTAAAAAACAACAAAATAACTTTTGACGGCGAGTCTGTTGTCCGGATAGTTGGCCCGGACAACTGAACCGTCTCAACCCGACTAAGCGGCCGAGTTTGACGTGGAATTGAAAGCCAGAGAGCCATAACACACCAGCAAGACAATGCAGATCCACGTTTCGCTCCATGCGATCCTCCGGGCGCTCCCATCCACCCTGGATGCTTCCACCCCAACAAGTCTAGCCAGCATTGCATTCTTGCGTCCAGCAAGGTGAACGGCGCTATAATATAAAAATACAATACTTTATTAACTATAAAGATGTTCGGAGTTGAAACACAGTCTTTTCATATAATATTAACTACCGGTACTATTCTTGTATGATTATCTTAAAAGTTATTATTTATACATCTAGCGTGGGGAATACAGCCAATGAGGCCATTTCTTTCCATCCTATCAACCGTGGTTTCATTTCGCCTCTCAAATACAAACAATATCATACTGTGTACAAAATTCATGGTCCATTGGACTGTAATGACGGAGTTCAGACCCATCCAATCATAACTCGTTTAATTCCTACTCATTGCTACTCATTGCTCTTGGCGTTCTTTTTCTCCTCTTCCCAGATGTCTCTTGCTTGTTTTCTCCTACATGCCGTTTTTTTGTTTTCTTTGCCCGTGCTGCCGCAACAGCAGCCTCGAGTTTATTATTCCCGTCAGCGGACAGTACTGGACTCATCCAGTCTTTTGCCATTACGAACGTCTGCAGATAAGGGGGGATGTTCGACAGCACGAGCGCAAAGATCCTGACCAAGAAATCCTCGTTGTTCAATCTCGTTTCGCTAGGCAGCGGGAAATACCGTTGACACCTATCCCAGTTTTCATAATTCATTGCCCCTCTCAGAGTCTCGGGATGGTCTAATATAGCGACCATAGTCTCCTCGTAAGGCTCTGACACTTTGCACAAGTGCACCCTCACAATTGCGATAAGTAGTGCCAACCAAATTGGCATCACACGCTGGCGATCACAATCTTCAGGCTCAAAGGTTATGTTAATGGTAATGCTTGGGTCCGCTCCATAGTTTAGAAAGGTGAGTAGAATCCTGCTTTCTGTGTAGGCAAGTAGCGCATCGATCCATTGCAGCTTATCGTCTGATGAACATTGCTGTAGCACATACTCCCAAGAAACGGCAACCCTGAGATTTTCGGTCGCTCGCGCGTCCCGGGCTGAATGCCGCGGATTGTGGCCACTTTTTAATAGTTGATTGAGAACCCAATACTGGTCTTCCGTAGTCAACTTACACATCGGATCGAGAACTAGGTAAAGAGGATCTGTATAATGACTAGAGAAGAAGCCTGGGTTGGCGGTTAGCTTGTTACGGATATAACTGCTGATCCCAGCTCCTAATACCAGCTGGCGAAAAATATCTCTGGCAAAAGAGGGATCTGTCATCTCGATCTGACCTCGCGTGAGCATTAGTGAGATGCTGTGCTCCATATTATCGAGGAGCGTTGCCGTGAGTACCCTTGAATTATCAGTTTGAGTCTCGGCAAGACGAGCGTACTGCAGGGCTTGTCTTAACCTTGTGATGAAGCCGTTGATCTCGTTTCTAGGGGTATATTTCCTTGTAGGTGTGGTCTCGTTTGTGGCGGTCCTGTATGAAAACGTTGAACGTTTAATCCACGCAATAAAGGCTTTTAGTATAGATAGGTTTGGATTGTGGCTTTTTCGGAGCTGGCCACCGAGAAATTGGGACATCTCATCAGTGCGGAGGAAGTCGTAGACCGTCCTATGAAGGAATTCCATGCGGTCTCCGTTGCGCTCCAAAAGTCCCTTGCAACGTCCATTAATACGTCTCGAAACAGTGCTAAAGAGCTTATTGAGTGCCGTCAGGTCCGTAGTCATTAGGTCTGTTGGATCTTTCAATGCGTAATTCTCGTTATCGTCATTTTCGCGATCGTGGAAAGAGTATATCTCAAGGCACAGCGGCTCTCGCGCCTCAAGCGCTAGCGACAACGTCGCGGCCATCCTGTGGTTATAGAATGGGTCGACAGTCCGTATGATATGTCTAAAAAACTCTTCGAGGTCCGAAGGGAGGCTAGAGAGTCGTTTCTGAAGATCAAAGACGCTGTCGTCGTTAGTGAGGCCCTCCCGGAGTAGGCGGACCACTAACGTCACCCAGAGGAAAACACCGTTAGACTTGACCACCACCTCGTCGACAAGGGTCCGCGAAGAAGTGTAACCAGCCTCTTCTTGGAGTATGCTCCACCTAGGGTGTTCCTTGAGGCGGAACTCTGTATAATTGCGGATGTCGCCACGGGTAAGCTCGTGCATGTAGAGCTTGGATCTCGCCTGGTCCCCTAGTGCATCTTCAAATACATTCCAAGGCCTGCTGGAGACACAAACTTTGATGAAAGGGCTCTGGGATAGTTGCTTGAGCGTCTGACAGATGTCTAAGTGGTCGCCCTCGAACTCGTCTAGGCCGTCGATGAAGTAGCATATCTTGCTTGGCAAGCCCTCGGTTTTGGTCCCAAAAGCTCTCAGCAGGGCCTCCAGCTCGGACTGAGTCCATCGAGACTGCTCCCCGGATCTTTCCCAGCGGTCCACCAGTAGCTTTTGGATCAGCATTGGTTTCAGGGCTAAAATACCGAATACGAGGGAACGTAAAAGCCCTTCGAGCGATCGTTGTATTGGTGTGCCGTAGATCGTGAAGTAATGGCCGATTATGAGTAGTTCATGATTTCCGGCCCATGTCTCTAGGCATCTCTTCGTCTCGCGGCTGTCGGCAATCGATTTCATAAAGGTCGATTTTCCTGATCCTGGTTTTCCAGATACCCAGAAGAGTGCATCGTCTGTCCTGAGCCAGCGTTGTAGCCTGCCGTACTTTTCTTCTGTCTCTTCTGTCTTCCGTAAGCTCCACTTGAAGGTTGTGAAATGGGCATCTGGTATCTTTTCATGCCGAGCCGTCCGGTCGCTGTAGTTGAGCGTGGCTAGGATCTGAGCTTCCTTCTCAAAGGATTCGGTCTCAAGCGACAGCTTGGAGAAGCCAGCACAGATGCTGCTGACATAATCGGTACTTGCGAGTTTACTTTGATCGTGTTCACCGACACGGTCTTTGAGGCTTCTGATCTCTTGAATTATCGAGTCCAGCCTTGAGTCTGTCTGAAGTTTCCAGATACCCCGCCCAATGTCCTTCACACGGGTGTCAAGGGTCTGTATGCTTTCGCTGTGTCTCTCGTCAGCGTGGCAGCGAAACGACGGGGTCGGTGCACGTACTTGGACGCGGCACAGAGTAGAAGGGTCATTTGTCGATGGCGGTCAGCGATCCGTGACCGCAAGTCTTCAATCTCATTCTGTTTCCATACCTCGGCCAGGGCGGCACGGAAGCTGTTCCAGTAACGCGGGCTCTTTGTTGCAATTGCTCGGAGCTTGTTCATGATGCGGAGAAGGTCTTCACAGTCGCGAGCACAGGCGGTGGCGCATTCGGCAAGAGGTTCGGCATGTTTTGACAGCTTAATAGATTGGCCAGTAGATGAAATTGTCGGCTTTTGGAGTTGGGTATTGAAGGTTATGAGAGTGCCGCAGATGTCCTGGAAATGATCATTCACGAAACTAGTGCCCGTGGCAGATGCGTGGAGCTTGTGGGCGTTGTCTAAGAGCCCGGCAACAAATTGAATAAACTGCAGGATGTTCCCTGCCAAAGCCACGGCCGTGACTGGATCCATTGATGTTATCTTGACTTCAGAGATATCCGTCTGTTACATTCGTCGAGGCTTGGAAGTTCCCTCCGTGAGGGTATACGAGTTGTGCGTGTGGAAGCAAACGGGATATATGTGAGTTGTCGAGTGCGACAACATGACGAAGACATCCTCGCAATGCGGAACTTGTGCAGAGCCATGATTTCGCCTACAACCCATAATCACGAAGGGGGGCTGTGTAAACCTCAGCCTCTATGAGAACGCCTGCATTGGGAGTGGGCCTGTGATGGTGCCAATCTGTAGTGTATTGTGTTGTAACTTGGATGGAGAAGCTATATTGTGGCTACTGTGTATAGAGCGCTACTTATAGTGGGTGTGTGGGTTAGGTGATCTCTGCTTTTGCTCTCACAATCTGCCCTTAACAGATAGAAGAAAAGCTACGTTTTTATGGCTATAGCTAGCTAAATATATGTTTAAAGCTAATTTGGTACTACTTTGTTTATTTTAGCGTAATTATTTTTGTTTTATTTTAATTATTTTAGCTTAGCAAGCTATTTATATATTTAAACTATATAATTTTAAATAATGTTTATTTGTTTTTTAAATTATATAGTTTTATTTATATAAAAATTAATTAATTAATTGTAAATTTAATTTTAATTGTTTTTTTATAAGCTATTTATTAAATTTATATTTTATATTTTTATATTTAATTAAGTATTAAGTTTATTTACTTTTATTTTATTTAATAATTTTAATTTTAAAGATTTTTTTTTATAAATAATTTTAAGCTTAAATAAAATTAATTAAAAAAAGGCTTTTTTTATAAATATTAAATAGCACTAATTTAAAATAATTAATAAAAATAACATTATAAATTTAAGCATTGTAATTTTTTAAGTTAAGTTTATATGTTAATATATTAATTTTTTTAATAATTTAAAATATTTTTATATATTGCTAAGCTATTTTTTTTTTATATTTATAACAATTTTATATTTTTTATATAAATATAATAAAACTTTGTTTTTAATGTTAAAAAATTTAAGTTATTTTTTTTAATTATAATAATGTTTTATTATTATTAAAGCTAAAGCTATTATATTTACGGCTTAAATATATATAGTTAAAAAAAAAAGTTTATTTTTTATGCTTTAATTTTTAAAAAATAAAACGTTAATTAAACTTATAAAATTAAAGCTTAATATTAATTTATTAAATATTATATTTATTATTATATTTTTAATATTATTATATTTAAATTATAAACAAAGTAATACTTGTGACGAACCTTAGATTCGTTGTGGCGTAGTATACTCGGAGCTCCACGTATTAGATCGTGCTAGGAGGTATAACAGGTAGTGGTTATCGTAGCGTGGTCACTAAGTAGTCAGGATTGCTCCCACACAGCTATTCCAAGAAGTCACTGTATGCTTAGATTGAATTGTGAAGTAAGAACTACAACTAAATACATAGAAAACGTTGGTCTATTATATAGACAGTCCTTCCTTCACCAATTCCGTAGGCAAGCCCCGTAGGCTCAACAGGCTCTTTCTCCTTTCTGAGCTTTTTCCATTATGAGCCCTTTGAGCCGCCCGTCTCATGTGGCTCATTTTGTTTTGCCATACTAAATCGTCATGAGCTCCCTGAGCCCATCACGTGACCCGCCACGTGTCCCTGGTTGTGGCTTGTCTCCTGGTCCAACCACACGTCGGTCCTGCTTTAGTCTTGTGGCGCCCGGCCCCTCGGTCGGCCACCTTCCTGTTGGTTTATAACAATACTGTTTTTTATTTAATTAAATTATTTAATATATAAATATAATATTATAAAGCTAATTAAATAATTTAAATAATAATTTTAAATTAGCTGTTAGTTTATAAATAATAAACGGTTAAATATATAAGCTTTGTTTTAATAACCGTTTAAATAGCTTTTTAAAATGTTAAAAGAAATTTAAATTTTTAATTTAAAATAATAATTTAAAAAATGCTTTAATTATAACGTGGTTTATAAACAAGCAATGCATTTAAGTAAGCAATACACTTTTTTTATATTATTAAGTTTAATTATTAATAACTTTATAACTAAAGTAGTTATAATTAAAAATTAATCGGATTTTAATTTATTACTTGTTTTTATTTCCTTATTATAAGTTTTAGCATTGTGGCCGGTTTTGCCGCACCGTTTACATTGTTGCTAGCGCGGCAAACTTAACTTACTACTATTACAATTTTTCGATGTTTGCAATTGTACTAAGTTTTACGCATCCCTTTAGGCAATTAAATCAGTTGCATTTTTTATAATAAAATTATATTTATTTTGTAAGCGCTTTTTTTTGCCTTTCCGGCGCTTGCTTAGTGCCTTATTTACTTTGCAAAGCCTTTGGTTTTTATTGCTTATAAAGGTTAGTTAATGCGCTAATATTTAATTTAACTTTGCAAGCTGGTTAATAATGTTTAAAATTAGCCCTAGGGAGCTTTCTTAGTAACTAAAGATTTAACTTTTAATAAAAGTTAACTGCGCGGTTGCTTTTTTAGCGGTTTTTAGCGTTTGGGAGACCTAAGGGTTAAGTAGTTCAACAATGTTGTGAATTAGCGTTAGTGACCGTAATTGCACATTTAGCTTTAAAATCACAGCCTGCAAATCATAAAGCATTAATTTTAACTTTTAAAAACCTTTTAAAATATTTGATTTTATAAAAATAACAAAGTAAGCTTTTTTAAACGCGATAAAAAACTTGGGCTTAATAATATAATTAATATATAACTTAATAAATTTGTTAATTTAACAATTATACGCCTGCTTTATGTTACGAGCCAACATGGGCGCAGGCCACTGGGAGGGGTCTAGCGGCAATATTACACCAACGAGGGGAAGGAACTGTACCAGGAGACAAGCCACAGTTCTCAATTAGGAGAGTCACGTGACGACTCACCCTAGATCACCCTGTAAGTGAGCTCACCTTGGGAGTGAGCCAAGTGAGCCAGTGAGTCCAGTGAACGAAGGCACTTACTAAGGAATTGGTAAAGAAAGAACTGTTTATATAATAGACCAACGTTTTCTATGTATTTAGTTGTAGTTTTTATTTTACAATTTAATTTAAGCATATAGCGACTTTTTAAAATAGCTGTGTAAAAATAATCTTTTAACGACTATTTAATTACGACTTAATTGTATAACGTTTGCACCTTAAGCATAATTTAATATGTGAAGCTTTAAGTATTAACGCTTTTATAAATTAACAGTTTGTTATATTTTAAATTGTTAAACTTACTTAGTGTTTAGGAAATAACTACGTACGGTTACGATATTTTTGCAGCAGCTTAAACTAATACTTGCAATAGTGCAAAGTTTTTTAATGTATTTATAAAACAAAATCAAGCAGTTAAAACAGTAAAATTAACAACTTAAAGCATAGGTGATAAATTTACCAAAGCTTAAGCCTTTTAAACTAGTTAAGCCAACTAGGTTTAATAACAATTAAAAACAACTAAAGGGATTTTTAACCTAAGCAAAGGCTTATTTATGATATTATAATAATAGTTTTTTATTAAACAAAAATAAAATAATAACAGCTGCAAAATTTTTTACTAATAACGCATTAAAATAGTTTTAACTTATAATAAACAATTATATAACAAGCAATAATATTAACAATACTAGAAAAAAAACTAAAATAGCATTTAAATTTTATAATAGGTTTAAAACGGCGTTAACTAATATGTACAAAAATCCAAAGGAAAAAAGACAAGCAGAAAAAAAGCTGCTTTTAATGTTTTAAACAAAAGCTATATATAAATATGCAGTAAAATTTCAAAAAACAGCAGCTAAAACAACATGGTTTAATAAAAATGCTTTAATAATAGCTTTTTATTAAGGGTTAAAAAATAAGGTAAAAAATAAGTTATATAAAAACAAACAACTAAATAATTTTAAAACTTATATTGCTAACATAATAAAAATTAACAACTGGTTATATAAACAACGTTTATAAAAATAACAACAAACCCGACAAATATTTAACTTAGAAAAAAAACAAACTATAAAATTAACAGCATTAAATACCTATGCAAAACCTATAAAACTAAATGCAACAAAGAAAAAGCAAAACCTAAGCAAGGTTAAGTGTTATAACTATAATTTAAAGGGATATTACGCCCGGGCTTGCAATAAGCCTAAAAAAGAGCAACAATTTAAAAAAGCAAAATAGGCTTTATTTATAACGATTGTAATGTTAAGAATTAGCAACTAGTAAAGTTGATTATAATAATAATATATTAAAGGAGTACTAAATTGCAATATATGCAAAAAAAAAGGATAAATGTGTTTAAAACACCTTTTTATAAAATAATTAAAATAAGCAAAACAAAACAGATATATTTGCAACTTTATTAATTGCCAAAAATATAATATAAGCATTAATAATAAAACTAAGCAAAACATAGCTACTTAGGAAAATCTTATTTAAACTAACAATAATAAAAATGATTAAAAAAATATTAAACCAAAAAAAATCAGAGATTTTATGTAAAAAAAGGTTAAAAACCTAACTTATAAATATTAAAAATGGCCTAAAAAGGAATTTTGTCCAAAGGGACATATGTATAGCTATACTAAGTGTAACCACTAATTTAAATAAAAATAGTTAGAAAACTTTATAGCAAGATTTATTTAACAAAAAAAATGCTTAGGCGAAATATTAAACGTACAAAAATTTTAAATAAAAAAAGCTAGAACAGCAATAGTTTATACGCTAAAAGCCAAAGATAACATAAAAATATGGCCATTTTTAAACGATATATAATAGTATAACCTAGCACTTATAATAAAAGCCGGAATAAATACCAGCAATTAACTCAGCCTAGCTACCGAGCTTATTGCTAAAAAATATTATCATAGCAAGGTTATAATAAGTTAAAAACCGGCAAAATTAATACCAAAAAACAAAAGACACGGATAGATTTTTTAAATGTGCTATATAACACATTATTGTATTATTTATTTGCAAAAAAAACTATAACATATATGGTTTTTAAAACGATTAAACGGGAAACCTATAACGCAACCCTTATATAAAGCAAATAAAGGGAAGGTAACACTAGTATACCAAAACTTATAAAGATTTGCAATATTTAATAAAGACTTACAGTGGCTTATGGAATATATGCAGCAAATCTTACAACTAAAAAACTGCACTAATAATAAATATAAAATCCATGCTTAGTAAAAAGCAATAAAATTGCGCAAAACAATAAAGCAAATGCAATAAATTAGTTAAAACTAATTAATGTTTAAAGAAAAAAAGCTTAAAAAAGTAATAAAAAAATTAACTATAGTAGCAATAAAACAAACAAACTTTAGCAAAAATCTTTTAAAAATATAACAAATCTTTATAAACATAAAAAACCTAATAAGATTTAAAATGCAAAAAATAAAAAAACAAGATATTATTTAAACAAAAATATAATAATATATTTTAAAAAGTTTTAAGCAGCAATTAATGCAATTAAACGACTTGATAATATGCCAGCATAGGCAACAGCTAATTAAAATTAGTTAAAAAACAACAATAAACAGTTATAACAAATTAACAACTGTTTTTAAAAAAACCTAAAAAGCTTTGTGCCATAATAACTAAAAAAAGCAAACATATTAAAATTAATTTAGTATATTAAAAACATAAGCTATAAGCATTTATAAATATAAAAGCTTAAGCAAGCTTTATTTTTTTATAAATTATTAAACAATTAAATATATTAATAAAGCTTAAAAATAACTTTTACCTACTTTTAACCGTTAATAAAAGTTTTATTGCGTATAAAAACAAAGTAGTTTTAAAAAAAACTGCAAAACTTTTTTTTAACATCTTTAAACATAAAAAACAATTAGTGCTTAATATTATAAAAATATTTAAACATAATGTTATTTTAAAAATATCTTAGTTATGGAAAAGCAATCCTAAAATAAACTAAAAAACAAGCTAACTTTAGTAAAATATACCAAAAAGAGAATTAGCTAATAAAAAACTTAAAACACAGGTATTAAGCAATTTTATTAGACCACTATTGCAAATTTGCATAATAATCAAAAAGTCCAAGCTTATACTTAATAACAAAATACCAATAAAATATTAAAACTACAGCAATATATTTAATAAAACACACGATAAGTTACCAAAGCATAGTCTATAAAACCACAAGATTCCGCTCAAGGAAAAAGCTGAATTACAATCATTTCTATTATATTACATGAATAAGGAACAACTAGAAAAATTACGAGAATTTTTCAAAAAAAATCTAAAGAAAGGATTTATTTAATTTTTAAAATTATTAGCAGGATCACCGGTACTTTAAGTACTACGTAAAACCGGAAAAAACGGAAAACAACGTTGGAAATTAATAATAAACTACTAAGACGTGAACTTTAAAACCATTAAGTTTGTAAAACCGATACCCAAAATTAACAACTTATAAAACAAATTAGTGCACGCAAAATAGTTTACGGCATTTAACCTATTAAATGCATACAATCAAACAAAAATAACATTAAGTAATGAGTGAAAAACGGCATTTTGCACACAATATAAATTATACAAATCTTTAGTAATACTTTTTAAACTTATCAATGCCTTAGCAACATTTTAAGCGTAAATAATGCACGCTTTACGCAAATTTATCAACATATTTATAATAATATATCTTAATAATATTTTAATATATTTAAAAAACTTTAAAAAATATTAAAAACATATTAAAAAAGTACTAAACGTGCTATAAATTGCCAAGTTAAAAATAAACCTTAAGAAAAGCGAATTTTACACGTAAAAGGTTGATTTTCTTAGTTTTATAATAACTTTAAAGAAAATAAAAATCTAAAAGTCCAAAATTTTAACAGTAAAAAATTAGCTAATATTTAAATTGGTAAGTGATATAAGGGCATTTGTGGGATTTATAAACTATGTCCAAAGCTTTATTAAATGGTTTAATAAATACGTTAAACCTTTTTTAGACTTGATAAGAAAAGACAATTTTTTTAAGTGGGAAAAAAAAAACGAGAATTTTTCGAGAAAGTAAAGGCTTTTATATTGGAAAAACCTGTTTAAAAGCTTTTTAACCTAGACAAGGAATTTGAAGTAATAGTTAACGCCAGTGAGAGGGCAATGGGCGGACAATTAGGTTAACAAGATGAAAATGGAAAATTGCACCTAGTGGCATATTTTTTGAAAAGATTTTTAGGATTAGCAGAGCGATATATGCTATTAGATAAAGAGCTAATGGCTATTGTCCAAGCATTTAAGGAATGAGAACATTATTTTTATAAACCTAAGAAACTAGTCAAGGTGTATATAGACTATAAAAACTTAACTACGTTTATAATAACAAAAGTATTAAACAAACAATAAATCGGATGGGCAAAGTTTTTATTTTAATTTAATTTTATCATTTTTTATATTAAAAAAAAAAGAATGTGATAGCAAATATTTTGAGTTAACAAAGCAACTATAAAAAATCAAAAACAAAAAGCTAAGTATTATTAAAAAAAACCTAACAAGGAATTACACTTGTAGCTATAACTTTATTTAATCACAATAAATAAATTAAACAATTATAAAAAAACCATAGATTAGTTTTATGAATATTATTATTATTAATTAATATACCACCAACTTTTAAGCAAAGCAAAAATAAAAATAAAAGGGTATATTTAAATCTTAAATAATAATTTACAATTAAAAAATTAATAAAGGCAATGCATGAACATTTATTAGCAGGATATTAGGGAGTGTATAAAATACTATTATAAATATAAAAGAATTATAAATGCAAAGGGCTTAAAAGCATAGTAAAAAAAGTAGTTTAAAAATGTGTCCTATGCAAAAAAAGTAAAGCACCACAACACAAACCATATGGATTGCTACAATTAAAGTAAATACCAGACAAGGCTTGGAAGTTTATTGCGTTTAATTTTATTGTTAAGCTATTTAAGTTAAAGGAACTAATGACCGGAGTATTATATAATTTAATACTAGTTATTGTGAAAAAACTTACGAAATATAGATATTTTATATTATATTTGAAATTAAATACGGCAAAAGATTTGGCTTATATAATAATTAAATATGTTTTTAGTAAATATAAAGTTTTAAAAAAAGCAGTTATAAATAAAGAAATAACTATAGCTTTTAAGTTTTATTAATTATTAATAAAAGCATTAAGCATTAAGCATTAATTGTTTACGGCTTATTATTTATAAACGGATAAACAAATAAAAAAATTTAATCAAACTTTAAAGCAATACTTTTGCTACTACTTTAACAAACAACAAAACAATTAAGTTAAGCTTTTGCTTATGGCGGAGTATGCTTACAATAGTTTTAATAATAAGTTAATAAAAATGTCTCCATTTACGGCAAATTATAAATTTAACCCAAAAATAAATCAAATTGCAATTAATGGCGTTACAGCGCCTAAAGCAAAAATATAGGCAAAAAAAATCATAGGTTTACAACAAAAACTACAAAATAAACTAGTATTTTTATAAAACTGTATAAAAGCTTATAGCAATAAGCATAGGTTGTTAAAGCCAACCTTGGAAAAAGGAAACAAAGTATATCTTTTAAGGCGTAACATTAAAACAAAACAACCAAGCAATAAGTTTAATTTTAAACAAATTAAACTATTTAAAATTGAAAAAGTTATTTTAAAAACTAATTATTAATTTAAGCTACTTAAAAAAGCTAAAATATAGCCAAAATTCCATATTTCTTTTTTTAAACCAGCATTAAAAAATGCCGAACTTTAAACATAACTAAAAGTTAAACCAAACAAAGATTTATATAAAGTTAAAAAAATATTAAATTTACGTTAAAATAAAAATACCTACAAATATTTAGTTAAATAAAAAGGATATTTATATGTAAAAACTACTTAAAAACTTATAAAAAACTTAAAAAATGTAAGGTAAATAATTAACCAGTTTTACCAACAACACTTTAACCGGCTAGTACTAAAAAAGCAAGGTTAACCTTTTAAGCAAAAGGCAAACCAAAAAAACCCCAATTAATGCTAGAAATGACAATATTAGCGGCTTTTTTAGCAGTAAATTAAAGCTTGCCTTAACGCTTTTTTTTATATTTAAATGCCTTTATTTTGTTTAAAGTATTAAAATTATAACAAAAAAATTTAGCACTTTTAAAAGCAAAAATATTGTTTTGTTTTTTTAATCGCTTTAATTAAGCAAACTATGCTAATATATTATTTTAAGTTTTTATTAAAAAAAATTAAGTTTTTTTTATTGTATAACAAAGCAGTTATAGTTTTGCTTGGGCAGTTTTATGCTTTTTATATATTTAACAACGTTTTTTAGTTATATAAATTAAACTATTAAAAAAAAAGGGCATTATATAAAAACAACTAAAGCAAGTGTACACAAAGCAATAAGCATTACAATTAAAATCCTTTAAACAAATATAACTAGTTTTAAAGCAGCAAAAACATAGGTTAAACAAAAAACCAAACTTATTTAAATAATTAGCTAAACAATGTTGTTTACAAGCGCTACGGGACAATATAACAAACAAGCACTAAAAAAAAGTTAAAAAAAAAAAAAAAAAAAAACTAATCACCTAAACCAATTGTTATTAAAAACAATAACCAGGGAAAAAGGGAATAATGTTACGAGCTAACATGGGCGCAGGCCACTGGGAGAAGTCTAGCGGCAATATTACACCAACGAGAAAAAGGAACTATACTAGAAAACAAGCCACAGTTCCCAATTAGGAGAGTCACGTGACGACTCACCCTAGATCACCCTGTAAGTGAGCTCACCTTGGGAGTGAGCCAAGTGAGCCAGTGAGTCCAGTGAACGAAGGCACTCACTAAGGAATTGGTAAAAAAAGGACTGTTTATATAATAAACCAACGTTTTCTATGTATTTAGTTGTAGTTTTTACTTCACAATTTAATTTAAGCATATAGCGACTCCTTGGAATAGCTGTATAAGAGTAATCTCTTAACGATTACTTAGTTATGACCCGACTGTACAACGTTTGCACCCTAGGCACAATCTAATACGTGAAGCTTCGAGTATTAACGCCCGTACAACACTAACGGTTTGTTACACTTTAAAACATTATAAAGCTTAATATTAAATGGTTAAATTAAATGTAATAAATAAAAAAGCAAAAAAATGGTTATAATGTTTTATTTTTTGCAATATTTTTTAAACTTAGCTAATATATAACTTTTATGCTAGTTTAACACTAATAATTAATATATGCTTTTTTATAACAATTAAATATGCTTATTAAAATGTTTTATTTATTTTAATTTTATATTATTATTTGTTTATTTATTAAAATTAATATTAAGTACTTAATTAGTTAAAAGGTTAATGTTTTTGTACCAATGCTAAAGATAAAAAACGCCTTAGAGGATAAAGTACGGCAAAATGAATAAACCACGCAAATTAATAGCACAAATTGCTATTAACCATTTTTTATTACTAGGCTGCACTGCTTTACACTTTTTACGTCAATTAGCGCGTGTAATAACTATATATGCGCAGATTTAGCCTATCATAAACCCAATCTCGTTAAAGTTTTAAACATTATTATTATAAATGCTATATTGCGTTTTTACACGCATATAACGCTTAAACCATATGCTAATAATCTTTAAATCTTTGTACAATGCTTTTTAATAATTGTAAAAACATATAAACCGCGTTTAAAGCTTTTTGTAGCGATTAACAAAGTTATAAGCCTAGTGCTTGCTAACTAGGGGTGCGCTATGCAAATTGCAGAAAAAATTGGCTATATTTTTTATAATAGCATAAGCAGGGGAATATTCTCGCTTATCTAAATTAAATATATATTTAAAAAAAACATCCTTTTTAATTAAATTAAGTTTATGCATATTAGCGCGGGTTTTGTCTTGTGCAGTGCAACCGTTTATTTTATAATATATAGTGCTTTTAACAAGTTAATAGATTTTACAAGCGTATTAAATGCTAATTTTTTAACAGAAATTAATAGCTTAAATAGCAAAAAGTATTTTAGCTTTTTTAGTTTTATTTAACATTATATTGTTAAGGAATTATTACGCAATAAAGTTAAACTAATGCATTTATAAAAAAATGCGTCGCTTGCTTAAATATATCGCTCGCTTATAAACCACGTTATATAAATAATTTAATAATAAATGTTTATTTTTATTATTTTATAATTTAATTTTTACATTTAAATATTATTTATAATTGTTTAAAAAGTTTGCAAACAATTATTATTATTATATTATATTTATTAAGAAAAAATTATAGCAATGTTAAAAAAAAGTTTATTATAATTTAATAATATAAATATAATAGCAATAAAATAAGCTAAAAATTACTATATAGTTTATAGCGTTTAAGCTAAAAAATCTAACATTTAAAGCATCCGTTAATATATTTTTTAAATTTTTTAAAACTTTTATATATATAAAATAGCTGTAAAAAATATACCAGCTTTTTATAATTAATATAATTAAAATTATAAAAAATCTTTTAAATATTTGCAATATAAATTTTAAAAATATATAGCTTATTTATTATAATATTAAATTTAAATTATAAAACATTTTTTTAAATATAAAATAAAATTATTGTTTTATTTTTTAAAGCTAGCTTTGTTTTACGTTAAAAAACATTTAATATTTTATAAAAATATAAATTTTTTAAATATTTTTGCTAAAAACAAGCTTTAAAGTTTAAGTTTATTTAAATAAGCGTTGTTATTTTATGTAAAACGTTTTTAAATAAAATATTTACATTAAATGCTTAAATATTTAATTTAATTTTTATAAAAAATAAAATAATTAAGTTAATAATTTGTTAAAACATTTAATGCATAGCTTAATGCTTTTTGCGATTATTTAAAAAATAATTTAAAATTAAATGAAATTATATTATATAATAGCTTGCTAAAAGCATTTAAAACAATATATTTTTTACTTAGTTTATATAAAACGCAAACTATAAATTAATTAATAAATTTTAATATATAAATAATATAATAATTAATATTGCTAACTATTATAAAATTAATTATATTTATGCTTTAATTATAAAAGCTTAAAATGTTTTTGCAATTTATAAAAATAATAAATGTTATTTTTATAATATTAAACTATTGCTTTATTTTTTTTAAAAGCTATATAAATTTATATAATTTTATTTTTATAAGTTAATATTTTTTTTTTGCGTTAATAAATAATTTTTTAAAAAAAGCAATAGTTTAAATAATATATTTAAGCAAATAATAAATAATAAGCCCGTTTTTTATTATTTATAAAATAAATTCCTTTTTAATATAATAAACTTTAATATTTATACCTTTTGTTAAAACGTTAAAATCGGCAAATAATTACTTTATAAATAAATAAAAAGTTAATAAAATATTATTAAAAAAAACGTTTTTAATTTAAAAAAAAGCGTTTTTTTTAATTAAATAAATAAATGCTATTAATATAGCTTAGGTTTTTTTAAATTTTTTAATTTAAGTTTTTAGCTTAAATGTTTTATAAACGCTTAATTAAACACGTTTAAAAAGCTTTATTTTTTTATTTTAAAAAAGTTTAACTAATATTTTATAGCTAAGGATTAAAATCCTAAGCTAAGTAAACAAACTTATAAAAATATTTAGGTTTTTTAGGTTTTTTAAAAATTTAAGCTTGCAAATAATTTTAAGTTTTTTAAATATAATTGTTATACCAAATAAATTAATAAAACAACTAAAAATAATTATATTTAAAAAGCTAATAAAGCTTTTAAATAGTTTAATGTTAATATTATAATTTTTAAAAATTGTAAATATTTTTTTAAAGTGTTAAATATGCTTAGTTAAACTAGTTAACGCTATAATAATATTATTATAATATATTTACGCTATTATATTTTAAAGCAAAAAATTTATTTGTTTTTAAATATATATATTATTATTTTTATATTTTATTATTATATAAATAAATATAAATTATTTTTAATAAATAATAATTATAAACGTTTATTATAAATTATATTAAATATGCTATTAATAATAAAAAGTAATAACATTTAAAATAATTTAAAAAAGCTTACTTTTAATATATAAAAAATTTTTATTTTATGTTTATATAAAATATATATTTTTAAAAAAGATTTTATTGCTAAGTTAAATATTTACAATTATTTATTTTTTTTTTAAAAAAGCTTAAAAATTAAAAAATTATTTTTTAAATAATAAAAATTAAAAATAAAAATAAAATTTATTTTTTAATTTTATATATTTTTTTAGCTTATTAAAGCTTTGTAATTATATTTATAATAATATTTTAAGTGTTTTAATTTAAAAAATATATTTAATAATATTTAAAAATTTTATTTTGCTAACTGTTTTTTAAAATAACTTTTATTTATTTATTTTTTAAAAAATTTATAAATTTTATATTTTTAAATATAATATTAAACTTATTTAATAATATAAATATTATTTAAATAATATTTAAATTATTATAAATATTTATTTTTATTTTAAAATGTTTAATTATATTTTTTAAGTTTTATGCTAAAAGATTTTTAAAACTTTATAAATTAGTTTTAAATAAATAAAAAAGTTTTTTTATAATTAATTTTTATAACAAACCGTTAGTTTATAAAAGCGTTAATACTTAAAGCTTTATATATTAAATTATGCTTAAGGTGCAAACGTTGTACAGTCGGGTCGTAACTAAATAATCGTTAAAAGATTACTTTTACACAGCTATTTTAAAAAGTTGCTATATGCTTAAATTAAATTGTGAAGTAAAAACTATACTAATTACAAAGAAAACGTCTTGTTATTATATAAACCGTTTTTTTTTTCTTAATTTTGTAGTGTTTTTCATGTCTCCCAAAAGATATTAAAGACTTGTCTCTTGTTTTTGTTTAGAGACCAAAAATGTCTCTTTGCTTTCTGTTGTCTCCACAAAGACCAAGGTTACGTGACCTCCATCCCTGGCTGTGGCTTGTCTCCTGGTCCAGCCAAATACCCCTCATTAGGCCGTTTGGTCACCTTGGTCTACCAACAGGTCACCCTGCTGTTGGTTCGTAACATTATTCCCCTTCTCCCAGGTTTATTGTCCGCAATAAATACTAGTGTGTCCCCTCTCTTTGGTAAGTAATGTTGTTTTTCTTCTTTAACCACTTGTCCTTTGAAACATAGCCGGTCGCGTTTTTAAATCGCGCAAAAAGTCGTTTACTAAAAGTCATCGCAAACTTTCTAACTCTATTAATTAGTTTGGTTTCAAAGTCATGCCCTGCTCTCGTTGTTTTAACAAGGGTTTTATTTGCAAAATGTTGGAAGATCGCAGTTGATGCAAAAATTGTAACAACGCAAACCTTTAAACTTACGATAATAATCACGTTTTTTTTTACTCCTTCTGCTAAATTTATGCCGAAAAAACTTAAATAAATAAAAAAAAACGAAAAGCGTTACAACGCTTTTAAAAAACAATTAAATAACTTTAAGAATTGTTTGCTTGCATAAGTTATCTAAACTATTAGTCCGAATTTCTGCATGAAAAAGGTGTAAAATTTATTTAGCGTAGTTTTTAAAATCTGGATAAATTAAAAAAGCAAAAGCGTTTAAAGAAGGAATAAGGGTGCCTTGCCGCCAAGTCCCCTCTACCGTTACATCCTAGTGTAGATTAAAACGCGTTGGATTTTTTTTTTAAGGTCGACCCTTCCCTTTGGGCATTAGTCGATTAAAATATCGTAGGTAAAACTGGTTAACCATTTATTTTACATTTTTTAAGTTTTTTTTAAGTTTTTATATAGTTTTTGCATATGAGTATTTTTCCTATTTAACCAAGTACTTATAAGTTTTATTGTTTTAACGTAAATCCAGTATTTTTTTAACGTTGTAAACATTTTTATTTGGTTTAACTTTTAGTTGTGTTTAAAGTTTAGCGTTTTTTAGTGCTAGTTTAAAAAAAAAAATATGGAATTTTAGCCATATCCTCGCCTTTTTAAATAGCTTAAATTAATAATTAGTTTTTAAAATAACTTCTTTAATTTTAAATAGTTTAATTTGTTTAAAGTTAAGTTTATTGCTTAATTGTTTTGTTTTAATGTTGCGCCTTAAAAAATACACTTTGTTTCCCTTTTTTAAAGTTAGCTTTAATAATTTGTGCTTATTGCTATAAGCTTTCATACGGTTTTATAAAAATATTAGCTCGTCTCGTAATTTCTATTGTAAACCTATGATTTCCTTCGCCCGTATTTTTGCTTTAAGCGCCGTTACGCCGTTAATTGCAGTTCGATTTATCTTTAGGTCGAATCCATAGTTTGCTATAAATGAAGACATTCCCATTAACTCATTGTTAAAACTATTGTAAGCATACTCCGCTATAAGCAAAAGCTTAACCCAATTGTTTTATTATTTGTTAAAGTAACAGCATAAATATTGCTTTAAAGTTTAATTAAGTTTTTTTGTTTGTTTATCCGTTTATAAGTGGTAAGCCGTAAACAATCGGTATTTAACGCCTAATGCTTTTATTAATAATTAATAAAACTTAAAAGCTATAATTATTTCTTTATTTATAACTGCTTTTTTTAAAATTCCATGTTTACTGAAAACATGTTTAATTATTATATAAGCTAAATTTTCTACTATATTTAATTCCAGGTATGGTATAAAGTATTTATATTTCGTGAGTTTTTTCACAATAACTAGTATTAAATCGTAAAATACTCCTATCATTAGTTTTTTTAACTTGGGTAGCTTAACAATAAAGTTAAACGCAATAAATTTCCAAGCCCTGTTTAGTATTTGCTTTAATTATAGTAATTTATATGGTTTGTGTTGTGGTGCTTTGCTTTTTTTGCATAGGACACATTTTTAAACTACTTTTTTTATTATACTTTTAAGTCCTTTGCATTTATAATTTTTTTATATCCATGATAATGTTTTGTACACTCCTTGATATCTTGCTAATAAATGTTTATACATTGCCTTTATTAATTCTTTAATCGTAAGTCGTTGTTTAAAATTTAAATAAACCTTTTCATCCTCGTTTTTACTTTGCTTAAAAGTTAATAGTATATCCGTTAATTGTGGTGGTGCCTATAAAACTATTCTATGGTTTTTTTATAATCGTTTAATTTATTTATCGTAATTAAATAAAGTTATAGTTGCAAGTGTAATTCTTTATTAAGTTTTTTTTAACAACACTTGGCTTTTTATTTTTAATTTTTTATGGTCGCTTTGTCGACTTAAAATGTTTGCTATTACATTTTCTTTTTTTTTAATGTAAAAAATAACAAAGTTAAACTAAAATAAAAACTTTGCTTATTTAATTTATCGTTTGTTTAATATCTTTGTTATTATAAACGTAGTTAAGTTTTTATAATTAGTATATACTTTAACTGGTGTTTTAGGTTTATAAAAGTAATGTTTTCATTTTTTAAATGCTTAAACAATAGCTATAAGCTTTTTGTTTGGTAGCGTGTATTGCTTTGCTGGTTTTAAGAATTTTTTCGAGAAATATGCCACTGGATGCAATTTTCCATTTTTATTTCGTTAACCTAGTTGTCCGCCCATTGCTTTTTTGCTAGCGTCGACTATTACTTTAAATTTTTTATCTGGGTTAAAAAGCTTTTAAATAGGCTTTTCCAATATAAGTGCTTTAACCTTTTCAAAAGATTCTCGTTTTTTTTTTTTTTACTTAAAAGGATTGTCTTTTTTCATCAGGTCTAAAAAAGGTTTAGCGTGTTTATTAAACCATTTAATAAAGCTTCGGACATAATTTGTAAATCCCACAAACGCCTTTACGTCGCTCACCGATTTAAGCACCGGCTAATCTTTTACTGCTAAAATTTTAAACTTTTGGATTTTTATTTTTCCTAGAGTTATTGTAAAACTAAGAAAATCAACCTTTTGAGTATGAAATTCGCTTTTTTTAGGGTTTACCTTTAACTTGGCAATTTGTAGCGTGTTTAGTACTTTTTTAACGTGCTTTTAGTGTTTTTTAAGGTTTTTTAAGTATATTAAAATGTTGTTAAGATATACTATCACAAATATATCGATAAATTTGCGTAAAGCGTGCGTTATTTGCGCCTAAAATATTGTTAAAGCATTGGTAAGTCCAAAGAGCATAACTAAAGATTTGTATAATTTATAACGTGTGCAAAATGCTGTTTTCTATTTATTACCTAATGCTACTCTCGTTTGATTGTATGCGTTTGGTAGGTTAAACGCTGTAAACCATTTTGCGTGCACTAATTTATTTTGTAAATTGTTGATTTTGGGTATTGGTTTTATAAATTTGATTGTTTTAGAGTTTACGTTTCGGTAGTTTATTACTAATTTCCAACGTTGTTTTTTGTTTTTACCGGTTTTGCGTGATACCTATAATACCGGTAATTTTACTGGTAATTTTAAGGATTGGATAAATCCTTTTTTTAAATTTTTTCTAAGAAATTCTCGTAATTTTTTCAGTTGTTCTTTATTTATGTGATATAATGGAAATAATTATAATTTAGCTTTTTTTTTAAGCGAAATCTTGTGGTTTTATAAACCATGCTTTGGTAATTTATTATGTGTTTTATTAAACATGTTGCTATAGTCTCGATATTTTATTAGTACTTTGTTGTTAAGTATAAGCTTGGACTTTTTAATCATTATGCAAATTTGCAATAATGGTTTAATAAAATTGCTTAATACTTATATTTTAGGTTTCTCATTGGCTAATTTTTTTCTTGGTATATTTTATTAAAGTTAGCTAGTTTTTCAATTTATTTTAAGATTGCTTTTTTGCAACCAAGGTATTTTTAAAATAATATCATGTTTAAATGTTTTTGTAATGTTAAGCACTAGTTGTTTTTTATGTCCAAAGATGTTAAAAAAGAGTTTTATAGTTTTTTTTAAAACTATTTTATTTTTATACGCAATGGGACTTTTATTAACGGTTAAAAGTGGGTAAAAGTCGTTTTTAAGCTTTGTTAATATATTTAATTGCTTAATAACTTATGAAAAAATAAAGCTTGCTTAAGCTTTTATATTTATAAGCGTTTGTAGTTTATGTTTTTAATACACTAGATTAATTTTAATATGTTTGCTTTTTTTAACTGTTATAACATAAAGCTTTTTAAGTTTTCCCAAAAATAGTTGTTAATCCGTTATAATTGCTTGTTGTTATTTTTTAATTAATTTTGGCTAGTTGTTGCCCGTGTTAACATGTTGTCGAGTTGTTTAGTTGCGTTAATAGCTGCTTAAAACTCTTTAAATCGTACTATTATTTCTTTATTTAAATAGTATTTTATTTTTTCATTTTTTGCATCCTAGATTATGTTAGGTTTTTTATATTTATAAAGGTTTGTTGTGTTTTTAAAAGATTTTTTGCTAAAGTTTGTTTGTTTTATTGCCACTGCGGTTGGTTTATTTGTTATTTTTTTAAGCTTTTTTTTTTTAAACGTTAATTGGTTTTAATTAATTTGTTGCGTTTATTTTATTATTTTGCGCAACTTTATTACTTTTTACTAAGCATGGATTTTATATTTATTATTAGTGCAGTTTTTTAGTTGTAGAATTTATTGTAGGCATTTCATAAGCTACTATAGGTTTTTGTTAAATACTGCAAATCCTTGTGGGTTTTAGTATACTAGTGTTACCTTTTTTTTATTTACCTCGTACAAAGGTTGCGTTATGGGTTTTTTGTTTAATTGTTTTAAAAACCACATGTGTTATAACTTTTCTTGCAAATAATAAATATATTAATGTGTTACACAGCATATCCATAAGATTTATTTGTGTCCTTTGTTTTTTAATATTATTTCTGCCGGTTTTTAACTTATTATAACCTTGCTATAATAATATCCTTTGGCGATAAGCTCGATAGCTAGGCTAAATTAGTTGCTAGTATCCGTTTTAGCTCCTATTATAAGTGCTAGGTTGTACTGCTATACATCGTTTAAAAATGGCCATATTCTCATGTTGTTTTTGGCTTTTAGCGTGTTAATTATTGCTGTTTTGGTTTGCTTTATTTGAGATTTTTGTGCGTTAAACGTTTCGCTTAAGCATTTTTCTTATTAAATAAATCTTGCTATAGAGTTTTTTAACCATTCCCATTTAAATTAATGATTGCATTTTATGTAGCTACATGTATGTTTTTTTAAATAAAATTCTCCTTTAAGCCATTTTTAATATTTATATATTGGGTTTTTAACCTTTTTTTATGCAGGATTTTTTTTTGGTTTAATATTTTCCCAATTATTTTTATTATTATTAGTTTAAGTAAAATTTTCCCAAGTAGCCATGTTTTGCTTAGTTTTATTATTAATGCTTATGTTATATATTTAGCAATTAATAAAATTGCAAATACATTTATTTTATTTTACTCGTTTTAATTATTTTGTGAAAAAGTGTTTTAAATATATTTATTTTTTTTTTTTATACATGTCGCAATATAGCACTCCTTTTACGTGTTGCTGTTATAATTAACTCCATTAGTCGCTAATTTTTAATATCGCAATTGTCATAGATAAAGCTTATTTTGCTTCTCCAAGTTGCCGTTCTTTCTTGGGCTTATCGCAAGCCCGGGCGTAGTATCTTTTTTAATTGCAATTGTAACACTTAACCTTGCTTAAATCTCACCCTTTTTTTGTTGCATCGAGTTTTATAGGTTTTGCATGGGTTTTTAATGCTGTTAACTTCATGGTTCGTTTTTTTCCTAAGTTAAATATTTGTCGAGTTTATTGTTGTTTTTGTAAACGTTGTTCGTATAACCGGTTGTCGATTTTTATTGCGTTGGCAATATAGGTTTTAAGATCGCCTGGTCGTTCGTTTTTATACAACTTATCTTTCACCTCGTCTTTTAACCCTTGATAAAAAGCCGTCATTAAGGCGTCGCTATTAATCCACGTTATCTTAACTGCTGTTTTTCGGAATTCCACTGCATACTTGTATGCAGCTCCCGTTTAAAACATCAAAAGCAGCTTTTTTTCTGCTTATC
This sequence comes from Xylaria arbuscula, assembly GCA_022385695.1. Taxonomy (NCBI): domain Eukaryota; kingdom Fungi; phylum Ascomycota; class Sordariomycetes; order Xylariales; family Xylariaceae; genus Xylaria; species Xylaria arbuscula. The sequence continues at coordinate 143,966 of MU279364.1, read as the reverse complement.
TTTTTTTCTCTGGATTTCCGTACATATCGGTTAACACCGTTTTAAACCCGTCGTAAAATTCGAACGCTGCTTTGGTTTCTTTTTTGGTATTGTTAATGTTGTTGTTTTCCATATAATCGTTTATCATAAGTTAAAACCATTTCAATGCGTTGCCAATAAAAAATCCTGCAGCCGTCATTACTTGGTCTCCGTCCGATGAGAAACTATTGTCATAATATCGTAAATAAACCTTTGCTTGGGTTAAAAATCCCTTTAATTGTTTTTAGTTGCTATTAAACTTAATTGGCTTAACTGGCTTAAATAGCTTAAGTTTTAATAAGTTTATAACCTGCGCTTTTAGCTGTTAATTCTGCTGTTTCAACTGTTTAATTTTGTTTTGTAAATGCATTAAGAAACTTTGCACTATCGCAAGTGTTAATTTAAGCTGCTGCGAAAACATCGTAATTATATACAGTTATTTTTTAAACACTAAGTAAGTTTAACAATTTAAAATATAACAAACCGTTAGTTTATAAAGGCGTTAGTACTCGAAGCTTCACGTATTAAATTGTGCTTAAGGTGCAAACGTTGTACAGTCGGGTCGTAACTAAATAGTCGTTAAGAGATTACTCTCACACAACTATTTCAAAAAGTTGCTATATGCTTAAATTAAATTGTAAAGTAAAAACTATACTAATTACAAAAAAAACGTCTTGTCATTATATAAACCGTTTTTTCTTTTTTAATTTTGTGGTATTTTTTATATCTCCTAAAAAACATTAAAAACTAAAAACGTTTTTTTGCTCTTTGTTGTTTTCATAAAAACCAAGGTCACGTGACCTTTATCCCTGGCTGTGGCTTATTTCCTAGTTTAGCTAAGTACTTTTTATTAAGCCGTTTAATTACCTTGGTTTATTAATAGGTTATTTTATTATTAATTTGTAATAATTTTATAGCAATAGTTATATTTTTTTTATTAATTAAATAAATAATATAATTAAATTTTATTTTTATTTTAGCATAATTTTTTATAAAGTTTTATTATAAATTAAAACTTTATTTATTTTTAATATTATTAATATAATAAAAATGCTAAAAAAATTTTTTATTAATTTAAATAAAAAATCTTTGCTATAGTTTTTAACATTATAATATATTAAAATAATGTTATATATATTTAGCTTAATAATAATAAATTTAAACATTTTTATAAATGCTTGCTATGTGTAATAAACCATTAGTTTATAAAAGCGTTAATACTTAAAGCTTTACGTATTAAATCATGCCTAGGGTGCAAACATTGTACGGTCGGGTCGTAACTAAGTAGTCGTTAAGAGATTACTCTCACACAGCTATTCCAAGAAGTCGCTGTATGCTTAGATTGAATTGTGAAGTAAAAACTACAACTAAATACATAGGAAACGTTGGTCTATTATATAGACAGTCCTTTCTTCACCAATTCCAGTTGTCTCTATTGTTTTTTAGAGACACCAGAGACCCGTTTCTGTTGTCTCTCAAAGACGCCAGAGACCAAGACACTGTCTCTGTTCTTTTACAGAGACTAGGGTCACGTGACCTTTCCTTTTCTGGCTGTAGCATGTCTTCTGGTCCAGCCACGTACCTCTTATTGGGCCGTACGGTCACCTTGGTCTACCAACAGGCCGTTCCTCTGTTGGTTCGTAACATTATCCCCCTTCTCCCAGGTTTATTGTCCGCAATAAATACTAGTGCGTCCCTTCCTTTTTCTGGTGAGTAATGTTGTTCTTTAATTTGTTTTGTTCGTTGAAACATGGCTGGTTGCATTCTCAAGTTGCGCAAAAAGTCGTTTACCGAAAGTCGTTGTAAACTTTTTAACTTTATTAAGCAGTTTGGTTTTGAAGTCATGCCCTGCTCTCGTTGTTTTAACAAGGGTTTTACTTGCAAAATATTAAAAAATTGCAGTTAATGCAAAAATTATAACAATATAAACCTTTAATTTTGCAATGGTAATCATATGTTGCTTTACTTTTTTTGCTAAATTTGCGCTAAAAAGTTTTGCATAAACCGGAAAAAACAAAAGGCTAATAAACAGCTTTAAAAGCTGGCTACCTATATTAATTATTTAGACCGTTAGTTTAAATTTCTTTATAAAAAAGGTGTAAAATTTATTTAGCGTGGTTTTTAAAATTTAAATAAATTAAAAAAGCAAAAGCGTTTAAAAAAAAAGCAAAAGCGTTTTACTGCCGAGTTTTTTTTACTGTTTTCTTTTAAGATAAATTAAAACGCCTTAAAACCTTTTTTTAAAGTCGACCTTTTCTTTTAAGCACTGGTTGGTTAAAATGTTGCTGGTAAAACTAATTAATTATTTACGTTATATTTTTTAGGTTTTTCCTAGGTTTTTAAATAGTTTTTGCGTGTGAGTACCTTTTTTACTTAACTAAATATTTATAAATACTTTTATTTTAATGTAAATCTAGTATTTTTTTAACCTTGTATAAATCTTTGTTTAATTTAACTTTTAATTGTGTTTAAAGTTTGGCGTTTTTTAATACTGGTTTAAAAAAAAAAATATAAAACTTTAGCTATATTTTCGCTTTTTTAGGTAGCTTAAATTAATAATTTGTTTTTAAAATGACTTTTTTAATTTTAAATAGTTTAATTTGTTTAAAATTAAGTTTATTGCTTAGTTGTTTTGTTTTAATATTGCGCTTTAAAAAATATACTTTATTTTTTTTTCTAAGGTTAGCTTTAACAACCTATGCTTATTGCTATAAGCTTTTATACGGTTTTGTAAAAATACTAGCTTATTTTGTAGTTTTTGTTGTAAACCTATGATTTCCTTCGCCTGTATTTTTCCTTTAGGCGCCGTTACGCTATTAATTGCAGTTTAATTTATTTCTGGGTTAAATTTATAATTTGCCGTAAATGGAAACATTCCTATTAACTTATTGTTAAAACTATTATAAGCATACTTTGCTATAAGCAAAAGCTTAACCTAATTGTTTTGTTGTTTGTTAAAGTAGCAGCGTAAATACTGCTTTAAAGTTTAATTAAGTTTTTTTATTTGCTTATTTGTTTATAAGTAATAAGCCGTAAACAATCGATGCTTAATGCTTAATGTTTTCATTAATAATTAATAAAACTTAAAAGCTATAATTGTTTTTTTATTTATAACTGCTTTTTTTAAAATCCCATGTTTACTAAAAACATGTTTAATTATTATATAAGCTAAATCTTTTGCTGTACTTGATTTTATATATGGTATAAAATATTTATACTTTATGAGTTTTTTCACAATAATTAGTATTAAATCGTATAATACTCCGGTCATTGGTTTTTTTAACTTGGGTAATTTAACGATAAAATTAAACGCAATAAATTTCCAAGCCCTGTTTAGTATTTGCTTTAGTTATAGCAATCCATATGGTTTATGTTGTGGTGCTTTGCTTTTTTTGCATAAAACACATCTTTAAACTACTTTTTTTACTATGCTTTTAAGTCTTTTGCATTTGTAGTTTTTTCATATCTGGGATAATGTTTTATACACTCCCTGATGTTTTGCTAATGGATGTTTATGCATTGCTTTCACTAGTTTTTTAATTGTAAATTGCTATTTAGGATTTAAATATACCTTTTTATTTTTATTTTTGCTTTGCTTAAAAGTTAATGGTGTATTAATTAATAATAGTAATGTTTATAAAATTAATCCATGGTTTTTCCATAATTGTTTAATTTATTTATTGTGATTAAATAAAGTTATAGCTGCAAGTGTGATTTTTTATTAGGTTTTTTTTAACAACACTTGGCTTTTTATTTTTAATTTTTTATAGTTGCTTTGTTGACTTAAAATGTTTGTTATTATATTTTTTTTTCCTTTAATGTAAAAAATAACAAAGTTAAACTAAAATAAAAACTTTGCTTATTTAATTTATTGTTTATTTAATACTTTTGTTGTTATAAACGTAGTTAAGTTTTTATGGTTTGTATACACTTTAACTGGTTTTTTTAGTTTATAAAGGTAATGTTCCCATTTTTTAAATGCTTGGACAATAGCCATAAGCTTTTTGTTTGGTAGCGTGTATTGCTTTGCTAGTCCTGAAAATCTTTTTAAGAAATATGCCACTGGGTGCAATTTTCCATTTTCGTCTCGTTAACCTAATTGTTTGCTTATTGCTTTTTTGCTAGCATTAATTGTTATTTCAAATTTCTTATTTAGGTTAGGAAGCTTTTAAACAAGCTTTTTTAATATAAGCGCCTTAATTTTCTTAAAAGATTTGCGTTTTTCCTTTTCCCACTTAAAGGAATTGTCTTTCTTTATTAGGTCTAAAAAAGGTCCGGCGTGCCCACTAAACCATTTGATGAGGCTTTGGACATAGTTTGTAAATCCTACGAACGCTCTTACATCACTCACCGATTTAGGTACCAGCTAATCTTTTACTGCTAAAATTTTAGACTTTTAGATTTTTATCTTCCTTAGAGTTATTGTAAAACCAAGAAAATCAACCTTTTGTATATGAAATTTGCTTTTTTTAGGGTTTACTTTTAACTTAGCAATTTGTAATACGTTTAGCACTTTTTTAACGTGCTCTCGGTATTTTTTAAAGTTTTCTAAGTATATTAAAATGTTATCGAGATATATTATTACAAATATGTCGATAAATTTGCGTAAAGCGTGCGTTATTTGCGCCTGAAATATTGCTAAAGCATTAATAAGTTTAAAAAGCATAACCAAAGATTTGTATAATTTATAACGTATGCAAAATGCCGTTTTTTATTTATTACTTAATGCTATTTTTGTTTGATTATATGCGTTTAGTAGGTTAAATGCCGTAAACTATTTTGCGTGCACTAATTTGTTTTATAAATTATTAATTTTAGGTATTAGTCCTATAAATTTAATTGTTTTAAAGTTTACGTTTTAGTAGTTTACTACTAATCTTTAACGTTGTTTTTTGTTTTTACCGGTTTTGCGTGGTATTTATAGTACCGGTAATCCTACTAATGATTTTAAAAATTAAATAAATTTTTTTTTTAAATTTTTTCTGAAAAATTCTCGTAGTTTTTCTAGTTGTTTTTTATTTATGTAATATAATGGAAATAATTGTAATTTAGCTTTTTCTTTAAGCGAAATTTTATGGTTTTATAAACCATGCTTTGGTAATTTATTGTGTGTTTTATTAAACATGTTGCCGTAGTTTTAATATTTTATTGGTATTTTGTTGTCGAGTATAAACTTAAACTCTTTGATTATTATGTAAATTTACAATGGTGGTTTAATAAAATTGCTTAATACCTATGTTTTAGGTTTCTCATTGGTTAATTCTCTTTTTGGTAAATTTTATTAAAGTTGGCTAGTTTTTTAGTTTACTTTAGGATTGCTTTTTTATAACCAAAGTATCCTCAAAATAACATTATGTTTAAATGTTTTTATAATATTAAGCACTAGTTGTTTTTTATGTCCGAGGATGTTAAAAAAAAGTTCTGCAGTTTTTTTTAAAACTATTTTATTTTTATATGCAATGGGACTTTTATTAACGGTTAAAAATAAGTAAAGGTTGTTTTTAAGCTTTGTTAATATGTTTAATTGCTTAATAACTTGTAAAAAAATAAAACTTGCTTAAGCTTTTGTATTTATAAGCGCTTATAGCTTATGTTTTTAATACATTAAATTAATTTTAATATGTTTGCTTTTTTTAGCTATTATAGCATAAAGCCTTTTAGGTTTTCTTAAGGATAGTTGTTAATTTATTATAACCGCTTATTGTTGTTTTTTAACTAATTTTAGCTAGTTATTACCTATGTTAACATATCGTTAAATTGTTTAATTGCGTTAATAGCTGCTTAAAACTCTTTAAATCGTACTATTATATTTTCGTTTAAATAGTATTTTATTTTTTTATTTTTTACATCTTGGATTATATTAGGTTTTTCATGTTTATAAAGGTTTGTTATATTTTCAAAGGATTTTTTGCTAAAGTTTGTTTGTTTTATTGCCACTATGGTTAATTTACTTGTTACTTTTTTAAGCTTTTTTTCTTTAAACGTTAGTTGGTTTTAATTGATTTGTTATGTTTGTCTTATTGTTTTGCGCAACTTTGTTGCCTTTTACTAAGCATGGATTTTACATTTGTTGTTAGTGTAGTCCTTTAGTCGTAAGATTTGCTGCATGCATTTTATAGGCCACTGTAGGTCTTTGTTAAATACTGCAAATCCTCGTGGGTCTCGGTACACTGGTGTTACCTTTTTTTTATCTGCTTTGTATAAAGGTTGCGTTATGGGTTTCCCGTTTAATTGTCTTAGAAACCACATATGTTATAACTTTTCTTGCAAATAGTGAATATATCGATGTGTTACACAGCACATCCATAGAATCTGTTCGTGTCCTTTGTTTTTTGGTATCATTTCTGCCGGTTTTTAACTTATTATAACCTTGCTATAATAATGTCCTTCGACAATGAGCTCGGTAGCCAGGCTGGGTTAGTTGCTGTTGTACATTGTCTAAAAATGGCTATATTCTCATATTGTTTTTGGCTTTTAGCGTGTTAATCGTTGCTGTTTTGGCTTTCTCTATTTAAGATTCTTGTGCGTTGAATGTTTTGCCTGAGCATTCTCCTCGTTAAATAAATCTTACTACAAAGTTTTTTAACCATTTTCATTTAAATTAGTGGTTGCATTTTATGTAGCTACACACATGTTTTTCTAGACAAAATTTTTCTTTAAGCTATTTTTAATATTTATATGTTAGGTTTTTAACCTTTTCCCATGCAAGATTTCTTTTTGGTTTAATATTTTCCTAATTATCTTTATTATTGTTAGTTTAAGTAAGATTTTCCCAAGTAGCCATGTTTTGCTTAGTTTCGTTATTAATGCTCATGTTATGTATTTAGCAATTAATAAAATCGCAAATATATTTATTTTATTTTGCTTATTTTAATTGTTTTATAAAAAGGTGTTTTAAACACACTTGTTTTTTTTTTTTACACATGTTGCAATGTGGTATTTTTTTTATATGTTGCTGTTATAGTTAACTTCACTAGTCGCTAATTCTTAACATTGCAATTGTTATAAATAAAGCCTGTTTTGCTTTTTTAAGTTGCCGTTCTCTTTTAGGCTTGTTGCAAGCCCGGGCGTAGTGTTTTTTTTAATTGCAATTATAACACTTAACCTTGCTTAAGTTTTGCCCTTTTTTTATTGCATTAAGTTTTATAGGTCCCGTATAAGTACTTAATGCCGTTAACTTTATGGTTTGTTTTTTTTTTAAGTTAGGTATTTGTTAAGTTTGTTATTGTTTTTATAAACGTTATTTATATAACCGGTTGTCGATTTTTATTGCGTTAGCGATATAAGTTTTAAAATCGCTTGGTTGTTTATCTTTATATAACTTGTTTTTCACCTCGTTTTTTAGTCCTTGATAAAAAGCCGTCATTAAAGCGTTATTATTAATCCACGTTATTTTAGCTGCTGTTTTTTAAAATTTCATTGCATATTTATATGCGGCTCCTGTTTAAAACATTAAAAGCAGCTTTTTTTCTGCTTGTTTTTTTTCTTTTAAATTTTTATACATATTAGTTAATGCCGTTTTAAACCCGTTATAAAATTTAAATGCTGCTTTGGTTTTTTTTTTAATATTGTTAATATTGTTGTTTTTTATATAATTATTTATTATAAGTTAAAACCATTTTAAAGCGTTGCTAATAAAAAATCTTACAGCTATTATTACTCGGTTTTTGTCCGAAAAAAAACTATTGTTATAATGTCGTAAATAAGCCTTTGCTTAGGTTAAAAATCCCTTTAGTTATTTTTAATCGCCATTAAACTTAGTTAGCTTAACTAGCTTAAAAGGCTTAAGTTTTAATAAGTTTATAACCTACGCTTTTAACTGTTAATTTTGCTGTTTTAACTGTTTAATTTTGTTTTATAAATGCATTAAAAAACTTTACACCATTGCGGGTGTTAGTTTAAACTGCTGCGAAAACATCGTAACTATACATAGTTGTTTTTTAAACACTAAGTAAATTTAACAATTTAAAATGTAACAAACCGTTAGTCTGTAAAGGCGTTAATACTCGAAGCTCCACATATTAGATCGTGCCTAGGGTGCAAACGTTGTACGGTCGGGTCGTAACTAAGTAGTCGTCAAGAGATTACTCTCACACAGCTATTCCAAGAAGTCGCTGTATGCTTAGATTAAATTGTGAAGTAAGAACTACAACTAAATACATAGGAAACGTTGGTCTATTATATAGACAGTCCTTTTTTTACTAATTCCGGTTGTCTCTATTGTCTCTCAGAGACACCAGAGACCCGTCTCTGTTGTCTCTCAGAGATGCCAGAGACCAAGACACTGTCTCTGTTCTTTTACAGAGACCAGGGTCACGTGACCTTTCCTTTCCTGGCTGTAGCATGTCTCCTGGTCCAGCCACGTACCCCTCATTGGGCCGTACGGTCACCTTGGTCTACCAACAGGCCGTTCCTCTGTTGGTTCGTAACACTATGCTTTGCCTTTAGGTGTAATATTTATTAATATAATAACATTATAAACATTAATAATTACTACATTTTAAAATATAAATATATAAAATTAATTAAATTAAAAAATATTTATATTAATAAATAAATTAATTTATAAATTATTTATAATAGCAATTTTTTGTTTAAAATAAATTATAATAAGTTATTTATTTTAATTTTTGCTTTAAAAATATATAAATAAAAAAACATAAAGATTTATTATATAAAACATTGCTTTAATATTTTTTAACATAATAAAAATAACATATTTTTTTTATTAAATATAAAAATAATTAATTATAATTTATTTATTATTATTAAAGCTTTTTAAGCAATTTATATTATTATAAATGTGGTTTTAATGCTTTAAATTTTAAAAGTTAAAAATAATATAAAACTTAAAATAATTATATAATTTAAAATTATATTTAAATTTAAAGCTAATTAATATAGCTTTAAATAAAAAAATATTAAGCAATTTTTTTAAGCTTTTAATTAAAAAACTAAATTAAAAATAAATATAAAATTTATTTTATATAAAGTATTTATAACCTTTTTTTTGCGTTTTTTACTATATTTTTTTTTAAAATATTAATAAAGCTTATTTTTATTTATAAATTTAAATTAATAATTTTAACATTTATGCTTAAGCTTTTTATAAATAATTTATAAAATATAATATTAAAATATTTATTTTTATTTTAAATAAATAAAGTTTAATATATAGTGTATAAAAATAATAATAATAATAACGCGTAATTTTTTTCCTATAGTGTAAAAAATTTCATTTTAAAAGTTATAAAATTAACTTAATTAAAATTTTAAAGTAAGGTTTTTTTTTATATTATTAAAATTAGGTTTTATATATTTTAGCTTATTAATTTAAAAAAAATTTTATAATTATAAAAACGTTTTTTTTATAATAAGCTTTTTATCATTAAAGTTATTATTATTGCTAAATTAACCTTTTTAAAAACAAAGCAAAAAGTTTTTATTTTATTAAAATAAAAATTTTTTAACTTTAAGTTTAATTTTAATTATTTTAAGCAAAACATTGCTATAGCTAATATTAATTTTCAAATTTTATAATTTAAAATTGCTAATTTATTTTTTATTAATTAAAAAAATAGTTTTGCTAATATTAATTTTAATATTAATTATTAAAAAAATATTTTAAATTATTTTAACTTTTGTTATAACTTTTAGCAAAATTTCTTTTATAATTACGATAATTTTATTGTTAATTATATATATTAGGTTTATATAAATATGGTAACACGGGAAAAATAAAGTTAAAATTATTTTAAAATTAAAAAAATATATGTTTTTTTTTTGCTATTATTTTTAAAATATTTTTATGCTTTTAAATTTAAATAAAAAATAAATTTAAAATTATTTATTTTATAAATATTATAAATTAATTTTTAATGTTTATATTAAAAACTTTAAAAATAGCTTTTAATTAATTTAAATTATTTTAATTATAGCTTTTAACATTATAAATAATATATTAAACAAAAGCAAATATATTTTATTTTTTATTAATATGGTTAAATGTAAATATATAAAATTAAAGCTTATTTATTGCTATATTTTATAATAGCTTAAATTTTTTAATTAACTTTTAAAAAATTACTTAAATTAATATTATTTTAAATAATGTTTAATTTATATTTAATAATATTTAAAAATGCTATATTAAAGCTATTTTAAAAAAACATTAAGTTTAAACTTTTTAAATTTTATTTTTTAACATTTAAATAGCTAAATATTTAAAGCGGTTTATAAATATATAAACATTAATATATTTAATGATTTTATTATTTATTATTAATTTTGCAAAAGTAAAGTTTTTAGCTTTAAAATTAAAATATTTTATATTTAAAAAATAAAAAGCTAAAAATAATTTATTTAATTATATAGCTATAATAAATATATTAACTATATTTTAATTTGCGTAAATAATTTATGCAGCAAATAATATTGCTAAATTATTAATATAGCAGTTGTTTTAACAATTTAAAACTTATTAAATAAAACATTTTATTATTTTAAAAATAAATGGTTTTTTTATATTATTTAAATTAGCTATATTAAAATTTATTAAAGCAATAAAATTAATCAAGTTAATAAAGCTATTTAAATTAATATTTGTTTAAAATAATAAAGAATTTTTTAAAGCTAGGTTATTTTTAATGTAAAAATTAGTTAAATAATTAGCAAATTTATTAAATTATAATAATTTTATAAATAAACAAAATATTTTTGCTAAAAAGCATAATAATAAATGTAAAAAAATAAAAAATAACTTTTATAAATAATATAAAGTTTTTTTTATATTTGCTATATTTTTTTAAATAAATTAAGCAAATATATTACTTTATAACTTATTTAAAAAACTTAAAAAAACAGGTTTTTTTTTAGCTTAAAACTTAAGCGTTAAAAAATTAAGTTTTGGAAAATTAAGTAATAAAACTAAAAAAATAAGTTTTAAAAAATTAAATTTGCTATTTAATTATAAAATATTAATTAAATTATTTATATAATAATTATTAATTTTATAAATATTATAAATATTTTGCTAATAATAAAATTTTTTTTAAAGCATTGTTTTAATTTTATTTAAATAAAAAAATAATTGTTTTTTAGCAAGGTTTTTTAATACTAAGCTTAGTTATTTAAAATAAAATGCTTAGTAAATAAAATATTATTTAACATAATAAAGCTAACAAATTAATAATTTATAAAGCAAAATTTAAATAGTTAACAGTTTAATAGCGTATTTTTTATAGCTATAATTAAGCACGCAAGTATAAAAATATAAGCTAATTATTTTAAAGCTAAAATATTTTTAACAAATAAAAAAAAGCTAATTAGTTAAAAACAAATAAAAAAGGGTGGGCAAGCTAAGAGGGGATAGGAGAAAATTGGTTTTAGTATGAACTTTATAGGCGTAAGCGCTTATACGACCGACTTTTACCTATATTGCAACAGGGCTAGGTGGCTGCCCACATAGATTTCGCGTTGTCTTTTGTTTTTGTCATGTATATATATATTGCGTAGTTTTTGTTGCTTTTACGTAGCTTTTCTCACCACTCACTTCACTTCGCAACCAAGAAATACAGCATTGTTACTTAACTTATGCTACTGATCAGCCGTTCTATTACTATATTGTTTTAATTATTTAACGGTATTCGTTTCCTCTTTTTAAAAGAGTATAGGTTTGGTTGTTTTGTTGTTGTTTTCTGGTCCTGTTTCAATATTAGAAAGCTTTTTGTTTTGGCCTTTTAGCTAAATGGTTAGTGGTTTATAGCTTAGTGAGACTAAGCTGTTGATCAAGCTGAAAAAATGGTGGCCGATCGTAACAATTGCTAGCTACCAATTTGTGATGGTGCCAATCTGTAGTGTATTGTGTTGTAACTTGGATGGAGAAGCTATATTGTGGCTACTGTGTACAGAGCGCTACTTATAGTGGGTGTGTGGGTCAGGTGATCCCTGCTCCTGCCCTCACAGGGCCAATGAACTGAGGTACGTCCCGGTTGTGGTACCATGCCCCTATAGCCCTTGTAAATTGTAGGTGGTGTGCTATGGGGACCTACACCACATGTAGTTGATTCCTTGAGTACTAGAGTCACTGCAGTAGGGATCGAAGAAGTAGGTAATCAAGACAAGCTGCTTTTACTATTCATTATCCTATCAACTTCCTAAGAAATAAGTCTGAAATAACAAAATCGTAACGTAGAGAAAGTATGTAGGTATGCAGATAAACCTGCGCAGGCAGTACCTACTGCACAGACTACCCGGGGTAAGTAGGTAAGTACTTAGGTAAAAGTGGCGTCGCTGAAGCTGGGGTCCCCTATAGGCTTAGTTCCATTCCGCTTTTAAGTGCTGCGCAGCTCTTGGTTGCTTTAATCCAACTCATGGCATTAACATTGCCTAGTTGTATGTATCTTAGGTACTGAGAGAATCTCACAATTCACAGCTGATACCTTAATTCTTCGACTTTCTCACTGGCAGGTCTCACTAGGTAGGCTGGCATGAAGCGGGCACCAACCGCATCAATATGACATCGCCGCCTGCAGATTGGAGGGCATCACTCACCTCGACCAACCGTTACGATGCCATACAAACCATGTCAGTCTCTCTATTGTGCCTGATGCTCGTCACGTCCCATAGCTCATGGTATATTCTAGAAAAGATGCGCTTTGTCAGATAGGTGTCCCAGCTGCTAACGCGCAAAAGGATGCCTTTTCCATTGAGAACGACGCGTATAAAATGTCTACATCACAGGTAAGGTTGTCCGCTACTCCGATAGAATATCCACTATGCTTATCCGTCTCATTCGACGTTAAGAGAGCATACTAACTCCGAAATAGGCCAATTATGAAGCCGCTTGTCGAGTACGGCCCCAGCCAAGCATCTCGGGTTCACTAGAGCAAGCCGACGAATTTCATAGCGCGAGTGAAGCGCCAAACTTCACCGGAATTGCTATTGGGTCTTACCAAGGCTGCCAATATATCGCCGATGGAGTGACTGCCGAGGTCTACAGGTCCCAAACAACAGCGTTGAAAGTCATTGTGCAGACCCGGAGTATTGAGCCTCATGACCCGTTCCGGGAGGCCAAAATCCTCAGGCTACTGAATAGGCCGTGTATCCCGTTGCTGGAAACATTTAGGGACCAGCAACAACGCTTTGTTCTTGCCTTCCCATATATGCCAATGAGCCTCGAAAGCCTTATTGCGCGCGGTGCTATACCTAGAAGCTCCATCATCAAGCACTTTAGAGATCTTTTCACAGCTCTCCATCATCTGCACAGTCAGGGTATAATACATAGGGATATAAAGCCCTCCGCAGTCCTACTCGAGTCGCCAGAGGGACCTGCTTATCTTTCCGACTTTGGTACGGCATGGCACCCCGAGCTATCAGTCTACACAGAACCGGTAAACCAGAAGGTCTTGGACATCGGCACAGGGTCGTACCGTTCACCTGAAGCCCTGTTCGGAGATAAGGCGTACAGCACGGCTGTAGACATGTGGGCAGCCGGTGCTATGCTAGCTGAATGTTGTCGAACACCTCCGAGAACACTTTTCGAATCGCGGCCTGCTCACGAAGATGGAAACCAGCTCGGCCTAATACTGAGCATCTTCAAGACAATCGGAACTCCTACACATGATTCATGGCCAGAAGCTATGAATTTCAAAACGCCACCTTTCGAAATGTATCAGAGCTTTGAGGGACAAAAATGGGATGATCTGTTACCGGCCATTGAAGTTGGATTTCGTGACATTATTATTTCTCTCGTGAAATATAGCAGTACTGCAAGGGCTTCTGCATCTCAGGTACATCCCTAGTATTCTGGTTCCTGTGATAGTAACACACTAACCTTTCACAGGTATTACAGCATGAATATTTCTCGCTTCCAAGCCTTTAGGACCCTTCATGTGCTTCCTTTTAGAGCATCCCGATCTGTTGGATAATGCCCGGCCATTGAAAGCTGCCATATCTTGTTGTGTAAACCAGCGAGCAGCATATCGGGCAAGTCAAGGATTATTTGATTTGAGTTGCAATTAATTAGCCCAAGCAGAACAGAATAAAAGATTCAGTATTCGTTTTAAACCAGAAAAAAATTGCTTGTTAACTCCTTACAAATAATCTTCATTAATTATAAGTACTGTTAATCTCTACCCAACCTTACCTATTTCAACCACTTTTATTAGCCGGTTTAACGCGTTGGCCTACGTAAGTAGCTGACCGCGTTAACCTAGTTGAACGCGTTGACTTAGCCAGGCAAACTGACCTACCTATACAACTGACGTACCCATGCAGCTGACCTATCACGATAACCTCACCTAGCCAGACGAATTGACCTACTGCGACTGCGACTGGATTCGGCCAGTTTCAATAGCTTACCAAATACAATGTGAGCCGCCTAGTATATTAGCACATACGCGGTCGGAAAAGTATTTCTTCGTTTCTAATGGTAGGATATTCTCTCGCACTGCACCTCCCCATACAGTGTACCTCGAGTAGTGCTCGGCGGTTGGTGCTGCGACAAGCCTACGTACGGTAGAGCGAACCCCATCAGTACCAATCACCAAATCAGCATTTACGGTACCCATATTCTTTATCGTGATGCCCTGAAAATTTACAGTGACGGTACTACCACAGTATTGTAGAGATGTAACCAGTTTACCTAATCTGTACTCTACACTTCCATCTTCTGTCGAAGGTTTAAGGGGATTCGAGCAGACAGCAGAAGGAAGCTCGTCGAAATTAGCTCTCAGTATGTTGTAAAGGAGTCCCCAGCTAGGAAGACTTCTCTCTTCTTTTCTGAGTGTCGCCTTGGAGAAACCGCGATATGACACATAGTTGAATTTTCTGGGAATAGATACATGTACTCCGGTGGTATCGACTTGGCGCAAGAATTCACTCATGTTAGAGCCGAAGGCGATGTCAGCTTCGTCACTAGACCTTTCATTGTTGGCATCTTGCTGAAGAATAATTACGTTTTCCCCCAGTTATTTAAACTAAACACCCTGCATCAGTCCAGTGGGAGAACCACCAACGTAGAGCAGTGCGCATGAGTTGAAACTCGGCTTTGGATTGCTAGTCGTAGATACTTACAATAACAATCGACTTGGACATGATTTTCATGAATCTCAAAATTAATATCGAAATTAACTAAGAAACTGTGTAACAGCTCAATTAGTCTTGAATCTTGGAGTTACGGATATTATCGCAAGGTCTTGAAGCTTGTCAGCTGGTGCTACAGGACACATTTATGAGTGGGGGACCAAGGGGGGAGAAAATTCTCGGTACAATTACATCTTTGACCGCGTAGTATGTCAAAACTACACTAGAACAGTCACCAACGACAATGAACTCATGCTTGTTATCCTGTTCTGCTCTTGTATAGGGAGGTTTTCATTGGACGTTGAACCAATGTAACCGTCTTTCGCCTAGCCAACTCTCTCATTTCTCCTACAGGTTTGCAGCTTGCATCTAACAGTTGCTGGTAGGCGGATTACGAGCGCGGCATGATTCTCTATGAAATCCGCGGGGAACAGCGGAGTA
This sequence comes from Xylaria arbuscula, assembly GCA_022385695.1. NCBI lineage: Eukaryota > Fungi > Ascomycota > Sordariomycetes > Xylariales > Xylariaceae > Xylaria > Xylaria arbuscula. The sequence goes on along the minus strand of MU279364.1, from coordinate 128,423 downwards.
TTTAAATTACCCTAGGTATCTACTGGGCTACCGAGGTTGTCAGTATTGCCACTGTGTAATTCCGTGATCTTATCTACTTTATACTGCCTATCCTATGCACATCCTCATGAGCGATGCACAATTCAAAATAGAAGGCGCAGTTTAGAGCATCCCTAGCCTCATTTCTGCCCAAGCGCATAGACGGTGGCCTTATGAAGATTCTCAAGAATAAGTTCCACCTCGGTGTCAGCGGCCTCGATGATATGTTCAGGCGTGTAGAACGGTTTCCACTGAAGGTCTTTGGCTCCCCGAGCTGCAGTGAAGGTACAGCTGCGACACAAAGTCAGCAGTGAAGGTCATTAGGGGGCAAAGGTGTATGTCAGCAAAGACTGAACTTACTTTCCTCCTAGCTGGACAGTAACCATACGCCCAGGGACTCCGAGCGATTCACCCATCTTTTCGAGGACTTCATCATTCGCTATGGCTACGGTTTCATCGTCAACGATGCCGTGCTTGTACAGACCCTTTGCTATTGCCGCGTATAAATCGTCCCACTACGATGATGTCAGATCCCTATCATTACGGAATCTCATGGACTACACCTTGAGGAGAACACTTACTGCGGCAAGACCAGGTGAGGCAAGATAGTAACCGTTTTTTCCATAACCGGGATTCTCGCCAGCTAGGATGCCGCGCATAAGTGCCAGGTACAGGCTCGTGTTATCCGTCACATGGCAGACAGGCCACACCTATATCAACTTATCAGCTTCACGAATCCCTCGCCTTTGTATACTGAGGTCTCACAGGCCGATTAGTTTCGACGCGATACACTCGTCGCAGAGCTTTGGCTGCTTTCACAATGGCGACTGTTTGGATTGAGATGATATTGCCAAACCCTTCACCTCTACCATCTAAATTGTCAACATTAGTATCTAGACCTCCCATATGTATCTCGGTAGACTAAACAACACTTACAAACAATACAGGGGGTAAATACATAGCTACGAACGCCGTATTTCTCTGCCTCTTCGATCACCCTATTATTAGTATCGACCGCCTGTGTTTATTGTTAAAGTCCGTTATAGAAAAAAAGTGTGGATATCATCCTCACCTCTTGCATCCATTCGAAGGGAGCTTTCTGCGCCTTTTGTATTTCATACAATTTTGGATCGTTGTCGAAGAGGGGACCGTCTGTGAGTGCACCTGAATGGGATGAAAACATCTTCGCGCCGGTAGTCTATATATAGTATGTTAGGCTTTTTATTTGATGCGAATTTTGATACATCGTTTTAAAAAGATGACACTCACATGTAAGAAATGCACGTCAGTGCCCGTCTTGGTCTTCAGCTCCGCCATTGCTTTCATGAAGTACACTTGGGAATCATAGCCGCGAGGGCTGATTAGGTGGAAAACAACACTGATGTTATTCTCCAAGACAGCATTGCGAACAGCACTTTCATCCCAAGCATTGAACAGAAGAGGTTCAGCACCGTATTGCCTCACGCCTTCTGCTTGATCAGAAGTGCGTACCAAAGCAAATAGCTTTCGATAAGGAGGCAGATTCGCTTCGTTCCATCGTGCGAGTACGCTTCCGCCGAGATAGCCCGAACCACCGGTGATTAGAATATTATGTGACATGTTAATATCTCTGCAAGTGCTTAATGGAGCGCCAGTAGTCTGGGCGACAACATGCAAGTCTTATAATTAGATGAAGGTGCCCCTATACATAGTGGAGGAATTATAACCCTGCATTATCAATGCATTAGGTAAGCTGTTGTTATAGTCGGAGCACAGAGTTCCGCCGACCTATCGCGACCATCTTTAGGATCAATGGGTTAGATCTATCATACATCTAATAGACGGTCAAAAACAGTTCCGATTTTATCGATTGGCCTATGATCGGTGTATTGATTGTCCTTGGATCACATAACTCGGCCCAACTCAACGAACCGATCTGGATCTTTGAACTTTTCGGAGATCTATGCCAAATGCTTATTCATTTTTTTAGTGATGCGATTAGTCTGTCACACATCATTGACTCAGTTACACATCTGTAACGATAAAACTCCTCAACTTCTTTACTCTGCTCTTTGCACAACCGGTAAAATGGGGCTATGTAATGAATAATTGAAGTTGATTCTAGTAAACTATAGACTATTGAATACGCTTTTTAAGATGTTATATCACATGCAAACTTGACGATTTAATTTAACTTGAACTGCATTGCAAGAACGAGTCTGAAGAACGCAACGTAGATACGATGTATATGTTTTTGTAACAGCACCCTTATCTGTTTTTATTTTGCTAGTTACAGCCACTCTGTGGCTAATTCACTACTGCCTGTGTCCGCCACCTCCTTGACTTTCAAGCACTCTACGTCGGTAGATGAGATGTGGTAAGCGCGCACATAGAATGAAAGATGAGTAAGATTGCTTCCCGACATAGGGACAAAGACTGCTACGCCCAGCGATACAACGGTGGTTGTTTTGATTGACGCAGGGCGTAGCACTGGGGGAGACTTTTCAAAAAGGCGAGCAGATAGTCTGGAGGAGAACGACGTCTTAGTCAGGGAACTCAAGGCGGAGCTAAACTGGTAGCACAGTACGTCGCAGTTTGAGGGTTGAACATTATGATATGGCCAGGTGCTCTGGAGCTTTTGACGATCTTCCGTTCTACCTTCGCCAAGTATGTTAGTACTCTTAAATCTATCCTGGCACGCGAAAATAGACAAGAAAATCGGAAAAAAGGTTCCTTGAGAGCATATTCAGGGAGGAAGCCATTTTGGAACCCTTCTATCATCTCAAGTGCTTGAGGCAAAAATCATGCTACAGAACGACAATGGCAGCAGTCGGCGCCAAGATGTCATGCAGATTGTGCTCGCTGGATGTAAGCATTCTATAAAACAATGGATGAGTGAGAGATACGCGACAAATTTCGATCGCTTGCTGGCTTTGCTTACTGCCTTTCTGAAAATCAGGTAAACTATGATGTGAGTAGTCCAGCTATATCATTCCCAACAGGTATGATATAATTCCAGTATGGGAAACGACACCAAAACGAATCTATACGTCATTAATTTACCTTATGATAGGTCTGATGGTAATAACTTACGACGTAATAGGTATATGCGAAACCAATAATTGGAAATTGAACAGTTTCATGAACTGGCAGAATTCTATATGTTCCTTTACTTCATGCTTATTTCTGTTAAACTCTTCAGAAAGTCAGTCCGTTTCTTTAGAGAATACTACCGTCGATCTTAGCTTGATCATGGAAGCAGTCAAAAGGAAGCCAGCAGGGAGCTATCTTACTGCTCAATATTCGAAGTTCACTGTACGCCTAAGAATGATAACTATGATTAACGGTTTAAGTAAATGCCTCGCAATAGGCGCAACGTCAAATCCGTCATATAATGATTTTACCATTTTCCATAGTGACAACAAACTTACTAGTGCACATTGTTGAATGTGAACTGAGTCAAGTAGGCATATCATGTACTGAGACACTTAAGGGCACGAAGGGCACGGACACCTTGTTTATGTATATATATATATGGCCTCTCCTACCTACCTTGCATATGTAGTCAAGCTAAATGAAATGCTTCTATACCTAGTATTTCATTACACATAATATATTTAAGGATAATGAAAGGAAGTTTGCGATAGACACTAAAAACTAACTTAGCAAGATATCGATTCTCTGGGCCTACCTACTAAGTACTGAAAGGTAAGTGACCAGGCATGAAGGCGTCCGTAAATAGCTTAAGTTGGTACCTGCTTAGGTAGACTAAGCGTTTTGTAGGGTTGGCAGCCGTATAAGCAGAGTGGAGTTGGAACGGGGAGGTCCTAGTAGCATGATCCTTCGGGAACGGAAGAGTTGAGGTACCTTTGCGACGTTTAACACCTGTTGTCAGTCAAGTTATTCCTGTATCACTTCGAAGAATACAGTACATGTGAGGTTGGATGAGAATTGCTATCTAGATAAATAGATGCCAAGCTGGTGACGAGCCGGAGATACCTTCGTCAGCAGCTAATATTACTGTGTGTAGAAACAGATGCGTCGCTAGCGTCGGGATTACGGGTGTAAGTAAATGCAAAACAACAATATCTCCGCGCTTGATACATGTACATAGTAGCTTTGGCATCCTAATTCGAAGACTGGACTCAAGCTAGCAGGGAACGACTCTAGCTCTATACCTACCCTTGTCTCTGATATCAGCCTCCTTTGCAAGTAGCTACATTTGGGTTTTTATATCATTGTCGAATTGACTTCCACTGAATATATAATGATGCATCTCAACCAGCGGATATTTCGAACGTGCTCTTCATCTCTAACATCACTTCTACCTACCTTCGTAACAACCCAAAATCTTCGAACTGACACGCAACATGCATGGCACAAAGTTCCTACTCTCTATTGCCGCTCTTGCGAGCACATCACTATCCCAAAAATCGGACGCTGAATTCTGCTCCGCATACTTTACATCATTTGTTTCTATTATCGAGGAGAAAGCTCCCATGACACCTCCAACTATTGTCTCCTTCCTCGCCAGCACTGAAACGGCTTCATCTACGACTACCGCTCCGCCTCTGACTACCCTTGATTTTGCAAGTCACGCGCAAGAGCTGTGTACGATCGCCACTGAATTGCCCTCGTCTCTGTTGCCCGTGTTCCAGACTTACGCGAGTGAACTTCTCAACTTTGGCCGCGACTATAGCAGCGAGCATATAGCTTACGTCACGGACTGCTCCCCGGAAAACGAAGTTGCGAGTAGATCTAGCTACCTTAATTATATATTCACGGCTACGGGCAACTTCTGCTCAGAGACGCCTACCCCCAGCGGTGCTCCTAACGGCACCTACCCAACACCCACCCCGACGGCTACAAACTCCTATCCCGGTCATAACGGCACTACCTCTTTGGTTGTTACAGCCGCTGCTGTCAAGCCTACCGGCGCTTTGTTAGGCGCCGCCGCTATGGGTGGTGTTCTTGGTGTTGCGGCTATGCTTTAGATGGCCAAGGTCATCTTCAATTGAGAACCTGAGTATTTGCCAAGTTACCTTTCTGAGGAGGAGTGAATCATCAAATTGGGTGATTGGCTATTTGGCAGATGGACTACTTGATTAGGGAGTGAAGGAAAAAGATATTGCATACAAAACGTTGAATTGTTAATATGGAAAGCCTTCAAGTCAACTCTGGCATCCGAAGTTAGAGTCCTGTTTGCACAAGAGTGGTTTAACCAATGGCAGCCCAGCGACCGATTCGAAGTGCGAGATAGGTGATTTTTCCATGCAATCCAATTCTTCTCTCTTAATTTTCCTACTCTTTTTCATCGCATATAGCCACAGTAATAAAAAAACCTGTTACGGTCATTATACTATACTCCAATTGCCCCACCACCACAACTCAGGGGCGCACACCACCTGCGGCCCATGTGAGAAACTAGCATTGTGAAAAGCAGGTCAGTATAATCCCTGGTGTTCCAGTTGCGGTGGTCGACTCGCGTGAGTGGTTTGGGGATTCCTAAAAAACCAAGAGGGGCTTGACGTAGTCGACGATTTGATACTGGTCCACTACCCAGGCAGAAGTTGGGACAAAAGAAAAGTTTACACCTCACACCCCTAGCATATACCTCTGGTTTTGGGGGGGATCTTAACTACGTTAAAGGTGGTAGGGGTTAGGTGTTAAGTATGGGTACTTGTTTATTGTACTCTGCATTTCTATAAACCTTTTGTTTGATTATACAAGTGTTTATGGCTGAAAAAAAGGTAGAAATAACAACTCATATTAGAGGGTGTAACTAGGTGGGTGGGTGTGAAATATTCTTTCGACCCGACTTCTCATCCAGACTAATGGGGGCTCAAGTATCATGGTGCTCAAACCGCTCTTAAGCTGACATGAATTTGAAAAAAATGGAAAGGGGCACGATATTTTTGGCGACGTGAAACTGGCCGGGGAGTTGTTGGATAGTGTCATTCTATGTGTAAAGGGAATTGATAGGGTGCGCGGGTCCTATTTAGTGTTCTTGGACGGAGTGATGTGGATAATGGACGGCAATAAAATTTAGTTCTCTGGTGTTTGATAGAATCACTGGTAATCGATCATCACACAAAATCAATGATGAGATGGCTTACCGGTGTTAACGATGCTTAAAAAGAGAAAGAGAACAAGTAATGCAAACAGCTATCACCAACCACATGATATACCTCCTACGGCCATAGCCTAGCCCGAGCAGCAGTTTCCCAGCATCTCTAAACTATCTAAACGGCCTAAGGTCTTTACTCGGGCCAGCTACCTAATATCATTTCCTGACATGTATATATAATGCTGCTTCCTGATGTGATACTTGAAACCCAAAGCGACGTCATCCAGAAGGCGCCAGTAATGCGCCCACGGCCCTACGTGCCTGAAGTAGTGTCAATCAACTCCAAGTAGAGGAGAAAAAGTAAGGCATAGCTTTTCAGTTCCGATGCTATAGTCAGAAGACGAAGATAATGGTTAAAGAAGTGAAGGTCAACTATGTTAGTGGTAGTAGCTATGAAATGCCCCGTGCAAGCCAATTACCAACCCCATCAAATACAATTCCTTCAGGGAAGCTCTTGGATAGGCACACGACTCAGACAGCCAATCAGGTTCAGATGTTCGTATTAATATCTTTAGCCTAGCATTTGTCGTCTGAGGCCAGGTATCTATTAGTCGCGTTACGGTGTTTGGATGCAATTAGCTACTTTCTTAATAAACTTTAGGACACTATTTCCGCTGAGTTCTGAGCTGCATCTATCTAAAACTTAAGTAAAATCCTATCTCCTATTGTCAGGCATTGCATTGTGGTGGTTGTATTGTAGTTGTAGAGGTTATGGAGGGGGCCAAGTGCCCAGCACTGTGGCTACTTATTATATACACAACCTAGGGCGTACCTGCCTACACCTATGCTACATGGGCTCTTATCACAGATATCGATTATCTAATTTCTCGTCGGTCTGTCATTTATGCTTTTCATACATCAAACCCCACCACCAAATATTTCATTTCCGATTTCGTCCCCGGTTTCGTGCCCAATAGTACACAAGCAAAATTTAACCCAACTACCATCCCTCAACTTAAGTAGCTCACGAATTCGAAAAACCTAGATTATCTCATCATCTTTACTCACTTCTTCAACACAACAATTATGAAATCCAAAACCATCAAGATTACGACTTGGCCATTTCGCGCTATCTGTCAAGCGTGGAGCGACTTCCAGAAGGGTCGCCAAGTGCGCAAAAGCCAAGACCATAAACAGGAAGCGCAAGAGGAGCAGACAGCATTCCCAGAGACTGAGCGCTCTCGCGGGGAAACGAGCAAGTCGCCAATAAACCATCAAGACAAATCTACAGGACTTCGGCAACCAGGCCCCAAGAAAGAAGGATGGGCACGACAACGGGGCGAATACCCATGGCGAATCGAACAGCTCGTTCACTTGGATGATAACACACGCGGCACCTGGGTGTTAGAAGCCAAAGATATGTCTGCTATTGTATGGGAAAAGGAATACCGAATGAAAAAATCCAGGTTGAAGATGGAAACCGTAGCGCAGCCACATTGGCCATTCCCTCGCCATCTTCAAACCAACGAGGTAGCTAAAGGAGATCCTGACGAGCTGTTGAACTGGCTTAGCCGTTAAATGTCTGTTAAGGACAGGAATAAGACAAGCTTAGATCTTCTCTTTCTATCGACGCAGGAAGGGCTATTCGTTCCTCTTCCCGACCCGAACCAGCACTCAGTTGTGAGCCTCTGGCCAATATCGCCTGAACTTTTGTCTACGATACGTTGGCTGCACGATGACTACACGATGACTGAAGTCGGATGGAGAGAGTTAGGATCACGCGATCGGCATCATCAAACGGGAGAAGAGGAAGACTGAAGGCCTTGAGCAGTCTCCAACCCTTCTGGCAAGTAAGGTAATACCTTAACTGCCTGGCAGCCAACTGCATCGACTAAATCAAGTCACGAGCTCCACTTAATTGTTACAATTAAGGTAGGCCAGGCGAATCGATTGCTATTACTTGAAGTTAACTGTACATGAATACAAGTATGAGGTAGCAAACGGGGGGTTTTCCTGGGCCTTTTCTTATGAGTGGTAATATTCCTATTATATAATTCGATAAATATTATGGACTTAGATTTTTTCCATTGCTTATTTTTCCCTTGCTGCGTAAATAGGGGGCATACGCAATATGGAATAGGGAGGTCTCAGACTTGATACTCCGTAGATCTGCTAAGTATAATATGTTACCTATTCTCCGATTTCACATCCCTGTATCCGATCAGTTCTAGTTCGGCGCCGATTCCTTGCCAAGAACTGGTTGAGCTGCACCATGACATCGTCGCCAATCCTCATTCTCCACCATGCTAATTCCATTCTGGCCCCCTGGCCATCACGCAAATAACTGGGGACATCTTGACAGGCACTGAGAGTTCACGTCTAGATACGAAAACAAGCCACCAGTTTAGAAGTTATCACTACAGCTTTGTTAACTCTAAACGTGACCGCTCGCACTTTTTTTACATCACACATGTGTTTCGGCGCATTCCCCTTTTCTCTGAATATGAAACCCTCGATTCTACAATGCTCAGCTGCCGACCTGCAGCAGCGGCTACAGTCCGGTGAACTAACCAGTGCGCAGCTCGTAAGCGACTTCATGAGACAAATCTCGGCACACAACCATGATGGTATGCGCCTAAATGCGCTGATTTCGGTTCTCAATCGGTCATACGCGATTGAGACTGCGAGAAAACTGGATGATGAGAGGGCACAGGGCAAAATCCGTGGTCCTCTGCATGGTATCCCCGTCATAATCAAGGTAAAAAGAAAAAAAGAAAAATATCTACGATCTTTCAAATCATATGTCCACATGATGGGTGCGCTTCTCTGCTAAGGCTCAATTTTGCAGGATTGCATCGTGACAGGTCCCGACCTGGGGATGCCCACAACAGTGGGATCTCACATATTCTCGAAGCAGAAAGCGATTGGTAATGCTCCAGTTGTAGAGCAGGTAATTATGATCCCTCTCGTATGCCAGTTCATAGACTTATATCTGGTGATGCCGTTGAACAGCTTCTTGAAAACGGGTTGATTATTCTGGGAAAGGGAAACATGACGGTAAGTGCCAAACTTTTGCCAACTTAAACTTAGCTAATTGCATACCAGGAGTTCTTAGGACTTAAGTAAATACGGCAATCTTACATATAAATTTGTTACTGATATTAATCCAGATCCAATGATACACCGATTGGCTGGAGTGCAGTTGGAGGTCAGACACTCTCTGCTCATAGGAAACCGGAGTATGACGAGAAAGACCAGCCAGTGAGTGATATCCTTAGGTTCTCGCCGACTTTATACGTATCAAATTTAGTTGCATAATACTGACATAGTCTTTACAGACTTGTGGGGGTTCCTCATCTGGTCCCGCCACAGCAGTCATAGCCGGATTCTCACCTCTAGGCATCGGCACTGAGACAAGTGGCTCTGTAGTCTTCCCTGCAAGCTGTTGTGGATTATATGGCATTAAGTTAACCCCGGGGAGTGTTTCAACAGAAGGGGTCTTCAAACTTAGCAACACCTTTGACGGACTTGGAGTCTTAGGCAGAACCCCTAAAGACCTTGCTCTTCTTACTGACATTATTTTCAACAAAGAGCGTCGAGACCTGCTTGGACCTAAATCTCTGGCTTCGGGGCTAGGGGATTTGGCCTGGGAGGAACTGGGTATTGGCATGGTTGCTCCAACATGGGGTGTGGCCCATGCGCTGGACAAATGGTCCGGATCAGATATAGTATGTCCCTTTTATGCCTTTATCTGGTCGTTATAGAGCGTGTTCTGATTTGGAGTATAGAAATCACAATACGAGGCGGTGCCTGCACGCCTAAAACAGCTGGGTGCTAAGGTAGAATATCCCTTGGATATACCTGATGGCTCAACTCTCAAATTCGGCAAGGATAGCCTTGTTACAGCAGCTTGTGAGTTATCTATAAATAGGATGAAGGTAACACAACAGCATTTTAACGACGAGTAGACTCTGAGTTTCCGAGGATGGTAGAAGAATTTATATTAAACTTTGACGAAAATGCGGATCTGAAAACCCTTGACGACGTTATCCGCTGGAACGAAGAGCATCCAGATGCTTTGCCAGCACGTGAGTGTCGATAATACAATATTGAGTCACAGTTACTGTTAGTTGGATTGGACGCTGACCCCATCATAGCGTATACTACCCAGACAGAATTGATTCGCGCGCGTGACAGTAACATGTCAGAAGGTCGCCACCAAGAGGTGTGCAGTGAGCTCCGCCGCCTCGTTGCAGAGGGCGACCTGGGCAAGCTGATGAAGGATAAGCGTCTTAATATTGTTTTAGCACCTTCTGACTCAACTCTGGTCTCTTATTCCGCCTGTGCAGAGTGGCCCATCGCTACTGTTCCGCTTGGGAGGACGGAAAGCAATGGCCAGCCATTTGGGTTATTTATACTAGCCCGTGAGCACCGAGAGGACATATTGCTGAAGTTTATGCATCTATTCGAAGCGAACTTCCTACCAGCCGCACTTCCAACAGGGCCTTTTGAATAGTGATTTGCTATTGAGGATAGGTAGAAAAGGTAATACGTGTACATGCATTTGAGGCTTGAAACATGTAAGGGCTCTCGATGGCGCGCCTGGGAAGGCTAATAATATACTCATAACTAGTCAATCTCCTATCCCTATCTTAAAGCTAAGCATTTGTTACGGGTTAGGTCAAGCCTACCCGAATAGGTCTGGTCTGGCCAGACAACTAGCCTATATATAGCCGGGACCTAGCTAGGCCTTCTGCTTCCAACTTCCCTTTCTTCCCTACGTATTTTAATAAACAGCATGTTCTAATAGCCGTTTGGCTGACCCTTCACAGCGTTTCTCGGTTCATGGAGATAAGTGATGTAGTCTCCGGACTTTATAGTTGCAGCGGAAAGATCAGATATGGGTAAACCGAATTTAGAAATAAGATTTCTCCAAGAGTGCCTGTCTTAAAATTAAAACTGGTCGCATTGTATTAAACGATACAGCTCTACTGGAATTCATCTTGAAGAATATGAAGTCACCAGGACAATGGTTGATGAATAACCATCAAGCAATGATATGTGTTTTTGGGTCTTTATTTACCGACTGACTGGGTCAATATTAGCGGAGAGATCGGTATTCATCCCAGTACAATATATAATGAATGCAGGGGGTCGAGTTCGTAACTTAAGTAACAGTTCAGTGTTGCATCTTCTGTTCCGTAACAGGACGCATCTCCTTTACTACTTTTCTACTCAAGAGTGAATGATTATTCTATGCTAATTTAAGCAGTCGTAAAAGCTTAAGGGAGTTTTAGCTTGCTCGAATGATGGTTCACGGGAAATGAATTAAGCCCTTTGAAAGCGGCAAAGCTGATTGCTGAGTTTAGCACAAGGTAATATGGTAGATTTGATGATGAGAATACGTAAGGGTTCCAGCGACAGTTAGTTCTTTGATTTTATGGCGACGGAAATCCTAGAGCTACATGCAATGATGCTAGATGAGCATTTGGATTTTCTAAAATGAGATTTTTGTTTGTTGTTTGTTCACTGAAGATCAGGTCAGGGGTTAACCCGGCGGAAGGGATAGCGTATTGGGACGTTATATTGGTATGGGGCTGAAGCATACACCCTAGTGATAAGCGTTCTAATATATAACCAGGCGAACCTTGATTTTTTTATCCTTTCATCAGCCGCAATCGACCTGCTTGTACTATTTGGAAATGAGTGCCCTCGCACACTGCTTCTCTCCCCTGTTTGTAGGGGACGTAGGCAACCTGAGTAGCCTGCCATTGAAAACTTACGATGGAACAGAAGACAATGTGTACCACGACTTCTGTGATCAATGGGTGGCGGGGACGGACCTGACAATGACAGTCGACGCGAGCGGCCACAAAAAAGACCCAGAAAACGAGATGCTACAATACGCCGAGGATCCCGAAGACTATTTACACGTTAATATCGACCTCAGCTTTACGCCGTCCAATGGAGACGAGAAATGTGCGAAAGAATGCGCAGACGCATTTTCTCAAATCTCAAACACCTGTATACAGACAGATGGTAAGAGTTAATACTCATCCTTGAAGGGGTGACGCTTATGGGTAGTGAGAATATTGGCTTACACAAGGAAAACATACAGCGGAAGACCAACTCTTACAAGGTGGTGGATCCCTTGATGTCGGCTGTGGTGTTTTTGACTACATCATTACGCCGACCACCCCACGCGAGGTTCAGGAGCGGCAATGCTACGGCGCCGACGATTTTGGGCCACACGATGACATCCATCCCCATCACACAAGATTCATAACAGGTCTCACCTGCGCCGGAACCGGTATCATACCAATCAAACGCGGCGACCCATCGACCAACATTGTTTTCCGCGCCTACGATAAACAGCAACCTGTGCAGATGAGCATATACTGGAAGGACGGATGTATTCTTGACTACCCTGGATCAGACGAGATTTTTCCTGCTAATCCGTTGGAACTGGACGACGCTGGTGGCACGTTTTGTCAGGATTTGTTAGCGGATAATTATGAGAAGTGCAATAATCGGGGCGCTGGAGGGAGTATACAGGTTGGGTGCTTGGTGTATGATTTCAGAGCGACGCATGACTAGAACGAGGACTGTGAGTACTGTGCAGAGCACCAAACTTTCATGTTTCATAATGAGTACCTAAGAGATGGGATTTCTGCGCTACCAATAATTAACGAAGGCGTTTGAGTATAAGTTGCTTCCAAATGTATCAATTATAATAAGCTCATTCAGTTAGATATCGATTATCGTTGATCCGATGTGGTGTTAATCATGACTGCTGGGACTATTATCAGGAATGTCACACGCATACAGTGTTATGACATCGACGGCCCCAATTCCACATGTTATTGCCATATATGAGCCCTGAGTTAATCATTGTCCAGGCCATATTATGCCAAGTTAGGAAGTCAGTAACTGACACCCCTTTTTGTTCTTTGTACACATGATGTACAGCTGGGTTGTACGGACAAAGAACTAGCCTTACAACACATACACCTGTGACGCTAGGTTAAATCACAATGCTTTGAAGACTTTGTTACTGCGTCAATGGCCTCGCGCCACACATAAAGTTTTAGTTCATTTGGTGCAGCTGTAGGCTGTTACAGACCAGTTCATGTTCTTTGTCCACCTGCATCTAGTGCTCTAGCTTCAGGAAAGGACTGTTGCATTAATATAGATAGATGAGACCCTACCAGCAGATATAATCTCCGTGTTTAGGGTCATGGTGGGAGTACGATAGGATTCAATTGCCATATAAGAATGTCTTCAATTCTGTAGCTCCTGAAAAGACTTCTCTCTTTCTTCTGACAACCTTGAATGTTGGCAAAAGACAACGATCCAGAAACCCTTCCCCATTAGATGCATAAAACTCCCAGGCGATTAATCAAGGCGAGCTCTAACACGATGTCTACACAACAAATCTCAGTTTTGGGGCACGGTCAAAAGAGAAAGTTCGTGAGAGACGGAGAGAATGAGCGGATCAGTTTACCTCCATGGTTAAGGCCACGTCAGCACGAAGATCCAGATCTTGATCAATACCAACAGGAATCTACATCTACTCCGATCACCATTGCCGAAGCCATACTCAACCCTGACCTCCCACCTGAAGTTTGCAGCCTCCCAGAGAAGACGAGCCAAAGTTCTTTCGATGAATCTATGCTGGATATAGACCCGCGTCATTCATCAGATTCAGATCCACTGCGACCTCCAAGGACTTGCAGAGAGAGTGATGGCTACATGTCGCTCGGAGCGTATTTGGCAGAAGCTCCCAGCTGCAATTCCGTTCGACCCCCAGACGTCTTGATACTCTCCGATAGTATACCCGTCGGGATCCCAGAAATCCCAGCCTTCCTTTTCCATCCACGCCCACATCCCCTTTTACCACAGCATATTCTCGATTTGCCCTTTCGAAGCGTACTCAACCGATACAGTAGACTCACAAAAATAGTCGACGATTATCAGCGTTGGCATGGTATATTAGTTTTTGGCTTCTGGACGGAGTATGACTTGGCCATCGCGGCCTCCGAGGTGTTTCCCCTACTTACGGAAGCTTTCAACGAGCATCGACCTTCTGTACCACCGCATATATTGAACACGCCTTTCCATGTTGTCCTTCTTGGTGCCCCATTGCTTTCTCATTTGATCGAGCGATACCATAATGACCTTGGGTATTGCTACTTCGCATTCTATCGTAGCGATTATAGAGACCAGCAATCCCATCGAATCATAAATCTCGATTCTTCTCAGAACTATTTAAGTGATTCCGATTTTGAAGGGGAGGATGATCCGATTGATTTTTCTGATGACATTTAATAATAGCATTTGGGCTCAATCTGGGATGAGTAGACTAGCCTATTTAGATTATAACTTTGTTACCCCTTTTTATTTCTTTGTTGAATGTTAAAGATTATTTTAAATAAGACACCTCCCACCTTAATGTACTAAAATTGGATGATGAAAGTGCGCATTGAACACTAGCATTTCTGCTTGGTCATCTTATAATATATCAAGTTCAAATAGGATGTATTAGCCTACACTGGTCGGAAATATACATACTGTGGCTAGGTACGTTTCTATAGGTAATTTTTACAAGAAAAACCTTCTTTGTTGAGATTTCCTCCACGCGTACCGTTTTCATTCACCTTTGTCTTGATCTAATCGGCGAATCAAAGTACACTCGCTATCTCTTCTGCTACACACGTAGCGAATTTGTAGCTTCGAATGATCTATGCGACACGTTTCAATCACACCGTGATGGCTGGCAACCGTTTTGACGTCCCGGTATCACCCTGGACTGAACGTTTTGGTGCAGAAGGGAATAACACATATGCACTAACGGACAAGGATGGACTCTTACATTCTGGTCTTGCACCACTGCACCCTCGGTATATAACTCTACGCAAAATATATCATGTCCTGGCGATAAGTTAACATATTGCAGGCTCCACCCGAAATATTACAATTTTATACCCCTTAAAGATCAGTTTACTTGCCCGGTTAATGACGAGGAGCTCGACGAACTACTGTTGACAGAGGAGGGGCAGAAGGCATTGTTCATGGGCAACCCATCATGGAGTTTCCCACCCTTGAACAGTAACCTTGCCTGGGATGGAGCGCCCAGCATGCCAGGAGGACATCGGATAGGGGATGAGCAACTATACCCTCAACTTCTTGAAAGCTACATGGCACAAAGAATCGAGGTCGATGAAGATACGTGGTTACCGGTATTTAGAAAACAGAGATGGTATGACCTCGAGCAAAACCACTCAGATACTGTCGTAGAAGCAGATGGGACAACATGGAATATCAATAGGTGGACCGTTGATAATGAGCGAGTATGGGGCGTATTACGATTCAGCCTCGAAATAGCAAACCGAATATTGATGACGCTTATACGAGACAACAACAAGTGGTGAGACTATAAAGTCATTGAAACACCTAGTCTCGTGGAGTGTTTCTGATGATATTATAGGCTTGGGACATATTTGTATGGCCGCATTCAGATGCATAGCGATCTCTACCCGCCTCCCACGGTCGGCCCAATGCAGGAGGACTACAGAATTACCCTGGACCCAGAAAAGGAAAAAAGAATTTGTGAGGAGATGGGAAAACCGTTTTTAGGTCGAGATGTTGAGCCCGACGCCGATAAGCGCCTTCAATTTGTCAACCTCTTGGGGCGTTCTGTGGCATGGAGCTTTTTGCCTTCGACCCAACCCCAGCGTGGGGTTACTAGTATCTCTTCCAAGAAAGTAAACGGGAAACGGAGTACAGTATGGTTCACTAGGTTAAATTCTAATCTTCTAGCATTGCTCTGCGGTGGAACCCTTACTATTGCCGAGAGATGCATCATCCATGGGAGACAAGCTATGACTGTGAGTACGATGTGCCTCTTGCATTCAATTACGATTCTATAGTAATAAGTTCTCTCTAGATACTACGTAAGATTGAGTTCTCCTTTCCTGTGCTTTCTCCGCCTCTATTCCATACATGGAAGTTATGTTGTATGATGAATGCGCGTTAGATTGTCAGGATACGGAAGACGAAACAAATAAAAAAACATTATACGTTGCTGACAACTAGTCTCTAAAGACGAGTTAATGCATGCACTACATAAGGAACGGATTGAGTCTAGAATAAATGCTAGCCGGGCAGTGTTGAACGACTTAGTCATCGGTAACAATGCCCAGGCCTTCGCCGAGCCGGTACGACTCCTACAGCTGTTCCAGGCTGTCAAAATACAGACATAACGAGCTAAACTCCTTCTAGTATGTAGGGGGTGAACCTATTGCAGAGCTTGGCCGTTCATTCGAAGCAGCTATCTTTGGTGGAACACCAGTTAAGTCGTCCAATTTTGGCGTGTGCCTGTTGGAATAACGGGATTGAACCCAGGTCTCTAACTGGAAACCATTATAGCGCACTACTCCTATAAGTCGCGGCGGAACATATGGAGTACATATCCCAATACTAGCAATGATTGTAGAATATCCGAGTGTATATGCGATACCCAGGAGGGGCACAGTCTTCGATGGCCTCTCTGTATTAATGCGTGGTGCACCCGTTAAGGTGTCACTTATCCCACCAGCACTATTTTGGCGATTGCAGTCTAAGGCATTCTGGGATTCTACCCCCCCTAATGGACAAAACGGGTTCTTATTCCCAGACATATTCACAAACACGACTTCAACGGACGACCACACCGGTAAATTTACATATACGCCCGTTGCTGTAAACCCTAATCCTGGAAACGGGTTGCAATACTATGAACTGGCGCGAAAATGGAATCGACAGCAGGCAAACTGGTCCTGGATGCGCCCAGTGAGTAATTCTCGGGGCCGTATACTTCCTGTTTCTCACCGTCCCCCTGGACGAAAGGCCCGTTTCTTCGTCAGAAAAATGTTCTGGGGGCTTCCAGCGACTATAATAGCTTTTAGATTACGCTCAATATGACAATTACTAACCTCGAGTATTATAGTGGTACGACTCAGCATACAGAACATGGCTAGAGGTAGGTCAGAGGTTATTAACCCTCCAGAATCCGAAGGAAACTAAATGTTCTAACTAGAGTCCATGGGGCTTTACCAAAATACGCGAGAAAATAAATATATTCCGTAATGCGTATGAAGTAAGAGATGAGGCACAGTGTGCAACCATAGCAAACTCTTTGCAGCAAATGGCCCCAACTATGAAACTCGAGTATTTCCCTGGTATGTATAAACATCAGTCCCAGCACTTTTTATATTGTGCATTAGTCTAGCAGTCAGCTATTTTCTCACTTTAAAGACCCGCCCTTGAGCAAGCTTATTGACTGAGTTGCAGACGATGGTGATTCCTGGTTGCCGGAAGTCGGCTCAAGCACCGGCAACCCACCGATGTGGCTATTCCATTGTCTAGGTCAGACCTCTCTATATAAGGAAGAAACGCATTATCGGGCTAGTTGCTAATTTGGGGTGAAGGCCTATTTATGCTAGCGGCATTGCCAATGCGCAGAGTCGCTCACACACCGGCTGCTAGGAATAGGTTGACTGATTACCAACGAAGCCTGAGTATGGGAGAAGAGTTTCCGCAGAAGCTTGTAATTCGCGACCGTGGGGACAAAGGACAATCAATAATCCCGCGAGCCCAATTCTTTAGTCGGGTCTCGGGTCGAATGGTTCGCGCGATCTCTACTCGTGTTACCTACATAGAAGAAGCCTTAGATGTTATACGCAAGTGGAATCTATTTCCCCTAGTATCCCAATGGGCGATAACTAATTAGCAACGTTTCTTCACAGTGTATATGGGTATCGAGTGTCGTGTTTGTATTAATAAGGAGTTCTATAAAGCGCTTGTCATTCTCTCTGGCTATATGCACAACCAGATTGAGGGTGAAGGGCTCAGTGAGAATTCATGGCTTCCAGATTTCCCCTTTGAACCACCCTACCGACCTTCTTTGTTGATTAGGTGGAACCCAACCACTAGATCTTGGGATGACGTGGAGGCTCCGGGAGCATGAAAAACTGGTTGAGCAACTGGGTCGAATCACTGATTCCTAAAATGCAGGAAATGATGGAAACTTTTTATGTATATATAAATTTAGGCTTAATGACTAGGTATTTTTATCCCCGTCTAAAGGGTAGATTCGCGAACGCGTGGTAGTCCCAGCTCCTTGATTATAGTATTAAGCCTACAATGTTTGGCATGCAGTTCATAACTTCTCATGCTACAATATGGTCTAATCTGGCAGTTTTAATATCCACTGGAAATTAGGAATTCTTTCTTGGGAATAACTTTAACATCCGGTCGTTTCTTTCTTTCTTTTTTTTGTCTTAGTTTACTCAGTAAAGAACATAATAAGACCTGAAAATTTATGTACAAGTTCATTAAGCTCAAAGTTCGGGAACAACACTAAGTTCTTCAGAGGCTAGAATATTTTGTCACGATGGGCCAATCATAGGCAGGGGTTGCATAACTCTCCTCTGATGACTACTACTAGGCTAAATACACACCACTCCTTTGTTCCATATCCTGACATACTTGGGGACTTATGTGAAGAATAAAGCACGCACTAAAAACTTGCTGATGGTTGGAAGAACTTTTGTATTTGGTCACGGAAGAAGTGCAATCGAACACGCTCTTTCTCCCATTGGACTTGCTATACCCCTGCAGAAAGGATTTGAGAGAGAAAAATGGCCGCCATAAGCCTTGTGTAGGTTGTGTTACTATGCAGGGTGAGGAACCTTCGAAGCCTGTTTCCGGTTTCCCGGATGAAGCTTTGTGGTCGTTCATCACGGATTGCTGCACTAGCAAAACCAAGTGACTGGTATTAATTGAGGCATGGCTCAGTAAGACGCTCCTCCTCGGATTAAATAGCTCGCATAATTCGAATTCGTAGAGATTTCTATGTATGCTCGGGTCACGATACTCCTCATCGTAGAGCCTTTGTGCCCCTGAATTTAGATAAGCTAGGTAAGAACTAAGATCTAAATTGTTCTAATTTAGTTTGGATGGCCTATTATACTAATTAGGCCTTACCGATAAGTCAACGAAACAACTTGAGCAGGACCTCAATATAGCGAAAACAAATCAAGTGCGTGCCCTTTGTATTTCGCAACAACGCTCCGGCCCGCGGCTAAGTACACGGCGCTGACGACCAAAGTAATTACACTTAACCCCTTGTATAGTAGAACAACAGTGACGTGCTTCAGGGCTTTTGGCAAGCCTTGTATTGTTTGGCATCAATACCTTTCGCAAATAATACCCTGCATGTGCCTTCGGAAGGACTTTGCGAACGCCTTGCATGCTGTCATTGGTACGTACTACGACTCGCAAGTGTCAGCTATCGCTCACGGGGCCGTCTCAAGGCAACCGTAGGCAAAGTTTGTGTGATGAATCAATTTATAACGTTGAGTTGTACAGAAACTTCATTTCACAAGTATCCCATTTCCTCTAATGGTAGCTGAACTCAATTCAAAGAAACTTCCCGCTCTAGGATCCCCGTAGTATCACAACTAATCCAGAAATAATCAGGGATTGAGGCTACGGACCTTGTCACGACGTTCCACTTCGCCAGATAGACGAGGCGACCACTCTGGTTCCATTCTAGCTCGCTTAAAACTTTCCAGCGAGATCTCTCACCGAACCACAATAGCTAGCCCTCGGCAATTCGAGGATTATGCTCTGCTAAACAGGGTGCTTGACACTTTTGCCATTGTTGATCTTCCTGCCCATCGGGGAGCACCTTTCGCTATGCAGCACACCGCCGAACGAGACCCTATGAAGAGAGGTGCCAGCTGAGCAAGCTAATCTTAGAAGCATGTAATTGCAATCATAAGGTAACAGCGGCGACAGAGATCACCCCAAATCTTGTCTAGGTTTTGTGAGTTAAGGGCGACATGAAAGATACTGTCCGGTAGGTCACAGTTGGTCATGGGTGATCCCTTTTTTGGACCCCAAAGCCTCTAGGATTGGAGACTTCCACACTAGTTCTTCAACATCTATATGCAATAGCATGGTTCGTAGCCCCTATCTACATTTGATTCTCCCAGGAAAGCACCGGCTTTACCAACGCCGTCATAGACATCAACATAAGACACTTAGGCTTTCTCATAACCGTTCTCTATCCTTCATTATCTCATCCGCAGTGAACCCCCTAAGCTCATGAAGATAAGCTAAGAAGTTGCTCGTTTCCTTAATTACGCGTTGCAGGTGCTTGTAATTCATGGGCTCTCGCTTATACATTGCGAGCTGCCTCGCAGTCGAGATCGCATTGCGGATCTCTCTTCCGTTGAGGTTACGCTCAGCAAGTTCGTCAATGTGCTCTGTAATATCCTTGAAGTCAAACCCGAAGTCGGAATTCACCCGTGTCGTCGGTGAAGAGGAGGATGCAGCTGCCGCTTTGGAACTCTCGAGTTTCTCCAGTCGTCGGACGAAGTTCGTCCAGATTTTGTGTCGTTGGAGTTTGGTTAGGTTTTCATAGCGCAAGGTCAATTGAATTCGAGACCGGAATGCTTCGTCAAAGGTGCCGACTCTGTTGCTGGTAAGAATGAGAATGCCATCGTAATACTCGAGGACTCGAAGAAACACTGCACAAGTTATTCGTTAACCTTAGAGTGCGCAATGATCAGTGTTATCTGCGTACCTGAGACTAGGGCATTGCGCTCGAGATTAGATAGAGACCGCTGCTCTAGGAATACATCTGCTTCGTCTAAGAGAACCACGCAGCCCCAAGTCTTCCCGAGAAGGAGAACGACTTCGAGATATTTTTCAACTTCTTCTGCTTTCGTGCCGATGTCACCGCATGTAACCTTGTATAATGGCTTCTGGGCAGTTTCGGCGACACTGGAATAAGTTAGTAACGCTTAAAATATTTCATGTTCTGCGACGAATACCTTTCAGCCGTCAAAGTCTTCCCAGTCCCTGGACCACTAGATAACATATTAACACATTGGGCGTAATAAGTATGGTTTGACCAATACTTACCCGTGTAGCAGTATGAATAAGCCATTTCCCTTTCCATGAATCATGTCTGTGTGGTCTTCGGCTTGGAGCTGATTCGTGACTACAGCTTGAATAAGCTCCTTTGTGCTCTCGTCAATGACTAGTAGCTTGAACGCTTCCTCATTCCATGTCACGTCCTCAATGAAGCCCACGCGAAGAGTAACTGGACTTTCATTAGCAGCCGCACATGTCAATTTGAATCAGGATTCCGGCGTCCTTACCCCATTCTTTCTTCTGCATGTTGAATCCAGATAGAGTTGTAGGGAGACACATGAAAAAATCATCACCGAGATCAGGGTCATCCTGTGACATCTTCTCTGGTCCGAGATCGTCACGGTTGGGCATCCCTCTTTCCCCCTCGTCTAGAGGGTGCATCTGTTTGAAGGTCGCAGTGTCTATCATAAAGCGTGGGTCGGACTATTAAACCAGTTAATGCCGCCAATTCCCTCAACGGGATAGTTAGGTAAAGCCAAGTACCATGCTATTAGCTCCATCCAGCTCGGCGTCTTTGTAACAAACATAGTTACGACGGCGACATTTCCAGAACATTTTCCCCCGCTGTCGAATAGCCGTAATATCGCTTTCATTTGCAAATCGAGCGGGGTATATTGACAGGTCCCGAATTGGAAACTCTCTGGTGTACGACCGGGGTTCTTCGAGACGAAACTCCATAGTCTTTTTTTCAAAGTTCCCATCGAACGCCCAGTTAGTTCCAGGAATGCTCCTATTGGGCAAATCTAGCTAATCTGTAGCAGTGAAAGCTTCAAGAAGTGATGTAGACTTTTTTTGGGCGTTCAAGATACAGATTTCCTGTGGAACCTAGCAGCTTTGAGTATGGGTTATATGTATAAACATAATAGCACGCAGAAAGAGAAGTATCATGGTACATACAAACAGGTAATGCTCATAGCCGGCTTTGATATAGCCAGTTGACAGTAGCTGGTCTACAGTGGACCATTCTTCACCCAAGCATTTCTCAAGGTAATACTGGAAAATACCGAGATGTGACCTTGAATCAGGGCTAAGCTGCTCCTTTTTTTCCTCTATTACCGAGCGAGCGTGGAACCACCAAAGATACGGGTGATGAATCTGGTTGACCCCATCATCCATAAAGTTTGGATGAGCCGTTTCTTCAAGTGCCAAGTCACAAAGTTCCATGAGAGCCAAGCGAAACTCATCAGATATGTTGGATACGTACTCTTTCACAAGTAAATCCTTGACTTGCGGCTCAGAGGTAAGACCCCGACGAAGGTTGAGATCCATAGACCTTTGACTGCAACATTCGAACTCTCGAAAAACGAGGAAAGTCATTTCTTTATTTCGTTCAAGGTGCAGTTCGAAATTGTGAATTTTATTGCTCCCTCTCAAATGCGTTTTAAATGGCCCGCTGTTGACAATCCAGGGTGCATCGAGGTATAATTCATCATCATCATCATCGGATTGGTGGCATCGGATGCGGTGGATGACTTGATAGGCCGGGGTTTTGGATTGGGGGAATTGTCTGCAGCTCAGTCTTCGCAGCTCAACCAGTTCTGTCAGTACAGCGTCGAGCTCGTCGAGAATTTTGGTGTCGGTCAATTCGCTCGAACATTCTAGGAATCGACAGATCTCTTGACGCCAGTCGATGGTGGTCATGGTTGGCCGACGCCTGGCTCGTGATCGCTTAGGGCGTGGGATTGGGTCTCTTCATCGTCAGCGAGTTGGTCCTATCTATAGTAGAACATGATTAGGTGCATACCGTCACTAGACTCCCATTCGCTTTCTGAGTTACCTAGTGTCGCCTGCCTCGGGCGCTTGTTGGAAGAACCCATTGTGCGAGATTGGTAGATGATGATTGGGACTTGAAACTCACGGTGGTGCTAGATTTTGGCGGTCGCAATACAATCCTGGATATCTGCACAGCCTCATGTAGCTCCCCTTGCAATTCCGACGTGGCATGGCGGAGGCTCGCAAAGTCCAATCAGACGCGACCGGTCAGACTTGGGCAGCTGAGATCTAGATGCATCATCACCTGTTCCCCGCCCCTGCGCCACTCGCAATTCAGCTCTTACTAACTCTGTATGTTAACCCCCAAATGGAAAGTAGTTATCAGAATCGAGGTTGGGTACTATCATCAACCTGATATTGCAACCCAAACATAAGCAGTTTATTGCAAAACAATAGAGCAAATGGGGAGCCTAGATTATGAGCTGAGCCCCGAGTTGCTGGTTGGAATCCTCGCTGGCCAAACCTCTAGAAACGCCTTCAAACACGCAGCAGCCGTGATAGCAGCATAATCTTGCCACTTCTTGTTCTTATGGCTATCGGCATAGTCGCAAACGCCTTTGATAATAATGCAAGGAAATATTTCCCATACACCTGCCCCTTCCATCTCAAACGCGATGACTTCCTCCCTGTCTGCTATCTGATCTCGATGCTCGCCCGATTTCATGACTCGATCCCCCGAAGCGTATGCGCCGAAATGAATCGCAGGTAGCCAATCTTTGTCACCAGTGATAATACGGGAATGCCGCTGGCGGGCTACAAGTTTCGTTAGGTCACAGCCGAGTGTATCACACGTCGAGATGCGGGCTTCATCGCATACTGAGCCGTTAAGGGGCTCGGAGGAAGCGCACTGGGTGCATGCAGAGAGATCTCTATGTTTGTGTCGATAGGAGGGCTCGAATACCCTGTCTTCCATCGTCCCAGGATATGCTGGATAGCCGCTCCGTATTAGAGTTTCGAGATGTAATCCAGTCCTGTTATGTAGCGTGCTTCGATATCTCCGGACTTTCATCTTGGACAAGAAGTTTCTGATTACCTCTGGCGGTTTCCTGGCACTATCGTGTGTTTCCTCCTTTCGCATGAACTTGTCCGGAAACTGCCTGCCAAAATCGTATATGACCAACCTGTCGCTGATTACCACATCTCCCAATATCACTTCCGTAGAGCGACGGTCAAATGGTACTGCACCACATATCCCAACAACGAGAGCTAGCATAATACCGGGAAAACTGGTGCGGCAACTCGTAGCCACAGTCGCAGCGGGTGTTCTCCCCATCCCCGGCATATGGACGAGTACCACGTTATGGCAGCCGATCTTGCCAACTGAGTAGGCATTCTTGTCTCCTTCCATGTTTCCAAACAACTGAATGTGCCAATGATGATCGAATAAAGCCATTACAGCGTCAGCCTCCAGTGGTAGCGCGCAAATGATGGCGATTGCGATTTCGTTTCTATGGGGCAAGATGCTGGCGAATGTCTCCCTTGGTATCTCTTCGTTTTGCTGTCGGTTGGAACTCGAAGTTTCCGGAGCTCCAGTAGGGTGTGGACTATCGGATCTAACAAACTACGTTTAACGGATGTGAGCGCAAATATGTACTGGGGGCTTATACCTAGCTGAAATTATCGAGATAGGGTCATCTCCGCCCTCTTCCCGGAGAACTGGAATCTCATCGCGTCTGGCCTGGCTACTGACCCTTTCGTCCGTCGACACAGGTGTCGATACATTTCGTATATAGTTAGATTGTAGCGGTTTGGATAGTCCTTTTTGATGCGGGTGTTTTGAAAGTGAGGCTACTGAGATAACTAGTGCATTTGGGTTATGCGCTAGCAACCGGCTTGACAATATCATTACTCCCAATTTAGATGAGCAATTGCTTCCCAACTGCGAAATCAAACTTTGAAACTCGTTGAGCCAGTTTTTTGCATGGTTAACCCGGAGCCCTAGAAGATTGAGATCTACTACCATGTATACTTCGGGTATTAATTCAAATATTAGTTTTAATATCCGAAACCAGTCATCACTGGTTGAACATTGTTTGAAAAGGCAGAGGGCGTTGATGAGAAAACTGCTCTTGAAGTTTGAAAGATGTCGCAAGGCTTGAATAGCTAGTTGTCTTAAGATTTCGGTCTCGTCTTTTCCAGAGAGGAATTCCAGAGAGGAAGGTTCGCTTAACATCCATACAGTAGGATATATCTCTTCGAGCTGACGAGTTATTTCACAGCTAAATTGTCGCAAGGAGTCAATTGTTTGTGAATTTCCCTGGATAAGTATTACAGAAGAATCTGTACTTGTCACCCATGATCGTAAGCTTGCAGCTTTCCATATATCCTCTCTATAACTGTCAGCAAGACCATCCCATCTCCTAATATTTTGAATATCTCTGCAACGACGTTGTTGATACCCAGGGTCTATGACAGGCGATGAAGGATTGCTGAATGCAAAGAGCTTCCAGATATGTTTTTGGCAATTCGGGGGAATAGCGATATCTTCCCATTGTGTTTTATCGCCTTGGCCTGGACAAGTTCGACCTATCTTAGCCGATCATGGCCCTTAAAGGTGAGTGGATAAACATACTCAAGGTTTGGCACCAATCCTTGAGTTCACGGTAGAAACTGTGATCCTGATCCTCAATGGTCAGCTTCCCAACATTGCGATTTGATCCAAAAGTGTTTTGCTGAGATAAGTCCGACACAGCTTTCATTTGCCGCTCGACTTCAGACAGCAGCACGTCAAGGTTTTTAAGTGACATGTTGCCAATGGTATAGATACTTGCCGCGCTTGTCGAGGCAAAAAGATGACAGTATAGGAGCAATTCAACGGTGGGGGGAGCTGAGTCCCGCACAATCCCAGAAGCACTCAGCCACACGCCACTACAGATGCCCAACCAATAGTAAACATTGGGCTTCATACGCGCCGAAACCCCGCACACTGGACAGAATACCCCCTGCGCGAAGAAAACAGACTTCACAAGCGGAGCGCGAATCAACAAAGCTAATTAGTCCCCTTCCGAAAATATCAGTTCCAGCCTGTTCGCTGCAACAAGTGCTTATCCCGGTGCGCAGACTCTGTAGGGGAAACAACCGAGCAGCAATAGCGAACGAAAAGAGGACAGCGACAGGCACAAGCTACAACTGGGAGTTTGGAATACCTGAGGACGAATACTTGAAAGGAAGCGAGCTCCGAAAAAGCGCCATCACTCTCACAAAGAGTCTAACAGCTGAAGTCAAGCTTGTTGGTGGTCTTGCAGCCACTGGCCGCGTCACCAGAAACAGCAAAGCCAATTTCCCTCGCAACTAGCGAAGTAGTGGAAGATTTAGAACAATATGATGGCTGCGATGGGCGGCACGATAATCCAACACGAGAAAACCCATAGTCGTCCTTGGAAGTGCCCTCTGCCGACCTGCAAATACCACGAGTATGGCTGGCCAACAGAAAAAGAGAAGAACCGCCATATTAATGATAAGCATACACCAGCCCTTAGGATGTATGAGTGCAAGTACAAGCCGTGCCCTTATAAATCGAACCGCGAATCGAACTGCAGGCAGCATATGGAAAAGGATCACGGCTGGATAAATCCAAAGACAACAATTTCCCAGAGTCCAGAGGCGACAAATTCCCAGAGTCCAGAGGCGACAAATTCCCACAGTCCAGAGGCGACAAATTCCCACAGTCCAAATCCTCTACCGAGACCGGGGAGGAATACGATTGGCTTTCGTAATCTGGAATACAAGACAATATCAAGAGACAATACCGCAGACGAAGACGCGCGGAGGTCTGCCTCATTTGCATATCTAGGGTCCAAATTGACGAGTTGCAGTAATAGGAGTTTGAAGTTGAAGTCCGTTCAGACAGAGGCGCCGATGCGAATCAGGACCTACATACGTAATAGGCCTTTCTTATGCAAATATTACGGGTGCGAGCGAGCTAAGCCAGGCAACGGCTTTCCGCGACAGGGGAATCTAGATGACCATCTACGCCGTGTTCATAGTGAGAATAATTCTCGACTCATCTCGCCTCGAACGGTCTCTGAGGAAATGGATTTGAGAAATATGGTAACTCTTCTTTTCCAGCTGTTATCGTATCGTCGTATCTCAACTTATGACGCTGACCAAGAGGCAATTCACAGTCAACGACGCGTTCGCCGTCTCCTGTCTCCTCTCGCCTATCGTCTCCCGTGCCTATAGCAAATTCATTTATGCCTGACCGATGGCCGCGCTCTACTTCTATAAGAATACCAAACGTCACGCTTGAACCAGATGGCCCCTATAGAACTGGGGTTATGATACGCCGACCCCCAGACAACTTTATAGAGTCTGAGGATGGACCAGATTCAAACCCAAAACCAGACTTTAGAGCGTGGCCTAAGCCACCTGGGGAAGCTGTCCAGGGATTTTCGAGCACCCCTCGTTCATCTTCTATACCCTCGGCTTCGGCCACCCCCCAATCGCGGACACCCAAAGGCCAGTCTGATTGGGAAAACAGGAGGCGGATTCAGGATCTCAAGTCGGCTAGAAACATAGAGTCTCGGGATCGCCATAGGCCGAGAATACTCGGCCAATTTAAGCCGAGTGCCACGGTTTCGCGGCATCATCTAACTTTCCCAGCCAGATTGGATAAAGGAAGGTCGGCCCGTTTAAATTTGAGATCAGAGAAGAACAACACATAGTTGGAGTCTCGAGTCGAGATGGATGCTCATAATGAGTGTCCTTATGTAATATTCATCTTTGAGAACTGTACGAAAATCTGTTGCTCGGGTTCATCAAGTATGATAAGCCAGCATTGTTTCTTCTGCCTTATACCCACATAGAATGGCATTAGCATACTTAAATTTAGACCTACGCACTGTGATGGAGAAGCACGAGAAAGTGAACCCAATTTTCTCAAGAGACTTAAACCAACATCTATGCGGGGGGGGGAAGCGATGCGATCTGACTCTTTGGCATGTTGGTGTTGAACGGATTGACTTTGCTGGCAGCAAGTCGGAGAGGTATTTGCCGCTTAAATTAGCATATTACATTAATGGCTATATGACAGTAAGAAAAGAGCCAAAAATTCCAATGTGAAGTGAGTAAGCTTAATAAGTGCATATCTTTATCAGATCGCATTGATGGATGACGTCACTGCCTAATCCTGCCTAGACAGCTCTGGGAGCTCTTGGAATCAAGTCTGTTGTTTACCCACCACGACTTCAATTCGACTGCACATAATTTTCGAGGATCAACCGGCAGGTGGTGTAACTGCGCACGCGAGCAGGCATTGTTGCAACAATGAGTCCGAGGTTGACAGAGGACGGACAATGAGGACTTTTCACGGCTCGCACCTGGACCATGTGTGGGGGAGGAGACTGCTGATCTCCATCCGCGGAAGATCAAGCCACCACCAGCAATTGGCCAATCGCCGCTTTCCCCGCGGTTCCTTCAGCTCTGGCACGACCCGGGCACGCAAGACCGGTATAGGATCCTTCACCACGCCCGTGCTCCTGTTCCTCGGCGGCCTGCTTATATACACCTTCTACCCAGGCGACGAACTCCGCGTTGCTCGACGCACGAGAGAGGCGAGCCAGCGGCTGCAAGACGACGCCGCCGCCACCGCATCTTCGCAGGATGACGGGAAGAGCGCGAACGAGTCGACAGCCTGGGGCTCCTTCACGAGGCGCTTCGAGGACTTCTCCAATGCGACCGACATCGAGTGGTCGTCGCTGTCCGACAAGATCGTCGACTTCATATTACCCGAATGGTCAAGGGCGATCCCGCGGCAAGTGAGGAAACTCCAGAGGGAGCTGTCCATGGCCAATGGGTCATTGGCTGATCAAATCTGGAGGGAAGCTCATGATCCCTCCGTGAACCCGGAAATACAATACTCGGCCGCCGTCCGTGTGTCCGACGACCTGTGCGAGGATGAGAAGGAGTTTCTCTCTCGCCGGAAGAAAGTTGCCGTTGCAGCTCTAGCACGCTACCTCGATTTGGACGAGCGAGATATAAATCCCGCCGACGTGCCAACAATTGCCATGTGCGGCTCCGGTGGTGGACTGCGCGCACTGGTTGCCGGCACAGGCTCGATGTTGGCGTCTCAAGAAGACGGCCTTTTCGACTGTGTCACCTATACTTCCGGCGTCAGCGGCTCCTGCTGGCTGCAGTCCCTCTACCATTCTTCTATCACTGAGCGACGCTTGGATCGTATCGTGGATCATCTAAAGGCTCGATTGGGTGTACACATAGCCTTTCCTCCCGCCGCCTTCACCTCTGTCACGTCTTCGCCCACGAACAAGCTGCTCCTCGCTAGTATGGTTGAAAAGCTTAGAGGAGACCCCAACGCAGACTTCGGGTTGGTAGACATATACGGCATATTATTAAGCGCAAGATTACTAGTTCCTAAGGGTGAACTTGGTGTAAACGTTAAGGATTTCAAACTCTCTAACCAGCGGGAATACATCAAGTATGGTCAAAACCCACTGCCTATATACACAGCGGTGAGACATGAAATTCCCGACATAGACGGAGCTGTCAAGGCTTCTGGTGGCCAGCCGTCGGAGGAGGTGAAGGAAATTGCCAAGCAAGAGGGATGGTTCCAATGGTTCGAAATTACGCCATATGAGTTCTTTTGCGAGGAGTTCAACGCAGGCATCCCAACGTGGGCGCTTGGACGACGATTCAATAACGGCAGAGACGTGACGCCTGAAACTGGTCTACATCTCCCCGAACTACGAATGCCTATTTTATTGGGGATATTTGGATCTGCCTTTTGCGCCACGCTGAGCCATTACTATCGTGAAATTCGACCCTTGGTAAGAAGTCTTACTGGTTTCGGGGCAATCGACGAAATGATTCACGGGTACAGCGATAATCTGGAAAAGGTACATCCATGTAAGTAATGGAACTAACATTTTCCCTTTCTTTTTTACCTTGTATCAGTAGTCGTAGTGCCTCCGTCTGACCGGGCACATCTCACATCAAATTTCTCGCCTATAGGGAAGCAAGCTGATTTTTTCAAAGTTGATCCGGCATCAATCCCGAACTTTGCCTACGCAATGGACCCAAACAAGCTACGATTCACAACACCTACAAATATCCACAAAAAAGAATACATACAGCTCATGGACGCCGGAATGTCCAACAATCTGCCGATTTACCCCTTACTTCGGCCCGGCCGCAATATTGACGTCATTGTAGCTTTTGATGCCTCTGCAGACACCAAAACAGATAATTGGCTGTCCGTAGCAGACGGATATGCCCGCCAACGCGGGATCAAAGGTTGGCCGGTAGGCATCGGCTGGCCTAGGGCTACAGACTCGGCCGAGGAGATCGGGCGAGAGCTCGAAAATGCGCAAGTAGACACAGTCGCAGACGCGGACGCAAAGCTAGTACACGCGCAAGACCAAGCAGCCCAGCACTCCAACGCAGCTTCACCGCAATCCTCCCACGCGACTCAGGCACAATACGAGCAGTCTCACCCAGAAGCTTCAGAGCTGGGCTACTGCACGGTATGGGTAGGCACAACAGAAGAGCGCTCGTCCTCACCCCCGCCTCCCTCAAAGGCGCTGACGAACGACACGGCCTGGCAGCTCATGGAGCCGCGCGCCGGCCTCGCCGTCGTGTACCTGCCGTTCCTCGCGAACCCGGACAAGGTCGAGGGCGTCGACCCCGCGCGCAGCGACTACATGAGCACGTGGAACTTCCTGTATACCCCTGAGCAAATCGACAAGGTCGTCGCGCTCGCGCGCGCCAATTACGCTGAGGGCAAGGACCAGATCAAGCGCTGCGTGCGCGCCGTCTACGAGCGCAAGAAGAAGACTCGCGAAGAGGCTGAGGAAGCCGCCCGGCGTGAACGGCTTCGGGAGCGCATGCGGCGGGGCGCTGTGGGTAAACTTGGGGAGGGTGATCATTTTAGCTAGATGATTTCTTGATGTTTCTTGATGCTTTTGCTGTACAAGTAATATGCCCACCACCCTGGCGGGATATTGTATTTTTAAGAGCGTATAGGTACATAAGCCAGCAGTGTTCACGAGCATTGTGTCGTGTCGTGTTGTCGCGGCGACACGATGAGGACATGGTATGGATGTGGACATGGCATATCATAGCTGGCTGTCTACTATAAGTGAGAAGGGATAGGGGGCTCATGAGTTACGCGATAGATAGGGAGGTAATTCTCAGCGATGGATACTTGTAGATACCCTCCCCACACACAAATGCATATAGAGGTAAATATATATATATATACATGCGAACGAAGGTACATCATTACTCACGATCGGGACTTTGGACATTCAAATTTACTTATTCGCTAGCTCACTTATGCTTACAAAGAATACATAATAAGTGACGGGAATCACAGTCAATCCAGCGACTCACTTAATTACTGAATCACGAACCTTCAAACTCTATCTGCATTCATATGGATTAGTATCACGTGCATGTCATAATATTTTAGAGCCGTTATACGTATTATCCTGTTACATATAGCATAGGTAAATTAGCAGGTACGACGGACAGTGCCTCTATACCTCTATATTACCCCTTACAGTGGGTTCTATGTCACTTAGTCTCCGTTTCTTCTACAACATCAAATTATCCACCCTAGCTACCACATAGGCGACGATGGTTCGCGACCAGTCGTACTGGGCCGAGATCTTCGGGGTCACTCTCTTCTCCCGCGAGAGCGCCTACCTAGACGCGGAGACGTTGGTTTGATTCAACCAGGTCGGCATGATCAAGACTCGCTTCAGTGATCCTCGGTCCAGGCCAACGACGATGAACATCCCAAAAGAGTAGATCGTCCACGATTTTTGGTTGTTTGCGTGGGGGGTCATGAGGTTCATTCCCGATTCGATTACCATCAGGGTCGATTGGGAGGTCTCTTCGAGTCGGCATTTTCGCCTGGTCGACGTCAAACACCATTGGTCGGATCATGGTACTGATCATCCAATCGCGGTTATACCTCTTGATAAGTCTGCGGGTTGGTTTGGTCAATCAGTACCTATACCATCGTGAAATCCGAGTGAGTATACCCAAACCTCCAACTTGAAGACGTCCGTACATACACATAATCACAACAAGTCATGTTCATTTTGCCTCTCAAGTCATTCATGAGTTACTTTGTGAATAGGTATCAGCATCGGCATGACGAACCAGCTTAACTAACAAGTTTAACTAACAAGAGAAGATGGGTAGTGGGCTGCACATAGGTACGACACGAGACAGCACAATCCACACAACAGTAGCCAACAAATACACACAATAAGTCGATCAATCCACCTTCTCTCGTCCATCGCACAAAGCTGAACCTCGTCACCTTCCACAACACTTGCGTAGGGAGACATGCAGGTAAGGTAAAGTAGCATTCATTCCTGAATAACACGCTCTACAGAACCGGAGGGAGGGAGAATAAAATAGATTACACATTCATGGCTTTTCTTTCCCAAGCGATATGTACCCCCGAAACACCTCAGAACAAAACAAACGGGGTATATAGATCTAATAACGAAGAGAAGAAAAGGACATGGCAAAGCTATGTCAGCAGTGATCCAAGGACCAATCGAGCAGTTTCGTCTTCATAGACCTGGTAGAAAGGCTGCATGCTCAGTGAGCATTCTGGCAACAAAACTCTTGGCGGTGGGCGGTCGATGATTAAGATCTTACGATGCTCCTCGCGTAAAACTGAATGGTTTAAGTCTGTCTATCGCAAAAATACCTAACGCGTCGTCTATGCCGATGAGACTATTATCGAGGTTGATCGAAAGGCCACGTAAATCGGTGGTAATCGAGCGGAAGGGACGCCAGGAAAAGAATATGGTATCTTATCATCAAGTATCGACTTAGGGTAGCATGTCTTCATGTGAGACCCAAAACGCCTAAGAAATGCAATCCAAATTTCCTTCGTTTGTCTTGTCATGGGTAGGAATGAGAATATGACATAGATTCTTCTTCATGTCCCCTGTTGTGCACTTGATCCCGTTTCAGTGGACCCATCCCCCTCGATAGTTTTCCGCCAATGGTCTGGGAGACAGACACAAACCAAGGGGAATGCTTTGATCTCGCCGCTGGTAGTAGGCGATGCGTCACGTCCACGGCCAGAGGCATTTGAGACACCACTATCCCTCAATGCCTGCCGTTGCGCGTCCCAGTTTTCAGCTCGTTCATCCAGCATAATACCAGTAGCCCAGCCATCATCCCAGATGCCTACTACCTTCAACATATCACCTCGCTCCAGGGAAAACTCATCATTTGCGCGAGGTTGATACGCCCAGAGGACGGCTACCCGCTCACCTGGGTGAATGTCATCCTGTGAGTAGTAATCTTTAAAGAATGGAAGTTGCTCCGACTGTTGGCTATTGATACCTGGCGGCGAAGATATCCCTCCTGCACTAGTCGGAGATTGAGGATCTTCACCCGCCAATACGGAATTGCTGGACAGCGAGCCGTGTCTGCGAATGTTGGTGGGTGGCGGGCGTAGAACACCGGCGCGAGTCTCGGGTCCACTACTCTCCGCAAAAGAGTCAGACGACGACTGATTCTCACCCCTCCTCCTTCCGGTCATGGACCCGGCAGCGGCACCTGCGGCAGCTACACCTGCAGCGGCGGCTCCTGTGGAACTCCCGAGCCGCGAGTCACCTCGTCGAGAAGGCGAGCCACCCGAGTGCCCCTCCAAGGCAGACATGCGAGCAATTCTGCCACCTGGAAGCACCTCGTATCCTTGAGGTGGTGTTGTCGGTGCCGGCTGGCTGACCGGTCCTTTCCTAGTGGGGGACGGTTGATTAAAAATAGTCTCCTTCTCATCCTGGCGCTTGTTACGCGCACGACGAATGCAGAAAAACAGTAAAAGTGCAAGAAGCAGTGCGCCTACCACCGACCCTACAACAATGCCGGCAATTGCGCCTCCCGAAAGTCCATGCCCTACAGCTGACGATCCAGGCAGGGCCGTACTTGTCGGACTTGGAGTCGAGGTTGGGGTTGCTGTGAAATTTTGCGGTGTTATTGTTGGTAAAACTACGCCTTCACATCTCTGTTCTGCATTGGAGTTGTAACAGCAGGTGTCTGTTGAATTGATGCCACCAGAGGAACAGTAGGAACAAAGGCCGAAGGTGCTATTTCCATAGCCGCAGTTGTCTGGTTCGTTGGCAGAAGCTTGAACACAGTTACTGGGCGACAAGGCGTCTGCTGGCAAAGCACAGACTTCGAAGTCTGATCGGATTTGACTTTGGGCGTTGCTCCCCGGCGACGGACAGAGGTCCTGGTCAGCCACTATGTATTCCTCACTTTGGGCATAGTTGGCACAGTCGGGAGCGCACAGAGGTCGCTTAGCATCGTCCGACATCTCGCAGAATGGTATTGAGTTCTGGACAATACCATTACAGAGAACAGATGTGCTGAAGCGAGCGTAGAGATCGTCATCGGATAAGTTAACGGCCCCACAGCCAAGAAGCGTTTGATACTGCCGCCTCCGCCATTCACCCGTAATATACTGGTTGAGCTGTGAATCGAACGTATCAACATCGTTGACAACGGTGAGGAACGAGCTAGGCGCCACACGTCAGCATGGAAGTTCTCAGCTACAGGGAGCGAGCCAGATGATATATTCTTACAACAAGTCTGTCACACTTTTATTTGTTGACACATAGGCGGAGCTAAAAGCTGGGCATGTAGACGAGCCTGTTAACTGAATACAGGCAGGTTGGTCCTGTGCCATTGCAAGGAGTGTTGAGGCAAGCATGAACAATGCCAGCCTCTTGGCACACCATGCATGCCTTATCGGGGTTCGCATGGTGGCCGAGCGAGTCGAAACCATGATGAGTTGTGAGGAAAGAAGGGCCCCCAATTTTTGAGTCGGTATGGGCAATCGTGTTGTTGACGTTGTGGAAGATAAAGTGTTGATTTCATAAAAGCATCATATCCCGGACCACTTATTCCTCATGTAGCCGGTACCTTAACGAGTGAGACTTCTGTGCAGAACTGGCGAGCCTAGAGCTGGCTAGATACTGTAGGTGAGTAGTATTCGGAAAGAGTAGAAGGTCTGAGGCTGTTTGTAATTGTGCGTGTTGACTGAATTAATTTGGTGCTGTAATGAGGAGAAATTCCCGTTGTGAGCAGGCTGTAAAAAACGAAAAGCGAATGCAAGAAAAGTGAGTGCTGTGCGTCGAGGTCCAAAGTGACTGTGATTATTATTAGGCGCGCTCAGATGAGGTTTGTTGTTGTTGAGGATTTGGGATGACGAAAGAATGTCTGCAGTTGGAGAAGGTGAGGCCGACTAAGAGGAGGCGGAGGACAGGAACGAATTGGCCGGCCACGGATTCGATGTCGACTGTTCTTGCAGCTGGCGCTATAGAGACAGCAGCGCGCTTTCAGGACACGGTCCGAAGGAATCGCAATGGGTGATCGTGCGCACACAACAGGTCATTTGCACCAAGAGCTGCAGGACAATCGACGGATGCGCGATGGGCGGCTCGGGATGGCGAGGAACGGTTGGGGAAAATAAAATATTACTACGAACAGGAATCTGAGGACCTGAGGAAGAAGAGAATACGCTCGCAGGCAAGCCACGACAACGGACCGTGCAGCCGCTGAAGTGCGTAGCGGAGAGTGTGCGAGGGTGCTGGTGGAGGAGAGAAGGTCAAATGGGCATCGTGAGGTTGGAGAGGTTGGCCCCAGAGTTGGTTGGAGATACCGGTACCTTAGCTAGCTTCAATGTTGGTAGCTGGGGGGACTGGCTGGTTAGCTGGGCACTCAGCTCCATCTGCGCTTTGGGCTGCCGCTGTCCACTGCTGCTGCTGAGCAATCTATGGCGCCTGCAGTGTACCAAAAAGAAACGTGCGTGGGAAAGGAGACAATGAGCCAAGTCTATCTATTTTAGTACTAGCTTCTATTTGTTCTAGCCAAGTCTCTTTTGTTAAGAGGGCACGGTCAGAGGACGTTTGTTGTCGTCTTGGCAAGAGGTAGGTACCTACCTACGCCAGCACAGGTATCATACATCACAAGTACCTGTACCTGCTTGTGCTCTGTAAACCGTTTTACAGCGGCCACATGTAGGCACACCGTTTCTGAACTTTACCTAACAGGCTAGATAGAGTACAGAAAGTAAATACGTCTAATGGATTTTAGAAAACTCTCATTAAGTAGATAGGTATATTCTGTAAGCTGTGCTTCAAAGTCATCCTCCATTTTCTATCTTAGGCCATGATACATGATCGTTAAAGCCCAGTAATAGTGGTATGTCTCTATCATCATCCACTTTCAAATCCTCGATGCGACGTTTTAAACCCCCGGCCCTTGTCTATTCAGGGTATGGTCCCGGTACAACTTGGTAAGATATGGCAAAGCTTCAATGTGCATTGAAATTACCAGACAGGGGTCGACCAATCGTCGATGGAGACTATTTCCAGAACCAGCAAGACATCGGGGCACTAGTGCCGGGAAACTCAACGCGTTGGACCAAAGACATTTGCTCGGGCTCTCTTTAGATCCACATCCGGCACTGTAAAACCAGGTTGACAGCTCTGCTATTATATTCAAGCCAGCATACAACGTCATGAGATGGTATACATATATCATGGATGTTGTATACAATTCTACAGATATTAAAGTTGGAGACGAGTGAGATCGTGGTGTTTATACAGCATTCATCGCGTGCACAGATCTTTAAGGCACACATGCCTACTAATACGACACCAATTTATGGAGGGCCAACCTTGAAGACACAACGGTCATCTCATCTACAAAGTACACAAGCTGCCAGCTTTCCCATGAGATAACACCGCTTCGCACAATTTAAACGCCGAGTATGCTAACACAGGTGCAGGCAATAAAAGGCCCGTGGCGCAACCCGGTGATGCATCTTGTACGTAGGTACGACATTACCTGCAGGTGTATCTGCACACCACTCGGCTTTAGCTTGAGCTGGTAATGATGATGCCTTAGGCTAATAGGCAGTCTGCAGTGCTCAGTGCACACTACTACAATGTAGTTGGGCAATGTATTAGTTGGTGGATGAAATCCCATACATACTACGTAGCCTCCTCATACTGACCTTTCCACGATATCGGACACCTACTATAAGTATATTTTTCTCCCTTGCCGATCAACGCACAGAGCCCATACAGTACGGTTATTCTTACTTAGTAAGTAGCGCAGATGGTGTATCCCGGAGCACATCAATGCAAGTGGTTGTTGGCAATCGGAAACTAACCCTCTTCAGTCTCACGCGGGAGATTAGTTTGTTTCAGTTTGTGCGCGTAATACCCAGTCCGTAAGAGCATTAGCATTGCTTATTTTCCCTATAAGTATACTAACTAAGTAGGCGCCATTTCAAAAAGTCCCTTATCAAGGCTGTGGTGTAAGTGTGAATAAAAAAGGGCTGTTTCACCTAGACGGCTTGTTTTTTGCTGCAAAGTTAATCGTTCCAAGAGGACCGGGGTTCAATCAGCTTTCGCCAAACCTTGTTAACTTCTGCTCCTCTCGGCCACCGAGAGACAAACGCCTACCTAAACACTAAATTGAGCGACGGCCGACGACGACATGCTTACGAAATATTAGCAGACATTCTTTTCCCGCCCCTCTCGTGAAAACTTCGTAGTTGTCATTTCCCAAGTCGCCAAGTCTTGGTCTCATGCCTTTGGGATATCGTAAGTAGACATTCAGAGCCCATGCTTTGACAGGAATAACCAAATGCTACCCTTCGAGGGCTGAGTTGAGACTCCAATTGGAAATGGGAGAAGGATACCGGTAGCTATTGCGTACTTCATTTCTGCGCTTGCACACCCCACGTTAGGTTTTGTCATTATCGCATCAACCATCGTATGCATAGCGAGATCACCCCGCAGCAAGGTTCGCAACCTCTGAGGTTCGATCAAACAACGGCTGCTGCAAACAGGGGATAGATAGCGTCCCTCGTGTATGTGTGCTGCCCGCCCTCGTGGTTTGCTGCACGACATTTTCGGTTTGCAGATAGTTAGAGTCAGTCATGGAGGGGAATCTGATCACTTGCAGGAACAGCTTCACCTAGCTATGCATGGGTCATGAAAGTGTTGTGTGACGATGAGACTATGCTGCCTACCTAGTCGCTCTAATACCTACATAAGAGACACCTAGATACCGGTATGTGTTAAGCCCACGTGTTCATGTCGAGCCTCAACACTATGACCTTTGACGTATGTGATTTACAAGACATGTCCTATCCATTAAAACATACATACCACTACATCGGCAGTTATGAGTCGTTCATGGGTAGGCCGCAGTGTTTGTTACTCCAGCAGGTAAATATCAGTTCGAACTGAAGATCTAACGCCAAGTTTATGCGTTCGCATCAGTAGTGACCCGCGCTTCGAACTTCTCTATCCAGTACTGTATAAGCTCTACATTTCCCCGGTCTAGAACTCAGATCCTGATGAACCGACAAACGAGGGCGGCCTCAACGTTGTCGTCCGTGCCTATCGAAGGATTGTCGGAGAGGTTGTTTATGGTCGCATTTCCCCAGACTTGCCGCCGGTGTGGGTGACGGTGAGCTTCATGTCAGCTTACCTTTTAGGAGCGCAAACCCCGTGTCGTCGGAGAACCGATGTCGCCATTCGCTCGAGATGCTGCACCCCGCGCTGTTGTAACATGTCCTATTCGCAGCGCAACTACACCTATGTCCATAGCCTAGGTATAGATTCACTTCCCGACTGAGACCCAATATAGACTGGCCGCATGCTGACCGTGATCGAAACAGTCTGCATTGTTTCACCTTACAGGTCAATTCCATACAGTCAAACGCCTTGTGGCGTTTCTGAAGCAAACGCATGGTAGAAGTGAAGTCTCATTTCTAGTTCTGTGTTGAATGAATCTCCGAGTTAATATCCGGCGGTTGACAGGCAAGTAGCCAGTGTCTCGGCAAATTCACCTGCAATAGACCGAAGTGAGAGGAGAATGTCTTCCGCAGCCGTTTGCGCGTTGTACCCGTGCAACTTTCATTACACTACGTGGTGGTTACTCTGCCGCCGAAGCAACCGCTACAATTCAACCGCATGCGCCACTTATATCAATGCGCTAAGTAGATGGTACCGGGATCGAAATAACGACAGTGCGGTGCATATCGATCAGCCGCGACTTCCAGGGATGCGTCGACGGGCACACTAGCTATCTAGGAAAATTCTGGCATTGAAACTAGCTGAGCTTGTCTCAGATCATAATGAAAAGTGCTATGGCAATCTATCTAAGCGCTGCTCCCTCGCGATGTTGGGTTATGCGCCTTCAGAAGTTGGAGATTAGGGGTGTCTTGCCGCTAAAAGGGATAATTGGCCGGTAGGCCGTCTACGATGGCGGTAAGCCAATTCACTGTTTCAGGACTGTTAAAAAGACTATGGGATGAAATAAATCCCATATATCGAGACTGCAATGATACACCGAACTTCTGCATGAGGGCCTAGTAGAATGTCGTTTGCGACTGGTTAAGTGCAACCTTCTGCGGCCGTTGCATACAAGATGGTACCTTATTTTAGACACACAGCCTAGACAATTTCTCTCATTCCAATATGAAGAGCAGTGAGTGATCTTAACATGTCTGTCGCGAACTTAGTCGTAACGAGTGATTCAGTATGATTGTAGTTAATAATTCGAGGCTGCAATAGTGTATCTTAGATGACATCACTCTAGCACAGCTGGGTATATGATAAACTTTGGCCTGGCAGTGTTCTGTCGGTGTATGGCTTGCTTTCTTCTTGACTCAACTGAAATTATCTGAAAATATGCTGCACAACGTCGTAGTCATATTCCTTGGCCGAAGGATGAGAAGCCATAAGTAGCGTCGCTCTTGCAACCCAGCACTTCCACCTGACAACAGTTACATGGATCGTCGGCGAGTTGAGAATTTTGGATGAGATGGATCTTGTGGGTGTCAATGTAAAGAGCCAGAAAGATTTGATGGTGTCGTTGGTCTCGTACGTCGTCGAAGTCACTTTTGTCTCTGCACCCAGGTCCAAGTCTCATTCTTTGTGAAGTCCTCTATTTCCAGACCAAGGGATATATATGTACAAGCCGTGGTGGCTACGTCTAGGAATCGCTTTTATCCTCGCCCTGTGCTACTCTCTGCGCCGCCTCGTGTTCCCTAATTTGCCTGCTCCAGCTACGGGACTACTGTTAGCAACCGGGATCGCAGGCCATGCAAAATCTTATCACAGAGACGCGTAGCCTGGGAGATGGATAGAGGACGTACTATCGGCTGGGGTAGAATCGGCCGGGCTCGGGCATCTTGTGTCGGTATTCCCGCTCGGCGCTCAGGTTCCATGCCAGAGCAGTGATGCCGATGATGACTGCAGAGAAGACGGCGGTGTTGGCCTTCCAGTTGGCAGGCTGCGCGTACCAGCCACCGGATGGTGACCAGACATGCTTGGGGTACCTATTCCGGTATTATTAGACATTTGGCTCGACGTTGAGATAGAGCGCGCGGATGGTATGTTCGTTGGCTTACGGGACTCGAGGACCTCCACCCTAATTCGTGTTAGCTGGACATCTGTAGCATGAGGCGAGGATTCGACGGGTCTGTGTGCTCACCATCTTGTGATCTTGTGATGAATGGGATCTCTGCGGTTCAATTGGTGTCAATTGCAAGGATGAGAGGGACTTGAAGCTGTCGTCGCCGTAAACTGATGGGCCGGCTACATACAGTAGAGCTCGCATCGACGGGTGCCAGTGTGGATCCACTTCTATCCGGGAGGTGGCCAATAGTTAGTCCGCCAATTCCACTGCTGCTGGACGTCCAGGTGGGTCCTCCGTGCACGGTCCAGTGTGTATGGGTGGGTCCCTGATTGAACATCCAGCCTGCACTGACGGCGCTATCAGCGTCTGGAAACTTTTTCTGGGCCAGACACGAGACCGCAAGACCGCATCCAAGAGCCTTCTTCGACATACCCCAGCGGCCCAACCTCGTGTCTCGCCAGACCGCACCAACACACCGCGCTGGGATGAGGGGATCTATTTAATTGAACATGAAGAGGATACGAATTCACCAATTCTCACGCCAGTGGCTCGCTACGACGTCCACCCGGTCTGCGACAACTTCGTCACGAGTATCCCAACTATCAGCCGCCTCACCCTCCCAGATAAGATGCCAGTCCACGGTAACAACACCCGAGGACATCTTCGACGAAGCGGAAGCCGCCGAGTCTGCTGAGCAGAGCTCGAGTATCCACGAGGCCACCGCTGCCCGCCAATCTTTACCCTCGCCACACCCCGACAGGGCGCTGCGGTCTGCCAAGCTTGCGGCCCTTCATGCGCGACTCGCCCTCTCCTCCAGGATTCCTCATCAAATTCTCGCACGAGCTCTAGTCGATCCCTCTGCAGACGCCCATCCCCGCTTCAATAATGCCAACTTGGCTTTCGTTGGTGCTTCACTGCTCCAATACCACACCTCTGAGTGGCTCGTGACGAGGTATCCGCGTCTGCCCATGGCTATCCTGTTTGCGGCGATGAAGGGCTATGCTGGGGAGCCTGCTTTACATCGGATCGCCCGAGCCTGGGGTGTAGAGGCTGCAGCAGCCC
The DNA here is from genome assembly GCA_022385695.1 of Xylaria arbuscula. Taxonomy (NCBI): domain Eukaryota; kingdom Fungi; phylum Ascomycota; class Sordariomycetes; order Xylariales; family Xylariaceae; genus Xylaria; species Xylaria arbuscula. The sequence goes on along the minus strand of MU279364.1, from coordinate 87,100 downwards.
CTGGCGAAGAAGTCGACCCGGGCTACCTACAGTTCTCCCATGACAAGCCGACAGTTATGATGCACAAGTGGGGCTACGTTCGTGCCGAGTCGAAAGAATTGAACAAATACAAATGGCGCCGCGGCATGAGCAGTCGAATCGTGGTTGACGATCCCTTCGGCAACACAATTACAGACAAGACCGAGGACATAGAAGTCAGCGATGCGCGGAACTCGAAGGACTTAATAGTACAGGATGTAGAGAAGAACGCGTACGCCAACTTCGTACGTGCCGTTATTGGCGCCATATATCTAAACAGTGGCAGCGAATCTGCCAAGATATTTATCAAGTCCTATGTACTCTCGAGGCAACTGGATCTGTCAGGTCTCTTCGACTTTAAGCTTCCACAGCGGGAGCTGACACGGCTGTGCGCACGCGAAAACTTCGATCCGCCAGTTGCACGGTTGCTGAGCGAGACGGGTCGTCTCAGCAGAACCCCTGTCTACGTCGTCGGCATCTACAGTGGCCACGACAAACTTGGGGAGGCCGCCGGCGCGAGTTTAGAAGCGGCCAAGATCGCCGCCTCTATCAATGCTCTCAAATCATGGTATCTATACAGTCCTGGCAACGTCGGCTTGCCGAGCGACACTTTTGCAGAAGACGCCGAGCCCTGGAAACCAGCCTATGTTGATATTGGCGAGATAATATCTTAGACGTTTTTACCTACAGGGACACAAATCTAGGGACGAGAGATGACGTACTTGTACGAGATATGTAGAAGATGAAACGCTCTATGCGACATGTACGACTAAGAGCTTGACCAAGTTGGAGATGAGAAGGGAAGTCCAGGGGACGGCCACCCGACTTGCGCTCATCATCTACCATGTCAGCCCGATGCCAGTCGCTGCACCTGTCATCAGACAGAACCCGTGTATCATATCCTATAGGAAAAAAGAGGTGGTGGTATGGCCAACCAAATGTAGAACAAGATACAACGAGAAACATACTCACTCACGCAGGACGCGTCGAGAATAGCCACATACACCTACCTCTTTAATAAAATGTATATATAAGTAAGATACTTGCACTTGTTAGTGAGATGGAACCTGTCACTAGTTCTTTTCAGACTCTAAAAAGAAAACCCCCCTTGAAATTCCGGGACGTATCTGTCCACTAAAACGGATTTCTCCACTTGCTGTGCACTCTATCTGCTGTCTAACTACCTATTTAATGTGATTCATGATGACAAACTAAGAAGAGTTAGTATAATATTCTACTTTCGTCCATTGTTGTACGGCGGCCTCACACACGTGCAACACAGTCTAAGGCTCGCTGGGTGCAAATTGAAGTGATACCAGAAATATCTTGATCAAATTCATTGAGCCATTGTCTCAAAAGCTATGGTTATGTATAGACCCTAGAGTGAATATTGTGGGCTTTGGGCGTATAAAAGGGGGTTTCCCCCTATTTAGATATTCGAAAGCTAGAGGCTAACTGACTAACCTTCCCACCCTAAGGCTACAGGCCTCTTATAACTAGCTACTATGTAAATGCTTCAATGCTTCTACTCGCTCTAGGACATTTACACCTGACATCTTATTATCAGGCTCACGGAAAGTAATTACGGCATCATCAAAGGGATCACTTATGCGTTAGGATTTAATTTTTAAAAGTGTGAAGTATGTCGACTATCTCCGTCGACGTGTTGTTGATATGTGAGATGGGATATTGAACAATCTAGAAGAGTTTATGTGGTGTGACACTCAATCATTCAATTCCAGGATAATATAGGGGCGACAAGGGGATATTTCCATGAGTAACTACAACAAGAATTCCAAGCGGTGCTTGGAGATAGATTGAATAAGATCAATAGTCCTCTAGGACTAACTAGATCCTGTCTGTAGCTATTCGGAAGTTTTTCAACGCCTCTTAGATCATTAAGCCATGTATAGCGCTCCTAATTTCCAAGACCCGTAAATATGTCTCATGTGTGCAAGTCCAGGTAGCCTAAGAGACGACCCAGATTCTTCGTAGCCTGCTCTAGAATCTCTCGTTTTCTGCAACTTTTGGAGTACAACTGTTCCAATATCTGGCAACATTGAGTAATTAGTTTTACTCACAAACCCCCAATTATCCCTTACGTGTTACGCAACTTAACTCCAACTGACGACACTTACTGTGGTTGTTCGAGCTCTCAAGCTCACATGAAACCGGATCGCCTATTTTGTGGCTGAGGGATGTCATTCGATATAGCTTTCTGTTAATATACTTCCAACTATACGTCGTAGTGTGTCTGAGTACAATTCCTACTCAACCGATGCATTAGCCGAAATCAACTAAGGGGGGTACGGCACACAGACCATTTGAGGCAATCTCATTGCGATAGTGCCTCGTTCATAAGGCTCCATCTTTCTTCGTTTTTCGGCGAACGGCCCCTATGTAGGCTGAGCCCAAACACTCAGCTCTTTGAGCAGCCGGCCAATATCGGTGCGTATATGGTTCGTTGCTAATATAAACCGGTTCTTTGATGCCATTGCTGTACCGTATTCCCTGAGCTGTGAGATGTCACTAATTTCGGGAGAAAACAGAGGGGCATTCTTAGTTAGCCAGTATAAATTGTTGTCTACGAAGAAGATTTTAAGTGTGCCTTCGGAAATCTGACAACTGTACTCAACTTTGAGTTTGGCTCCAATCATTTCATAGGTTGGGGAACACCCAAATGGTGATACGCCGATTTTATAATCTTGCTGATGTCGCTCCAAAATGGCTTTCTCTAAACCTTGCTGTCCAAACCGAAGTGGAAATTTCGTATTGACATTTTGTTGAGTTAGATCGGGGTGCCAGGCAACTCCCCGTTGTGCCTCTAAGTAGTCGTTGTATCGCCCCTAATTTGTAAGTGACACTAGTTGACCACGAGGCATGGATATCTTACATGTGCATCTCAAGATGAATCAGTGCAAACAATGCTCACATTAGATACTTTAGCAACTGCCGCATGTTCAAGAGCCTTGTGAACCTCCTCATTTTCGCATGCATGATACCGAGCGCAGACGACAAACATTTCATTGCATTGCATCAAAGAATGTTCTGTAATGTTTCGACGTGCGATATTAGAGTCCTCTCTGTCTGTTGGGCTTCCAATCAGCAAAGGCTTGCTAAAATGGAATTGTAAGCGAGCTTACATGAACGTTATTGATAGACGAGTCTTTGTTGAATTTCGATTTAGTTGACTCGGCTTGAGCCAGCTTATAAAGTGAAGTAGTTTCTGTTTGTCTAGGAAGAAATTGATTGTTGACATATAAACCAGTGGGAGTTCAATGTCGGTGTAGATAGGTAACAGCCAAGTCTAGTCTAAGAAGTGGGCTCAAGATTGACAAACAGCGGCGCGCTTTTCTCAATAAATAATGCTTCGGCACAAAAACTGGCGCAGGTCCGATATGGGCCCTGACCTTTTCTTGTGAAACATGCACCCCCGAATCTGTCTCGCTGCCTTGTATCAAAGAATGGCGACGCCACACAAGGGTAGATAGCCCTGTGATGTCCGTTACCGTAGTGTATACTACATATCAATGTTCATCGTGAAGCAGACCTACCGGCATACTAGAGTATCATGATCCTTACCTAATACCTTGTCACATAGTGGGCTGTTACAGATGAGGGTATGATTTTGTAAGAGGAAATGCCATGTGTACCAACAGTATTTCCTCTTACGGATGTTTGCGCCCAGTAATAGGAGATGATCCTCATGGAGTGCAGCTGGGGGGGTTCTATGCAAGGGTTCATTGCTGGAAATGGTCAGTGCTAACGATCAGATCTGATGAAACGGGTTGCTCTCGCTTAAGAAAGCGACGTAATCCTAGCTCTGGCCATGTGCTGTAGTCCCAACATGACGGTCCACTAAGGCGAACAAGAAGTGTTCAGTGCCGAAAATGATTGTTGATTCTATGTCAAGTAACTAAGGGACTGCTTAGCATCTGTAAAGCAAGATTATCTTGTACATGACACGGATAACGGCATGTCATACGGAGGTCTTACACGAGTGTTGCACATGTGACACATAGTAACGTACTTTCCATGGAGGATGCCGTCACTGACAGGAACAACATGTAGTTCACATATGGTAGGAGATGAACGGCTGAGACAAGCGACCAAAACCACGGTAAGTCAGATTGTCGCCATGAAGTCGGTTGTTGACAGTCATGTCTTGCAATTCCCTCCAGGTAGCGGATTCATATTCCTCGAGTCAAAGGGGTTTGGCAAAGAATTTTCAGGTCGTCCTTTCTGAGTTGACCAGATCAAAAAAAAATTAGACGCCTAATAATAATGATGATGAATGGTAGAGCGCTCGATATCTCTTGCCTGCCGACCCTGAATACTTTCAAGCCCTGTTCAAGTTTTGTACCCACCAAACTTATAAATGCGAACAAAATTATCACCGGTACTTGCTGGTATGGCAATTTAAGTGCCTAGGATCGTTACTAACAGTACTTCTACTTGTTCCTAAAATCTATGTTAGGTGTACATTGGAAGTATACTCTTTACGCCTGAGATGTTGATGTCAGGCTGTGATTTTACTGTTCATATTTCCATTCTATATTAATTATTCTATGTTTCTAGCTTAGAATGTATCCTGAATTACATCTACACATTCAGAATTCAAGATTTTTCATCGCCGATCCTCGAGACTGGTGAGCGTACCTGATTCTATGTACGGCGTTAGGAGATAAGGTCCGGTGTCCGGTGGTCCGGGAGTTGGTCCGGTATGCTACATACTCCGGTCTTGAATCATCCCCTACCGCTTCTTCTCCGCACGAGTCACGGATACAAATTTTGATCATCGCCATGTTAGAGCTACTTCAATATTCGCCATCCCTAGCTGCATCCAATTCGCTCTATTTGACGGGTAACGGAAACAGCAACCCCCTTCCCGCCACAGTCTCGTGAACTTACACCATGGCAAAACACCTCGCTCCTAGTCAAGCGCGAATCCGTGCCATCTTTCAGCCTCTCTTAGACGGAGACACAAAATCTTTCTACGATAACCATGTGGCAGATGACGTTCACTGGACCGTCATGGGGACGCATACTCTATCAGGAGTGTACGAGTCTAAGTCGGCTTTCTTGTCGCAGTCTGCGAGTCGTATCGCCGCTGTTCTGGACGGGCCGATGAAGCTAAATATAACTAAAGTGATCGGAGGGGAGGTTGAGGATTGGGCCGTCATCGAGATGGTCGCCGATGCTCACCTTAAGAACGGTGAGCTAACAGATACCTTGGCACCTATGCAGCCCCTACACGTATTAAGCTATGATATGAATATGACAGCTAATTACCATTTATTCAAAGGTAAACCATACAACAATATCTACTCGTGGTCGACACGATGGAAGGATGGCAAGATTGTCGAGGTCAGAGCATACTTGGATGGACTCATTCTGAATCGCGCTTTGGAAGAGAATGAGAAATAAGGTAAAAGTGCCTGCTCAACATATCGTACATAGTACAGTAGTACGCACAATATAGGATGAGGCAATGGCCATAGTCTTTATTCAAAATCAGAATTTGAAGACCGAAGCGAAAGCGAAAGGACGGATTCCGACGAATATGCTCGACATCACCACAGTCCTCAAACAGGCCATAGATGCCAAGTTTCTCGGGTCACTGCATACTCCGAGAGTAAATATGCGTGTTGTTATCATGGACTAGGGTGGCAAGGTATAGGCGACGTGTCATGGGTCATATGCAATCCCTGCCAAAGGCCTGCTTCAATGGTCTATATTGAGAATCTGGGGAGCATGACAAGCAAGTTTCAAGAATTTGAGGCCGACAATACAGGCATTTACAGGCATTTATGGACATTTATAAACGTTTATGGACACTTATGAATATTTATGGACGTTTAAGGACAATAATAATATAACTATCTCATCGCTAGAGTTGAGCTTTTTTCCAGTCAGCAGTATATTGATCGTTTTTGTAATCCTTATCTAGATTGATATTTGTTAGCTATATCGTTATCGAGCATCCTCCAATGCTTCAAAATAAAACAAAGACAGTGTATCAAATAGTTTCAGCCTTTGATTGCCGCCAACAAAGATCGCCCAACTACTGACAGCACGAATATTAGTGTTGGCTCGTGCCAGCAAACCGCGCAGCCGTGTTTACTTGTATGTCGAGCACCCAGCCAAGAAAACGTTAGGAACCAATACGAACACAGTAGAAGAAGCTGATTAGCATCTACCGGTACCGGCAGCAGCATTCTCCAAGCACTGAAAGCGCTTTTTCAACTCTGAAATCAGCCACGGTGTAAGCCAATGAGACGTCAACCACATATCGATGCAACCCTATAGCATACGAGACACGCAATCTCATCCTAGTGGTAGAAGCTTTCATTTGCTGTCGTGGAACATTACCCCTCAGGCATGGATAGTTGGGATCCCGCCCGAAGAACCCCAAAGTAAAAAGATGCCCCGTCTCCGGAAATCGTCACGATTATGATCTTACTTTGTTCCACACGACACTCCAGACTTGGTTGATAGGGTTTTGTTTACAACACTGAGAAGACCCAGCGATACAGGAATGGGTCTACTTTCTCTTCGACCGAAACACCAAGTTTGAAACATGGCTCGGGCTCTAGGCACACCAACTTCGAGGGCGCAGTGCGTTCCTTGCGGCCGATCATTCGTTGACTCAAAAGCGCTGCGGAGTCATCTGCTAAGTTCACCCGCGCACGACTTCAAATGTGAGGTTTGCGGCAAGAGATGTCACAGCGAAGGAGGGTTGCAGCAGCATATGCTTTCGCTTGGCCATGCTCCTTCGAAATGCGATGTCTGCAATAAGTCCTTTGGTAGCGACGAAGCGCTGAGACAGCATATGCGGGATTCGCCTGCTCATAGTACTTCGCTAAAATGCGATCTCTGCAACAAACTCTTCGGCAGTGAGGAGGCACTGAACCAGCACGTGCGCGATTCACCTGCCCATGCCGTTTCGCTTGAATATGATACCCGTGACAAGTCCCAGGAGGTGCTACAACAACGTAAACAGAGCGCAAAAGCCAATCGTCGACAGACCATGGAAAACTGGAAGCAAAGGTTCTTCCCTGAGCTACATCCAAGAGTCGTCGAAGCCGTCTCGGACGATATAGATTCTACCTGGTTCACCGAGAGAAAAAGCGACGATCGCATATACAAAACCTTTGTCATGGCAAGATTCGAATGTACGAGATGCTCCAAGACATGGAGAAGTGGTAGGGTGACGATTGTGATTAGAGGTTACACTGGAAATGGTTACAACGCAGAGGTTTTCAACCAGCACTGCGACTCTTGCAACACGCTCGGCACTATGACTCTAGACGAGGACTCATACGTCGAGCGAGTTGTGTATCGACTCAAGGTATGGGCTAAGGTTCCGGTAACACCGCCACCTTTCAGCGACAAACCTATGCCCCCGCATAAGAAGGAACTCTGCGAAGGTTGTATACAAGGCTGGTGCCAAGATGGATCTCTCTTGGTAAGTTTTACGATTCACTCTTGAACACTGCGCTACATTACATTTCATGTGGCGATTCGCGCCCGTCTTAAACTAATGGAGTTATAGGCCAGTTACATTAGTTCACAACTCGCGTAATCCGCCAGGCGTCGATGCTTTTGACACGTGCTGCAACTATGGCACCTCATGAATGCCATACGTTGTGGTATGGGGGATCTCACGCTGCTAGATGGAATATGGCATATATTGTGTGTCTTGACCGCGTATATTTACATAAATGGGTAACATTGATTTTGTACGCGAACGACGGTCTTCAACGCCCGGTCGGAACTTAGCTGGATAAAATGCGGCTTATAGCAGAGATAATAGGGGCTCCTGTAAGATTGACGTACCGTATGGTTGGCGACCAACGCATAACTACTACAATGCCTGAGATGCATTTAGATCAGTGTTCACCTCAGGCAAGGTAATAACTTGTTTAAACTGAAGTTAATTGACCCAACCAAAACAAGGTAAACGTTGACTAAATTATCTGCAGTTCAGATAAAAATTTAAATTATTTAAAGTTAACTGTTGTTAATTGCAATGAACTACAGTTAACTTTTTAGAGGGTGTTTATTTGACTTGTTTGACTTGGCCGATATGCTGCTTCCACTGTGTTATCAGCAACCTGGTCCCACCCCCCCTTTCAAGTGTAAGTAGCAGAGCCGCATAATCTCTATATCTCTTACATTAAAGACAGCATCATATACATCACTTCACTTTACACTTGGGTTGGAACTGTTTCGGCTTGATCATAGAGCGTCATATTTTTGTTATATTCCTTCATCTGCCGCGCTATTTCTTGTCAACGCAGCCATGACTGCCATCCTAGTCGGGTTCAACAGCTTCGCTCCAGTTTACGGTTGCAAACTCCCTTTCGCGACCGGACAAGCTCCGCCGAGCATGAGAAGAAATAGCCATCAATGAGTTTACGAAGCCTGAACTCCAAAAGCGCGAGCGTAGTCAGCCACCTCGCCAACGCTGGCCAAGATGGCCCCGAAACGGTAATACCAGTCCGGGCCGGCTCGGCCATCGATAAGATCGATGTGCCATGTGAAGTTGCCGGCAGAATACTTCGCAGCGCCTAGCGAAGAGTAGAACAGTTAGCCAGAATGACAACAATACCTCAAGCGGCAACGAGTCCGGATTTAGCCCTTACCATCAAGTACGGTGGTAGTATCGTTGTAGTCGTAGATCGGTCCGCCCCAAGGGGAAGTGCCGGTCTGAATGGGGTTGACAAGGAACGTGTACAGCTCGAGTCTGAAGGTGTCGTTTCTGTCTTCGGGTTCCCAGGTGATCACGAAGTCAGATCCCTCATCGTAGACTGCGTCGACGGGGATATCGTTCGTGAAAGAGAAGGCCTGCGCAGCGCCGGCGAGAAGGGCGGGAATTGCCAATAGGAGCTTCATCTTTTCGGCGGTAGTCTATTGGTAGATAATGAGACAATGGAATGAAGGCGCTTGATCACAAGCAAGCATATTATTCAAGACCATTGCGATGCTTTATATATTCCGATCGGTGCGGCCGCATCTTGAACCTTTGCTCCGGTAGTTGAAGAATCGTTACAGTAATCATGGTCAGATCCAGGTGCAGTACATCGACACCGGTTTGCAGTGTGCCTGGGAATACGATGCGGGCGATGCGAACTTGCGAGCTTGGCAGGTATTCTGAAAAGGAAGGTCAACCCATCATTCAGCCCTAAGCCCCCTCAGGAATCCCCATTACCTAATGTTCTTATGAGAAAAGGTCCTCGCATGACTTTGATGTCAAATAAATAAGCAGTGCTGCACGAGACCGGTCCCTATTATAAGTGATTCGGTCGCGGTTATAACCCGCCAGCGCGTAGGATTCATTGCTTATATGCCAGTTTTATGACGCAATTAGGTCCATATTGCACCATATAATGCACCTTTGCCTTTGTTATTGAATCCTACACTCCGTAGCTTACGAAATTCCACTTTACTTAAACATATTCACATTCATCTTCACAAAATCGGGGTGGTGTAAGGTTCAGATAAACGTAGTTAGAAAGTACAAACAAATATAATGAACACTACGTAACAAGACCTCCCGAACTTCATGAGGTGCGGCTGTCCTCCGCATCCAGGTTCTACAGAGGACTTTCAAAGTCATTAGTAACTGCTTAATTAGGTAAACGTTGCTGTGCCACCACTAATGCAAAAAGGGCAAGAGTGTAGTATAGAGGCTTCCATACTCAGTCTTTAATAATATATGTGATGTTGATCATTCGGTATGAAGAACTCGTCGGAGCGGTGCTCCTCCCCTGCTTGGCTCTAGTCTTGCTTACATTTGGGTTTTCTTAATATGCCGTGAGTGAGAGGTGGTTTGTCAAGTCTCATACCCAATCCGGATAACAAACCGATCCAGAAACTAAGCAGATTCGGCAACGACATCAATGTCTACCTGGGTTCGTCTGCAAACCTGACTTGTTTCGGCGGCCGTGACACCCCTATACCGTCTACCACACCCCTACTCATAACGACATATCCGCCGTCACCTCCGAAAAACATTTCTTTGCCTTCTGGCACAGTATAATATTGACGAGAGCATTTTTCGTAGCTCACCTCAGCGAGTTGTTGGTTCTTATCCGTGTAGACCCGGACGAAACAGTCGCGCCAAGAAATCTGCTGATTCTTCCCGACGATCCAAACAGGCGTTGGTAGAGCGTTATGATCGGAAGACACATTGCGTTCAAGTTCATGAAGCGCAAGCTTTGGCAACATCTATCAGCCTCATACTCTAGAGCACCAAAACAACTAGCACGTACCGTGGCGACTTCCGAGAGTGGCAGGGTGTCGCTCTGGTGTGTGTTGTCTGAAGACGGTGGTGGTGTCGGTCTCGGTTTCTCTGGGCTCAGTGCTTTCCATATCCTGACAGCCGGGGCGAGACCTAGTTCTAACACCAGAGATGCTCCCTCGCATATATCACCGGATACCTTTATACCCACGGCCTTAGTGTAGCGCATCACCATCATCTTATCCCACTTATATAATGGGCTTGTCTGAATCCCGTATCCCAGCTGCTGGCCAAAGCACGGTTCGATCGCTTCAAATTCAAATCCTTTAATTGTAGCGGTTGGCCTGGGCTGGATCCCGATACCGCCCAGAAGACGCATGAGCCGGGTCTTATTCTCCATTTCCACATGTATGCCAAACCACGTTTCCATAAGGCGCTTTAAGCTTCCGCTCTGAATCCCTAGGGTTAGTAGACATGAATCATTGTTTTCAAATGACATCCCAATATGTGCGACAAATTCATCTTGCTTAGGACAAAAGGATATTTCCAAAGCACGGAATAAGTGGTTTGGTAGTATTTCTTTGGCGCGGGATATATTAGGTGTTGTCGAGAAAGATTGTTCAGTCGATATTTTCTGCACTCCTTTCTTCGCAGCCATGAAGACTTGGGCTCCTCTTTTACTTGTAAAGTAGATGCGGTGAGGTAAGACTATTTCTCATTGCATTGCTAAATTTACATTTGGGTTGGGGATTTGTGATGGCGGTGATATGGACAGTCTAGTTCAAGGCAGGATGGAATATACTGTTTCTGGGTGAGCCAGCGCACGGGCTATCCTGCATACCACCCATTGACTGATTGACTGATCACTACAAGTGTAGGGCTTACAGGCCGCCACATGTATCTTAGAGCTGGGTGAGGGGAGAGCCATTTGTCAGTTGGGGGCTATGAACAAGGGGCTCAACCCAGGCACAGGAGTCCGTGAAGATTATATAAGCACTCTACCTCAATGAGGGAGTGATGGTAATAAAGCCCTGGGAGGTAATCGGATAAAGACTATGGTCTATTTTTTCTAATATATATTATGTGCCTTGCCTGGGTAATTATCTCGGTCTGTTAAAAAGGAGAGGTTCTGTTAATTCGGTATCTGGTGTACTTGCATCACCCCAATATCGCATTCCCAATGTGCATCTTGGCTGCGTGCATGTGAACAGGGGTATTTAAGCCTCAGACCCATATAATTAGGTACGGACCTAGGTACTTACCTGTTGAAAGTTAACTTAGTGGGCTGCTGACGCTGCCTAGTGCAGGGAGCTTCGCTTGGCGTTGAACTGCATCGTCATCTTGCTTGCTGCTCATTTACCATCCTACTCACCATCAATATTAGTGAAAAGACTCCTACTATTGTCGCAGCTACCCTGTGATTATTCCCTACTTCGATACATCTCTTCTTCCCGGATGCGCCGAGATCGCATCAAGGACATCCAGACCGAAATAAACCATATAGTACACGCTCAACGCTTGGGGACCTCATACCACCTTACGGTTTGAAACAATGGCGTCCTCTTCGACTCAGACGCCCCTCCTCTAGTAAGTTGCAGCAATCACCATGCATCATCATCATCATCATCATAGAAAAGAGAAGCCTCAACTAACACTTTGTGTCCCCCAGCGCGTGCATAGCGCACAACACAACGATCCTCGCCGAATGCACAACATCAGCATCCTCCCAAACCTCATCCCTAGCCTCGCTGATCCTCCCCAAGATCACGCACGACGAGCCGCAGAAACTAACCTACACGCACGGCACGCACCACATCCACTACATCGCCGAGTCCCCCTCCTCGCGCCCGGACAACGCCTCGGCCGGCGGCCTGACCTTCCTCGTGGTCTCCGACGCCTCGCTCGGCCGGCGCGTCCCCTTCGGCTTCCTCTTCGAGATCCGGACGCGCTTCCTGCGCGAGTTCGAGCACGCCGACTTCGCCGACCTCCCCAACTACGGCGCCGCGAGCTTCAATGCCGACCTCAAGACCCTCATGGTCGAGTACGGGACCACATCCGGCGGCCGCGACGACGCCATCACTAATGTCCGCCGCGAGATGGACGATGTGCGCGGCATCATGACGCGCAATATTGAGGGGTTGCTGGAGCGTGGGGAACGCATTGATCTCCTTGTTGATAAGACGGATCGGCTGGGCGGGAGCGCGCGCGAGTTCCGTGTGCGCAGTCGGGGCCTGAAGAGGCAGATGTGGTGGAAGAATGTCAAGCTTATGGGGCTGCTTCTTGTTGTGTTCGTGCTGATCATCTTGGCCATCGTCCTTGCTGTCAAGAATGCGTGATCAGGGAGATAGGAGATGGGAGACGGGTTTGGTTCTCATGCGAGGACCACGAGGTGTTCTCTTGAAGAGCGTCAGATGTACGATTGGGAAGGGTCTACTTCTACTTTTTCTACCTTGTTATTTCTGTGTTCTTTTCGGTTCCTCTTTTCTTTTCTCTTTCCACGGGCGCGAACGGTTGGTTGCATCTGGGAATTTATCACAGGGCTTGGGCAGCTGTACGGTACAGCACATACATCTGACAGACTCATACGAGTATCCTCTAACCGTCAATCAATCCTCTTTTCTTAATATATCAATGCCTATATCCTTAGCCCAGCAGGGCCGACGTCATAGCTCTAAGGTGTATCACCACCGTCTTCTTAAATACAAGAAAAAACATGCTACCTACTTATCTGCCCCTTAGATGTCTCAATGCCTTCCTTACAATTGATTTCTCGCCAATCTTGTATGTATAATCGTGTTTTCGTGCCAACGTCAAAATTGCTTCATTTCTGCATGTGTCCCCATGTAAGAGACACATGTGTGTGGTTGATATCCAAATAGATCACGGACAACAAATATATCATCTCGTAATCATGAAAACACGCAATATAGATCCACCTGCTCCATTCACTTCAGCACATCCCGCAATCATCTTATAGCATCGGGCCGCCAGGTCGTCTCATCAGCGGCTGCTGCTGCTCCTCGCGGTACACGTAGCCATGCGCCACGGGGTGTAGATGTACTGCATTCGAAGCCGGGGCGACCGCTACGGTCGCAGACCTCTGCAGACGACCTGAGAAGAAGACGGGATGCAGACTTGATGCGTCTCGCAGTTGTTGTGAGGCTGGTGATGATGGTGAGGGCTGGTGGTGGTGGCGCGCCCATACTGCGTGAAAGTTGGGAGGTTGGAGAGTTGACATTATTACTGATTGTTATTGATATTTTAGATGTGCAGATGATTTAATAGAGAATAAGTAGATAATTCGGATAGAGTTGGACTGATAAGATGTGTTGAGAGAGAGATGTAGTATAGGTATGTAGGATGGTGGCGGTGGAGGTTGGTATATGGTTAATTGGTTGATTAGCCGATTGAAGCACGAGTTATGGATTTCAGTTTTTCTAATCCAGCTATTGATGGTTGATGTTGATGATTTTAATGTCACTTATTGTGTATCAGAGTATTTTAATAATTCTCTCAGGTCGTGGATTGAGATGCGTTGGAAGTCTTGTATGAATGAAGTTCGATTTCGGAGCTGTGTAGATACAAGATCCCGAGGTTCTTCTTGGCTACACGGTCATTCTGGGGTATCCAGGCCCCACCCCATCGGGAGCTCTGCCGTCATTTTCACGTGCGTCCGTTATCACCCATCATCAAGACCTTTAACGTCGAGATTCATGTTCTATGTAATTACAGTATATTTCATAGTAACAGTCCCAGTAATATGTTTACATTCTATCGCTTTTTGAATCCTCTCTATTCCCGGTCCCATATATTACAATCCCATCATGTACTCGTCGACTCCACCTTGTCGGCATTTGCCTTTTTGCGCTGCCGTCTCGAGGGCTTTTTAGCCGTTTCCTGAGCCTGCTCAGCCGGTTTCTTTTCCTTCTCCTGCGCCTCCTCTTTTTGCTTGTTCAAAGCTCGTAGAGTCGCTTGCTCTTTCTCCGTCTTCTCGACTAGCTTGTCGCTCGCTTCCCAGAGCGTCTTGGCGATATCCTCGTTCTTTATGTCTTTCCGCGCAAAGTCGACCTCCATGCATTCCTTGATCAACTTCCCGCCCTCGCCTCTGCCTAGAGATGCCTCCATTGCTGCGTGTATGACGGACTGTGCGCCCATCTCTTCGCTTTTCAAGAAGAGCCATGGTAAGAAATAGCCTACAACATATAGAAATAGACCCCAAATCGAGCCTCGCGTGAGCCACCGTCTCATGCCTGGAGTGCGTGTAAAGCCGGGGTCCACGAAAATTACTCGGGAGTTCATTGGCAACTGGTCAGGTCTCTTGTAAGCATCCAAATGCTTCTGGAACGCCTGGCCGAACATCATCATGGCCAGCTTGCTCCTGGCATAGGCCTTTTTGGGCGACCACTTCTTCTTCGACAGGGCATCGCTCAGATCCGGCGATGCTATGTATGAAGAGCATGTAGGAATCACAATTCGGACATCGCGGTCGAAGGGCTGCGCGCGGAGGGCCGGGCTTAGGATGCCGAGGAGGTGGAAGTTGGCCAGGTAGTTGACCATCCACATCTCCTCGATGCCTTCTTCCGTCTCAGTCCGCAGGCCGCCGGGGGGCGTCAGAGTGTTCGCGCAGAGGATAAGCATATCTAGTCGTCGCGGGGGGGCATTGTCGATCCATTTCGTGGCGAATTTGCGGATGCTGTGCAGCGAGCTGAGGTCGACCTGTTCAGCGTAGATCATCTGGTTCTTGGTCTGCTCGCGCATCTCTCCGATCTGGTCGGCGAGGAAGGGGTTCGAAGGAGGTAAGTGGCTGAGAAGGATGATCTGCGCGCCGCGCCGCGCCAGCTCTCGCGTGACGGCGGACCCTATTCCGGACGTGCCTCCCGTTATCATGACGACCCTGCCGTGCATGTTCTTGTCGGCTTTGTTCATTGCTCCGCTGCTGTAGATCTTGACTAGATACAGCGCTACCATCACGGCGAAGACCTTGGTCAGGGTGAAAGGGTCCCTCGCCCAATCGGGCACCCATGCTGGCGCGCCATTGACGATAGTCTGGTATAGGAAAGGCAGCGGCATGATGATTGAAACCGTGGGAGAGTGTTGCGGGAGAGGAGAGAAACGAAGATGCCTATTGATGTCTGATTGAGCGCTTTGACATCATGGGCAACTATCGTGAAGTGAGATCCTTATTGCAATAGGAGAAATCCCATTGTGTTGAGATGTACTAGTGTTAGGCCACTTGTAACGATTTCGGCTGTGCAGATTACGTAGAGTTAATGCTACCTGTCATGCTAGATCAGGAACCCGGACCTTGGGGCGAGATTTAGGGCGGAGTTACCCAGCGCAATGACCCACTTTTTAGTTTATTATATCCGAAGTGTCTGTATGTATCTATCCATATGTAGAACTCGCCTCTCATAGCCTCTCGTCGCTGTCAAAACTTCATTAATTCCTATTCACACCTACTGATTCGCCTCGTTCGCCGTCCCTGGAACGAACTGAATCACACTGGATATAATCACCACCACCCATATTTTGGTGGGAAAGATAAAAAAAAAAGTCGGCGATGGCATCTGAAGAATGGTCCGACAATGATGACACAGAAGAGGTCCCGCTACAACACAAACGCCCTTTTGGGTCAGGACTCAAGCGAAAACGAGTTGTTTTCGTCCCAGCTTCTTCGGGCGACCTCAACACTATTGACGAAAGGGAAAGCAAACCGCCGGAGCCCTTAAAGTCTGTCTCTGATATCTACCTCAGCATAGTCCTGCCAAAGGCAACCGAGGAAGCACCCACAGGTGAGACGAACGCTGCTGAAGTGGACATTTGCGACATCTGCAAGCTTCCAGTGAATGAACCTTCCGATGCGGCAAATACAGATACTTTGTCATCACAGCGGCCTCATCAAGCTTCCATAGCTCATCAAGTCTGCATAACACACTCACATCCGCCCTCGTCACTCAACCGTTCACGCATGGGACTGGGCGTCTTGCAAGCTCAGGGCTGGGACCCAGATGCACGGACAGGTTTGGGTGCTTCGAACCAGGGCATCTCGTTTCCAATCAAGGCGAAGCCCAAGAATGACACCCTTGGCCTGGGAGTCGAGGTTCCGAAGGATATAGCCTCCAAGAAAAAGGAGAAGCCCCAGATGCTGAATGCCAAAAAGGCGCGGAAGATGGCGGCCGAAGATAAGAAGCGCCAGGAGAAGCTCAGACACCAGTTCTACGGAAACTCCGAAGTAGAAAAGTACCTGGGACTTAGCTGAGAGACAGGCAACTTCTACGATTGTATTATGGTTTGACGAGAGATGTCTTTTTTTCTCTTTTCCTTTACAGGGCGTGGCGGCGTCAGGTCATGATGGTAGATAAATGGATGATATAGGCTTAGCCAAGCACTACAAAGATACCCCTTTCCTAATCATATAGATATCGAAACTAGAAATGCTCACTTGTCTGGTGAGTAAGAGTTGTAATTCAATTATCAGAATGAAGATCAGAATTAAGCTGACATCATGTACATGAATAAGGATATTTGCTACCTATTTTCACTTAAGGTTTAGGCTGATTGCTCAGTTAGGTACACTACCTTCAATCAGGCGGCTGGCCTCGTGTAGCCGCATGGTGCTACAGTAGGCAGGTGGGGGAAGCTCTAGTGGCCCTTTATTCACAGCCACCAAGCAGCCTTGGCATTGTCGCATTGAACATGTGCCAGTCTCCAATGTCTGAAACCCTGGAACCCCGCCAGCGCCAAAGACAGAACACTTTACCCAACCAACCTCAGCAAAACGTTACTTGAGTACTTACTGACATTCCACGTCTCTCCCTAGATACAACATCACCTACATATAACCTGCCACACCTCTTGCTCCGACCTGACTCTACCACCTCTTATTTCTGCCAATTCCGAACTTGCGATTTCAACGTGTATTCACCAATGACAACCACTACTGTCGAATTGATATCACCAATACATTCGTTCCTGTAGCCACATACCCTGGGCCCATAACTGCTTTGCCCGCACCCGACGACGCCCTCGGATTTGTATACCGAGTATACTGCCTTGAATACGTCTCCATACACATCAATACCCGGGACACCTCCAAGACACAAGATCCAATTCGGCCTACAACTTGTGTCGCTAGCAGCCTGCAGCAGCCACCGCATGTCCCCGAGGCAGCTGTGCCTTCGCGACGACGAAATTCAATACCAACATGGCGGTTTCTATTATTCAAGAGCAGCGTGATAGTGAGAAAGTTCCCGTCCATTCATGGCCGGCCCTTGTTACCAGACATTCGAGCATGGTACATTCCTTTACCTAGTAACATATCGCTGACTTCCGATTCTCGCCTGAATAGTCATCGTCCACATAATTAAGACCATAACGGCTGGAGATGTAGGTCGTGTTACTACGCAGATCGAACGAGTCTAACCTGGACGCGCAGTGGAAAGTTTTGGTCATCGATGAGACGTCGAAAAAGATCATCGATAATGTCGTTAAAGAAGATGATATCCTCAACTACAATATCGCCAGTTGGTCGACCATCCAAGACCTACCCTGACCACCTTAGCTAATATAGCCACCACAGACATCGAGCGGATCGAAGAGAGGAGGGAGATGAACCCCACCATGGACGCCATATACCTTCTCTCGCCGCAATCTCACATTGTCGACTGCCTGCTGGCCGACATTGACCGACGCAGATACAAGCGATCCTTCCTGGTCTGGACGTCTGTCCTCGATCCCCACCTTCGAAGGAAGGTAGACGCTTCTCCCCTGGCCAAACAGCAGATAGCCGGCTTTGAGACTCTCTCGATTGACTACTTTCCCCGTGAATCCCATCTGATTACATTTCGAGACCCTTGGAGTTTCCCCATATTATACCACCCTTCCTGCAACGGGCTAGTAAAGAGGCATATGGAAGATTTAGCTCAAAAGGTATGCCAGGTCATGTCGAAGTTCTGTCCGAATCATATTAACAGCTGGCGAAAACTCTAGATTACTAGTTTATGTGTGTCCCTGGGAGAATATCCTAAAGTGCGATACTACCGCCCCAAGAATCCGATACACGAAGCAAGCGTGTTATGCTCCCATCTTGCCCGCTTCATCTCTGATGAATTAGATGAATATGCTCAATGGAACCCAAACTTCCCACCGCCGAGTTCCCGCCCCCAGGGCGTATTAATAGTAACAGATCGATCTATGGATTTAATGGCGCCTTTGATGCACGAATTCACATACCAGGCCATGGCTCACGATCTCCTACCCATCAAGGATGGGGATAAAACTACGTTCCACATGAAGTTCAACGAGGGAACTCCAGAAGTAGAAGAAAAGGACATCGAATTGACTGACAAAGACAAAGTCTGGGTAGATAACCGACATAAGCATATGAAGGATACCATAGACAAGTTAATGGGCGATTTTCAAAAGTTTCTCGACCAAAACCCCCATTTTACAGACACAAATAGCGACACCACAAGTATAAACGCAATCAAGGATATGATGGCAGGCTTACCACAGTTTACGGAGATGAAGGAGGCGTATTCTCTTCACATCACTATGGCCCAGGAATGCATGAACATATTTCAGAATCACAAACTCGCAGATATGTCGCTCATTGAACAAAGTATGGCGACAGGGCTAGATGAAGATAACCGCAAACCCAAGAATGTGTTGGATTCAGTTGTTCGATTACTAGATGACGATGCCGTCTCCCAGTCCGATCGACTACGTCTCATCATTATGTTTCTTCTCTACCGAGATGGAGTAATACTCGAAGACATCAAGAGACTGTTAGCGCATGCTTCCTTACCTCAACAAGACGGCGAAATCATCGCAAATCTGGAGCATCTCGGTGGTCGAACGACCCGTGGCGGGCTCAAGGAACCGAAAAGGGAGGACCCCCCTCTTTTCCCGATAGATCCAAAGGCACCCATAGCTGAAGACAGCTACCTGTCAAGGTTCAATCCTGCAGTGAAACACATGCTGGAAAATCTATGCCGCGGTGCACTAGATCAGACTTCCTTCCCCTACGTGAAACCCCCACTTGACCCAAACGAAGACGCGCTGATTGGGCAAGGATCATTACGTGCCGCAAAACCAAGCTGGGCTGGCGCCGGGAGAAGAGTGGCTGAGAATAGGCAGCGGGTGATAGTCTTCATGGCTGGAGGTGCTACATTCTCGGAATCGCGTGCCTGCTATGAGGTGGGATCGGCTATGAACCGCGATATCTTTATGACCACAAGTCACATGCTCACACCGCAACTTTTCATTAGACAGGTGGGCGACTTGAGCGTCGATAAGAGGAAGCTAGACCTCCCTATGGAGCGTCCCACGAAAACGGCCCCAGCCCACCTGTTTGAACGTCCTGCTCCGCCGATGGGTGCATCACCGAGCCCGTCGCAAGGGGGTGGGCCGCGACCACCTCCAGGAGGTCAGCGGGTACCGGGACGGCCACCACCACCCCAAGGCGGTCTACCGGGCGGCCCTAGGATAGGCGGGGCGCCGATACCTCCCACGCAACAGATGGCGAACATGAATATAAATTCGAAGCCGCCTAATGGTACTACTGATCCTCGACTCTCTTCAAGCAGCGATAAGCCGCACAAGCTAGAAAAAGAAAAGAAAAAGAGGAATTTCTTGGGTATCAAGAAGTCTTCTTAAGAGATTAGGCCAGTACGGCATCGCACAATTTGATTTAGCATGGCAGATGACTTTGCGCCGCAAATACCCTAGATATAAATGAAATGGTTCGCTATAATGATTTAGACTGCTCAGCTTTATGTCGTCAAAATACGAGTCGAGAGATTAGGATCCAAGGCATGAATAGCCCGACTCACTAATTAATGGGCATCCATACTAGGTGTTGCGGAGGGAACCGAGACCTTCGGAATTTGGAGAGATATGTGTTGATAATAGTGATGATGATGGTAATGATGATAATAAAGGTGTTGAGAGGCTGTCTAGACATACCTACTGTAGCGTCAATTATAGTGGGCTTACAAGGCTTGTGGCACTTACAGGGCTTCCCAACAATCTTACGCTTCCTACCTCAGGAACTGTTGTGAGATCCGGAACTGTTGTGAAATTCAGAACTCTTGTGAACCCACTATAACTGCCCTGTAAATGCCCTATATTTAAGCACTGGATATAACTAGGTTTTATTGCTATACTACCTATACCTACTGCCTAAGCAACCTAATATAAGCCCAACTGCCACTCGCCCTCACCGATAGCCCTCACCAATAGCCCTCACCAATAGCCCTCACCAATAGCCCTTATACAATAGCCCTCACAACAGCCCTTGTAATAGCCTTCGTTCGTTGGTTCGTTCGCTGGCTAGTTCGAATACGTACCTGCTACGTACGATAATATTAGTATACACAATAGCCATACAAGTGGAAAGGCAAGGGTAGCCTGACCTTCAGCCAATTGACCAGCCAATTGCCAGCCAATCAGTCGAATGCATCCATACCACGCGTACACCGTAGGGTACATCAATTAGCCTTGTCAAACGACACAAATACAGGTGATTGGCCATATACGTACCTACAAAGGCTAGTAGGGGTGGTGGCGTTGTTGCTAGTCAAGGGTGGTGGGTGTAGATGTATGTGTAAAGGTGGTGGAGAAACATGGGTTGGGTGGATGGGAAATTTTCTCTAAGTCAGAATTGGCTGTTGGTTTGCTGACCTAAGCGTACGCAACGCGGCTAAGTCAACTGTATGGCTAGGTCAACTGTATGGCTAGGTCAACTGTATGGCTAGGTCAACTGTATGGCTATAAGTCCATATAGGTCTGTTACAGGCCTCTGTAGTGCCAATAGGTCTGTATAAGGCGTTGAGAGTGCTATGATCGCCTAAAGCTCTAGCAATAATTTTTGCATGTACCTCTATACTGTATTTTGGCCTGAAGTTACTTGCCCGGCCGGAACTCTTGTGGATTTCGGAACTCTTGTGGATTACAGAGGCGTTAGTGCCCTTCCAGAACTGCAACAACGCTTCCGGGCCCCCTCAATCTCCCACTACAGTATCTACCTATGTACATAATGTCCAACTACATATGTTGCGACTGGAATTCCAAACCTAGTCTAGATAGATTAGATAGTTAGGTAGGTAGATGAATAACCCATCCATCTACCTATGATGAACATCTAAGAAAACAAACGTTCAAATGAATGGAAAACGAAATAAAGATATAAATCACTCAGTCTATTGATTTCATTTTATCATGCTACCTACGTACCTAGTTTATGCTCGCTTTGGTTTTGCTTCTCGGGACTATTTCTCGGTTCTCATTACTTCCAGAAAAATAAATAAATACAGAGTTTACCATTTTTCTGATGTTCAAGGTTTGTGATACTGTCAGTCAGTCAGTGCTTTACTCCGACCGACTATACTAAATCTAACAGATAAACTGCATGTTATATGCAGGTATTTATTCAAGTAGGTAGACAGACAAGAAAGAGACGGGTCTGCTGACCGTAAACAGTTTTTGGTAACTTTGTTAGTCAAAAACTAGTAAGTAGTATTGTGATTAGCAAGACAAGAAAATAAAGAGGAATGAGAGGGAAAAAAAGGAAGAGAAAAGGAGGAGAAAGAAACACTCATGATAATCGTAATAGATAAGCACTTTTGTTTATTCTTTCTACATGATCAATAGTCGTTTTTTATTTATCTGACACTGTATATGTATATCATAACAGAAATCGGATTTTTGCTTACCTAGGATTTACTCGCAAAGATATCACATCCATTTTACATATCACCCATTTATATGACACCAACAGGTATCTTATCACCATCACAACAATAATCAAACCGCGCAAGAAAAAAGCTAGCCCTTAGAGCGTAAGGAATGGGGTATCATAACATTGATACGATATAATACGATGTGATACAGCAAACGTAGCTACACTACAAGGATGGCATACTAAGAAATACCATAGCATACTATCGTATACCCTGTTCTTGATTTGCTGATAACCCTCAGCTTGACTCGACTTGACTTGACTGACTGACTGGCACATTCCAAACCAAACCTCTTGCTCTCCTTTTCACAGGCATTTTTTATCCTCCCTCTTCCCTTATCTGTCTGTTCACCCTCCTTTTCTCCTTCTCAGTATTCCGCTCTAGCAGGTCACGGTTCCATGTTCACTTGTCTGTTTGTTCCATCTCATTGTATGTTGGGTGGGTGAACTATTCTTCGTATTACATGTCGACAGTTATAGGAGTCTTCACGGTGATGATAACAAGTAAGATGACATAGATAGAGACTCCTGCTCAATCACCTGCATGGTTGCTTCCTTTACCTGATCACTGTGCCCACTTTGACACACCGAAAGACCAAGTTATGAGCTTCCAGCACGCGAAACACGCTCACAGGATTGAACCAATGGAAGAGCAGCAGGGAGCTCTAATTTCGACGGAATGGAGCGCCGGCACCAGGGGGAGGCATTCCGCGTCCATCAAAACCAAATCCAAGCGAATCAGGACCCTGGAATCCGCCCATCCCTGGATGTGGGATGAAGCCGGGAGGACCACCGAAGAATCCTGGAGGAGGTGCCATGTTGCGAGGAGGAGGAGGAGGGCCGGCCAACCCCTCTGGATGAGGGAAGCCACCCATAGGGAAATTAGGGTAGTTGCCAGGTAATGGGCCCGGACGTTGAGAACCGGGTAGGCCAGGAGGAGGAATCATGGGCCGGCCGCCGGGATTGGGAATCTGCTGTCCACCTGTTTGCATCCAGTTAGTTGGAGGCATCTGATCTAAGCCCGGAGGGCCCTGACCCGGTCGTTGCAGAATATGGGTGGGTTGGGGGCGAGTCTCTCGTTCCGGGCGGTGGAGAGTCTGTTCATCGAAGAAGCTTGGGAGACCGGTAGGTCGAACGTTAGTCTGGTGCTGCGAAGAACCCCGCTCATGTTGTAGATCTGGCTCACGGTCAGGGGTTGGGGGAATATGAGCAGGTCGTGAAGGTTGAGGCATTCTCATGATCAGCTGCTCATTTCTTGGGGGTTCTGGTACATTGCGACCACCTTGCATCAATGACACGAGAAATTCAGAATTAGGATTGCTGTTCCGGCTGGGCGGCTGCTCTACACGATTACCGCCCAGACTTTGGGTAGGATGACGTTGACCAATGAGATCATGCAACATTTGTTGCTCAGGGCGCATCCCAACAAACTGCGCATTTTGGTGAGGTTGAGGGGGTTGGATTTCTTGTCCGTGATGAATACGGGGCATCGCCTCTTCACGGGGATCTTGACCAAATTGTTGAAAAGAACCAGGGGATGCCATTACGTTTTTGGGGACAAAATCGTGATTTGGTGGGGGTTCCGCAAACCCACCTGATGGCGGTGTTGAAGCCTGGCGAGTTTGTTTTTGAAGCTTTTGCAATAAAGCTTGGAAGGCGACTTTCTCAGCGGCATCTGGCTGGGTACTGGCTTTTGGCGAACCCGCCAAAGCCAGTAGTGGATTCATTTCGACGGCGGGGGGAGCAGGCGCCACGGTAGGAGGTTCTGGCTGAGAACGGGCTTGTTCTTGGGTCGAAAAGAAATTTTGAAACCTTGATCCTGATTTGGGCTTCGGTGCTGGAGCGGTGTTTTCCTTGATATCATTGCTGTTCCCTTCCAGTACAGTTGTCTGGCCAAATGCGGCAAAAAATTTGTCAGGGCCCAATTCGACAGAATGGGTGACTTTTACCGACTTTGGCTTTGTGGCTTCCCCCTGTTCTTGTGGGTTGAGGACATCTTGGGCCAATGCAGGAACTGGGTCGACTTTAGACGAGGTTTTGGACTTCATTAAATCCATGAATTTCTTGAAATCTTCCTGAGTATGAGCTTGGGGTGGCCCCTCAGCAGGTTCATCGAACCATTCGGGGTCGCGCTCTTGACGCTGGTCCCGGTCTCGATCCCACCGGCGTTCATATTGCCGTTCTCGAGGCTTATCATGCTGAGCATCGGGATGATCGTCAGTGCGATCTCTCCAACTCTTGGATCTATCGAAGCGCTCTCGTGGCTGTGCAGCTTCGTTGGTCTCTCTGTTCCATGGATTGTCTGGACGGATCCTGTTCAGCCCATTTTTGCGAAGCTTATCATTGTCATCTACTTCTTTTTCTCGCGTGAACTCGCCGAAAGTGCGACGGGGCCGTTCAGTGTTACCATCACGATCTTCGCCTTCGCGCAGTCGGCGATCGCCCCCAATACGATCGGGACGTTCGCCAATCCGTCCGTGGAAGCGTTCGGCACCTTCAGTGCCGAAGCTCTTACGAGGTTTCACAGTACTCCAGCCATCGCTGTCTTGGTCACCGTCACCTCGGCGGCGCAAATTGTTTCTATTGTCACGATCTCGATCACGGAAACGTTCGTTGGTGTCACTCTCGCCATTGCGGGGGCGGAAGGGGAAGCGTTCTCGAGTGTCGCCGTCCTTAGCAGCTTTCTCGGAATCAAAAGGCTTCGCGCCCCGCGATAAGGTAGCGGAATTGAACATTGTCCGTGGAGGGCCAAGAATTATGTCATCGAGATCTAAACTCTATTAGCGCATCGAAAGCGAAAAAAGGTCAAGGTTTAATGGAACATCATGAGACATACTGGCACTGTTTCGCGGCGCATGCCTGTCGGACCCCGATCGCCGGTTTGTTTGCTCAAGAGGAGCGCCATCGTTGTGACGAGTTCTGTCAGTGCCGGTCTTACTTCCTTGACTATTTCGAAAATTGTCAGGGGGTGGTCTGTGGGAGTCGTGGATTAGCAACGGCCGCATTCTTGCTTTCCACGACATTCATGCAACTTACCCCATCCACTCCTCAGCGGGGGGGAGGTTGGCGGGTTTGACACATAACGGAGAGTCTCTGAGGTGGATCAAGACTTGGGCGGTATATCGTATTGCCATAGCATCGGAAGGTGGTTTGTCTAACATATAATATCTACAGTGTAGGACGCTATTGGCTGGGCATAGGAAACGCGAGCGGCGATGGTAGGGCCGCTGTCAGTCGTCGCTATAAATATAACGTGTGGATGTTGGGCGTTGATAACAGAGAATTGCGGTTTGTCGTCGTCGTCGTCGTCGTTGTCGAGGCGAGGCGGGGCGAAGCTGGCTGGGAGCGAAAGAGCTGTCAAGATGGGGTTGCAGCGGCAGTCACAAAGTAAAAAATAAGCTGAAGACCCCAGGTCACAATGCGACGTGGTGTGGCGGGCGGTGGTTGCTTGTCGCGCGCGTGCGGGGTGTGTGTTGGTGTGTGCGATGTGTGCGCTGTGCTAAGTATAGTAGGGGTAAAAGAGGAAGGTAAGATAATTAGACGTCACAGCGCTCGGCCAGGACAACAGGGACGGGAGGAGCGAGGAAAACGGAGAAGCAGCGACGAGATTGTATTGTGCGTCGCAAGATTCGAAGCCAGCGTTGGACCTAAGTAAAAGACGGACCGGCGCTGGCGCTCGCACTGTTGTAAGTAAGTTGTGGGCGACACGGGCCCGAGGAACGGCCAGGGGAAGCCGCAATAGCAGCTCCGGAGATGCACGAGTTGGAACTTCAAGCTTCAAGGTTGGTCTGTGTCGAGCCTTTTACACACGCGATACCGTCGCTGTGAATGGAGTCGGACTGGTCGAGAAAAAATATATCTGAACGCTACTGTGGGAGGGAACAAAGTTTTGTGGTACTGGGCAGGGTCGATTAGCGGGTTGACGAGGTAGGTTGGGAGGTGATGGTTGTCAGCTTCACAAAATGAAGGGCTGCGTTGCTGGGATGACGATGGGATGGAACAGGTACAGATGGGGACATGGAAATCGATAGCTAAGTATAGATAGGTGTAGATGATGGCAGCGGCGTCTTTTGGGGGATTGAGGTTGGCGCTGTTGGTTGCACTTCCTCACAATCATAGGTACCTAACACGGGTACCAGATATACACAGGCTGCTACAGTGGTTCCATACTGGACAGCGCATACATCACCATTTCCTTGCTTATACAGAGGTAGACATAAGGAACTGGTCAGGTAAACCTCCCATGTGGGTAAGTACCACGCCTCGTATTAGGCAGGTACCCACAGATTTCCAGATGAACGAGAGGTAGCGCCTCGTCAGGCTCAGCTCGAAGCCTTGGGCGGGTCGCACCACCATCTGTCTTGGGCGGTTTCTGCTAATCATAGGGGGCTATAACAAAACCACTTATAGGCACTTAAAGGACGGTAAGTGTAATGGTTAGGTAGATATTTGCTTTTTTCCTGCCTTGGTGGCCATTGATGCTGGTTGTCTCCTTAACACAATGGGGCGTTCAGTCCAACGCGCCACATGTCGAAGTACCTGAGGTAGCTTTCTAATGGAGGTGAAATTAAATATAAGGGCACAGACACAGTCCCTACCTTAGGGTTTCCTGATTCACGGATAACAATATCGATAATGAGAAGCCATGTGAATCTTGGTGTGAAATGCCTTATTGTATCCTAAATAAACTTCTCAATACCGCCCTTGCTCCACGTCGCAATGCGCTTCTGGTCGCAAGTCTCCCAAAGTCTCCTAATCATAGCCTGATAGAGCCTCTTCTCCGTCTCGTCTACCGCCGCCGCCTTCTGAGCTACGAGCCAGCTCACAGCACCAAATCTTGTTATCACCGTATCGCTTCCTCCTGTAATAGAAGTAGTCCGATACAGAACCCTCAGCACCTGCGTGCGGAGGTTTAGGCCCATATAAGGATTAACTACGAGCCCAAACAGCCGCTCGTATACGTTGCGTTGGTGGAAAAGAGCAACATCTTGCGGTGTCCGTAGGCTGTCGACGAGGAAACCAAGTAGCCAGCTGATTTCCGTGTAGTAGGATCCATCCACTGTCGGTCCTTCTTGAAGGATGGCCTTCATGAGTGGTATGTTGTTCGGTTGCCATGTTGGGCCACTAGTGAGGAACAAATTGACCTTCTCGTACAGGCAATGCAATGGGTTCTTTAGGATATCAAGTGCCCTGCACGCAAAGACGACGAGAATGCTTGGGAGGGGTCCCTCAGCAATCAGATCTTTAGCAGACTCTGCAAGCTCCATGAGAAGCAACCATATCTGTCCATTCTCCTCATACGGTGACTCCTTTATCTTTGCCGCCATTTTCATGACATTGGTGAGCGCTTCCTGGCGTATGCTTGCGTGTTCAGAAGAGAGGAGTAGAATTAGAGACGCCCCATGGCCCTCTTCCACCAGCTCTTCGGGTGGTTTGCTGGACCATTTTAGAAGTGATTTTTCTTTACTCGTTAGAATAGGTACTGCCAGCCTATCCTCAAGTTCTTTTGGGTTTAGCTGTGTTACAGATTCATCGTCTTTGGCCTCATCCGTTGACTGTAACGTGGGTTCAGGCTCGCCATCTAGCATCTCTGCATCTCCGTTCAGAGTGCTAGTCCGTTTTGGCAAGGTGATCTTTGACCCAAGTTTTTTGTCGCCTAGAGCAGTTATTAACAACTCGCTAGTAGAGCTCAAAAAGCCTCGGCTAATCCCAGAGGAGAGAGAGAGACGTAGATAATCTCGAAGAAAGGCTGCTAGCTGCTTAAGTATTTCCTTTGCCGGTGAAGTGGACACCAGGAAAGGTAACTGTTCAGCAATTGACATAAGCAAAGGACAGGTCTTTATGTCACCTTGTTCGTTGACATCTGTCTTTCCCATATGCTGCTCAATCATCTCCAGATATTTAGTGGGCGTTCTAGAGCATCGTTCCGCACAATTATCTATGAAAGCCCAAATCGCCGAGTCGACGCTGCCTGTGTTCTTCAAGGCGGCTATAAGTGGATCCAGGCCTGATGACTCTGAACGACTCTCCACAAGTTGATATTCGTTGGCAACATAGGAGAGGACTTGACTTAATGTGTCTCCAGACAATTCCGTGGTCTTCTCGGTGTATAGTCGGAGGAGAGTAGTGAAGGGCGCAGTTGGCATTTCGGCGGTCCGAGCAAACCAACGCATGCTTGGAGAGTATTTAGCTACTGCGCATAAATGCTCCAGTTCCAGTAATGAGATGGCCGTGTTTTCACCAGCCCCGTCGGATGACTCGACTTTGTGGATTGTAGCGAGTAGTATAGGAGAGACATCAAACTTTGCTTTTAAGGCAAGTTGTGGTATAATCTCATAATAGAGCAGAATCAACCGACTCGCAGCCTCTCGTTGGAGATAGTCTTCCTCCGCTAATGTGCGATAGTAGCTGATAATGTCCTTAATGTCGGGTATCCGCTGGCAAAATTCATCAACAAGACGACGAGCAGCTTCTTGCCAAATCGAGTTTGGCGACACCGACGCCTCCCTGTGCATCTCCAACGCCCTATCCAGTTTCTCCAAAGCTAATATGAGCAGGCGTATCACGTAAAAGGAAATTAGTTTAGACTTATTCGTCAAGCACCTGTTCATGGCTTTCAATGTCATGGGAGGTGGGACGATATTGTCGAGGACAACTGATGTCGGCGGAGGAACTGCTGCGTAGTCATTTGCCCGACCGAAGAAAGGAGGAATAGGCAATTTGACAACATTGTATAAGAGTGATGCATAGCCTATCCAAGTGGCAGTTAGCTTAGGATCGAAGGTGAATGTTTTCTTGTGTATGAAGTAACGGGCGATCAGCTCCGGCGAAGCTTCAAAAATCGCAAGAAGCAGTTCGCTCTGTTTTGCGCTGGACCACGGTCTAAGGGATTCAATAAATTCCCCTAAAAGCATATTCCGCACTGGAACTTCATTTGTGAATTTGTTCATCCAAGGTATGCTATCGAGGCCAAAATCCAAGTGACTGGCACCCTCAGAGTCGGGGATAAATGCGTCTGGGACGATCCCTTCTGGGTAGTAACCTTGCTGTGACCGACAGATGCCCACTGCAGAATCGGTGCATGTTGCCAACAAAATTTCGTGGGCTGCGTCTTCTACCGAAAGTTTCCTGTTTTCTGCACCCTCTTCGAGATTTGCGGGCTGCTTCGAATAGCCGTATAATGACGCGATTTGAGTAAGCGAATAGGCATTGAGTATCTTGATTTTGACCTCCTTGGCCAGTTTCTTGTCTTGTACAACAGATGTTTTCAGAACGTCCAGTATCTCAGCAATCAAGAAAGGTGGATCGTCTCGGAGATGCCTCATAAGCGCCGCTACGATATCTCTCTGCAACAGCAGATCTCTCTTCGCCTCGTTATGCAGAAGTTTCAAACAGCTCAGAAGCAGTCGCGTTGCATTTGTTCTCACGGAGGCTTTCTTGGGATCTTCTGTTCCACTACCGATGTAACGAAGACCCAGGTTCCTGGCCAGAGACTTGAACGTGTTGATTCTTGCTCTAAATATCGGAGCAGCTAGAGCGCCGCCGTCTAGACATATTGCCTCCCTGAGAAGCCTCAACGTAGGTGATATAACAAAGTCTCTGCCCTTGTCCGCGGAGAGATTCCTGGCTATCAACTCTTGCTGTCGCTTCTGAAGCAGAGTACGACAAACCCCCAATCCGTAGGACACTAGGTCCACGTTGTCCGATAAGATCCTGAGTAGCAGAGCCAACACGACAGGCACAGCGGACATGACATTCTCGTTGTTCATCTGAGAAGCCATGCTCCACGTTTCCATTATATCAGGTAGGTAGACGGGCACTTCGTCTTCGACTTCCCTGGGTTTCGAAATGGCGATGAAGTCGAGCAGGATTTGCATGTGCTCGGACTTTTTCTCGTCATTATTCACGATGCTGTCGAGGACGTTCTTGAATGACTGCAGGCCTGGAAATCGCAAAGGGAAAAGGGTTAGCACTGAGCATCGAGGGGTTTCTTGCTGTCTCGAGCTTACCATGCCTTGCTTTGGCAAGATCCTGTTCGAAGGTCAGGAGTTGCCGAAGTTGCCGTCCGGTGTAGACCTCCTCCGAAGTGGGCGCTTCGTGGACATGGTTGGTCTTCTGTTTCTTCCCGGCATAACTGCCATCACCTCCATATGACTTGCGCTTCGCCATGCCGTATCGTTGTAGAATGCGACCGGCCTTCACACGGCATGTTCTGGGGGATGAAGACGTATTCTCGAGGGTCGCATGGATCGGTTTGGGTTACTTTTGCGCCATTGAGTAACTCTAGAGATCAATTGGCGTCGCAGCAGGTCATGATACAATCTATTGTTTGGCAGTTCTCCACGATGCTGCTCGATAAGTAAGTCTATATCCTATGATGTCCCGCTGCTATTGGTACATAGCATGATAGCAGATAAAGGGCAGTACTTTCAGCATGCGCTTCAGAAAAAGTCCAAATTGCTGGACTAGACCGCCTTTCCCACCATCTCCTTTTAGCTTAGCGCAGCCGATAAGATGTCTCTCTGATCCCTGCTTGTGGATATGCTACCCCACATCGGTAGGGGTACCTTGTGGGCTCCGGGAAGCCTGCTGTACGCTTACCTCATATGACAACGTCCTGTCCTACTCTGTCCTGTCACTCCTACCTCCATTCTTCTACATCTATATCACCCACGTTTGCAGTTACAAACACCAAACTCAAAAGGAACGTCGACGTATCCTATCGATCATCAAAGGATCTCAACGCAATTCAATAGATCAGTGGAACACTCAGGATGTCGTTCGTACTCCCACATCTTCCCACTGGATGGCATGTAGACCAGGCAATTCGTACGTCTCACTCGCTCTTTGTCGAATATGAAATAACATCGACTAACCTGTGCTTTCGCAGTATCCGAAGAAGAGCGCGTTGTTGGTACGTTTTGCACATGCACCGCCATCCTATTTTCTCTGGACAAGTGCTAACTCGGATGGATTTAGTGTTACGGTTTGGCAAAGTACGCCCACCATTCGCTGCCCCTTTATTCAACTCCCTGGCGGATTATGGGCGGGCAAAGTCTCTAGAGGTGTGCACTTCTTCTTGATGGCTGACTCTTGAGCTTTTACAGGACAGTGATCCAGACTGCATGCGCCAAGATGAGGTGCTCTATCGCATTGCAGACAAGGTCAAGAACTTCGCAGTGGTAAGTTTGCCGGCGCCACCTACGACTGACCCGCCACCCCACCATTTACGACAATGTAAGCCCACTAACTATTCTTGTTTCGTTCTAGATATATCTCTGTGACAATGAACAAGTTCCCGATTTCAACGTCATGTAAGCAATTTCTCATACCTTCCTTCATCTTTCCCAGCAGCGTTGAGCCGGGTTCATCTTTTTGGGGTCGCTCTATATTCACTAGGTTTAGAGAGAATGGGAAAAGAAACAAGACAGTATTCTTAAATCAGAAGTAAACCTGCTAACATCAACTCCAAGGTATGAGTTGTACGACCCGATGACCATCATGTTCTTCTTCCGCAACAAGCTGATCATGGTGGATCTGGGATCCGGAAACAACAACAAACTGAACTTCGTCCTCGAGGACAAACAGGAGCTCATCGACATCATCGAGACAGTCTACCGTGGCGCAAAGAAAGGCCGTGGTCTCGTTGTTAGCCCCAAGGATTACTCGACTCGTTACCGATACTAGATCTTGGATTCAGTGATGACAAGGCGTCATATAGCTACAAGAAAGGCAGCGCCGTCTTCGCTCCTCAGTAGCTGCATACCTCCCTTCACATATCACGCCCATCTAACCCGCGTTCCGTCACCACTGCTCCACAACTACAAGGGAAAGCATGGATGGAGTTATAAACTCAAAGGGCAGAGACGAGGCAGAGAAAGACTGGTTATATGTGCTTAATAGGGTTGGTCTCACACAATCAATGAATATCTGTTTCCTGAACCCGAAGATGCTAATGCCCCATTCTTTCAAAGATGCATGTCCCCCTCCGTATTTCAAGGTACGCCTTTTCATCCCCTTCCCCCACAACGTAACATGACTACCTATGTTGTCGAGATTTGTCTAGTCTGCAACCCATTATGATATGGCCATTGTAGTCAGTATTTTGCACGTTGATGGTGACCTATTTTATTTCAATTTTCACTAGATCGCATTCATTGCTTCCGGTGTTGGATTAAATATCTCGTCAAAGGGTATTTTCCCACAATTACCTAGGTAGGTATCTTGGCGCAGTGGCTGAATCTAACATCCGGTACCACCAAGTTTGTTCCAAATGGTCAGAAAACCAATAAATCAACCAAAGTGCCGTACACGCTAGAAATATCACTCGTAGATGAAAAGCATTATAATAAATGAACCCTTGGTAGCAAATTCAGATCTCAATCCGAGTTTCACCCCCGCAGGGGTGCTATTCTCTCTTAAATCTAATGGTACACATGGTGTCAACCTTATCAGTAGATAGATAGATCTTTCTTAGCCATGTTCTTTCTCATTCATTATATTTTACATGCTATGCTATTAAAGACCTAGCAGCAGTAGATAGATCTCATACAAAAACTAAATAAGTAGATCCTTAGATATACATAGTCCGGCCCGATCAGAGATTCGACAGACTTCAAATCATTTTCGCAAATGTACCACTGTGAAAGAAACTTGCTTCAAACAGTATTAAAATTCCATCTATCCTTGCGGTCGATTTTCCAATGAAACAGATTCAAAGTCTATCATCTCTCATATAACCTGAATTGATGGCCGGAGCTGGCTACATGGCAGGGGATGTCTGCAGTTATACCATATCTCCGGATGGATTAGGTTTATGCTGCAAGAACGTGCTTGGCACTTTCGGCACCGGTGAGACCTGCTGTGCGGCACGAAAGAGCTCACGCTGGCGCTCCGTCTCGCGGGACCGGCCGCCTGTTAGACGACGCATGTGCGTCCTCGTAGTTTGTTTGATGGGTTTGATCATGTTCTCAACGAAAAAGTTCTCGGCAGGCATGTTAACTGGCGCTCTGTGGCGATCTTCCTCGCCGTCCGAGAAGATATCCTCAGTAAACTCTTCGTCAGAGGTGAACTCAGCGAGCTGCGGTTGATACGACATGGGCATTGATGGCGAGGTGACGGAGCGCGCATGCAGCGCTGGTCTCCCACCTAGTGAGCCGGCAGTAGTATTGTTGAAGGCACCAGGATTCATGCCGTTTGCGTTGCTCTCCTTGGACGAAGGCAGTCGGTCCACGAACCCATTCTGGAACGAACTATTGTTAGAAGCCTGGTGTAGGATGGGCAACACATCGTCGTATAATCTCGCTCCAGATTCATAGATGTCGGGCGTAAATTCAGTGACGGTCCTAGATGAGCGACTTTCACTCGGCGACGTTTCTGAAATATCATCAAAAAAGTCATCCAAGCTGTCTAGTTTGGTAACTAGATCGCCTAAATGTCCATCTCCTCGGATTTCATCCGACATCATGGTTTCCGTTCTTTCTGGCATTTCGAAATAGTCATATCCATAGTCATCTGCATGGAATTCAACATCTGGTGTTGGGGTGGGCTCTGCTGGAACTCCGTCTATAGCTTCTCCTTGGCACATATAAAATGCGGCGTGTATGTTGCCTCTAGTAGCGTCGGTTTTCTTGGCCGGGGCCGGTATTGCCCAACCAGACTCCTCCGGGATCCCAAACAAGCTTTGAGTCCGCTCATATTCTTTCTTGATGGCTCGAGATGACGACCGAGTCATGCTCATTCGAAGGTAGTGTTTTTCCATTGATGATCCCGACACCGCAACTACATTGTCCAGGACGGCCAAGGCTTCCATGCAGTACTCGGTTTGGAGCAAACGAAGAAGTGGAGAGATCAAGTCGGGCCCATGCGCTGCTAATTCAGGTTTCCGCATCTCAATATCAGGTACAATGACACAGAGAATGCTCATTGTCATTAATTTCACTGATGGTATGCTGTTTGTCAAAAACCCTATCAGCATGGTGAGCATCTTTAAGTCAAGCTGAGGAAGAAAAAGATCGCGGACGGCAGCGAACAGCTGCACTATCATGTCCTGGCCTGAGTGCAGGCCCGAGTCGATGAGTACCCCTAAAGCATCGCATATCGGCGTGAAGCCTTGCGCTTCTGCGACTGCAAACAGGATTTCTGCTGTCTGTCTAGTTTCCTCGTCGACAAAATGCTGCTCCATAGCCTGCAGAAAACGGGGGAAATTTGCAATAATGGAGAAGAAAAGCCGGTTGTCGTCGCCAATGAGGACATCGCTCGGCAACTGCACAAGCTTGTCCATGAGATTGAGGGTAGGCTGAAGACATATGGACGATCTTAAACCCTTGTACAGCAATGGCTGAATACCCTCAAAGCCACCATCCCAACGAAGAGGTTGGCCTTCTAGCAAGACTCGTCGTACGCTCAAGGAGCTGAAGTCCAACTTCTCCACATACTCATCCAGCATCTCCACGGCCTCTAGGAACTCGAGTTCATTAATAGATTCTAGACACGCACATGTGGTCCAGAACAGCTGCGGATATGATAGAAGCTTCTCTGGTTCGAGTTTCACTATCAGCGTCTTCAATGTTGTTAGTATTTCCATGGAAAATGTCTGAATTTCCGAGTCTTCATCTGCAATAGTGTTCGATAGGCGTGCAAGCATGTCGCCTAACATGGTTTGATCCACAGAGGTAAGAATGCAACGGAATATTTGAAACGAGCGGCAAGCAAGATGACGAACAGGGCATGAAGTTGCCCAGGTCAATGATAACCGACTCCACTGCTTCTTAATGCCAGGGAACGTGATCTCAAACGTTTTCACAACCTCGGTTGTAAGATGCTCCATGCTCTGTGGAACTTTGTTGTCACGTTCATCAACTTTTCCGTTGCTGTCCTCGTAGCTCCATACAACCGACCGATCATGTTGACGTATCGCATCAATGAGGCCCTCTATAGATCTCTTAATTTCGGGTGATGTAGCATCGTCCATCCTCGAAATTACCAATTCATGTATCAAGTGAACTAGCATCTCGCGTGCTTGCTCTTGTACAAGAGGCGTGTAGTGGTCCCACAAAACAGTCACAACTTGCAGCAGGAGTGGAAGACTTTCCGCTGTAAGCTGTACTGGAGCAACCATTAGGTCGACTAAGAGGATAAGGCATAGCTGCCCTAGTGAGAGCCCTGCCTGTTTTGTACCAACTGGTAATGCCTCAGACAGATCAGCGCAGTAGGGCAACATTATGATGTCCGGAGGGGGTGGAACGGCTTCT
This sequence comes from Xylaria arbuscula, assembly GCA_022385695.1. NCBI lineage: Eukaryota > Fungi > Ascomycota > Sordariomycetes > Xylariales > Xylariaceae > Xylaria > Xylaria arbuscula. Next base: position 51,843 of record MU279364.1, on the reverse strand, counting down.
TTTTTCTCATTTGGTACCATAGCTTTGGGGCTGATTTGCATCAACAGGAACTCAACAACCTTGCTGCCTGGTGTTGTAGTAGTGCTCGAGAGAAATACCACAATCTGTTTAGCGTATTCTACAAAATTTTGCTCTCGTCGCTCCAGACAAAGGGCGATGATGAAATCGAGCACCAACCGCACATTCCCGGGATAAGGACCCGTTGCAAGGGCTTGCCACAAAGCTTGAACCTCATTATGCAACGCAGCACTCGATTTGATTGTGATTTCGAGTAGGTTGGCGAGGAGGACATAGGATTGGGCTATTGGTCCACCATTTGGATCAATCTTGAGCTCAATCGTTTGGATCCACGGAAGAAGAACCGCTACGACGTTGCGTTGGTTCCCTTGCTGCAAATTTTGGAAAAATTTTGTGAATTCGGAGAAGATATGAAACGCCAATTCTGGATGTTGCTTTGCGAGCCGCTTAGAGATCTCAAATTGAGCTAGTTTGTAAACAGCCTTTGTCTTGTCGGTGATGCTAATGTCAAAGTCTTGAAGTTTAGAGCTGCGACCAGCCTGTTGCCTTTCTTCAAGTGCTCTCAAGACCCGGGCAGATTTAGAACGGGTTTCAGTGACATCGCTGCCAAGCATAAATAGGCATAAGCCCAGCAATTTCCCAAACGGCATCGGGTAGTCTCGATGTTCAAGGAGAATCTCAGTGATCACAGAAAAGTAACTTTGCTGCACTTTTGGGTTTTCGGTCAAATAGCAGCGTGCTACACAGTGTTCCGATAGGTACGGGTTTGCTTGGTTGTAAACGATCAGATTCTTCAGAGCTCGCCTTCCAATTGCAACTACTCGATCGCTCCCGGAGTTGAAGATCGAATCGATCCACGCAACCATACGTCTCAGGTCGAACCGCAGAACAGCGCCACCTTCAGTTGTAACACTGACTGGGCCAGCACACAGGGCAGCCATGGCACTCAAGGCAGCAGTCCTCAGATTTCTTTTCTCAATCTCAATAGCGGCTGTGATCACCCCTCGCTCACCAAGAGACTGTTGATCAATCACTGATTTTCGCATGTTGTCTTCTCTAGCGCGGATCTGTTGTTGATTCGGGGAAAATCCACACCAGTCCTCCATCAAAGTGAAGGCAGATTTACGGGATTCAAATGTCACCCAGCGAGACGGATCCTGGGTACGGTTTACTCCCTCGAATAGCTCCTCCATCAAGCCACAATAGTGTCGTCGAAGTTTCTGAAACTCCCAATCGTTTTGCACTTCCCCGTCCATTAAAAAGAGTTTTAGGTCCCGGGTGTAGGTGCATAGATTGTTCAAGACCCATTCGTTTTGATACACTTCAGGATTCTTGAGGAAGTGGGAAGTGAGTTTGTAGATATGTGTCAGCTCAGTCCATAGAAGATCCATCTTACGATTACGTCTTGGTCCACTGTTGTTCCTCTGGTGCAGCCGTGCTCGAGCCTCTTCGCTGCATCGTGTTACGTGAATTTGCAATTCGTCCAGCAGCGTTCGATAAATATGGATATTAATTGAACCCATTGAGAGAACAACTGCCTCGCGAACAAAGGTAGAGGAAACCGACAACAGTGGAATTAGATATTTGAACAACGTCCTCGCCGACACGATGCGGTCTGTCACTTTAGATCCCTTCCTCTGGTGTTGATTACCCTGGGATGAACTGTTCAGTTGATTTCCTGTATCGGTCAAAGTCGTGCAGGCAAAAGTAAGATATAGCTTCCATTGCTCAATAAGAATTTCTGGCTGTGTAGTTGGCGTCCGAGCTATCTGGCGAGCGCTGGCGGGATCAGATCCGTGGATTAACCCCCTGCTTGGTTCCGATAAAGTGTAGATGGTTTTGTACATTTGTAGTATACGATTGCAGATCAAGTCCCTGCCGATGGTCAAGGTAAACGGGCATCGGTCATATGCGATTCGTATTAGATTTGGAAAAATCTTGAACCAAAGCGTAGTGTCGTACGAAACATCACTAGTACAGAGCTCAATCAGAGCTCCCTTATTGTTGGCGTTTTGCATGCCGCGCTGAAGCCTGCTTCTTTCGGCAACTGACAGCAGCTCGTCCTTAAAGTCCATAACTTGAATTGAGTCATTCTCCAAGATATCAATTAGGCGGTCGTTATCCTTTTCTAGCGCTTTGTCTTTACCTAGTGCCGTGTCAAACTCAGTTATGAGCCGAAGCACCGTAATCGCAAAATGCCTCACTCTTCGAGATTGTGAGCATAAGAAGAATAACCCGCGAGCCTCGACATGATCAACCTCCGCCCATATACTAGACAGGTCTAATTTCAACCCACGTTTCTCATTAGCCTTAGCTTCTATGGGTTCGGAGGCGGCGTCTCTTGTTTTCTGCCTGATCTCATCTCTCCAAATTTGTAATAACTCAACATAGAGCCGAAGAGTGTTTTCGATATGGCCAGGCCCTAGCATGCCGCCATCCGACATTGTCGCATAACGATCGTCAAAGTTGAATATGAACCGGGCAAACCCCATTGTGACTTGATGGGCGTGAGACTGTTTGGCGATGGATTTAAGCGATTGAGCTGAGGAACGTGCAATGTTATCTTGAACATGAGCTGTGCCGGTACATAAGAGGTTGATGAGAGTATTGAATGGTATGTCAGGGGTGAAGCAGCGAGGCAACGCCTGTACAGCAACATGAAGTAATCCGTAGAATGCTTGCTTCTGGTCAGCCGGGCTCTGATAATCGTCACGTCTGGCAAAGTTAAACGACTCAGTGATGGGCGTCTTGGGTCCAGGACTATTGAATTTCTCATCGAGCACAGCTTGCCCTCCAAATGTGTTATCACATATAATCGTGATTTTACCCAGAATCTGCGAGAATTTCTTGTAGTACTCTCGCACACCGTCGCTCAGCATCTTCATTTGGACAGGTCGAGACAGAGCTTCGTTGGAGGTAGACAGCAGCGAGTTAGTCGCGGATACGGCAGCGCTAGATATTGACACTGGCGAATCAGGGGGTGGTCTGTCAAGGCTCGAAGGCGACTGAAACTCTTGTGGAAAGGGCGGCCGACCCAGCTCCCCCTGTTCAAGATCGGACATGATCGTCAAGAATGCCCTAATTCCGATGACCATCCTGTCAGGTTCCAGCTGCTCAACTTTCAATTCTTTACTTGAGTTGAACAGCTCGGCGTTGATTAGGGGGAAGATAATATTCTTGCAGCAGTATTCCGTATACCTATAACCGATCATCCTGATTATTTGTATAAGAGAACCATTCGAAGCAGTGTCAGCAGCCGAGAAGGTGCGCTTGGCTGATGGCAAAACAAGTGTCATAACTTCATTTATCTTGCGTGCAACGGCATCACTCGTGTCGTTGATTCTGAAGAGATACGTCCAAAGCATCCGGGAAATCGCTAGTAGGCAGTGCGGCCTTATTGTCTTGTCCTTCAACCGAGTCTGCTGCAAGGTACGAACCAATTGAAGCCACTGGGTACCGGCAGGCTCAGGAGGTGATACGCAAAGCATTGTTGATGTTAATGGAAACGACACCAGCCAGTATCGTGGTTTGACAAACATAGAGGCCAGCCGCGGGCCAATCTGGCTCAGGACCTCTTGCCACTTTGGATGCATAAAATGGTTATTGCTGCCCTTCGCTGCAATGGGGAGAAGAAGGGTGTCAAGAATGCGACAAAAAGCAGTCTTTATCCTCTGCCCATGTGACTGAGCGAACAGCCGGCCCAGGGAAGCTAAGAAGCTGCAAGCTTGATCCCAGCCCTCTTCTGTGTCTATCTTGATTCGTAAATGCGTCATACCGCCAAGAACTAACTCTACTTGACCTTCGGGATCTCTAGTTTGGGATGTTGAAGTCCGTGCTGCAATATCTTGTAAAGAGCTGCGAAGGTCACGTATGAACCGTTCACTGACGCTCACAAAGTTAATGTTGCTCATGGCACCCAGAAGCTGAGTAAATAGATTCCAGTTCGCCATCTTGAGAGGCGAGGCCTCCAGCTGTTCAACCTCGGCAATCTTGAGTTGACCAAAGATGATACCCTCCAGCTTGTCTTCCATTTCTGGCATTATAGAGCTCAGGCTACTGTGAGATATAACTTCTAAGAGGACTCGACACAAAATGTAAATGGAAACAATAGAACGTCGCTCGGCCTGAGCCACGTACTCTTGTCTTGCCGCTAGAGACGGCGCACCTGAGATTCCGCTATCTGATGCACCGGCATTCACTGAGGCTTGAACCGGTTCAGTATTACGTCTCATCAGACTTGGAGGAGGTTGACTGGATTTAAGTTGTTGGTGCAGTTTAGTGCGGGCATCGCTGGCCGCCTCACTCTTCGTTTTCCTCCACAGCATAATTGCATCAATCAATGCTTTCGGCTTTGGCCGCGCAATGTGTCCTAGGGCCACGATAAACTGGTCAAAAGCCGGGTCAGCACCTGGACCACAAATCCTTTCGATCCTCGGTTCAGGGTCAAAAGGAATTGTCATGCACTCATTGAGTTTTTCTTCGGCGTGCGCGATGAACTGAAGCTTTATCAGCACTTTATACTTGAAACGATGTCAGAATTCAGATGAGAACGCACAGAGGTGAACAGAATATGCAGGGCGTACTCCCCCACGGTTTTCTGTTGGTCGTCTCTGGGGTGCCGCGACGAATGCGAATGATGGTGCCCATGGTCACGGCGGGTTTTGCTGTGCATACGCTCAACCTTCTTCGGAGGCACGGTGTGCGTCAAGGCGCCGTTGTTCATCTCCGAGACAGATACCGTTTTCTCGAGAGGGTGTGTCGAAGAAAGCGCCGTGGATCCCGACAAGGCAGTGGGCGGCCGGGAACCAACCGATGCATCGGCCTCTTGCCGCGTAATTGCCGTCATGTCCGTTCGCTCGGGTAGGAAGCCAGCCCCGACAGCGGCTATCATCTGGGGACTAAGGGGGCTCGAAGAAGAGCTGAGACTGCCATTCCGTGAATGCTGGATCCCATGTACAATAGAGGTCTGGCGGTGATGACCGTACGCAGCTGCCTTCGGATCTACAGCGCGCTCAATGATCGGACCGATGCCCGCACGCGAGGTCGCAGCGCGAGTACCCGAGACGGTAGGGGGCACGGCAGATCGGGGCGACTCGGGAATACCAGCAAGCCCGCCGGACTGGAGTTTCTCGAGGGAGGACTCGCGCGAATGGGCGATGGCACGGCTTATGGCGGGGTCATGGGGCAGGGGCTTCAAGGTGTTCTCCCAAACATCGTTATTGTCGTCGTCGTTGTAGGCGTTCAGGCGCGAGGCTGAGCGGGGAGGGAAGTCTGGCAGCGTCTTTTGGGACGGAGCTATACCATGCGACAAGGGAGTCAGCGAAGGAGTCAGCAGAGGAGACGGCGGCATGGGAGAGGGCGTGCTCGGGCGCAGGGACACAGGGAACGTCCCCTCTCTTGTGAAACAGGCCGGCGGTGGTGGAGGGGCACGACAGCAGCAGGCTCAGCGACACAGCAGCGGAGACGATAGGATGCGGATGGGGGGACGTGCAAAGAGAGGTCGCGCGACGTGGACCAGGCAGGCATGTGGCAGCCCGGGGGGTGTGGATAGGTGGGAGGAAGACAGCTAGTAATGGGAGGTGGATGGGAATTGGAATTGGCAGGAGCAGTGCGTGGTGCAGGTGTTTTACTGCAGCGCTCTGGTGCAGCGACGGCAGTAGTGGCAATATGGAAGCAGCATGCCGCATCCCACAAGACGCGTACGGCCACTGCCAACCAAGGTCGACCCAGCACTCAACCAATGCAAATACAGGGTCCATCAGTCATATCACCACCGCCGCTGCCGCCTTGCTCCAACAGCCAACAACCAGCATTCATAGTAGGCATTGACTGGTTGATTGTGCACTGCACCGGCCAAGACCACTAAGGCAAATCAACCCCGAAACAAATCAACTCACCCATGGTCATCAAACCGCGCCCATGATACGTCTGCCGCACGCTCGCAGGGCTGTCTCGAGTTTCGTGTGTCCGTGTTCGGCCGACGCAGGTCCAGGCGCAGGTCCGGTTTCGTCTTTCGTCGAGGAGGTAGTTTCAAACCTCGGGCAAGGCTGTTGATTGATGAACGGGCCAGGCAGGTAGGCGAAGAGGAGATAGATAGATAAATAGGTAATAGCTAGATGGAATAGGTATCTCAATATCACGAACCTACCCTGTAGAAGAGCTGCAGTCTGCAGGTAGGGTCCCTAAGATATCTTTGTGCCTGTATCTACTATTTAGTTAGTTAGCTCGTTAGCAGCCTCCCGACTAGTCTAACACTAGGTTGGAATAGTCAGGTCGAGATTTCCATTGCCCCCTGCTCTACACATTTTCTTTCTTTTCGCTTCGCTGGAACTGAGCTGAACATCAAAGGTGGCTTGTGCATCATGAGGACCTGTTAAACAATTACCGTGACACGGGTAACATCAATAATGTCGGTAGCTACGCCAATAGCAAAGCTCGATTCTACCTAGGTGCGGCCAATGTCACACTGCTTGGCGTCACAAGGTCCGGCAGATGAAAGCGTCTCCGTACCTGGTAGTAAAGCGGTTACGATGCCAAGAGCTTCAATTCCCCCATAGCCTTCCCGTCCGGGCCGCCGGACACCTGCAAACTCAGCTCGTCATCCTGGGTACGCAGTTTGTTTCTACTAGCAGTCAGAGTTGCAGTACTGGGCAGATACTCTCAGTAATATTCTATCCTCTTAAATACTTTAATCATAATGTCCTTAGAGTTTCCATTAACAAAATTTCATTTAGCTAGGAACTAGGTCAATGGTCGCGATCGTCGTCATCGGAGACCGCCATCACGAAAATAAAACCCCCGCCATGTCTGTCAGCTTAAGCCCAGCTAACACCAAAGTTTTCCGTGGATATCCCAGAGCAGGGTAGGTATCTGCTCAATCCCAAGAGAATCGCAATAAAGGACATAGATAAAGTAAATAATCGAACCAGCTCTTAAATCGTTTGCAGTTGTTATATATATATAAAGAAATCGGTCAGCTAGTGGCTTTGGGAGAAATCTCCCGAAAAACCCTCAGCGGTGAAAATGTTCACCGAGGTCATGACACTAAATCGATCCTCAGACGGAAATTCGGCGCAAGGCTGAGACTAAACCACACTGCTTTCTCGATATGCGTGGCCAGCGGCAACAGCATAACGTGCGTGGTGTTCGTACCAAAGCAGTAGGTAGCATACTTGCATCGGTAATTGCCAAACTGGCCGACTAAACTTGACCCAAAGAACCCACGCCCCTCATGCTCCCCGCCGGTGCAGCCCATACATAGTAAGTTAGTAATAAGGATCGCTCGGTCCAGAGGTCACTAGCAAATAAGACGGCATAATGAAGTGGCCTCGCGGGGGTTTCCATCTTTAGAAGTCTTCAGAGAATAAGGGGGTCCGGCTCACAGCGACACACAATATCGTGGGCGAGCCGTGGGTAACTCCATAAGCTGTTGCTAGTATTTCTTGAGGAGTAACATTACTGTAGAATCAGTCGAGGTGTAAGCTTACAGTAGTATACCTACTTGACGTAGCATAGGCTCCTATAAATTTCCTTAGGTAAGTCTAGGTAAGCTCAGACATTTTTACCACAATAGGTAATTTACCTCATTTAGTCAAATTATCTCGACTACCTAGGTAGTTATGTTTTGCGTATTTTACGTACGTGCATTCACAATCTCGATGATCCAAAAAATATATATATATTATAATTAAGTTCGAATCTGAGTTCAGGTTTGATTGATAGGCTGCAGCGTCGTGATGCTCATGAATTAAATGCATTCGAGGGAGACCATTCGACCAATCAACTTTCGCAACTGGTAGAAAAGTGCAGGACCTTATTCGATAGTCTGTACCTCGTATGAGACACAACAGCGACGCTCATGGCTGGCGTCTATTCAATTTTGGATATCAGTATACCTGTCACAAGAAAATAAGGTAGGTGCACATGCACATGCATCGGCTTTATTTACTTATGCCCGTTTGACTCTACTGATCGGTTGATAGGGCTATCTACACTACTACCAGGGACAGATGGAGAGATACTACACTATTCGGTTAGACAAGGTTAATTTAGCTTCGTCTGGTCAAAGGTGGTAATACCGATGGGGTGGCCCCGGAGTCGACCTTGGCGTCTTCTTAGTCCGAGTTTAATCACGCTGCCAACTCGCCTCAACTCAAAATAGAAATACCCAATCGATTGCCGAGTTACAGGGTTACGCGAGGTCTCCATTCGGGGTCACGATAGAAATGCAAGGTGAATGAATAGGTACCGGTATATCAAGTCACTGTCTTTGTTGTGTGCGCAGTTGTTCGCGGCATCCGGCTTAATACAGATCACCCGAATGCCGGCGGCAGACACGAATACGAAATGGGTTGGACGGCGCGGGGTCATGGCGTTTGCAACTTAAGAACCCGACGTCGAACGACGGCAATTCCTTATCAGATGCCTGGCTGAATAGCGCAAAAGATCCCACAGACAAGCCGGCGCGATATTACCCTCGGCGTTGCGACATCGGTACATTCTGTGTCCACTCTGAGCTCTCCTATTGCTTGGTCTTCGCCACGCACCTACTGTAGCTCGATGTATACTAAGTAAGCAGTTCACATATTGGAACCTCGTCCGTTGACCCAGTGGTGCATTCGATAGTAAGTCGTCCCAGTTTCACTTACTATCAGCAAATCGGCCCATTGATTAAAGCTCAAGCCATGCTCTTCGTCCAGGTCAGACTTTTTTCTGGAATGCGGTGGAAAGACGATCCATGCAGATCAGGGACTGCCGGAGGAAACACTGGGATTCTGACTGGGACTAGGTGCTGCGTTGGCTATTGGTCCAAATTCTCCATTAAACCATCTGCCTGCTGGGTCATCGGAGGTTCGGGGGGCAAGCCAGGCGAGCCAGGTTCACCGGAATAGACGGTATGTCACGACAGCCCGCAACCGCGCCTGAAGATGAACTTAACCACTAAAATATAGTCATTGTGCAACCGCTCAGACAGCAGGGCAATGCAAAAAACGAGTTGCTGTTGACGTCTTAGTTAATTAATAATTGTGGTATGTAGGTAGGTTCGAAGGTGGTCATAACTTTTAAATAATGGTTAGTGTTCGGATTCGAGGAATACATGTACAAGGGGAGCCCCAGCGAAGTATCCGTTAGCCGCATGATGAGTAAGATATATGTTCCTGAGCTACGCAGATGAGTGGCTGAGAAAAAGAAGGATCTCTTATGATTTGCGAAAGGCGGCAAAAGGAGGGGGGCTAACGATTAATGGCACCACATCGCTTTTATTTAAGTACCGGTGAGTGTAAGGACAGATTGCATTATGGCTTTTGAACCACAAGATTGCCGCAAAAAGACGGCCGGTACACATGAGATCTCAGAGAGAACCTTCAAGGTGGAAGCGGAAGGCGAACAAGCTTCACATGCATTACATACTAAGTACTTAGTATACGAGTAACACACTGTACTCGGCGATTTCAACCATTTACCTAGTTCCATGATACCGGTATGTATCTAATTTCCTCGCCAAATATATGGATATAGCCAATCCAAACCTACCTACGACTTACAATACGTATGAATGTATCGCTTGCATGGCATTGCATTGCCCCAAGTTAGGTAGTGGACAAAGACTCATGATACCATCAGGTTACAGTGTAGGTAGGTAGTGGGGCGACTCGGTGTTGACAAGAGTGTACCTACAGTACAGTATAGGCATGGTACCTAGCGTACCTTAGTGCCTGGTCTGCCGCCTAAGTACCCTTATCGTGCGTTTTCTGGCGGCAACTGTTGGTGCGTGTAAATACAGGTAGAAAACCACGGCCGATACCACACCATCTATTCCCCCCAAACTTCCAACGTTCCCTTCTCTTCTTTCCCCCGTCCCGGCTTTGCCAAACCCACCGCCCCGTGACTCGAGACATCGATTTCACCCGGGCCCGAGACATCCAGCACCTCTCCGCTGACTTTTTTTTCTTACTTGTCCGTTTCCTTCTGCGTGTGCCTCTTCGAGCCAGCACCGTTCAGCGTATTTTTGCTTCCTTTCACATGCCCCTCTCTTCTGTCCTAGTTCCTAGTTATTGGTAGGCAAGGTAGGGCTATCCAACCCAAACCCCTGCAGTAGACAACACAGACCGCCCGCCAAACCACTTGAGGGACCGTCTCGGAGAGATTCCTTTCCACCTGGACTGGACGGTTGGATGACTGGACCAGGCTTTTGACACGTTGTTTATGTGAGTCCACCATGCGATGTCACCCGCTACTCCCGCCTGGAGCGAGCGCGTGCACGACTGTGCATGCCTCTATCTTTTTAGAGTGCCCGCAGCAGGTCACGCAGCAGGTCACACAGCATGGCTAATCCATTCTCCAATAGTAGAAGCTGTGTCCTTATCTGGATCAGCCTTCTTCGATCAACCGCGCATTCATTTTTACCTGTCTCAGTGTCGAAGCCATCGCCGCTGCACGACCCATACCAGTGACGATTGCTATCACTCACTGTCAATATGGCGCAACTCGATACTTTGGACATTGTTGTCCTCGCCGTTATCCTTCTGGGTACGGCTGCATATTTCACCAAAGGCAAACTCTGGGGCGTAACTAAAGACCCATATGCCTCGTCGTTCGCCAATGCCAATGGAGCCGCTAAGGCTGGAAAGACGAGGAATATCGTAGAGAAAATGGAGGAGTCTGGCAAGAACTGTGTCATCTTCTACGGTTCGCAGACCGGTACCGCCGAAGACTACGCCTCAAGACTGGCCAAGGAGGGCAAGAGTCGGTACGGTCTCGAAACTATGGTCGCTGATTTGGAAGAGTATGACTACGATAACCTCGACACCTTTCCCGAAGACAAGGTTGCCATGTTTGTTCTTGCGACCTACGGTGAAGGCGAGCCCACCGACAATGCCGTTGACTTCTACGAGTTTATCACTTCGGAGGATCCATCCTTTTCCAACTCGAACGACCCCGCTCTTGGCAACCTCACCTATGTCGCCTTCGGTCTGGGCAACAACACGTATGAACACTACAACTCCATGGTCCGCAATGTCGACAAGGCTCTCGGGAAGCTCGGTGCTCACCGAGTCGGCGAAGCCGGCGAAGGTGATGACGGTGCCGGTACCATGGAAGAAGATTTCTTGGCTTGGAAAGATCCTATGTGGGCTGCACTAGCAGCGAAGATGGGCTTGGAAGAACGAGAGGCCGTCTACGAACCCATCTTTGGCATTGTCGACCGTGATAACTTGACGAAAGACTCACCCGAGGTATATCTGGGAGAACCTAACAAAATGCATCTCGAGGGAACTGCTAAGGGCCCGTTCAATGCTCACAACCCTTATATTGCGCCCATTGCAGAGTCCAAGGAAATTTTCAATGTCAAGGACCGAAACTGCCTTCATCTAGAAGTCGACATCAGTGGATCCAACCTAACGTACCAGACAGGCGACCACATTGCGATTTGGCCTACTAACCCCGGTCACGAAGTCGATGAGATGTTGAACATCTTGGATTTACAAGACAAGAAAGATAACGTGATCAGCGTTAAGGCTCTAGAGCCCACTGCCAAGGTTCCCTTCCCTACGCCTACGACCTACGACGCCATCATTCGATACCATCTGGAAATCGGTGCTCCTGTGTCTCGTCAGTTCCTCGGTACATTGGCTGCCTTCGCTCCTGATGAGAGTGTCAAATCTGAGATGGCCAAACTTGGTAGCGACAAGGACTACTTCCACGATAAGATCAGCAAAAACCACTACAACATCTCTCGAACACTTAGTGTTGTCAGTGGGGGGAAGAAATGGTCTAGTATCCCGTTCTCTGCTTTCATTGAGGGTATTACCAAGCTACAGCCACGATACTACTCTATTTCATCATCTTCTCTCGTTCAACCTAAGAAGATCTCTGTTACGGCTGTTGTTGAGAACCAGCTGATTCCTGGCCGTAGCGACCCCTTCAAGGGAGTCGCCACCAACTACTTGCTTGCTCTCAAGCAGAAGCAGAACGGAGAACCCAACCCCGAACCCTATGGTCTCACATACGAGCTTTTGGGCCCACGAAACAAATACGATGGCATCCATGTTCCCGTTCATGTGCGACATTCGAACTTCAAGCTTCCTTCAGATCCTTCTAAGCCTATTATTTTGATTGGCCCCGGTACTGGTGTAGCCCCTATGCGTGGATTCGTCCAAGAACGTGCTAGGTTGGCGGAGTCCGGTGAGAGCGTTGGAAAGACCATTCTGTTTTTTGGTTGCCGAAAACGTTCAGAGGATTTCCTTTACGAATCTGAGTGGGAGGTACGTATTCGGGTTGCCACAGCCCGCTCATGTGCTATGCTAACAATCGCAGGAATACAAAAAAGCTCTGGGCGATAAATTCGAGCTGGTTACTGCATTTTCTCGGGAAGGATCCAAGAAGGTCTATGTTCAGCACCGTCTTAAGGAAAGGGCCAAGGAGATCAACGAGCTTCTCCAAAGCAAAGCATATATCTACGTATGTGGTGACGCGGCTAATATGGCACGAGAAGTCAACACTGTTTTAGGCCAGATTATTGCCGAGCAGCGGGGCGTACCCGAGTCCAAGGGTGAGGAGATTGTCAAGAATATGAGAGCCGCCAACCAATACCAGGTACGTTTGAGTAATGCTTTCAAATATGCCCGGAGAGTAATTGCTAACCAAGTCTACAGGAGGATGTCTGGTCATGATAGAATATACAAGAAAGTAAACCTTGTATAGCGACGTGAGCATTTAATTCAACCCGCATGAGAGGTGTTTGTTTTGCGTAGACGTTTTGAACGAGTTTAGAAACCGGCGCTTTCTAAAATGAGTCGGATTCCCCATGCAAAGCGGTCAGGAGTGAATTTGGCAGGCAATCGATTCAATAGAGGTTTAGCGCGAATATCGCGAACTTATACATAGGTGGCTATCTAACGTAATGATTTCATAGAGTCATATTTACTTCACACATGTTGTATATGTCAAGCACTTAATCAGATGGCTGTGGCATGTCTTGCTGTGAGGTGTGATTGCATTATACTCTTCAACAGCGGTGCAAAAAGGAAAATGTAACTCCTAGACCCATGATCCGAGGCATTCTCACAATATATTCGAATGCTCAGTAAATAACGTGGATGAAATCTGTACTACATCTAAGAGCCAGCCTCATACCATTCGGAGCACGTGGAGGTCGAGGCAATTTACTCACCTTCCGAGACCCGGTGTACTTTATACTCTACCGCCGGATCCAATCAGCGTGGGTCAATACTTGTTGCTTTTTATACCTGTGGAATGCCACGGCGGGAATCTTGACGCCTTACACGTAAGGGCTGTCCATGTGTCTCTGCGAAGTCTCATTACAAACAGTTAGGGCGGAGTGGGATATGTTTCGGTTGTTGGAAAAAAGAGGTGGCTAGTCTTCTTAGTCAGACATGGTGACGGTTTGAGACATCGGACTAGATACTGTGACTGATCTGACACATGGGCGGCAAAGTCACATTCCAGGCGGAGGGTGCGCTCATAAAGGAGACAAGAATTGTCTGTTGCTTACTGCTATCCTGGTTGTGTAAATCCAGATAGACGAAGATCACATCTCGGGTCGCACGTTGTAAGGTAGAGCTGCTGAAAGCCACGATCCACTCACCGAGCAAAAAAGAATTCTTAGCGGTTCATTCCTTCCATATACTTCCGACGATCATTGGAGTGGGTATATGATCCGAGCCAAGCGCTCTCCACGATTTACCTTGGTCTAGAATGTCTTACCTAGGAGCGCCTCAAGTGGCAACTATCCAGCCTCGGTGTCATGTAATTCGTCGTGGCCGAGTCATCCATCCATCCATCCCAAAAGGTGTTGCACCCCATGCGTACACTATGTACCCTACCCATGAACAATTGAGGCTGGTTGTGGCCTCGTCTTGGATTGGTCGGTGTTGCTCCGAGTTCTCTGCGCTGCTCTCGAGCTATGACCATGATAAAAGGCCTGTTGACCCTCCTTTCTTTGTTCCGTGATCTAGGTATTTTGCCAATACCACGCCGACCCACCTCCAATATCGTTATTCTGGTTAATTATATTGTTATTTTGACTCCAGTCATTCAACACTAGTAGTTCTTGTTCCACTATGATTATATTTTGGATTCAGAACTGGGAAATTCAATAGGTAGGTTTACCTTGTGTGTGAACTGAAGCCAACCATCATTCATAACAAGCTGGATTCTTGAACATAAATCGCAAGACAAGGATATAAGATATTTGTATCCGTTTGTACAATTTGTCATTTGATGCCAGATCCATTGGAACTGGTATCCAGAGTCAGATATTAAATGACAGAGATCTAGGTTATTGAAGATTGTTTTCTTTCGTGCATTTTCTATTAGAGACAATATCCTTTTTCCTTTTTTACAACAATTTCCTTTGCTAAAATGCACCACAGATAAAGAGTGAGCCAACATCACATATCAATGCCAAAGAAAAAAGTTTGGTGCTTGAGGACACCAGACTCAGACTATCAAGACCTGATATACATTTCCATATTGCGAGAAGGACACGATACATATTCACAAGAAACATCGAGATAACCATCCCAATTTGCAACAGCCCAGCACATGCCGGTGCTCGGCATCACTCCGTGGTTTTGTGCTGAGCCTGAAGTCAGGAGAGTCTCCTGGGTTTAGGTTATTGCCAAGTCTGTATTTGTTGACAGAAAGATTTGGACCGGTGACAAGAAGCTGAGTGTCATAGTAATGTGAAGCTCCCCTTTTGCTGTAATCACGGTTGCTGACGGCCATCCCCAAGGACAACAGACATCTTTGAGCGACGAAACTCAGTTCCACAGGCATTACTATTCCTATCGCTCACTGGAAACAAAAAGCAACGAAGAAAAGTCGGCCCGTGAGTGAAAAGTGTATTTGAGCAAACAGTTAAGTGTGTGCGGGCATTCGAAAAACAATCAACTCGCACTAAGAGGTGCAAAATCAGTTATTGTTTGTTACAATTCAAGGGGCGCTCATTCACCTCCACGTCTTGATGGCCTGCCTCTGTTGCGGCGTGACCCAAGTTCTACAACTACAACGACCTATATGTACTTAGGTACCTGGGCACCTTCCCTCTCACCCTTTAGCCCATTGTTATCTACGGTGTTATTACCCCAGGTACTGCCAAACCTGCGTATCACAGCTACCAGCTGCTATAGTTGGGTAGAGAACCCGAAATCGGACAGGTCCTGCCCAGGAGAACGGAGCAATTGGTCCTGTTCCCTCGTTGCTGGCCATCGAGAAAGTTCTGTGAATCTATTTAATAGGTCTTGCTGTCCACATTCCAATAACCCGCCCCCATATCTACTTTCACATCTTCTTATTATCCAGTCTCTTCACGCCTTGCCTGTCTATCAGTCTCCGATTCTGGACAGCCCACTGCTGGCACTGCTTGCCTGCTCTGATATCAATGGTATATTGTACATATCACACCCATCTCTAATCAATTACGCCGCGTGCAGCTTCCTCGGTGCTTTTCCTCGGTTTGCCTTCACCTACTTGTGTTAGATAAACGCCTACCTTCCGTCTCTGCGCGGTCAATAGGTAAGTCCGGCTTCCTAGCATACCCGCCATGACACCATCTCCTGCAGTCCCCAGCTTGCCTTACCTCCCACGCTCCTGCCCACGTTGAGCCC
The DNA here is from genome assembly GCA_022385695.1 of Xylaria arbuscula. NCBI lineage: Eukaryota > Fungi > Ascomycota > Sordariomycetes > Xylariales > Xylariaceae > Xylaria > Xylaria arbuscula. Next base: position 36,196 of record MU279364.1, on the reverse strand, counting down.
TGTTCTCGCTAGCTCGTGTCAGGCCTGTAATTCTAGTGCCCTTCAAGCTAACCGGGCTGGCTCTCTTCTTCCCCTACCTCGAACCCGTCCTCCATCTCTCCCGTCTCTTCTCCCCTCCCTTCTCGTCTTCTTCAACTTGGTTCTCCAGCATAGCATCGACTCATCCAGCACCCCCATCTCCACAATCACTTTCGATTCTCATCTTGCTCGCTAGCTGTACTATTTTACTTGTTACCACTCGCTTTCTCCTGACCCCTCTTGGTAGCAACAGCATTGGCATTGCCAGACAGATACTGTAAAGGTGAGTTACTAGCTGATCTGTGCTCCGAGAGACGCCTCTCACGATTGGTCCCCCTACACATGTACACCATCAACACAACCACGTTCGCTGGTCTTGACCCTCTATCATTTTACGCTTTCATCTTCTTTCTCTGTGGTCAAGCTGAGCATCCCGCCAAATCTCTATTTTGATTTCCTCAATCCTGTTTAACCTTGGCTTGTGTTTGTTATCATTGGCAACCGAGCTATACAACATACTCCATCTACACATATTGGGTGATTGACCAGCCCATCTCCATCTGGTTTGGATACATTGAATACAACATGGAATAGCTTACACTGGTACTCAGGTACCTCTTCTCTTCTGCCAGTCCAGCATCACTGCAAACTGTCGCCCCCCTCGTTCTCATTCTTTTCCTGCCCCCCCTCTACCGCCACCACGCTTTTCGACTTCCCCCATCTCGAATCAACATTTCATTCTGCTCCAGGCCGGTTCACTAGCCTCTTTATTCACATTTCTCTACTACCGACACTTTGAACCCAACGACTTTCCTCTCTTTTCATGATTTCTTTTCGCCATTTGGCCTGACACATTTTCGCGGCCTGCTTGAGACAGCTCATTAAGCTACCATCGCCTTTGACTCTACTCTAACGCCTCTATTACCAGGCTTCATTCTGTTCAGATCAATCCAGAGCCACTCAAGATCAACCTCTACTTTTGTACCAGGTATTTGGAACCCTCACCTTCTCGGCCTTTCCGCCTATCCAGTTGCCTAGATGCGTACCCTCAAGTTACCACTCGATTTCGTTTTGCACCACTTCCTTTCCCGCCGAATCAACGGCGTAGTCGAGCATTTTATTCGTCCATAATATAATGCTCGTGGCCAATACGCATCGGGAGAACTGACGAACAATATTCAACCCCCAAACCTATCTATACAGCACCCATTGTCCTTGTTCCCATCTCAGTTTGTTATATATTGATTTCAAGCGATGTTGAATCTCGTTTTGCTATTTGAATGTCTACAACCCTGCTCTACTTCCCCCTCTTCCGAGTTTGAGAATAAGTTTGCCTATTCCCCTTATCCCACCTATAATAATTAGCAAGCCACGGCTAACTTCTGGGCTGACGTCCAGATGACTATGCCATATCATCCTACTAGCACCATGACCACCGATAATAGCTTTGGAGTTAAACGAGGCGCTGCGTCTAGAGCCGCTCAGGCCCAAATGGCTTCCACAAACGCTGGCCCAATGGCTCAGCATTATCTGGCTACCCAGCTAGCCAATGCGCATGAAGCCACAGCTAACTTGACGAATCTCGCGGGTCAGAGTTCCATCGACGTTGGCATGAATACTATTGCCAATCAGCTCGGAAGCCTTGGAATCAATGGGGCCCCAGTTGGTCCCAATGGCGCGGTTCCCCCCGTCATGAATTCCTACGTTACCACGGCTGATGGTCAGCTGCTCTATCCTGCCAGCTACGCTCCCGCCGGAATTCCTGCCTACGGATACGGACAGGCTCCCGATGCTGCCAACTCTGGCTTCACCACGCCATACCTGGCACAGGGTGGTTTCCCTGCTTATGTACCGTACTCCTACGTTCCCTATACCCCTGGTCGAGCTGGCATGTTGTCTGAACGCTCGGATGGCGCGACTAAGGAAGTCCCCGGCCTTGAAAATCGTCGGTCATCTTACTCGACTAATGAGTCTACGCCTGCTACTCCTTTTTTTGGTGGTAGCATGGCTTCTCGTGACCCGGCTGCCCGAGTTGCCGTCTTCGATCGTTCGTCCTACACGACGCCTTCTCCTCAGCAATACCTTGCAGGGGCTCCAAATGTAGCCCAGCATCCCAAGGGCCTTTACTCCTATCCCCTTGCGGCTGACAGAGACCTTGATGCTTTGCTGCGACGCGACCCTCAGATCCCTACTGCTGTTCCGGCGGTCTTCACTCCGCGTAAGAGCATGAAGACTCTCGAGCAGAGCCTCGTCAACAACATTCCTGGTAACCGCAATGTTTACATCCGCGGACTTCATCCTACCACTGATGACGACCTTTTGCTGCGATACACCGAGCGCTTTGGGAAAGTCGAGACCTCGAAGGCGATCATTGATACTACCACCGGAGCTTGCAAGGGGTATGTGCCTTTATTCCCTCATAACACATTGCTGCTGTTAATTATTCTTCTCCAGCTTTGGCTTTGCCAAGTTTTTCGACGTTCGCGACTCGGAGGCTTGCATTCGGGGGTTTTTCCGTCTGGGATACGAAGTGGGCTTTGCGCGGGTAACCACCCCAGTCACCACCCCATTCTACAACAGCATTTTCGAGCCCTGTGATCACAGTGTTCCACGGCTCTCAAAACAGTTTTGTTGCCACAAACATGCCATGATGGCCATGCCGAACGCGCCCGTTCTTGACCTTTTTGGTACTAACCTGTGTCCGCCTCAGGAGTCGTTCAACTCCCGCCTCAAGGCCGAAGGAGATGATGAATCTACCAACCTCTACATCTCCAACCTTCCTAGACACTTTTCCGAAGCTGTAAGTTATGGTTCGTATAACGTGTTGTACAATCCCTGACTTGCGCAGGAACTCGGTACCGTATTCCTTGGTTATACGATCCTCTCTAGCAAGATTCTTCGAGATGGCATGGGCAACAGCCGTGGGGTTGGGTTCGCGCGGTGAGCTGCGCCAAAACCCCTCTATTCGAAAGTTTATTAGCTAACGAAGCTAAAGATTTGAATCTCGTGATGTTTGTGATAAAGTGATTGAGGATTTCCAGGGCGTCAAGCTCGGCCCGGATGGCCTACCAATGCAGATCCGTTACGCTGACACTCCAGCCCAGAAGGAGCTCAAGCGTATCACATCCGAGCGTCGCCAGTTCCGCACTAATGAATACAATGTTGGCGCTTATGGAACTACCATGGTTGGCATGGGCCCTACCATGTATAACCAACCTGGTGGTTATCGCCGTGCTCTCAATGCTCCATCGTAGGTCTTTGGTTTTCGTCATTTTTCATCTCCTTCACCACATGGCACTCACTAACACCGTTCACCCAAATAGTGGCGCCAGCTACACTACCCGCAGTCTCCCATTTGGTATCAGCAATCGTGGACAGGGACGCGGTTTAGCTGGTGGGGGTCAAAGCGAGTACGCTGAGCGGCCCAATAACCCAATGTTTTGGTATAATCACCTTCCCTCGTGCTAATCACCTTCTGAATAGGCCCGGCAATGTCGTCTCTGGCAATGCAGCGGCAGCTTCGGAGGATGGATCGGGCGACGAGGGTGTTACAGTTCATGTCGACTCCCCCTTGGTTGCGAACGGTAGCTCTCGATCTTCACCCGTGAAGCAGGAGAAGGAATAGGCGTACCGTGTCCTGGTCTTGTGTATGCGCGTGGCATAATATATTGTCTGGTCTCCCAACGGCATGATCTATCATCACCTTGGCACATCTTTCCCTGCCCGTCTTGTTCTGGCAAGGGTATTCACCATTGGTCGTATGGTTACATTGTTCTGGCTTTTTTTGCAACAGTGTAACTAACTTGACTCTGAGTCGCTAGAGATGGCTCGAGTATGTGTGTGGTATTGACGATTCTAGGGTTTTCAGTGGACTGAAATTGAGTGTCTATCTTCATCAGACACGATTTTTTCATCTTGTACTGCCAGAGGGGGGACTTGTAGTTTAGTCTATAGGCAGTATCGATAGATCCACACATGTATCCTGTAATTTTTGACTTTGCACCACCAATTCATTATTTTGAATCGTGCCGTGTTAGATCTGTGTCAACCATGGAAGCAAAAACATAATCATGTTTGTACCCGAGATCATCTGATCATGTAGAGGAGATTTAACTTCTTTTACTGAAATTGACTTATCTACTATGTATCATGCCTGATGGCTAAACTGGACATGTTCAATTTTGACGGATGGTCTTGCATGATTCCCTTCTCGCCTTCGTAGTGCTCGTCGATGTCCGCCTCTCGTTCACTTTCCTCCCCGTCAAAGTGATGGCCATCATCATCGCCACCTTCATCGTTGTCGTCGTCATCATCATCATCATCATCATCATAGTCATCACTGGCTGAAGCAGCATCCTGCTCTCCTTCGGGACCCCTAGCCTCCTGCTGCTCACGAATAGCAGCTTCGAGATCCTTGAGGGCCGTCTTGGAGAAGCCCGATGCCTCGACGGCGGCGTCAAGACGGCGGGCACCATCCTTGCCGACGGTCTTCTTGGCGTCGCGGAAGTAGGGGCCCGGCCGGGTGCTGACGAAGTGGAAGCGGCGCTCGAAGAAGCGCTTCACGCAGGCGACGTCGCGGTCGAAGTACATCTCGGCGTTGACGTGGTCCATGGAGACCATCTGCGGGAAGTCGATGAGGACTGGGGTGATTTTGATTGCTGCTTTTGTGTCGTCTTCTTCTTCAGGGGTTGCTGCGTTGTCGTCTGTGGAGGATTGATTTCGTTTCTCGGGCTCTTTGCCTTTTCTGGAGGGGGTTGTAGTTTTGGGGTCTTCTGGGGAGGAGGATAGGATGGTTTCTTCCTCTTCTTCTTCTTTTATTAGGATGTTGAACTCGTTGAAGTCGCCGTGGATGAGGCCGTGCTTGGCGAGGCGCAGGATCAGGGCTATGAGCTCGCCGTAGAGGTGGGCCGGGTCCGGGACGAACGCGACCTGGCGCAGGGGGAAGGCGTCGATGAGGGACATGAGGATGGTGTGCCGGCTCTGCGAGAGCGGGTCTGGGACGATGAACCCTTCTTCCTTCAGCGCGCGCATGAAGGCGTACTCGCGCTCCGCGGCCAGCCGCGACAGGTACATCCACGACCCGCCCTGCCGCTTCCGCAGATAATCCCGGTTCGCCTTGACCGTGCGGAACGAGATGCGGCCCAGCCGGTGGATCTTCAGGATGTGCTGCTTGCCGGCTTCGTCGGCGACTACGAGGATGTCGCTCTCCTTGCCGACGCCGATCTGGTTCCCCACGCTGTACACAGCCTTTTGGGATGCGTAGGTGTGCAGTGCTAGGTAGTCTAGCCCGCCGTACGTCAGGCGGTACCCGTCGTATCGTGCTTCTTTAAGCCGGGCTATTAGTCCGACTTTTGCGAGCGCGCTGATCGAGTGTCGTACTCGGCCGGCGCCGCCGCGGAGCTTGGATATGCTTTCTATCAGGGGGGTTGGGACTACTTCGTGGTTCTTGCTGCCTATTTCGACCTGGGATTGGGGGGTTAGTTGGCTAGTTGGTATTCTGTTTGGAGGGGGAGTATGGGTAGTCGAGAGGGAGGGAGAGAAGCATACGGCTGTCAGGACGCGCCAGTCCTCTGCCGTGAGGTGGCGCATTGCCTTGCTGTCGAGTTTCATCTTGAATTGCGTATTCTCTGCTCCTGGTTTTCAGATGGAAAGTGTCACAATGGTCTTCTTTTTTTAAACCTCTGATGAGTTTAGTCTTGGAGGTAGGGACTGGTAAGTCCTTGTCATGTGTCCCGGTCTGATGCAGGTTATATATCGTATGACACGGGTCGAATCTCCAATTTCTGGAATGGATTGGTTACAGTATCTACCTAAATGGAAGAATAGGTGTAGACGAATGTAAAGTCTTTTGCTTGGTTGGATTGAATGTTGATAGATATTGGGAAGTACTCCCTACCTGGAGGTTAAGGTAGGTACCCCGCCAAAATTATTCCAAGCTTGCTGCTTTATCGATAAATAGTGTAGAGGGGTGGTTTGGTTCCAACAGATTTACGCAGTAAGGTGTTGGAGAAGGTGCCTATCTAGGTTTTTGTTTGATCTCCACTTTCCATTGTTAAGTGTGTGCTGGAGGCTATAAATGAGTGCAAGATGAAGTACTTCTTGTCAAGAAGTCAAAGCAAGCTCATAGACTGAACAATGCGATATTATTTTATGATTAAATAAACAATTATCTAATATTAGCATATTCTTGAAGTGTTTATCTTTTTAAAATATGATGAGAGCGTACCTACTTACATCTCAAACCATTGATCGAAGAGCGAAGAGAGGTACAGTGAAGCTATGTCTTTGCGCACCGTATTAATAGACTGTGCCACTCATTACATCAGCTGGGGCGGAAACTGCCATTGGTGTGATTGGTTGGTTGGGCGAGGCTTCGGGCAGCATGGACCACTTGCTATCTAGGCGGCAGAGGGTCGCGTAATGCCCAAATCTCTCCTCCGCCTTGCTACCTAGGTTAGCTTAGGTAAACTCGAAGCTACCCAGGTTGCTGGCTGTACATGTAATGCTGCAGGTCATGTAGACACCAATTCCTCCAGCATCATCTCTAAGCCAAACCTTTTAACGCCGTCACCACAACACACGCCACCACTATAATCGGCACAACCACCGCCCCCGCATCACCTTGCAATATCTTTCTGAGCATTCAACAGCAATCGTTGTATCTCTCCTGCATCGGCAGTTAATCCACAACCACACAAGTCGTCGCCAACTACCTTGCTTTCCATCAAGTTCCTCCCCACCCTCTGTACCGGCCTCTTCCGGTGCTGTCTCGGCAACCATGGCACCTCAGAATGATGCATCCAAAGCAACCGGCAAGGGGAAAGGCAAAGCCGTCGATGGCAAGGCCGACGACACCAAGAAGGGCAAGGATGCTCAACCACAAGCAAATGGCAAGAAGGACGACGACAAAGTCGATGGTAGGCTGCACCATCTGCACGGCGCTCTGAATTATGGCCTGGCTAACTCGATGCAGCTACAGAGGAACTGAGTGAAGAGGACCAACAGCTCAAGAGCGAGCTGGATATGCTGGTAGAGCGGCTGACGGTAAGCACGCGCCTCGGTCCCCACGGCCTGCGACGAGCTGGCAACTGACCTTCTGCCCAGGAACCAGACAGCTCCCTATACAAGCCTGCTCTAGAAGCTATGAAGACCTCAATCAAGACCTCAACCTCATCGATGACGGCAGTTCCGAAGCCCCTCAAGTTTCTAAGACCACACTACGAACCGCTCAAAAAGCAGTACGAAGACTGGCCCGAGGGCGACAACAAGGCATCTTTAGCCGATGTCCTCTCCGTCATTGGTATGACCTTCTCGGACGAGGACCGGCAAGATACTCTGAAGTACAGGCTGCTCTCACCTTCCCAGGACATTGGGTCGTGGGGTCACGAGTACACACGGCATCTGGCTCTTGAGATCGGCGTGGAATACGCAAAACGCGTTGCAGAGGATGAGGCTATACAGGACCTCGTAGATCTTGCCCTCATTCTCGTCCCGCTCTTCTTGAAAAACAACGCAGAAGCTGACGCCGTCGACTTGATGAGCGAGCTGGAGATAGTAGAGCAACTGCCCGACTACGTCGACGAAAACACTTATTCCCGCGTCTGCTTGTACCTCGTCAGCATGGTCAATCTTCTGACTTTCCCGGAAAATGAGCTCTTCCTCCTTGTTGCCCATGGCATTTACATGACATACGGTCAATACACACAGGCTGTTGCTATTGCGATAAGACTGAATAAGCACGACCTCATCATTAACGATTATGCAGCGACAAAAGACCCCGCACTCAAGAAGCAATTAGCGTTCATGGTTGGCCGCCAGAAGATCGTTCTGAACTTGTTGGAGAACGACCCCGACGCCGAAATCTCCAAACAAGACGGCGAGGAAGTTGAGGAGGCTCTCGGCAACGTCAAGCTTTCTGAATACTTCAAAACCCTGGGTAAAGAGCTCAATATCTTAGAGCCCAAAACTACGGAGGATATCTACAAGAGTCATCTGGAGAGCAGTCGTGTTGCGGGCATGACGAACTTGGACTCTGCCCGACACAACTTGGCAGCCGGTTTTGTCAATGCATTCGTCAATGCGGGCTTCGGTAATGACAAAATGATGTTAAATGACGATGATAAGGATACTTGGGTCTGGAAGACCAAAGACGAGGGTATGATGTCGACAGTAGCTTCCCTCGGAACCTTGCTCATGTGGGATGTTGAAAACGGCCTCGACAAAATCGACAAATATACTTATGCCTCAGAGCCCCAGATTTTAGCTGGCGCTATGTTGGCTATTGGAATTATGAACTCTGGTACACGGATAGATAGCGAACCGGCACTGGCGTTGTTGGGTGATGCAGATAAACTAGAGCACAAAAACCCTCTGGTTAGAACTGCCGCCATAATGGGCCTAGGTCTCTCGTATGCTGGATCGCAAAAGGAAGAGTTTGCGGATCTTCTTTTGCCTATCGTCACGAACTCGAGTCAAGACATGCAGATCTCTGCTATGGCTGCTCTGTCGCTAGGTCTCATCTTCATTGGTTCTGCTAACGCTGAAATTAGCGAAGCTTTTGTAACGCTCCTTATGGATGAGGAACACAAGGCAAGACTAACAGACAAGTGGAGTCGATTTTTCAGTCTTGGTCTTGGTCTCTTATTTTTTGGCTGTCAAGAAGAGGTCGATGTCGTTCTGGAAATGCTCAAGGCGGCAGATCACCCAATCGCTCGGCCGACTAATGTTCTTACTGAGATTTGCGCCTGGGCTGGTACTGGTGCGGTGCTCAAGATCCAAGACTTGCTGCACCTTTGCAATGAGCACTTCGACGGCTTGGATGAGAAAAAGTGGGATGAGTTGGAACAGGTCTACGCTGTTCTTGGGATCGCTCTGGTCGCCATGGGCGAGGACGTGGGCCAAGAAATGGTCCTGCGTCACTTTGGCCATCTCATGCATTATGGAGAGCCCAACATTCGGCGCGCTGTTCCTCTCGCCCTCGGTTTGATTAGTCCCAGCAACCCGCAAATGAAGGTGTATGACACATTGTCTCGATACAGTCACGATAATGACAATGATGTTGCGATCAACGCGATTTTCGCTATGGGCCTTTTGGGCGCCGGCACGAACAACGCCAGATTGGCCCAACTTTTGCGACAGCTCGCTAGCTATTATCACCGAGAACAAGAATCATTGTTTATGGTTCGTATAGCGCAAGGTCTACTGCATATGGGTAAGGGTACGATGACCCTAAATCCCTTCCACACCGACCGCCAAATTCTTTCACGTGTATCTACGGCCGGTCTATTGGCCGTTCTAGTAGCCATGATTGACGCCAAGCAATTCATCACGTCCAACTCACACTATCTCCTCTACTTTTTGGTCACCGCTATGCACCCCCGGTTCCTGGTTACTCTCGACGAAAACTTGAAGCCATTAACAGTCAATGTACGTGTGGGTCAAGCCGTTGATGTTGTCGGACAGGCGGGTCGGCCTAAGACTATTACAGGGTGGCAGACACAGAGTACCCCCGTGCTCTTGTCGTATGGTGAGCGAGCAGAACTAGAGGATGAGCAATATATCAGCCTTAGCAGTACACTGGAAGGGCTTGTCATCCTTCGAAAGGTAAGCAAGATGAATCCTTGAACTCTTGTTATGCCGCGAGTTACAACTAACACATTCGATAGAATCCGGATTGGGAGGAGGGAAAATAGACTTTTCATTCGGCCCCTGTCCGGCGGCGCCGACCTCCAGAGGTTTGACTATGTCTACGACCTTGCAATGATTCCATTATGGCTGGGGACGTCATTCGGCTGAGGCAACGACCATAGATGTATTATTAAGTTGAAAATGAGTAATACGTTCACTGGGCACCGCAACGCGAGCTGTGTCTGATGGTGAAAACAAAATAGAACATGAAAGCGTTCCAATGAAACATTTTCATTCACAACTGTGAGATGTTTCATCACTAGTAGAAATAGCCTTAGATTTGTTATTTTGCTCTCTATTAACCAGCTTACTTGTCTCGCTGGCCTTTTATTGCCTATCGACCTATTTATTTGTGAGATCCCATGCGGTACAATTTTCATTACATTTTTAAGGAAACATGTATGAATCAATCACTTCCTCGGGGGCCGAGCATTCTTCAACCTGCGCTGCTCCTTCAGCTTCCGCTCCCTGCGGACGTCGTCGGCGTTCTTCAGCTCCTTCTTGTTCCCGTCGCCGTCGCGGAAGCGGCCGACGCGCTTCTCCTTGGCCTCGGCCACGCGCCGCTTGCGCACGTGGTAGTCGTCGCGGTACTTGTCGGCAGCCTTGGGGGCATGCTCTTGCTTGTGCTTGTATCGCGGTCCGCCGCCTATTACCGAGTTCCTCTTGTTGTTGGGGCCTCCTCCTCCTGTGGAAGTGGTGCTGCTTCCGGGTCCGCGGCGCTCGGACTCGCCTACGCGCGGGAGACGGCCTACGCGCTGCTCCTTCTTCCACTTCTCGAAGCGGCCGCTCTGGAACGTCGAGGCGATCTTCACGCCGGACTCGCCGCGCACCATCTTCACGCCGCCTTTGCTCTTGCCGGCGCCGCCTTGTGCTCGGCTGCCGTCCTCGTCGTTGGTGCGCGATACGTATTTGGCGTTCTTCTTGTCCCAGCGCAGCCCCGCGCGCGTCGGCGCGCCGAAGGCCTTGGCGCCGTCGTCGTTGGTCAGGTCGAAGGTTGCGCTGCGCGCTGCCTCGAAGAAGTTCCCGCTCGAGTTCGACTGGCCGCCCGAGTGCACGCCATAGCCGCGCTCCTCGGCGGCGTTCACGGTGCGCGGCTCGTAAGCCATGAATTCGGGGTCGCGGAAGTCAGAGGATTTGTTGGTGGCGTTGCGGTGGGATTTGTTGGAGGTGTCGATGTGGTTGGATATCGTCACCTCCATGTCGGAGTCGGAGTCTATGGGCTCTTCCATGTCGACGTCTTCGTCTTGGTTTTGGTCGTCGTCTGACGCTTCTACTTCCTCGTCCTCTTCGTCGACTTCTACATCGGAGTCGTCGACACCTTCTGCAACAATGGCAGCCGCGTCGTCATCCTCGTCTGAGAATTCATTGAACTCTGCCTCGTCGTCTTCTTTCGCGCCCGCTGTCCGTCGGGGGCCGAAGCGCTCTCGAATCGACTTCATGATTTCTGCCTCCTTACTGCGCCCACCTTTCGTGCCTCTGCGGATCTCAAAGATCGTCTCTTGCGGTTTGAACCCGCTGATCTTAGCTAGCATGTCCGCACGGTTATCTTCCACGGCGCTGATGTCGTCTCCGTATAGAGGGTGGACCTGGGAAAAGCCTTTGGAAGAGACTACCTCTCGCGACCGGCGCGCGCTTTGGCTGGAGGCGCTGTTGCGAGTCTTGAGATAGAGCTTCTCGGCCTTATCGGAAACACGTTGAAGCGCGGCGACGTCGGAGTTGTCAGACAAGAGTTTGTTGAGCCATTCGGTGTAGTTCTCGACCTTGCTCCGGAGTGGAGCGCCGACGACCATGTCTGATGTGTAACTCGGCGCTCCCTTGCTCTCTTTTCCTAGAACCAATTTCTGGCCAAGGAATAGCTGGAGATCTAGCAGATATGGTACATCCGTATCCTTTACGAGGCTGTAAGCCCAGCCCCGCATACCTGCTCGAGCAACACGGCCTACTCTGTGGACTTTTAATTTCCAAGAGTTAGCAAAATTGATTTTGACAGAAATTCGCAAAGCATTCGAAGATATCTTGTGCTCATAACATGGAAGATAATTGAATCATTTTTGGTATAACTTACTGTAGAGCTTGGGCGTTGCAGGAAAGCTGTAATTGACGGCATTGAAAAGACTTGATACTAAGTGTTAGTAAATTCTGCTTAATGCCATATAAAATCTGTCGACAGAATAATCAACATGTTCTTGGATAATGTCACTAGCCAGAGATTGGATCTTGACTCCTGACAAATACGAAATAGAAAGGGGGAAAAGCGACGGGTATGAACTTACAGAGGTATATCTATACCTCTGGCAGCAACATCAGTGACCACCAAAATATTAGACCTTCCTCTTCGGAAATTGTCAACCTGAGTTTTTCTTGCTGTTTGGTCTAGAGAGCCATAGACGTATGAGACAGCAAAACCAGCTTGAGTAAGCATTGTCTGAAGAAATTCAACGTGATGCGATGTGGATGTGAAGACGATCGTGGCGTGAGGTGAGGGCTTCTGCTTTTCATGAGATGAATCGGGTCCTCTTTTTCTTTTCTTCGAAGTGCTCTCGGATAATTCTGTAACGCCTTCTGGAAAGCCTGTGGGTATCTTGATAACATCATGCAAAATATGCAGGAGTGTCCCGAGCTTCTCGTCTCCTTTCACACTGAAGACAGCTGCCTCGAGGTCAGGGCTGATTTTTGTATCGGCATCTAATCGTACTAAGGTTGGGTCCTACAAGAGAAATATTAGTTACGACGGGGTAGAAACGAGAATTGCTAAGAAATCACCTACTTGACATCCAGCTCTAACAAACTCCGTAACAGAAGAAGGGAGCGTAGCTGAAAATAGCAATGTCTGGCGAGTTGGCGGTACTGTGACATTCAGTCAGTTGCTATTTTTGACCGAATTCAACGTATTGGTTCATCCCATCTTTCGCTGCGCCCTGTGGGCCAAGGTGTATGTGATGCAATCTAAGGCTGAGGGGAATATAGATTCGGATATTACTTACGAGAATGAAGAATCTCCTGGCTGTGTTGTAACAGTTAGTCTTTGCTGATGTCTTCATATTCGCGAGATCAAGCACTCTGGTTATAATGCTTGCCACTGATCTTTGAATATTACTTACAGTTGTGCGGCAAAACCCATTTCTAAGGAGAATTAGCAATGTGTGATAATCTCGGAGGGCGCGGTTAAACTTACCGAAGAGACGATCTGCCTCATCAAAAACGACATACTGCATCCTTGCTAGTCCTGTAACATTCAAGTTCATTTCTACAGTAATGTCAGTCTCCAACTGGTGAACAAAATCATCCGCTTCTAAGACGGTATCTTCGAACATTCCATGAAAGCACGCGTGTACCCCGATATAGACGTACTGGAAAAGAGGTTAGTATGGCCTTGATACAGGGTCACACAATGATGAGGACACATACCCGACTAATAGATGCAAAAATCGGCCTGGCGTCGCAATTATGATATCTGGGTTGGCGGTCTAGAGCAAAGCGCATCAGCATTTCTTCGCTGGTTATGAGAACAGGATCTCTTAAGACGAACCATGTTTGCGAACTGTTCGTTCAGCGAGTCACCCCCAACACATAGCATCGTCTTTAGATCCGTCTCACGCGTGAAGTTTTTCGTAACCTGTGTCTTGCTGTTAGTATTTAGCCCGGTCTGTTGAAACTGAAGTGTGTACGCACAGCTAGTGTTTGAATAGCAAGTTCGCGACTAGGACTTAATATCAAGGCACGTGCGCCCATATTTGGTGAATGAGCCTTCAAAGATTGGACCATAGGAATTAAGAAAGCGGCCGTCTTTCCAGATCCAGTCCTAGCCATAGCCAAAAGCTACGAGAAACGTTAGCATCCGTGTGAGACATATATAGTGTCTTTTAAGGCCAAGCTTACATCTTTTCGTTGTAATATCAACGGAATAGTCTTTCGTTGAATAGGGGTTGGAACTTTGAAGCCCACTCTCGTGATCGCTTTGAGAAGATTCGAATTTAAGCCTGATACTGAGTTAGAAATCTCAAGATCCTGAGGAGACCAGCGGCATGCTATGTTACCCATTGATTGAAAACCTCCGCCCTTCTTCAATGTCGTGCCCTTCATATTGGTATTCTTCCGGAACGCAGCAGCTTGCTTCAGCGCGATGAAAGCTTCGTCGTCGTCGCCGTTCCCGCCATCATCTCCGTCAAGCAGATCTTCGACATCGAAGCCGTAGCCATCTTGAGCCTCGGCATGTTTCGTCTTCACATGGGACGTCTCATTGCCGTCGGTGAGCAAAGACCCCAGAATGTCGACCTCATTTTCCGAAAGTGCCGGGGATACGGCCCGAGGCATTTTGGTCACTATAAGCCTCGTATTTTCTGAGGACAGTGTAAAATCATTCGTGTTCAAACTTGAGAATTGCAGTGATATGAAAAGCTGCCGTAGGTGCTACCTTGCATTCGGCTTGATAGCGAGGCAGATGTTAAGCAATGTGGGGGCCATGGCTGGATAACTTTTTTGGTTATCGGCACGCGCTAAAGCCTCTGATAAGATCCCCGGGTCCCACTTAGTTCTAGCCTACAGCAGAGCAGAAGTAAAAGAATATTTCACACCTCACACCCCTAACACACACCTCTAGTTGTAAGAACTACCTATAATTATAAAAGAATTGAAGGATAAAAAGGTAAATAACGTAAAAAGCTCGTCTAATCTTTCTTAATACCTCTACAAACTTTGAATAATTACCTAGATGTTTATGGTAAAAAGGATAGCTGGGAATAAGGACTTATATTGTAGGGTGTGGCTAGCTGGGCAGGGTGTGAAATCTTCTTTTGGCCCGACTTCTGAGCAAGAGCTAAAAACTACAGCCCCACCTATCCTTGCATTCCAATAGATGCGCGTCCATAATAAACGTCCGCTCTGGACCTGATCTACCGTACAGGTATTTATCTACGCCTCTCTATTGCGCCGGCCCCCCTCCAAAACGACTCTCCTTTCCTATTCCCGCAACGACAACCCAGCATCTGGCTCACGAAAAGGTGCCATCATGTCTTCAAAAGAGCCCGAGGTCGCCAAGGACGACAAGGATGCGCTTGACCTACTAGAATCCGAATCCAAGGAGTTTGATAAGGCAAGCTGGTTCACCAACCTGCAATACACTGATGCGACAGCAAGACTGACCCGATAACAGGATGCCGAGATAGACCGTATCCTCAAGGCCTTCCGACTAGATGCGTAAGCCTCATCGACAGTATACTGTGGCGTGTATGTCAGTCACTAACAAGCCCGCCTACAGCTACGCCGTCCTCGACCTACAGCCGGGCGTGCCCGAGTCCGACATCAAGATCACATACCGCAAGAAGTCGCTGCTGATCCACCCGGACAAGACCAAGAACCCGCAGGCCCCGGACGCCTTCGATAGACTCAAGAAGGCGCAGACGGAACTGATGGACGAGAAGCACCGCGAGCGGCTGGACGAGGCCATCGCCGACGCCCGCATGCTGCTGATCCGCGAGAACAAGTGGACCGTCGACAGCCCCGAGCTGAAGACGGACGCCTTCGCCAAGAAGTGGCGCGACAAGACGCGCGAGGTCCTCATCGAGAACGAGATGCGCCGCAAGCGCCAGGCGAAAGCCCAGATGCAGGAGGAGGGCCGCGAGCAGCGCAAGGTCGACGACGACCTCGAGCAGCGCAAGCGCAAGCGCCAGCACGAGCAGGACTGGGAGGCCACCCGCGACCAGCGCATAGACAGCTGGCGGACGTTCCAGAAGGGCAAGTCGAGCGGGGGCGACGACGGCAAGAAAAAGAAGAAGAAGCTGAAGCCGATTGGCTGAGTTAAATCCATCTCCAGGAGTGGTTTTGAGATTTAGCAGAGGAGCATGAGAACGTTAATTAGCAACGACTGTTATGACATGACGGGCGATGAGGGTGGTAAAACAATATTGGCAGGCATTTTCTTTGACCCCGACTGAGAAGTGAGTTCTATTGATAGACCATATACTTTCTACGAACCTAACTCCCTTAGTTCCCTTGACGCTTCGCATCGTCCCTTCAATCACCGCGCGCCACAACCCCGTGACGATCTGTTCACGTTGTCCTGGACTGACGGCAACATGAACTGACCGACGAGGTATGTCTGATTAGCCAACTCGATCATGATGCATAACACCAGCCGATCATAGAGGACCCTGGTGATTGTGGTGTTGCACTAGCATGCTTTGACTTCGTCATCTCCATGAAAGTGACATGTTATATTATCGACTCAGACGGTTCCAATCCACATACATGATTGAAATCCCAATTTTGGTATTAGATTTGAACAAGCTTGGCGGGAGGTTCACTGGCTATCTATGGTCGATGTTTTTGCTTATACTGGATGAATCTTGTGAGATTCAGGCTGGCCTCCTCGGCACGGGCTCGCAATTCGGTTGACGTCCGCTTGTCTACCGTCTTGACCATAGCCTTCACTTTCGGCACTGTCGCCTCCATGTGTTGCAGGAAATTATCTTTCCAAAACACCTCTTTATCATTTGCGCCATTCTCATCGGCATAGATATCGAATAACTGATTGAGTGCCTCGACGGCTTCCGCAGCTGGGGTTTCGGGCAACGCGGCAGCCACCGTAACAAGAAACACACCTATTTCCCGGTTCAGGGTAACTGGTGCCGGGTCAAGAGCCAACTGACCAAGGACCCCTATACACTTCACCCCTAGGCCTTGGAAAGGGTCTTCTGGGTTTCCGTCCAAGTTTTTAGACGCGTGATATAATGATATGAACTTCTTGTGCTCATCCCCCTTTAAAAAGGATTGCTCATGCAAGGTCCGAGCAACAGCCCACGCGAGACTGGTCACGACAGTGGCTAAGCTAACATCGGACGTATTGCTAGCCAGCACCGGTGCTACTGCGTCATTCCAGATGAACTTCGCCACGGGTGTCCATGCCTGTAATATAGCGGTATTTGCGCCTTCGCTGAAGTCGATGCAGCTCACTGTCCACGAGATATTACTGAGCGCGGTCAAGGTGTGGGTGCGAATTATAGTAGATAATTCATCCTCCCCCTGGATAGTCTGGAAGAGTTTCACTATTTGTGGAATTGCTCTCTGGATCAGTTCTCTTAATGTTGGTAGATCATCGATACCCGAGGGCGCATCTTCATCATCGGCGCCCGTTACCATTTCCATATCCGCCTCTATTTCATCATCACCCATCTCATCATCTTCGTCTGCTGGTTTATCATCGTCAGAAATATCATCGTCGTTGTCACCGTGATTATCATCGGCGTCCATGGCGTCATCTTTGCTGTCGAGGCCATCCCGAGCTTCCTTCTTCCCGCGGGAACCCTTTCCAAGAGAATTTTGAAGCGCAGTTCCAATCGATGCGAGGACTTCGAGCGCGGTTTGTAGGATATCTGCGGGGCTAGCCGAGCTATGCCCGTTTGTCTGTTTCTCACTGAGGCTGGTACGCTCTAGAGTCTGAGATAACGTCGGAACGAGGATAGCATCGCAAGCTCCATCTCTGCCAGGGTTCTGGTCGTTCCAGTCCATAGCAGAGAATACGTTGTGGAGCACGCCACATGCAAAAGCCGCCTTGAAGCCATCGCTGTTCTTAAAGGTCGTCAAATGCTTATAGCACTGATGTGCGCTGTCGCCGAGTATAGCTTCAACGAACTGGCGATTATCCTCGGATAGGGTAATCATGCATGAAAGTGCACTCTTCAATACTGACGGTGTGGTAGATTCAGTTGATATTAAGGTGAAGAGAAATTGCAGAACCTCTTGGCTCTGACTGGAGGCATCAAGAGCTTCATCCTGAGCTGCGGCCAGGGCTGCTATGATTTCGGTGAGCGCTTCAGCAATGCACCAAATGGAGCCCTGTTCAGCCTTTGACCTTTTGCTAAAAGCTCCACTTGGCGAGACAAGAGCTTCGGTGATCTATGCCAACATCAGTCAGCAAGCAGTATGTGGAAAGGATAAAGGGAAAGACAAAATTCAGATGATTCACTCCCTACCTTTGTAGAGGCATGTTGAACAGCAGTGAGGACATCTACTCGGAACAAATGCACACAGAAATCGGTCTCTTCTTCAGCGGTGAGAACACGCAAAATCTCCCAACCGGCAGCCCTGCTTTCTAAGCTTGCGTCGGTCAGGGTCTCTGTAAGAAGAATATGCACAACCTGCTCCCTCAAAAGCAGCTTTCGGCATTTTGTATCGTGTACTATGTTGGCTATAGCCCCGGCAGCAGCGGAGCGCCTCTTGGGATCCGGGCTCTGCAAATCCTTGAGAACGGGTAAGATACTCTTCTCTCGAATTGCAGCCAGCTCCGGGTCCGAGGGCGGTTTCACGGGCTTTGCGATGGGGTCGGAGCGTTGGCCGGTTTTGGCTCTGTTTCGCCTGGATTTGGCCATCTGATATTTACGCTATGCCCGCCAATCACAAACCGAATAATTATTGAAGCGAATGAGCAGAGTTGCGCACAAATCGTCGCTAGCCAAGGAGGCAAGGCCCAGATACTGCACGGTGGTGGAGGGGAGTTGATCTAGGCGGTTGAATATCTGAGTACAGAAAAATTTCCAGGGTTCTCTGATGCCCCGCTACCGTCACTGTCCACATGCTGCCCCACGGCTGTTTCGATTTTTGGGGGGAGGTGACGAGGTGCAGGAGCTGTGGTGGGGCAGAAAGCACACTAGATCCACAGGCGTCTCGGGTAGGCAGAGACACCTGCACCAGCTTGATAGTCCACTAGCCGAGAGCGGAAAGTGAGCGGCATGGGCATCCGACAACCACTGCATACGGGGGCTCTGGGGTCTCGTGGACCCTTTATCTTTCCATCCATGGATATCTCTACCACTGGAGTTCATGCGAGGAACATTACCTTACGCATTTCCTCCTCCCTACGGCAACTTGACACGTCTCTTCTGCTGCTACCTGCCTTGACGGGGCTTAGTTACTAGACATTCGTCGGACGCGCGTTCGTGAAGGAGCAACTTCGAATTCGGACAGTTCCACTCGAGCCCGAAGCTGTATGGGGATTCCGGGGAAATAAAGACGCGCCACCTACCTCACTCGGTGCTCCTCAGCACAACCGAGCTCTATCCCACCTCGTCGTCCATTGCCCCGACATTCGGGTTGCGACATGTGAGATGCCGCCCGTGAAGTCCCCGAAGTCGTTGATAACCAGGTAATATTGGCGATTGCTTCGCATCTTCCTTCCGCCATTGTTTCGGCTACGAACATTCTTAATGCCTGGATGGAGGAAAATGCGGAGCCTCTTCATGAGCGACGAGGAGCTGGGCAAAAAGGATGACGACCACAAACTCGCCATCAGCGCCGGCGAGCGGCGATCATCGTCCTGGCAGCCCACCCGAGTTCCGCCCCGACGATCGCTCAGACGCATAGGCCTACTGCTCGTCGTAGCCGCCTTTATCTACCTCTTCGTCCACAACATCCCCGTCCTAGGCCCCGACAATCGAATGCGCCGCCCCGATTTCCCACACTCTCGAGGCCCTCCTCCCTCGCGTTCTAATCGACTGCCTTCCGAGGCTGCTATGCACCCACCAGACCCTGCCATGGAAGCACAGACGCACGCTGTGGCGCTGAATAATAGAGGGAGGAACTTCAATGGCCCCCTCAAGTTCCTGAACCTAGCGGAATCTCTACAAGCCATTTCAAACACAAGGGGAAGCCAGCCGAACAACAGAAATGTCTTATTCGCAGCCGCCAGTCTCAAAAGCGCTGCTACTCTGCTGCCAATGGCATGCCAGATGGGGTCAGGATTGAAGAATTATGTGCATTTTGCGCTCATCGGTAGAAGCGGTATAAGCATGGAGGAGTTGTGGGAGATCAACGGGATCGATAAATCTTGTGTCGTCATATTTCACGGTATGGATATTCTAACATCAAGTTCACAGTCTATTGGTAGATTGCCTTGCTAACTATGAAAGACGCCCGTCCGGATTATGCTGGAATTTCGTCAGACAGAAGACTGGAGAAGTCAGTTCTTCGCGGATTCCGTATGTAAAAGCCATTATGGTATCCGGTCCTCTCTAAGGAAATGTTAACATCGTATAGATCATATCAACACATATATGCACCCGCAAGCTATCATCACAGATGGGTCGAGTAATGAAGAGGCCTACTTCACACGCGGCCTCAAACAGCATATAAAGCTCACGAAGACCTCCTTGATAGAATTGCCTCGGTTCGCACCAAAGTCTCTCGATTGGATAACAAGACTAGACAGCACGGCATTGCGAAGTAAGTTGAGTAGTTTCTTAGCAAATGATCAATCAAATCATTAGTTACTTACTAAAGGGTTACAGTGTGGAACAAGATTAAAATCGACATCTTAATTCAGGCTACTCCGAAGTCTTCAGGAAGTCTGACCAGGCTACTAAGATCCCTCAGCGCGGCCGATTATACCTCTAGTGCTATCCCGCACATCACCATCGAACTTCTTTATCATATTGACGCATCTACCAAGAGATTTTTAGATTCATTTGCATGGCCGCCTTCACACATCACCAATCCAGCCAATGAACGTCATATTTCTCTGAGACATCGGATATCTCCACGGAAACTCACAGAGGAGGAAACTTCGACACGATTTCTTGAATCTTTCTGGCCTGCACAGCCGCAACAGTCCCATGTCCTTGTGCTCTCCCCACACGCTGAAGTTGCACCACATTTCTTCAACTGTAAGTCTTGGGCCGCCGATGCGAATCGTAATTGCTTTTCTGATTGTGCCTTGATAGATCTGAAATACTTGCTGCTTGAGTACCGCTATTCCGCGGCTTCTGAGTTCCACAATTGGGGACGGCATCTCTTTGGAATCAGTTTGGAACAACCTTTCACTACTCTGGTTGGTCAACAACTGTTTACTCCCCCACTATTCAAAAATCCCGAGGACATAAACGGGCAAGGGACACCAAATCCTTTTCTGTGGCAGGCGCCAACTAGTAACGCAGTACTTATTCTGGGTGAAAGATGGATGGAACTCCACGACTTCGTCTCGAGAACGATGCAAGTCCAGGAGGTTCTTGATGATGTACCGATGGTGCTTTCCGAAAAAGCCATCAGCAAGCAATACCCGTCGTGGTTGGAGTATGCTTTGAAGCTTGCTCGAGTGAGGGGATTCTGGTTCCTATACCCCGGGAAAGAAGTGGCAGAGCATCTAGCCACGGTCCATGGTGAAATGTACAATATGCCCGAGGAATATGCAGGCTCCAAAGTCTCAAATCCCGACGATTCCGGCTATGAAGAAACAGAAAGAATCCGACAAAACGTCCGGTCCGCACCTGAGACTCAGCTGTCTTCACTCTCTCTGCTCGACACGCTTCCCAACAACGGGTATTTGTGGCCGCTCACCGCCTTGCCGATCACGACCTGGGAAGGCACTGAGGTGGATTTCCGGGATTTCCGCACGCGCGCGAATGATTTCGAGTTCTTGTTCAAGGGGGCAGTTGGCGAGTGTGATCTTGAGAGTGCCAAAGGGCAGAAGGCTTATGAGATGGGGTCGACGCAGGATTTATTCTGCAATTTACCGTGATCTACAGGATACAACGATGGCTGACCAATTGGGGGAATATTAGAGCTCCGAGGGTTGTTGTCGGCCGCCATCTCGAATGAATTGCTGAGTTTCGAGTACGGTGGGGAAATAGCCAGCATGGTTGCCGGCTGGCTTGTTTGATTGACTGATTTTGGGAACTCGTCTTGCGCGTGCGCGTAACATTATGATACCATACCATCCATGTACATACCATAGCATACCTTAGCATCGCATCATATCGCATTTTTCTTCGGTCTCCTTCATAGATATTAGAAAACGAATCATTGTCGGAATACTTTTCTTCCCCTTGTCCTGCCTTTCATGTCTTGTTTAAGGCAGTGTGTCATGATACAGGCTCTGTAAGCTATTCCATATGGTCGATTCGGTCGATGACTATCAGGGCTATACAAGTCCCGAAAATAGAAACGGCGATGAAGGATATGAGGGACTGTTTGGACGATATTAGCAAGCAACTAATCAGATCATAAATGCTCGTATAGAATTGTATAATATTGTGTTTATTCTTTTTATGATATTTATGCGTTGTTGGTTTTTATATGTGTTCAGATGAGTGGTATATTTTTGCTTCCCTGTAAATCTTGGGTATGCATATATGTATGAATGTAGGATTTAGGCATTGGAGGATGAAAGGTATAGTGATGGGTTGAGGTAAATCGATACAAACAGGTATAAGTAAGAGCACACCGATAGACACGTGCGTGAGTGGGTTTGTGCCTGTGTGTCTGTATGTATGTGATACAGAGATACTGAGATAATAAGAAAGAATCACGAAAACCCAGAAGACGGGAGTGAGAAAAGAGGAAAGCAAAAGAAGCAATAAAAAGGAGGAAAAAGAAGCATACCTGTGTCCGCCATCCGCTCTGCACAATGGCTACCTTCCGACTATACTTGTTGACGGTCTTGATGTAGTTACCCAAACCGGCCGCCAAGCAGGCCACGGAGAGCAGCCAGAAGATCAGGCCCAGCGGGCGCGCGAGCCGCTGCTCCAGCGCGGATGGGGCCGAGCGCAGGTGGAAGGACACGGCGATGGCCACGGCCACGACGGTCATGTAGATGCTTAGCTTGAGGGAGGCGAGGAAGGCTGGGTTTGTTTGTTAGCTGTTATTATTTTGTTTCTCTTATTGTACTGCGTTCTTCCTCTTAATCTTGAGATGGAGGGGTCGGATTAGTGGATGGATGGATGGATGACATGACCGAGCAATGCAGGTAAGCTGGGTACTCACTCCGCTCGTTCGCACAGTGGTCCCGCGCATCGCTGCTCTCGTTGTCGAAGAGCAAGGGGCCGAACAGCGGCCGGGCCAGGAATGTGTTCTGGCCTGTGAATTCGGGGCCGAAAGCCTCTATCTCGACCGGGTCGAAGGAGAACGGACCGAGGCAGGACAAGCATCTCCCCGATTCGGACTCTACGTCTATGTCGGTAACTGACGACATCTTTTCATCGGCGGGGGTGATTGAGGATTGGAGATTCGAATTGGGTTTTGCTTTTTTTAAGAGCTGCTGGTAAAGAATGATGTTGGTAGGGTGTTGGACTCGCGGGCGCCGGTGGCGGCGTGCACTAAGGTATGAGATGATTGAGCCCCCCCGCGCATCCACTGAAGCTTCACGGTTCGGTGCGGTTCGGTAGGGACCCATAACTTGAAGCTCCGTCCCTGCCTACTACTTACAGAGCCAAGATGCCAGATGCGTAAAGCAACTTCCGATGATTGGTCTACCAGTTCGGTACTTATTTTATCAGCATATAGGTTCTGTCTGGGGTAGCTTGAACTCGCCGAGTTAGTGGGTTAAAGAGGGTGGATTAAGAATTACAAAAAGAATACTACTATTTGAGGTTTTATGACTTTATATAGATGTGCATCCCAATTGTTCGATGTCCTGCTCCGTCTCCCTTGGTCATAAGGAGAGAGTGGTACATGCAGAGGTGTCTGAGACTATTCGGAAAAAGAAAAGAGAGGCTCATCACGACGGCGTCAAGGCGAGCGAAGTCGCTATCAAGATTTAGGTACCCCGCGGCGGTCATGTTCTGGTAGGTACTGCCCCTACCTATTGGTTGTCTTTTTGCAACGCTGCCAACGGAGATGCATACGAACTTATAGCAGACACCACTGAGTCTAGATCAAATGCTGTGTTATTGCAAGTTGAACTAACGTCTGTTGTGGTCTGCGATTATATCTTCCGCATCTTGCGACAGTCGTACAAGCCTCGGACGGGCTGACCGCTATTTCTTGTAGGTGACACACGTGCAACCCCCCTCGGACCCTCGATATCGGTATCTTCGAGAAGTCTTCTGGCCGTCCCGTACATATCTTCGGAGGTTACACAACCCCTTCGGTATTGTATACCTCTTTTTGTTTCTTGATTTTTCTCCGGACAAAAGCTGCTGGAAGGGTAACAATAATAACAATGAAAGTAGGCTTGTAAGATAGAATCGACCGGTTGCTCTTCTCGACCTATCTTGTAACGAGGGGTTTAGTTAGCCTGTCACAAAGCCGCCAGTGTTGAATCCTGATACTTCTACACCCGAAATAAGGACAACTCTTTTCCCGAACGAGTTCACTGTCGAGCCTCTGTTTTGTGGGATTATAGTAGTACTGGCGAAGGTTACTTATACCGTTGATCTAAAAGCAGCTCTTTCTCTCAAAGCGAACACCACACAACCATGTCATTCGGTGTCTTTAGAAGAAGGATTGCTTCCACGATATGACGCGCATGATTGGCCTGCGAGTCCCGACTTCCGGTATTACTAACATCTGTTGTAGCATACTGCTATTTGAATTGATTGAAACGTTCAAGTGTTTCGTTTCACGTAGCTGACGAATGACTTCTTGCAGCTGACATTATGACTTTGCACACTCGGCCCTAGCTGCTCAATCTACGTATAACAGCAGATGTGGCGCGAAAGTGCGACGCTGTTGCTTAGGTACTTGTAGTACAGATAATGTTACACCCTAGATCCATCCTCGGCGAATTAAGGAAGCATTTGGGGAAGAGGATTTGGAAATTGAGTAAGTACCTAGGGCCTGAACTGCCTCTACACAGAGTATATAGGACTGTACTAGATTGCCGGTCGAGCAAAGCCTTCATACAGTAGGAAGCAATTCGGATCTACCAGGTGACGTCTGAGAGAATCAATCATTTGGCGATCTTCATGCCACGACGTTAGGCCTACAGCTCGTACTGTTGATTTACGCATCCAATCTGGACTCGGTTATCTTGTATATAAGACAGCTACCAGCACCTAAAGTCGGGTATAATGAAATGACGATAGAGGTGCTGTCGGGTGTCGGGGGTCGGGCATCTCACTTGGGAAATTCCCGACTTGAGAACTGTTGGGAATCTCGCTCTACTTCCAAATAGAGTATGGTGGCATCAGCTCTACTGTTACTTAGTACTATAAAAAGAACTGGTATACAAATCCCCAGCTATTCTCATGTCAAGTTGCACTCGGCAGTCTAATTAAAGATAAAAGGTAAGTGTTCTAACCCTGTGTGGATTAACGATACTGCGCCAAGACCTGTTCACTATAAGTAAGGTAAGTACTCGACTGCCTACTACTGCGTAAGCCGTTCGCGTACTGTACCTTAGCGGGCGCAACAAGGTGCTAGCGCAACTTGCTGTATTTGAACCCCTGCGCATCTGATTTCGGTTTATTATAATTATTGCGGTATCGTTGGTGATAAAGCCTAGCCCGTCCCTTTAGCCCCTCTCACTCTCTCGCCCCTCCGTCCCCCATTTCCACGACCAACACAAGTGGTGAAAGCATACTACGTCGAAATGTCGTCTTCCACGACCACAGTCACGCAGAGCGCTCCCTCGGCGGATGCCCTTCTGAGATTATTTCCCGACATTGACACCAGCTCGAACGATCTCGAGGGACACGATGCCGAGCAAATACGCCTGATGGACGAGGTGTGCATCGTCCTTGATAACGACGACAACCCGATAGGCACTGCTAGCAAGAAGCTCTGTAGGTTACAAACAATCTGCGCGCGATCGCGGGAGTGGGCTGTTCCCGTACTAACGTGAAGATCCTGGCAGGCCACCTCATGTCCAACATAGAAAAGGGTCTTCTTCACCGCGCCTTCTCCTGCTTCCTCTTCGACGACCAGAACCGACTGCTTCTCCAGCAGCGTGCTACAGAAAAGATCACATTCCCTGATATGTGGACTAACACATGTTGCTCTCATCCCCTTGGAATCCCTGGCGAGACCGGTTCGAACCTACCCGACTCGGTTGACGGCGTCAAGCGCGCCGCCCAGCGCAAGCTTGATCAGGAACTTGGCATCAAGACGGAGCAGGTTCCTTTCGATGACTTCCGCTTTCTGACACGCATTCACTACAAGGCCCCCAGCGACGGCAAGTGGGGCGAGCACGAGAGTGAGTCTTGACTATGGTTGGAGGAAGGTGTCTCGCGATATTTCGATACTGACAGTCGAGACAGTTGACTACATTCTTTTCATCAAGGCCAATGTCGATCTTGACCTCAACCCTAACGAGGTGCGCGACGCCAAATACGTCACCCAGGATGAGCTCAAGGCTCTATTCAAAGACCCTACGCTGAAATTCACGCCTTGGTTCAAGCTCATCTGTGAATCAATGCTCTTTGAATGGTGGAGTAATCTCGACTCTGGCCTAGACAAGTACACCAATGAACAAGATATTAGACGCATGTAGATGACCTCTACAACAGGCGGTAGAGGGGGATAGAAAGAGCAAGCCAAAAGAAATCTTTGAAAAAAAAAAAAAAGGAAGACCGGAAAGAGAAATGAAGTCACGGACGCTTTGGCACTGGGCAGCAAAAGAAATAGATGGGCAGTCAAGTGACCAACGGCTAGAGATGGTGTTTTGGTTGCTGTTAACCAACATTTACTAGATATCCCCAACCCTCAATCGGTTCTCCGAAGCCGGGCTGGTTTTTTGTTTCACCAATGGAGAGGCCGAATGATTATGAATTGCGCTATGCCGACACACAAGTATTCAAATAAACCAACGAGTGCCATTTTGTGTGGCTACAGCATGACGAACCAATCAGACGAAACTTTCGTACATGCGAAGCAACCTTGGAAGGGATCGTGAAGCTTACCCATCCCACGGTGATACCATTTCAACCCAACACTTACTGATCCCTGAAACCCCCTTGGCATGTGTCCCCTCCCTGCGTGAAGAGAGAGATAGTGACGACATAATGTAACGAGGTGGGCCACCACGTCTCTCTGATTTGAGACTTTGATGATTTGAGTCACCTTATCCAGATAAGAGCGGTAACAGCGCGAGGGATTTACAGGCATCTAGAGGTGCATCGTTTGGATTCAAGGGCAAACAAGATACCTGGTATACCAAGCGAGTTCCTAGAGGCCCAACAAAGTCGAGACTTGCTTGAGGTACCACTACCCATTACCTATATGAGCAGTAATATATGATCACAGCGTCCCTATCCGCAACCTAACCACAAGAATGAATGAATGGGAGGGAGAAGAGACGGGCTAGTCGGCTTGCTAGAGAGCAACCCCACCTGGCCACGCCGGGGAAGGGAGGATTGTCTGACTCTAGTAATGCTAGTTGCATTGCATATGCCAGAAGCCTTCCCTACTAGTTTACCACATCCGCTCACACACACGCAGCCAACCCGGCCACCCTAAGCAGCTCCTCCAATCCCGTCCACCGACCTGCATGCCTCGCCGTGCACGAGTTCTTGTCACTCTCCGTCTCCGCGTTTGCACAGGTTCCGATAAGCTGGGTCTGCCGCACTGTGACCGTGGCACGCAGGCCAGCGTAATCCTCGGCCAAGGCGGCCATTGCCGTGCGCTCCGTTGATGGTATCGACCAATGGCTGGCTCCGCGATCAAGTGCCCAGTCTGCAGAGGGCGTCTCTGCAGTGGGTGCTTGCGCTGTGGTTGCTTGTCATGGTGCCCAGTACGCCCATTTGCGGCTCAAGCTGACTGCTTGCTTGTCAGAGTATCTGCGTGGCATCCCACGCCCCAGCTTCGAGCCGGCCTCTTTACACTGTGCCATGTGTACAATCTCTTTCTTCTTTGCCTCTGTTGCCACTCTTAAGACCCCGTGAGACCCGCAGAACCCGGTTTCCTCTCTTTCTCTCTTTACGCCTTTTTCTGAAGTCGGAAACTGTCTCTGAAGAACAACTGATAAGTCCAACATCTTTTCAGTCATAGAGTGTCTCTAAACAGTCAGCCCACTATCAGAGCTCATTGCTCTCGCGAATAGCATACGGCTCACCGCCTCGCTAGGGTCAACCCACTCCCAAAGAGACCATCTCGTCGTCGCCTGGTGTTAAAGCTATCTCTTCAAAGACCATCGCGTTCTTCTGCGTTCATCTGCGAATTCATCACTAAGTCAACTCAACTTCAGTCACTCCAGTTTAAAATTCTTCTCTATTCCCACTTGTGGTTGCTATTGTTGTCGTTGTTTTTCGTCCTCACAACATTTGTGACGACGTCAACCACTCCAAATACAACTTCAGTTTTTAGAGTCAGTTGTGGACACATCAACATTGATGTCTGTTGACCTACGCACGAGCCTCAATTGCCTATCGCATCCCAATAGATTTATGCCTATCACCAGAAGTCAACTCTCGCGAGTTCATACTGGTGATAGTATACAGAATATTAATTCCTAAACATACGTAGAGTGAGTGGTTTGTTTTTCAGCTCGTCCTTTGCTGTTGCTAACTAAGGACCGTTTTGTTTGTTGCCTATAGTTGATTTAAGACGTCAACAAGAAACTTTCAATTCACTCCAACATGGCGCACGTAAGCAGTAACGTCACTCTTGTTGAGACGAAGAAACGTTCTCTTGTCCCCGTCAAGTGGGAGGACCAAGTCCGTGCTATTGGCATCTCGGAGTGCAAAGAAGCAGCGCTGTCACTGGCGCAAGCCTTTGCTACTGACGAGCTGGCGCAGTATCTCCTCGATGCCGAAGATGCCAAGGACAACGATGAGGCTAAGTGGAGGCTGCACGTTGACATCTTCAACTACATCGTAGCATCCCACTGCTACAAGGGTGTCGTGACGGCCATCGGGCCCGACTACGAGGCAGTAGCGCTCTGGTATGTCAACATATACTCTATCGTAGTGGTGCTCGTTATTCATAAAGCCGGACAAGTCGCTAACATTGAGTGCACAGGATGCCGCCCGGCAAGGATTCAGATGACTGGCTGACTATCCTGCGCAGTGGTATGTGGAGACTCTACTATCAACTGTCGGCCGAGGGCCGGAGACGCTACTACAGCGAGCTACTGCCCATTCTTCATGACACGAAGCACGAGGTCATGGGAGATAGGGATGACGACTGCTACTATCTGGTGTACCTAGGCACTAAACCCAGCGGGCAGCGCCGCGGCTATGCAAGGAAGCTCATCGACCAGATGGCTGCCAAGGTGCGTCTTATCGTCTCATCTGTCGTCCCCATTTATTTACACATATGTTCACCTAAACCTTATCTCGACCTCCCACTACCCCTATCCATATCTTCATTGATCAGCCTCCACAACTTTGACGCCACACTACACACTCAGCTCTTCTGTAATCCCGTACGAGGAAAGATCAACACACTAGAATACAAATAAAATGAAGCTATAGAATCTAATGGTGACAATATAGGCTGATGCTGAGGGCCGCGCCATGTACCTAGAGTCGAGCTCGGAGAAGAACAGCGAGTACTACAAGAAATTTGGGTTCGAGATCAGGCGCGATATCTACCTGGGTGCTGACTTGGTAGCTACCAGCAGTAAATCTTCGTCTTCTTCTACCGGCGGCTGTGGGTCTCACGCTCCCGTGCGCCTCACCATCATGGTGCGCGAGCCCCGCAAGCTGTCCCTCGCCCACTCGATCCCCATCAAGCTTCACAGCGGCTTCTCTCAGAAAGGAGCTCTGTGAAGCGGCACTCATGATGAGGCAAAGTCGGGACGGGGAGGCAAGACAGCCGACCGCAAAAGAGTGATGGACGGGATGACTGACGTGTGTTTGCTTGATGACTTTGATATTGATGACATGACATAGACAGTCACGACACGTTCTCTTCTCGTTCTTTTCATTGCTCTCCCTTTTTCTTCCTCCTATGCACACGCACACATTCTCTCTCGTCCCCCAAGCTCCATCCACATTTCTACATTTCTGGCCCCATTCGCTTTTCAATCCCATTCCCGACCGTCTTCGATACACATCTCGCGCCTTTGTGTTTGCTTGAAGTGTTTGATTGATGATGAGTTTTATGATGATGATACAGCGAAAGCAGGTCATTTCGTTATAGGATGATTGATGTTTACTGTTGCATCTCGCACTGTGGCGTCATAGTTTGGTGTGCTGTTTGATTCGATTGCGTTTACTTTTTCTGCTTGTTTGCGTTGGTGTGCATTGCCCCTTTTTTCACTCTCTTCGCACATGCACTAGCTCACCGTCCGTCGCTCGCTCGCTCACTTGATAACTTCAGGGTTTTCACTTTTCTTTCTCATTATGTTCAACACTGACAACGACAACCAAAGGGGGGGGGAAGGAGTTAGATGTTTCAACAACATAGTGGTGTCTGCCAATTAGGGACTTAGATTTTACAGTTTTGAGGTATCATTTACTTTCTCAGCTGGCTATTTATTCATTCTCTTCTCGTGTAGTACAGGTAGCTTAGCTTAGCATAGTAACCTTTATACATAACGCCAATCATTCATTACTTTTTAATCCTCTGGATCAGATGAGATCTGAAGAAGAAAAAGTCAAAAATCTAGAAAGAGCAAATCCGTCGCATCTGTTCATGCTTCTTTCTATGCCTGGTCTGTCCTGACCTAACCTGACTAGGCCATGAAGCGTCATCAGGTTTCCGTGGTCAGTGTCGTAAATACCGAGCTAAGCTAACGCCGCCCATCCCATTTTCGTGACATCATACTCACGACCAGCATATTAGGACCGATACAATTCGTGATTTGTCTCCGTCACCATACTTATCGGTCTTAGTACGTCCCCGCAATTGACATAGCAGCTGACTAACTACCGGTCCAAAATGGCGAAAGTCTCGTCGTCCATAGTCGTGTAGATAGTCCCATGGCTCAACAGCTCCTCGGCCCCTGCCATGACATCCTGGATCGTCATGCCGGCCTCGCGCGCAATGACCTGCATGTGTATGCCCTCGGTGGGATTCCCGCTGCGCTGGAGGTAATCGTACATCTTCTTGGCCTTGGCCGAGTAGCCCCTATACCTAGCATCGTTGCCGTCGTCAACGAACATGCTGTCGGAATTCTCATTATGTCCACCACCACCACCCGTCGCACCACCATCTGCCTGCGGGGGCCCGCCGCGCGTGAAGAACAGGTGCACGTATGTGGCCTCGAGGAGGTGGTAATTGACCTCGTTGAAGTCGCGGACAGGCTTGATGACGTGGGCGCCGACGTGCCGCTTGTTGCTGAAGGACTTCAGACGGCCCCAGACGCGGACGTAGTCTTCTTCTTTGAAGGTGTGCGAGGCCTCGGGGGACTCTTGCTTGTCTGCGTCTAGCCACTGCTTCACCTCGATCGTGCCCGTGCCGTCGTCGATCTTGTAGGTGATGTTTGTTGTCTGCTGGTTGATGACGCGCACTTGGCCTACTATTGTTACTTGCTTCACGTCTAGCCCGTCGATGCGGAAGGAGGCGTCGCCGGCGTAGGAGGGCTCTGCGTCGATTATTTGCTTGATTGTTACTGGGCGGAGTGACTCGTCGTTGATGGGCTGTGGAAGAAGGAGGGAGATGGGTGTTAGTTTGCCTTTTTCGATTGTGTGGATGTATGTATGTGAGTGTGTGTGTAGTTGGATATACCTTCACGGCCGACTGGCTGCCGCCTTGAGAACCCCACATGAAACCACCGCCATCATCACCCCCCGTAGCACCATACGATGTGGTCGAGTACCCGCCGCCGCCGTATGCTACAATGGTAAAGTCAGCAAGGAAGAGTTCTACGGTTTCGAATAGAGACCATTTACGAACCGCTCATTTTATCTTCTGATATGATGGCTTGGGGCTTTTATTGTCGTGAAGGTGTGACGGAGAGTTAGTTTGGGATAGGTGGTGGGTGGGTGGGAGACGGACGCGTGATGGAGGAGTTAGAGACGCGCCTTGATGTCTAACAGGCGTTAATTGATTTTCTCAGGTAAGAAGTACTTGGGTACAAAATTACCGGGGTCTCTCCCATTAAGCGTTGAGACCTGGCCGTCGGGATCTGTACTGATAGCGGAGTCTTATCACTGTTCAGGCTGCTGCTGAGTCCACTGTGCTTAAGCTAGAACGCCATTGGCCAATTTCGGTCACGGGTACCTCTTGAAGGTAAATATATTACCTATTAGTCAGACAATACCGAAAGCTGCGATAGCAATTGTGGAAAATTTGCTTCAGCTTGTAACTTCATATTCCAATTAATTGTCCGTGTCTTAATTGGTTCTTCTGCTCCTGAGTTAAAATACAAAAAGGCACATGTTGAAGATTATCACGTGGTGGTGATCTCGGCTTTACTAGAGTTCCTAGAATCTGCTAGTAGGTACTTAAGTATGCACCCCCCCGGCAATGACCCTCACCTAACCTTCCTCCTAGTAGGTACACTAGAGGTCTCAGTAATCAAACCTCGGTAAGTCCCTTATGCCATTGCTACTTGGTAGGTACGCCAGCACTGTGGACTGCCTACTGTGACTGATGGTGACGAGAGTCGGGTACATGACCCCATTTACAGACCATCATCATCCAAGGCTCTACGCCGCCGCCGCCGCCGCCGCCGCCACCACCATCACAATTCTCCATCACCGCTCGTCTTACTTTCTTCAATCTTTCCACTCGACCTATTAGCCCTCTTGTAATAATTCTTACTCTTATCACGCGCTTCGAATTCTCGTCCAACCAATCTACTACGCAACCACAACATAGAATCGAGCAGCACGACTTGTTTACAACCAGTACTTTCGCCACCTTTGCCGCCCCGACTCAGATCTGGGGCACTCATTCATCGAGAGTTAGTCGCAACAAAGCCCCAGTAAGACAGTTGAAAGATGGCGCCAGCAGCACAGTCGGTAGTTGTCCCTGTAGTGCCATTGGCTAAAGGCACCGTGCTGTTTCCCGGCTCCGTCTTGCGCGTCCCCGTCCCCCCGAGCCGGTCCGACATACCGGCCCTTATCTCGAACGTCTACACCCGTGCCTCGGCGGGCTCGAGACGGGTTGACCAGATTCCCGTTGCCTGCGTGCCTCTGAGCTCTCCTCTGCTGGGCCGACGCGGCCAGCATCTGCTGGAGAAAGATCCCGAAAAATACAATGACCTGCTGGAGGCTGATAGCAGGAATCTGAGAAAAGATCGACTGTACGGCTATGGCGTCACGGCCAAGATTACCGGCATCCAGGGCCAGAACGGCGCCGAATTCATCCTGCTGGTTCAGGGCATATCGCGCGTCTCCGTCGACAAGGTGACCCAGGACCAGCCTTTTTTCGAAGCCAAGGTCGATTCCCATGCCGACACCGTTGGCCGAGAAATCAACAGCGACGAGTACGAAGAGCTTTTCCGGACTCTGCAGAGCCTCTCGAGGGAACTTGTTTCTTACCTTAGGGTATCTGCATTTCTCCTGTCGAGCGGCTCCGCTGGCCTGAACCCTCTCCTCTCACGCCGACTGGAACAGTTCATAGCGAGGAAGCAGCCCACAGAGGGTGGTTCCCTAGCCGATTTCATGATGAATGTGGTAGAGGCTTCGTACGAGGATAAGCTTCAGGTGCTAGCCGCCGTCGATGTGCAGAAGCGAATGCAGAAGGTAATCGAGTTGATGCAGAGGCAAGTTGACGACATCAAAGGCAACATTAATGTCACAACGGTGACAAGCACTGCCATACCTATCCGCATAGACCGAGAGGACATGGAGAAAATGAACAAGCGCAACATCAGGAAGATTCAGATCCCCGGGCTCGGGGGACCGCCTGCAGGCTTCAACTTCAATGGCATGCCTGGAGCTGGACAACCCGAACAGCAAGATGCGGATGAGCTGCAAGAGCTCGAGAAGAGGATAGAGGAGGCCAAGCTGCCACCGGAGGCTGCCAAGGTTGCGGAGCGAGAGTTCAAACGCCTCAAGCAAATGATGCCTGCTCAGGCTGAGTACCAGGTTGTGAGGACATATCTCGAGACCTTGGCGGAAATACCATGGTCAGTTATCACTGACGACCCAATTGGCACGGGTACTCTGGAGGCCGCGCGAAAGCAGCTCGACAATGATCATTATGGAATAGAGAAAGTGAAGAAGAGGCTGTTGTCATATCTTACTATCGTCAGGTTGATGCAGTCTGCCAACGAGGCGGTCGATCGACAAGTGAAGGAGGCCGAGCAAGAAGTTGCTGATCTAGAGTCAAGCAAGACGTCTGCAAACGACAGTACATCCTTGAGCTCCGACTTAGAAGAGAAGATCAAGGCGAGCGGCGTCAGAGTCCAAATGCTCCAGAGCAAGCGACGAACCGAGAGGGCACCAATCTTACTTCTTGTTGGCCCTCCAGGTGTAGGCAAAACGAGCATAGCCCGGTCAATCGCCACAGCTCTTGGGCGGCAGTTCCACCGCATCTCACTAGGTGGTGTCAGGGATGAAGCAGAAATCAGGGGTCATCGTAGGACATATGTGGCTGCGATGCCTGGTTTGATCGTGCAAGGTCTCAGGAAGGTCGGGGTTGCCAACCCTGTTTTCTTGTTAGACGAGATTGACAAGCTGGGTATGGCAAACCACAACGGTGACCCGTCAGCTGCGATGCTTGAGGTCCTTGACCCTGAGCAGAATCACACATTCACTGATCACTATGTAAACACCCCCATTGATCTTAGTAAGGTCCTTTTCATTGCTACAGCAAACAGCCTGGATACGATACCAGGTCCGTTGCTGGACCGAATGGAAACCCTTGAATTTTCCGGCTACACGACTCTTGAGAAACGCCACATCGCGCTACGGCACCTTATTCCCAAACAAATTCGAGTCAACGGACTTCAAGAAGAGCAGGTCAAATTCAGTAATGATGTGGTGTCCAAGATCATTGAGTCGTACACTCGTGAGTCAGGGGTTCGCAATCTAGAGCGAGAAATTGGCTCCGTCTGTCGTGCAAAGGCTGTACAGTTTGTTGAAGCCAACGATCAAGGCCGGCCTGAGTCGTACCAAGCGGATTTGACCCTTGAAGATCTCGAGGCTATTCTAGGGATAGAGCGGTTCGAAGATGAAATCGCGGAGAAAACTAGTCAGCCGGGCATTGTCACCGGCCTAGTAGCCTATAGTTCCGGCGGTAACGGGGGTATCCTGTTCATCGAGGTCCTTGATATGCCTGGCGATGGAAGCGTGGAACTCACAGGCAACCTGGGTAAAGTACTCATGGAAAGTGTCAAAGTTGCGAGGAGCTGGGTGCGGAACCATGCATATGAATTGGGGCTCACTCGCGAACCAACTGAAAACATAATGAAGAATCGCAGTCTACATGTACACTGTCCTTCTGGGGCCGTTCCCAAAGACGGACCTTCAAGCGGCATGGCTCAGGCTATTGCGCTCATCTCACTGTTCTCGGGGCGACCTGTTCCCCCGACGATGGCAATGACTGTACGTGTCAGATGAGTCTTGGATATCGGCTGGTTAAGCATGCTAATATTGGAAATAGGGCGAGTTTCAACTTTCTGGCCATGTCAAGAGAGTGGGAGGAATCAAGGAGAAGCTTATTGGAGCCTACCGAGCTGGCGTGAAGACAGTTCTTCTTCCAGCGCAGAATGAAAAAGACGCCCGAGAAGTACCCGCCGAAGTAAGGGACGGCCTCAAAATCATCTACGTCAGGTATGTCACGAAAAGCTCTTACCCATGCCGGGCTATATCACGTCGTATATAGGACTTTGCTCTCGCTAACCCTTGCATCCTATTAGCCATATCTGGGAGGCCATTCGTCACGTATGGCCCGACGCGCAATGGCCCAATGAGACCAACCTATCTCCGGTCCAAGCCCGCTTGTAATGGACGGCCCGTATGATCTCACTCAGCTCTCGAAAGACATCTTATATCATCATCATATATGTATCTGCACAAGCGTTTCTTGTACATTGCACGGCATTTGTTTGTTTGTTCTTTCGCTTGTATGTCATCTCGTTACTTTCCCTTTCGAGGAGAAGAGCGCTTGTTGGATATTGTTATGCTGTCTTGCCTTGGTCATGCGTAATGATGGATGGCAGACTCGTAGTATTGCACTGTAAAGAACATCATAAAATAATCAGCATTATTTTAGAAACTCAATAGAGGCCGTTTTGATTTCAACTTCAGTTTCTGGGCGTCGGCACAGGTCAGACGAGTTAAATGGATGGAAGGTTCTCGCTTTCGCTAGCTTTGATAAGGCTCTTGGATTCGAAGGTAAGTAAATAGATATGGGCTTATTGCAATGTGAGAGTTTTGGAATCAAATGGTTGCTGGTTTCATTGTGAGAACGCGTTTCACCCACCGAGCTTTTGTGATACTCGCGTCTCAGGGCAAGTTCAGGGGGCGTTTGCTTGCATGTCTATTCACGGAAAGATCATTTATTTCCTTTCCATGGGATATAACCTCATTTCTTAGCTATTTTTCTTTGGCTGTTTCTTATATATATATATATGCATATATTTTATGTGTTCAAGTATATGGGAAATTAATCTGTATAGACTTGATATATGCACGCATCTTTACTGATGCAAATACCGAAATGTGTAACACAGCAAGTAGTGAATTAATAACAATACTTTTAGCAATAGATAAAACATCAAGTAATATCCTCGAGAATGTGTAGGTAGGTTCCTATATACTATCACATTGTATAGATTATTTAATGTACAGATAAATTGTAAGATATACGGGTATATACTAACGTATTCAGAGAGACACAGGTAGGCTGGCATGTTACGAACCAACAACAGGATGGCCTGTTGGAAGACCCAAGGTGACCAAAGGACCCAATGAGGCGCACTGGGCTGGACCAGGAGACAAGCCAC